>OY744483.1:302886748-304086748 GCA_963556165.1 Tipula helvola | reverse complement strand
GCGTGACCTGAATCCGGCATTGATCCTCTAGTAGCCGCAGTCATGATGGTTTTTTCACAAAAGGAGGTAAAATTCCCCTTGCTTGAGTTTGTTCTTGAATTACTTCGAATTTGGCATTATCGAATGCAAGCAATGAAGAAGTAGAATAGTGTACCTCCTTATTCCGGAGTGTGTCTTCTATTCCTGATGATACAAGCAGATGCATTTCTAATAAACAGGCCCAGTATTTTCTCCATGGTTTTAAGTATAAATGACGTGAGGCTAATGGATCTTTTAGATCGAATGTTCTTAAAGGATGTTTTACTCATTTTTGTAATATAAATCACTCAGACGACCCTCCACCATCTTGGAATGTATTCCAAGCTCTAGCTAGCTCTGCACAGTTTAATCAGATAAGGTAACAGGATTTCCAGGCCATGCTGTAAAAATATAGGATAATTGCGATCACTTTCCGGATATTTGATCGCCCAACGAATTTCTCACAACCTGTAATAGTGTAGTGTTATATCATTTTGGGTTTAGACAAGATACGCCCTATTTGTTTTTCGAGTTGGATGAAGCACATCACTTTAGACAAATTGTGTTCAAACTTTTTAACTGTATAAAAAGGTCTCCATTCATATTTTCATTATGCTGAATTTTTTTTAGCGTGATACATGCCTAAAACTTTACCATCATCATCTCTCAATAAATAGTTAACGTTACCGATTGTTTTGATCACTTTGGCTTTAAATAGAGACGATGCTAGTTTAACCGAGAACGAGTTTAGTTGCATCGCTTTGATAGAAAGATTTTACAAAGACCGTTTGACCTGGTTTATAATCCACAGCTCGAGTGCATAAATTATACCCATAGGCATACTTCTTATATGCTTCCTGTATAAGGTGACTTTTTCATGAACAATAGGCATTTTAAAATTAGCAGACAGACATTGAATGTCTGGTTCGGTCAATAATTTGGATTCCTGTAATAATTTATACTGCTGATGACAACCAAATATGTATAAGGTAATGGGGGGGAATGTTTCGTCGATTGATGAATGGAACTCGTCAGCGTTTCAGTTATTTCCGAAATATGAACATCCCATTTTCTGTGGTTTTCTTTATTGTATGATCGTATATATTGCCGCAATGATTGAACGATTGACATGCTCGGATGTGTTGCTTTGAGGTGAGTACTGAATAGTAAGCGGTAAACATTGGTGTGATGCTGTAGGATATTAAAAATATTGTATAAATATGGCTCTTGAATTGTACGCCATTATCAGAATGCACGATTTCCCCGTTTCAAATGATCTGTGATCTTTTCTGCAGTGCTTTACCTAAGGTTTTTAACTCTACATATTTAGTCAACTGCGACTATTCGTTGATCTAGGATTTGGTCCTAGTAAATCGACATAAGAGCCTGCCTTGCTCTGACCTCAAATATTCTCTTTTGTATTCCTCCGTGTGCTAATAACGGGAGATCATGCTCTTGCTGCAATATTTGTTTGGTCAGCAACGGCTGTGGTACGTATAGTTTCCATACGGAAATGTCGCTCAATATCTCATCAGACTTGGGCTCAATATACATATGTAATCGGTTTTAGCAAAATTTCTTGCCACCCCAATATTTTTCATCATGAATAATAACATCCAGGTGTGAGCATGTCCACAAGGTAATTGCAGATAATTCGATGAAGTGGTAGCCACTGAGGATCGACTGATTTTCCAATTGAAATACGAAGTCATTTACATGGATCCAGAGAATTTTGGTATACGTAATTTGGTAATTTCAATATATTGTATGGGAAATGTAATTTTGGAAAGTTTTGCTTTTCAATCACATGCTGTAGTCAAGGATCTTTTACACTTCTTCTTCTTCCGCTGGCGCTACATCCCGTGAAGGGATTTGGCCGCCTCAACAATGCTCCTCCAAATAATTCGATCCGCCACAAGAGAACGCCAGACACGGTGACCGAGTGTGTATAGGTCTCTCTCAACGTCGTCCATCCATCGGGTAGGTGGTCTCCCACGAGGTCCTACTTTCGCTGGTGCCGACTCCAAGGCCTGTTTAGTGGTCCGATTTTGTGAACGTAGTACATGTCCAAGCCATCTCAGCCTTGACGATTTTATGAATCCTATGATGTCGACTTTATCGAGATGGCTCCCTCTTTAATGGGACCGAGAATTCTTCTTATCATCTTACGCTCAGTTACAGCGATTTTCTGGATGTTTTGCGCTGTTAGTGTCCAAGACTCGCAACCAAAGGTGACAACTGGTCTTATCAGCGCCTTGTAGATGTCTAATTTTATTTTGCGCGATATATGAGGAGACTTGGAAATTTTTATATTGGCGTAAAATGCTCGGTAGCCTGCTGCGATCCTCGATGAAATGTCTACAGAAACGGAGTTTTGCTCAGTGATCAGTGATCCTAGGTATTTAAACTCATTCACCTTTTCATATTGAGTATCTCCTGATATGAAGTCCCCACGAGTCTGCCTTCTCGCGGTCACCATGTATTTGGTCTTCGCTTCATTGATCTGAAGGCCTATTTGTTGTGCTGTTAATTCCAATGGGAGGAGGACCTCTTTCAGAGACATGGTGTTGCGACCCAGAATGCAAATATCGTCAGCGTATGCTAATAGCTGGGTTGATTTATAATACAGGCAGCTACGCTGCGCTATATTAAGCTGACGAATGACATACTCTAATGATAGATTGAATAGAGTTTGAGCTATTGGGTCTCCTTGCCGCACTCCAGATGTTATCTCGAAGGCATCCGAAATTTTGCCTTCTATTAGCACCTTACATATTGAGCCATCCATTAAAAGCTGGCACATTGAAACCAATTTTGACGGTATGCCCAGATAGGACAATACGTTCCATAACGTGTTCCTCTTAATGCTGTCATACGCCTGTTGAAAATCTATGAATATACTGTGTACAGGGATGTCCTTTTCATAGCATTTCTCCAGCACAATCCTCAGCGTGAAAGTTTGATCGGTCGTTGATCTATTTGGCCGAAAACCACATTGATAATCACCCAAGATCCTCTCGCTATAAGTTGATAACTTTGCTGCGACTACGTTGGCCAAAACCTTGTAACCCGTGTTCAGCAAAGCTATACCGCGATAGTTGTTGCAGTTTAATCGTTCTTCCACTCTACTGGGATTTCTTCTCTAGACCAAATTGTTGATATTAGGTCAAACATGCGGCAGAACAGATAATCACCGCCATATTTGAGCATTTCGTTGCAGATACCATCCTCACCAGGTGTCTTGTAATTTTTCATCTGCGATATCACGTTCCGTACTTCATCATATGATGGAGGAGGTGGTGGTGTCATCTCGACGTTAATATCACGTTGAAGTAAGAGAGGTTGTTGCTCGGAAGGTGGTACCTGTTTATTTAAAAGCGAGGAGAAGTAATTTCGCCACACTTCGAGGACGGTTTTGGTGTCCATTTCCAACTCACCGGATTTGTTGCGAATAGCGCTGCTACGTGGATGAAAGTCCGTAGCTAATTCTCTTATGCAACTTGGGGAAATTTTGCGTAATTTATATGATTCATCTTCTTCGAGAAGCTTAACTCTGACGGATTCCATTGTCCAATTTATTATTATTATGGCTTTATTGCAAAAAAAAAAAATTAGTAATACCCATTCGGGTCGTCCCGAATGGCGCTGGAGATTATTATTTCAGACAGGGTAAGATCCAGCACCTCCTTTTAGACGACATTCACAATCGTTCCCCATATTATTAATTGCTGTATTATTTATTGATTGCTGACCTTTGATGTTGCTTCCCGAGGCTATGTGATGTGAATTAGCATCGCAGCCAAAAATGAATTTTTTGATGAGCTGTGCAATAATTGATAGCTTTTCTCGAAGTGTCGTTTTCGTCGCCAGGAAAGTAGGCTGATACGATATTTATCGTACTCTTGCCTCCTTACTGAGACCGTTATGATATCGCTGGGAATAAATTGGTTAAAAGAGAAGATTTGTGTGATGAGCGGTAAAGAATTGCTGTCCTCGGACTCCCTTCTAGATTAGCTTACCTATTTGTTTGGCAAATCTTTAATTTTTTTTCAATGTTGGTCCAACGTGCTCTGGTATTCGCAGTGTATCACAAGCGAACTCTTTTCGAGTTCTGCGGGCCACTTATTTTTCTCTTCTTCTTCTTTTTGAGAGCAGGATTCGTTTCGGAAGGAATTGTTTTTCTTCTTCAATTTGTTTGTTTTAAATGTTACACTTAATTAAATCAACTTACTTTTTTTTTCTTTTTTTCCCATATTCTGAGCCAAAAATCCATAGAACCTAGAACTCCAGAGAACAATCTTGTAAATTATTTTTTTTTTGTATCATTTTTATTTCAAATAAAAATTCATTTTCTTTTTTTAATGTTTTCGTTTTTTTTTTGTTTACATTTTTTTTTAATATTATTTCCTTTTGCATGTGTGACAAAAAAGCATCTTAATCGTATTTTGTTTATTTTGTAAAAGAGATTCAATTGATTACACATTTTTTTTTTTTAATGTTTTTCATCATTTTAAACTAAAAAATAGTATGACATTTATTTTGTTTATATTCTTAATTATTTTTTGATTTTGAATGTTTTTTATTTTTATATAAAAAAATATATCAACTTATAAAATAAAACGACGAAAAAATTTAATTAATTATTTCAGTAAATTTTCATTTTTTTTTGTATTTGAAATTTCATTATCGTAAAATTATGTATGAATGTAAAATAATAATCATAAAGTGATGATTGCAGTATATTATAGAGAGAATTCTTAATCGTAATTGCATTTTTTATCTAAAAACGTAAAAATAAAATTTTAGGGATCAATTGAGTGAATTTTTTTTTTTTTAATTTTTTTTTAAGTAAAATACTGTAAAAAAGCGAGTTTGTATATAATTAATTATAAATTTAATTTAATAATAATATAATAATCATTTTTTTTTTGTAATATATAAAATATAATTCATTTATCTTTTTAATTTTTTTTTTTTTTAAATTAGTTACTTAATATTTATTAAAACTAGCCAATAGCTGCGTTTATTTATTATTACAGTACTTTACTTTAAATATATATATTTATTTATATATATTATTTTTATTAATTGATATAATAAATTTCATAATTTTTTTTTTTTGTAGAAATTGTAATTTTTACACCATAAAACAAACAAAACTAAAAGAGAATTGTGCAAATAATAACACGGGATGGATGGGTCCCATATATAAGATAGACAAAGTAAATAATTAAATTTTTAACGAAAATATAGATAGTCCAAGTAATGTAGATTTTTTACAGTTTTGTCCAAGAAACTATAATTTTTTAGAAAAACGTTGAAGGCTTTATAGTTTTTTTCTTTCTTCAATAAATTTAAAACTCAACAATATAAAAAAAAAAAAAAATTAAAATCATAAAATGGGATGATAAAGGCTTTTTATAGAGTTCAACGTTGAATATATTATAAATTAATAATAGTAGTACGCTTAATATATATAATTATAATTATTATTTATAATATAAATTAAATATATAAACTAAAAATGAAAATTAAAAAAAAAATTTACAAATTGCATTCATTAATTATTTATTTTTGTTTTCACAGAGGCTTTTAATTATAAATTTCGTGTGTAGTTTAATTATTTTAAATTGTATTTATATATTCTACTAGATAAATTTGAATTACTTCAATTTTTTAAAAAAATATTATTTTGTTTCGTGTGTGTTTGTGTGTATTTTTTGCTTACATTTATTAATAAATGACATACTAAACATGTACACTAATTTTAATTATAGTAGTACCATTTATAAAAAAATTAGTTTTTATAATACTCACAATATTTTTTTTGTTTTTTAAGTATGTATGTATATATGTAGTAAAAATTATATAAACAAATCTTAAACTTAAAAATTAATTAAAAAAAAAAAAAATGTCATGGCGCGATAAACGAACGGAATGAGAAAATATACTATCTGGCAGTATTTTATCCGGAGACACGACTTAAATATAATATATATTTATGTTTATATAAAATAATATTTGTGCAAATTAACTACATATATCAAAAAAAAATTAGAGCCACTTCGAATCAACAACAAAACTAAAAGTAAAAAAAAAACGTGAGTATCTTTTTTTTTTTTAAATTATAATTGAAAAACTAATTAAACATAAGTTGCCATTGCATTGCTGCCTCCACCACCGCTGCCCTGTTGCTGCACCGGATTATGTGGCACTAGCTGTGGGCTAACCGGTGGTTGAAGTTTACCTGGTACATACTGCCCAATAAATGAACCATCCTCTGTGAATTGTCCAGCTAAATATAAAACAAAAATTTTAAATACCCCCCATCCAGGCCATAAAATTACTACAAATTTTCTACCTTTTGTGTGTGTGAAAAAAACTACTAAATTTGATTTAATTAATTAATTAATAAAAAAAAACACTTTACAAATAATTAAAAATTAATAAAAATTAAAATTATAATTAAAAAACAAAAACAACTACTTTTTTACAATAAAAAAAGTTTGTTCCTCTTTTACTTTATCTTCATATTATCTTCTGCTTATCCTCCTCCTCTCTCTCATCTTGTATCTTAATTAATATTTATATCTTAACAAAAAACAAAAAAGCAAATTATAATGAAAATAATAAAATTTCTTTTTTTTTTTGCAAGAATTTGTCGTCGTTATACTAGCGTTGCAAATGCTTGTGAATTTGATTCTGGTTGTCTACCCTTTTTACCATACTGGCCAATAAATGATCCATCTTCATTCATTCCGTCTAAAAAATTTTTTTTTATTTCGTGTAAAAATAAATAAAATAAAATAAATTATAAATAAAAAGCAAAATAATAATAAAGTCATATACAATGTGCGAGATTAGTGATGAAATTTTGTTGCTGATGCTACTTATTTGTTACACAATTTATCGACATCGATAAAATCGATCGATGTTGTCTTGGATATGTTTTACCACAAAATATTTATGTCTCTTTCTTGCTTACATATAATTCTATTGTGATTCGATTTTTTTTCTATAGTGATTATTTATCGAAGACATGAACCAATTGATTTTTTGTGTATACAGGAAAAATGTCATACCTGTCATTAACGGAATGCTGCTTATTGTGCCATTTAATAAGTTCAAACAATGGGAGTTATGCCAGTTATTAGTTCTTGAATCGCTTAGTGGTCTCATAAGCGATTTCTATGTTTGCACGTGACGTGATTCTGGAACACATTGAATGTTTTGAGCTCATAAAGCTTTATTCGTTTTATGTACCTTTATTCGTTTTCGATATTCGACATTTTTGGCTAGAACAAATGCTATCAGAAATTGGCGAAATATTAGTTGAAAATCAACAGTCGCTCACGCTCTAGATACTCAAACCATAAACGTGACAGTGACAAAAATCAGCATCAAACCGTTTTTTCATCACCTGGATGTCTGGATTGGATGCTCGTAAGTGTCGACCGAAAAGAATAAAGCGCAGAGTCTCAAATTGTGACCGAATCTCGTTTGACTGAGGCTCAAATGATATTCGATCACCACGCATGAAAAATAGCTCTTCCATTCCAATATAAATACAAATCAAGTCGACAGTAAATCCTCACCGCCGGAAATTGACCACCTCATCCTATGAATGCGCAGAACCCGTTTGTGTAGCGTTCGGTTCATATCCGGCCCGTACCCAAAAAAATAATTGCTCATCAACATTCGGTGACGGAGGAGATCGAGACTTCGAGTCGCCTAGTAATAACCGACAAAAATACAAACCTGAGCGGATATCTCCGTAATACTATCGGATTTTAAGAATAACACAAATGTTGAGTCTAAAACGTCCATTTATACAGTCGGGGTCCGCTCACTGTTGTGTCAGATCCTTCGTTATTAATTTTAGATAAGTCCGACACAAGTCCAGACATTACCAAAACGATAATGCGGAAACTACCGTGCTCTGAACAATATCGCTGTTCCGGATTGTTACCGCATTCCTCATCTACAGGTGTTTCCTGTTCAACTGGCAGGTTCTCGAGTATTTTCTAGATCCCAAAAGAGTCTAATGATTTGTATGAGTTTGTTAGAATGACGTTCGGACACGTGGATAAATGCAGCTTCGCTAAAGACGAAGTACTCTTTTTGGGTCATAAAATCAATGCGCAGTGCTTTCTTCCATCTCTTGAACGTGTCCAGGTAATTACACAATTTTAACGTCCAGTCAATGACCAGCAATTGAAGCAATTTCTCGGGATGGTAAAATTTTATAGTCGCTTTATTCCGACCGCGGCTAGTGATCAGGCTAAATTGGACAATTTTTTAAAAGGGATATTGAAAGAACAGTAAGATGCTCATTGACTAGTCTGATGCAGCAATTGAATTTTTTGAGAGCTACAAGTTGAAGTTATCAGAGACCATTAGCCTTGCGTATTAGACGATTCGGATACCGCTATGATCGCGAACTGCTTGCTGCTAATCTAGATATAAGATACTTTCGTTATTTGGTTGAAGACCGTTGTTTTACGTTGTACACCGTTCGTAGGCCGTTGATTTTCGTTTTGAGGCAAAACATGAAAAAGGCATTACCACGCCAACGAAGATATTTGGATGGTATAAGCCAATTCACGACCGTCTTGCAACATATGACGTTCTTCGCCTATAGACCAGATAGTCATGCTCGAGGCTATAGACTAAAATGCTATTGCAGAAGCACAACTCACAGATCAAGAATTGGCAAAATTGATCTCGGACAACAGCACAACGCTGAAGTTCGAAAAGTATTCAACTCGACTAAAACCCTTTACTGTGATATATCAACAGGCAAGCCTCGTCCGTATATTTCCAGCCAGTTCCGAACACAGTGTTCACCACATATCATAATTTAGCACACCCTGCGATTAAGGCGTCTGTGAAGTTTTTGATTGATCATATTATGTGGCGGTCCATTAAAAAAGACGTCAAGTCACTTGCTCAGTCTTGCGTGTCGAGCCAAAGGCCCAAAATATACCGACATACTAGATCAGTGACAGGTTCGTATGAAGTCACATCCAAACGATTTGCTAAGTCCACGTAGACATTATTGGTTCACTACCAATATCTGAAAGTAATCGTTATTGCATGACAATAATCAATCGGTTGACGCAGCGTTAGAGATGCTAACTGGACTGAGAGCAGCTCAGAATAATAACAACATTTTACGCCTGATAACCTTTGGATAGGGTTAGGTGTGTATGAAAATTATATAATCACTAATGTGATAACCATATGGGAATTTCGAGACCTCCGCGCCAATTTCACCAATAACCTCGCACATCTTACAAATACTAAACATTCCTAACATATTATGTGTAACACAGATCTAATGTTAAAATACAACAATTTAATAAAAAATCGGAACTTACCCGTATCACCTTCACCATATTCGGCCATTGAATCGGTATCACTTTCTGGCCCTGGTTTCGTTAAATTCGAACTTGTCGATTGACGTCCCTGGCTTTTATTGTCAAGCCTATAGTGACAAACAAACAGAAAAAAATATTAAACTTCAATTTCATACCACACAGACAAAGTAATTACTTACGGTTGTGAATATTCATGAAAACCACCATCGTCAAAATCACGTCGCCCATTTGCCAATTCTCTGTCATGCACATCATATTTACCGCCTCGATTTCGTTTTATAATACAAATTATGCTAAGAATTAAAATTAAAAATGCGATTGCCAGAATCATGCCTATAAACCATCCAGCTGTTGCCACCGTTTTACTTGGCACAATAATTGGCCCTTCAACATCGTTGATCTCGATAAATTGCGATTGACTTTCAGTGATTGATTCACCATCGACGGCGCCCACACGAATTTCATATGTCGAATCAGGGTCAAGGGGACGAATAACTAAATTATCGTCATTCTCTTCATGTTTTGTGTTTAACCAATTTGGTTCACCCTTCTTACGATATTTAACAAAGAAATGGGATCCGGCACGTGGTCCATTCGGGCGCCATTGTACTTTCACAGCACCGTAACCAGAATCCGTGGCTACCTTTTCACACACGAAATTTGGTACATCAGGAATAAATGGAGCGTTTACGGAAGTTTTCGCTTTGATATAATTGTCCGTACCTTCGCCGGCTTTGGTCGTTGCTATCACATGTAATAGATATGTCGTATCGTTGGCTAAACCGGCTAATTTCATGCTTGTTATACGCGAATCTGTAATATGTGGTTGATGATCACGCATTGGTTCTACTCGTGTGCCACTTATTACTTCATAATAGATTTTGTAACCGGTTATTTGACCATTTGGTTTTAGTGGTGGTTTCCATGATATCCAGAAAGCGGATGATCCTAGTGGCACAGCCTCTATAGGATGAACGGGTCCAGGTCGACCCTCTAATGTTGTGAACGAGACGGTATTACTGGCTGGACCATTATAACGTCCATTGTAAACCATAACGCGAGCAAAATTTTTCGATGCTGGAATTAATTTATCCACAAATGTACGATTGGCGTTGCTTTTAATTTGAATTTCGCGTTTCTGTTCTGGATCGTCTTCAGTCCATATCTCAATTTTGTATCCCTTGAAATGACCTTTTACACTATCGTTCGAAACTGTAGTCCATCCTAATAGTACTTGTTCTGCCCCAGTTACTTGAATCACAGAAAAATTACCTGGAGCCTCTGTTGGTTTGTCTTCACCCGAATAGCCAATCACTTCACGCGCTTGCACATTAGCTTGGCCGGCTCTATTCAGTGCAATCACTTTGATACGATAACGCTGGAATACAGGCGTGTCCGGAATTACTAAGCTTGACTGGGTCCAATTTTTAATTTCTTCATGTCGCCACGCATCAGTCTTTAAATCTTTTTGCCACGATACTCGATAGTGGAAATTTGGTGCGTTATGCTCAATTTCGGCCATTTTAGTCCAACTAATAACCATATTATTTGGTTCTGTACCTTTTCCTTCAACATTTTCCGGATTCTTGTACGGCACATCTTCTTGTGTTGTGCACACTTGACTGTGATCTGATGGAAGTGATTGTCCAACTTTATTCCATGCGATTACTCTGAATGTATAATTTGCCCATGGCGTCATACCAACGGTGTATGTGTACTCCGATGATGGGACTTTTTCGTAAGCAACATCCCATTTATTTGGTGTAAATGTCGTATTATATTGAATTGTATAGAATAAAATTGGAGAACGATTATCGCCTTGAGATTCCCAGGAAACGGTTGCCGATTTTTCGAAACAATCGATTCTTTTTAATTTTGGTGCATTTGGAGCTTTTTGTACGATAAGTGTTGCGGTAGCTTCGACCCGATCCAAATCGGTGTAAGCAACGCAAGTATATTCACCCGAATCCAATTCGATGGTTTTTGAAATCACTAAGGAATTATCATTTGACTTGATGAATCGTGAATCAGTGTGATCGATAATTTCGCCATCCTTTAACCAATCAATCTTCAATTCTAAATCAGTATCGGCAACGGCACTACATCTAAATGTAGCCGCTGTTTCTGCAATAACTTCATAATCTTGAGGCCGATCAATAATGTATGTGGCCCGTTTCACAAATAAAGTGCCATTAGCATCTTTAAAACCAAATTTATTTGAAGCGTAACATTGATAGTCTCCAGCGTCGGTGAATGTAACATCGGTAATTTCTAAGCTACCATCTGACAATACCCTAAAGCGACCGCCACTCAAATTATTTCCCTCTTTAATCCATTTAACCTCAGGTTTCGGAGCACCAAATACCTTACACACCAATGTAACATTACGACGATCGACGGTGGCTTCAATACCAGGTTGTTTTTCAATTTCTGGCGGAACAGCGAGCACATTCAAATAGACATCGCGATACACGTAACCAAGATTATTGGTTGCGTTACAACCGTAATTACCGGTATCGGTTTTAACTAAATTCCTGACGGTAATTGAATTGGTTGTTACAATACGACGATTATTAGGTGGAGCATCAGCGATTGGTTTACCATTGAAAATCCATTTAATATTTGGTTCGGGTTTACCTTGTGCCTCACAATGGAAAGTTGCGTCTTCTTCTTCGGCCGCCGTCACTAATTCCGGTTCTACAGTGAAAAACGGTAATGCTGAAATTGCAACATTCATCGAATAGGTTTGCGCCTGGCCAACACCATTAGATGCCTCGCACGTATATTCACCCTCGTCCATTGATCGTATCGGATCTATTGTCAACGTTTTACCATAATGCCCTTGCATCACTCGATCATTCCACAAAATTGGTGCCCCATTTTTCGTCCACACAACTTGTGGTAACGGTGTTCCACCGAATATACAAAATAATTCCAATCTTCGACCGTTAATAGCTTCTTGATTTTTACGCGAAACATATTGTGATGTAACAGGATATTTATTTAAACCAGGCGCCTGTGCTTGAACAACATCCAGTAGGACACGATTTCCAAGTTTTAATTCATTTTTAATTGGTGAACTTGCGGTACAAATGTAATAGAAATAATTTCCACCTGGGGAACTTGAACTATCCAAACGGGTTACATTCGACATCCATAAATTACCCTCGGGATCGAGAGTCATCCGGGAATTATTAATACTTTGCAGTAATTGTGTACCCACAGACATTATCATCCAATGTACAACCGGTTTTGGCCAACCATCTGGCGGTTGGCACTGTAATCTGAATGGTTTACCCTCTAACGCTGTCATATTCTAAACGAAAAAAAAAAACATTTTTAAAATACTCAATTAAATCGAAATGCGAGCAAGAATACTTACTTGTGGAATTTCGTCTTTGAACGAATTTAATTCAGCTTTTCGAACAAATACTGAATTCGATGAGGCTGTACCATATTCATTTGTTGCAAAACATTGGTATTGACCGATATCCTCTTCGCGCGGCCTTGTTATAACAAGTGTACCTCGCCCAGGTTGTACTGTCATACGATCATCGTATACCTGCCACTCAAATGGTTTACCATTTTTGATCCATCGATATCTGAGATTCAAAGATAGAGAGAAAATAGAATTAAAATTTCAGCCCAATATTTTCCGGTGGGTCTAACACAAAAACTTACGTTGGTGCTGGTTCACCTTCAGCTTCACATTCAATTAAAAATGGTTTGTCATCTTCGCTAGATTTTTCCGCTACCTGAAATAGTATTTCATCGCTTTGTGGTTGTTTTGTGATTAATGGCGGTGAAGGTTCTGTAATAAGACAAGAAAAAAAAAATTGTTACATCATTAGTTAAAGAGTTAAGAATAATCTATGATAATATTTGAAAAGAAGTGAAAGGAAATTGTCTTTCACACAGAGATAAGAACGTCTTATTTTGTTAGTATGAGGGAAAGATTTTTTTCGTTTTTTTATTTTAAATCTTTCGTTCAATTTTGTGATAAAAAAAAGGTCGTTACTGAGCCTTGGTAATCTTCAAGAAGAAGTAATAAGAATTTAAGAATATAAACACGAAAAATATTCTGTGATTTTTGTTGTACAATCTAATAAGTCCTATCTAATTTAACCTATATATTGTGTATCGTGAATGCATCCATTCCGCCTCTCTAATACCTATATCGAAACTTCAAATTGTGAACTGAAAAAGAATTTTTGATTCAAAACTTTAAAAATTTGTCACAAAATTTAAAACGTTTCAACAAAATTTTAAATTTTCAATTCGAACTTTACAAGTTGAGTTTGAAATTTTATCGATTTTTGAAACCGAATTTTGCTATAGGTGAACTCGTATCAAGAAACTTTTTTTTAAAAATTTCGTCCTCTTCAAATTCGAATTGAACTTTTAAAATGTACAAAATTTTGAAAATTTAGACCAGTCACAATATGACTCAAATGTCATCTTCGTACTGCATTTCAGTATGACATGGTCCACCTCACTTCCAATAATTTTTTAGAGCTTTTTGATCCTTTGTAAATTGTAAGAGACATCTCAAGAAAAAAAACTCGGGAAAAATATTTTAATAGATAAGGATCTACAACCAACGGGAACTTTGTCTCTTTTCCTTTAAGGCTACCCCAAAAAATGTAAGCTAACTAAAAAATTGGGGAAACTTTATCAGAAGAGTACACGATACGATATACTATGCAACTCTGTTGAATCTGTGTCTATAAGGCTGACGAACCTCCTAGCAGTTTAACAAACGTTCGTTAGATGCTCCTTTATATTCTAAGTTTGTAATTCAACACAACAAATTAAGCTAACCACAAATTATAATATTTGTAACAACAATATGATGACTTCATTTCCTTCGACAACAACGAACTTGGCTATTTCTGATAAATATTTCCGCCTAATGGCACGAGAATCTGTTCTGAACCGTGTAAAGCTCAGAGTAGGCCTACAAATAGTGGCATTGGTTCGAACACATACTTTTATATTGCAGTAGGGGGTCGCGATAGAAGACGCTCTCTACGCATTTAAACGTCTCTCTACATTTGGAATTAACATTAAGGCTTTTAAATGTATTTTCGACAATTGACTTCCTTTCAAGTACGGACCAAAGCAGTTTCCTGCCAAGTACGGACAAATGTCACCGCATTATATTACATTTAGCCAAACCGTTATCACCGTTTTACCCCCATTTTACCTAAGAAAAGCATACAGGAAAAAATTCTCTTGCACGGGAGAATGCATTGAATCTTTCAAAGAAGTTAAAGGATATTTTACCGCTGCCACACTTTTAATCAAGGGAGCAGTTGGAGCTGTCTTATGACAACGCAATTATGGATATTTGACACCACCATTGTTCTTTTTTAAGAGGATCTCTCCAGTAGTTATCAAATATTCTAAATTCGTTATAGAACTTCTTGTTATTTATCTAGCAATCAAATATTTTCTCTTGAGAGCGTCTTGTCTTATCGGATAGTGAACATAACAATCTCCATACATATCGTTAGACCAAGGAGCATAAGTCGAATCAACAACTTTATTCGAACATCAGATAAAGGAAGACGGTGGGTTCGTCTAGGTGGGTTCTTCATCAACAATCAAAATTCTAATGTGTCCACGAACGCCTGAAAATATGAAAAATACTGCATTGAAAAATTCCATCGCTCAACACGCGCACTATGGACGCCCAAATAAAAATGCACATGTTTAGTTTATATCGTGTCTCATCGAGCATCGCTTCTGGCGCACACTGTGGCCGCAACCTATCTCATGGTGCCATTGAAGTATTAAATTTTGCTGTTACCTAATATAGTATCGATAAAGTGGCATGGGTGCTTGCTCTTCAAGGAACTTTTTATCTGAGTATGTTAACTAACACTAACTGCGTATGTAGAGGTAGCTTGCTATTTCTGGTTATCGCAATATTTTATTAGTGGGCCCAACTAAGTAAACTTTCATTGCATTAGAACTTATGCAGCCCTGGAAAAAATAGACTTTCTCGCCTTAAAGTTTGGTGCTGGTTTTAATCTTCTAGATTCTTGCTTGATACCATCTGCTGACCCTCTTGCTAGCTCTAAATTAAATTCAAGCCCAGAGTCGTTGTAAAAATTCTTGCAGACAATAGTGCTAACAAATCAGCAGGTAACCCTGATGGTATTCCGCCAATTGTTCTCAACCATTGTTGCAAATCCATGTAGCTAAACAATTTTCTTATTTGTTCCACCGATCTTTTGACTTAGGTTATTTTCCTTTCTTCATCTAGAACATAACTAATGTACCTCCCGTGTCGAACAAAATGCAGCAAATCGCATTGTTCGAATTATCGTCCAATCGCTACTTTCTCTGTGCTTTCCAAAGTTCGCTTTCCAGCGGTTCGCTCTTCCCCTACACCGTTTCTAAATTTCACAAAGGTTGTTCTTGCAGAGAGAATTGCTACGGATGCTCCTCCAGACCGAAATCTTACTACAATTTGTATTTGGAGTGAAGCCAACAGAGTTGGTTCAACCCCAAAAAAATCCAATGCCATGGTTTTACTGGCACCATTGGTGGTTATTCATACTATTCTTTAGAGTTTGCGTTTCCAATTTCAGATTTTTGTCCTAAAAGAGTTGAACAAATCAGCAAAGGAGTAATGGATGGAGCTAAATGTGTCGGTTGCTTACGACGAAGCAAGTTTATTTTACCATACTTCTTCGGGAATATCAACAATTTATAAGACCTTTGTAAGAACGGTCGACTTTGTTTTCTGGTCGTTTTTTTGTTGGAAGTGGAACGGACTGAATGATGAAGCATTCCTCCTGACTTATGATTGAGAGAAACTTAATTAGTATCAGAAGTAACATCCTTAAAGGCCTGTGCACTCTTTAATAAGCACGGATAGAACAAGTATCCCATAAATTTTGAATTAATTCTTCTTATTAACGTCCTTATGTAAAAATTGTTACCGACGACCACACCAAGTCAAAGTTCATGTTAGACAAATTTTGTTCGCATATTTTTCGTGATATTGCCTCTAGTAAGAACATTCTTATTTAAAATTAAGATTTGCCGATTAGTTACTAACGGAAGCAGCTTTACATGATAGTTTATATTACTAAACCATTGTTCCTACGCTACTTTCAAAGTGTATCATACTGGTTTAGGAGCACAATCGAACCCTAACCCAACATATGGAATCTGCTGCCAAACAACACAGATTAAATCCTTGGTATTTCAGAATATTTTTCAAACGTCTGCCAAAATTTTCGTAACTTTCGTTATGATCAATTATGTACAGCGTTTTCTTTCAAAAGCAATTCGTGATAAGGAACACCACCTTGGAATACCGTGCTCAGTACTGACAATGGATCTGGGCCCTATTGCACCAACTACTTATCACTTATTACTTATCAACTTATCATAATTTTCTGTTGTACCAAATTGAAATTTGATAAATATTTTATTGAGTTATAATAAGTCATAAGCACTCACTTATCAAATATCAAAATTAAGTTTCACCAATTCGCGAAATGATAAATGATAAGTAATATTTTGATAAGCGATAAGTTTGATTGTGACACACGATTATGATAAAATTTGACATGGGCGATGGAAATGCGTGATTATTGGATAAAGTTCTGGAATGTGGCCAATTAAAGTGGTACTTACCTGTTTCTTGACCGATTATGATGAAATTTGATGTGGGTGGTGGTGGAAATGGATTTCTAAAATAATTGTTAGATAAAGTTCTGGAATATGGCCAATTAGGAAGGAACTTGGCCATTTCCTATACGATATTGAGGAAATTCAGGATTTCCAATGGAAATGGGATTCTTAAATGATTTTTAGAGGAAGTTCTGAAATATGGCCAATAAGAAGGAACTTGGCCATTTCTTATCCGATTTTGATGAAATTGAGCATGCACGATGGAAATGGGATTCTTAAATGATTTTTAGATTAAGTTCTGGAATATGGCCGATTATAATGGAACTTAACCATATTCGAGTCCTTCACCTATGAATCATTTTAGAATCTCATTTTCATTGTACCTATCGAGTTTCATCCTAATCGATTGAGAAATAACCAAGTTCCATCCTACTCATTGATCATTACAACTTATCATACAAAAGTGTTTTAATAATTTAATAATTTTGAGAAGGTTAATCTGCGAATCAAAATGGTCACAGCACCTTCCTTTTAAACATCAAATGTGAAAATACTGTGAAGTTTCCAGAAAGAATAAATAAAGAAAAATTCTATTAAGTTGAAAAATCGTCAGAATATTGCAAATAATAAAATGAAACAATATCTAATTTCGAATATTATTTATTAATAAATTAGCAATAAACCTCATTCACGCTTATATAGGCCCTCGTCTCGTATATCTTTTTGTCTTTTTTCTTTCTTATTTTCCACGCAGCATAAATGCTAACAAAAGAATGAATCCAAAAACATGGCATCCTCATTTCTTCTTTTCCTATGCGTATATTTGTTCAACAAATGAGAACGTTCAGTTGAGTGTCATAGGGGAATTTCGGTGCTTGTGTGAGCCAAACATATTGTGCCGCAATTTAGTAGTTTACATCTCGGCCAATCTGACTCAGTGATCAAACCCGATCACCGAGGGGGTAACCTAGAAATTCAGCTTCATCTTCTCCCTCGGAATTACATCCGTGGAAGTCGTCTTCGTCGGTGTCAGTATCGCATTCGCTTGAATGATCAATTGAACTTTCGGCCGCACATGATGGTATCCACCGACAACCCTCAATGTCTCGGATAACGTATCTATCATTGCCTAAAACTTTATGAACCACGTATGGACCGCGATATTTTGGAATGAGCTTATTATTTGATCCTACGACTGTATCCGCGTTTCGAATTACCACATAATCTTCAATATTGAATCGTTTCGTTAGTTTTTGATGATCCTCATGGCGATTCTTCTCGTATTCTTGCCTCTTGGTGATTTTGTTGTGAGCGTTCGCTCGCAGCTCGGCCAAATCTGTTGGTGCCTTTGTATGAACAATTGATCTTGGATCAGTTGATCGTATGGACAATTGATCGTGGATCAGTTGATCGTTGAAACTTCGCTGTTTATTGACCGATTATGATGAAATTTGACATGGGCGATGGTAATGGGATTCTAAAATGTTTTTTTTAATAAAGTTCTGGAATTCGCTGTCTTGCATTACAAAATCTTGCCTGTCCAAAATCTTGTATTTGAAAATTTTGCCGTTTTTGTATCTGTAGCTGTCTTTAATATCTAACGTAATATTGCTTATTCATAAAATTTCATTTCTCAATTGAAAATTCAAATAAGTCAGTTTTGAGTTTGGATTAAATTACTGCAATTTTATTCACAAAAAAACATAAGAAAAGATTTTAGTTAATGGAGATCTAATATTAAAGTCAGAATAATAAAAATATTTCAACAAAATATTATGGATAAGCGAGATTTTATCTTCATTTTCCAGAATTTAAATTTTCGTTCTGGTTAATGCGTGAACTTTATCCAAAAATCATTTGAGAATCCCATTTATATCGTCCATGTCAAATTTTATCATTATCGGTCAAGAAACAGCGAAGTTAAATCTTAATTGGCCATATTCTAGAACTTGAATTGTCCATACGATCAATTATCCAAACGATTAATTGTCCATACGATCAACTGTCCATACGATTAATTGTTCAAACCATCAATTGTGTCTACGATCAATTGTTCACGTTCAATTGTAACACGATAAATTGTTTACGATCAACTGACCGGAACCCGTATCGAATATCGGTGCCTTTGGTATGCAATACAAACTCTGTTCAGACACACTCATCGGTGCCGCGTACATAATTCCGCGTATATACAGTTGTCAATAAATGTCTGCAATTTGGTTTTCATATTCGGAAACCAGTAGTGTTCGCAAATCTTTTCGTAACATTTATCCATCCCCTGGTGTGCTAGCTTTTCATAATTAATTCGAATAATGTTATCCTCCATTTCTACCGGCACGTACAGTATACGATGTCCCTGAACGTTTTTCCTATACACCAAACTATCAACTAGTTCGTAGTTGTCCATTGCCTCATTCTCTAATTTTTGTCACAACGCCAAAGCGTTAGTGTCCACTGCCGCTACCATACATTTCGTGACCGCTTTTGTCCTCTATCCCTTTTTACGTTTCTACGTCCACGTGGGCCATTATTTCCTTCTCATTTTTTGGGTGGCATCGGCTTAGTGCGTCTACATGTGCCATATTTATTCTTGGCCTATGTCTCGTCTCAAATGTGAATTTTGAAAATTCCAATGCCCATCTGGCAATCCTCGGATTCATGTGCTTTCTTTCCACCGTCAAGTGCAGCGAATTGCAATCACTTATCACTGTGAACTGTATGCCTCTAAATATATTTTGAATCTTTCCAGTGAATATAAAATGGCCAATGTTTTTAATTCAAAACTGTGGTATTTGGCCTCTGCTTCCGTAGTAGCCCTCGAATAAAATGCCGTCAAATAAATAAATCGCTAGTATTGGGCCAGTTACCTGTAATTTCTTCAATTTTTCGAATTCTTCTCGGCATTTTTCGTCAAAAATAAAAGGAACGTTTTCCTTCAACAGATTTTGCATCGGGCGTGCGATTCTCGAGAATTCCGGGACAAACCGACGGAAATACGAAAATAGCCCTAAACATGAATGTACTTCCTTCGCAATTTTCCGGCATCGGATATTTTTTAATTGCTTCAATGTATGCCTCACTTGGTCTTATTCCTTCCGAAGTGACAGAGTACCCCAAGTAAATGATTTTCGTACAACAAAATTGACATTTCTTCAAATTTAGTAGTAAGCCTCGTCACACCAAGTGTTGCAGTATTTTCCTCATTAATTTCTTGTGTTCGGCCAGAATTTCCGTTTACAATATAATTTCACCCTCTTGCCTCATTCTTCTCTTCCTTTGCGTACGTGTGAATTCGCCGCACGTACACATACACACCATATTTGTTCAACAAATGAAAACGTTCAGTTCAGTGTCATAGGGAAATTTCAGTGCTCGCGTGAGCCAAACACATTGTGCCGCAATTTAGTAGTTTACAAATTGAATGAATTTCAGCATTGTCGGTTAAGAAATGGCGAAGTTCCACCTTAATTGGCCGTATTCCAGAATTTTATCAAACAATAATTTTAGAACTCTATCCCCATCGTACTTCGGCGATAATCGGTTAAAAAATAGTCAAGTTTTAAATTATGCTATGCCGTTTCAAACATTACGTCATTTTGTCATACTATATTTTGAAACATGCCATATCGAACGGATCCCAGCACGGGTAATATTTAAATTTTGCTGGAGTCTCGTGTGTAAGTACGATTATGGTTGGTAATAAAAAATACTAGGGAATGCTACTGAAAATAATCCACTTGATTTTTAATATTATAGGCTGCTTATAGTTGATAAGCAAAAAAAAAGTGCAACCATCATTCTTTACGACAATTGCGCTGATGTTCTGGGTTGGATAGGATGAGAACATAATAAAGCTATAAACACCAAACAATCTTGCGTATTATAATAAAACCATATCTATCGATCCCCCAGCCTACATAAAAAAAAAACATTACAAACGCCTTTAAATATTTTTTAATCTAGATTATCTACAATCACTGCTTCTGGTACATCCTCCAAAACACAAGTTAAAATGTAATTAAACTTAAAAGAAAACGAGGACAAGTGATTAAATACATTCATATCACCATCCCTTGTAATAAATGCAACAACATCGACACAAAACTTAAAAGCTTCCAACCCAAATTACATTTCACAAGAAATTATCACTCGTCGTATTTCTTCATTTATAATGATACCCATTTTCCAACCCTCGTATCCAAACAACATGAATAATTTTTCCTTTTTACGAACGTAATATGTATGTACTATATAGCAAATAGCAATGGAAATTAAAATGTAAAACCTAAATAAAACTTTTTTCATTTCACTTCAAAAAGCCATCGTCGAAGACGACGACGACGTCAATGTTGTTGTTGGTGCGCCGCGATGAGTACACAACAAAACAACATACATAAAAAATGCTTAAATGAATTCACGTACGTCTACATTATATTCCCAACAAATATGCAAACCAAAAGAAACAATTAAAAAAGAAAATTTGTTACGGTATGTACAAGTAAAAATAAAACGTGTACATGTATCTCTCGACTAACGTCGTCACATTCATATACTTACTAATTGCATCGACATAGAATCCGTAGCAGCAGAGTAATAGTAATAAATACGGCTGCCACATTTTTATAGTATTATACGGTATCTGTGAAATATACAAGAAAATACATAATATTATAAGAAGCTGGTAAGAGATACATAAGAAATTGTTTATAAAATAAATAAAAAATGTTGATGCAATCAATTTAAGGTGACGTTAAAAAAAAATTTTATTAAATGATGTAATCATCTGTCTATTTATATAAATCAAGGTTGCGCTACATATACACATAAGAGACATAAATAAAATTTCGAAAAAAAAAACGCGAGATGATTTTCTTGTTTACATTATGTAGTACTGTGCAGTAGTATAGTAAGAATAAGACAACGATCATCATAATTATGCCTATCACCGAACCAATTTATTTTTATATCTTAACCGAATACAATTTAGCACAATGCAAAATCAATTAATTAATGACATTTACTGTATGTCAGTTTTAAATCTTATTTCTTTTATTTTAAAGATTTTTTTCGTTTTTTTGAGATCATACTTTATAAATATATTTTGACCAAAATTTAATAACGATTTAAAGGTACCACAAAAACTTGTTATGTGAGATATGATATCACAAAAGAAATTGAATATTAGCAACACACAAACACCTTAAAGATTCTCTTATACTAGTATTAAGTTGATTTTAAGTAATTAGTCATCGTATGTGTGAATTAGCGCGATTTACTACTTATGTTGATTTAGCATCGCTTAAATCGTGCAGCCTTTATTAACCGGAAATTGATGAATACATTAACATGAGATCAAAATGAATCAATTTCTTAAAATTGATATAGTAGACGCTTCTAAATCTTAATTGTTATATCTTTTTCTCACTGATATTGTTGTGACAACGTCGCACATGTCATCATTATAGTTAAGAGTTAGAGAAATGTACAGTACGGGTCACAAGTTAATATTGGTACATATTATGAAAACTGCAGGAGTGAGAGTTTTTTTACTGTGTGTTGTACGGAAAATATGAAAATTTTGTAAATCGAGATTTTAAAGGAGTTCAAATTGACCATTTATGGAAAATGTCGAATGAGTCTGCGTACATGTGTGTATGCCTGTATGTTCTGTAACTTAAAAGCCAACAGCTTTAGAATTAAGAAATCTTGCGTTTAAGTAAAAGATGTGCACCTATATTTGGTGACGATGGAGCAGCGAGTCATGGGGCCCATAAAAATATTTTTGAAAGAGACATAAAAACGCCACGCTTATTAAATTTAATGAACGAATCTGAAAATGTATATGTACACATTTTCCTAATTTCAGTGACAAAATTTTCTATTTTCAAAGTGATCGGCTCACGGGATCATGCAGTTTATTTTTTTAGAGTAGGCATCTGAAACATATTTACAAATCTGATGTTTTAGCGAAACTATACATTTTACTTCAATTACAAAGTGGTCGGACTCTGGGCTCAAAAGGTTTGCCATACTAATTAAATTTTTTTTGAAATTGAAGATTGGGAAAATGCTCAAGTAATAGAGATTAGGAGTGTAGAAGTGACAATACTTTCTATTTAAATTTTAAAATGATCGGACCTGGGGTCAGTGTACAAAAATCCAACATTTCTAATGATTGGGATACACACTATGTTAAGCCCGTTAAATAAAGATCCCGAAAAAACTACTCAAAGTAAAATGCCGGCACTAAAAAAACATAATTTTTAGTGAACATTTCTATGAATTTTGAAATTTTAAAAATCGTCAAAGTGTTGGACAAAATCTCGAAAATCGTTTTTAAGAATCTCGAATGGGACAAAATCTAGAAAGACTATCAACACATTAAATGATTTCGAGGAGCAATAAATTAAGACCTCTAAACTTCAATGGCCTTTTTAAACAACTCTCTTATTAAAATTATTTTTACTGTAAATGACTCAATTTTCGACTTCATTGAGCATTTTGTGCGGTAAGTCCAACATGAGATTTTCTTAGTAAAACTCTTAGCGCCCAAAAATTTATTCTGTTTCGCATTCACTGTTGGGCTGGTAAACCATAAACAAACCAGCGTACCTAGATTGACATTTTTGTCACCAAAATCTTTCTCGTTTTTTGTTTTAGATTGAAAATTGTGTCCTGTAGATTTCCGCCCGTGGAGGTCATTAAATCAGCCACACACCATTTTGTTTTTAAAAAAAAATTTTTCATATACTTCAAGACTTATATCGGGTTTTCCATTTGGGACTTGACAACTTTGAACTTTCACTGTGGACGCACCCTTAAACTAATAACCAAACTTTCGGTGTCAAAACATTCAGTAAAGACAACATTTTCATCATAGTGAAGTACACGAACGAACAACGTTTACAAATAATTAAAATTTACTACAAAAATTCTGAGTCGTTGGTGACTGCAACTTCAAGAGCGTTAATTCCAAATTTTGGCCGTAAATATTTTCCCAGTAAACAAGCAATTCATAATCTAGTGAAAAAATTTAAGTCTAAATATTCACTGTCGGATGTTCCCGTGCCAGTGAGACAACGGATTGGTCGAAGTACCGAGAATATTGCTGCCGTTCAAGCGTCCGACGTAAACGAACCAAAACAGTCGATTCCACGGCGTTCTCAAGAATTGGGCATCGCTCAGACCATACTTTGGTGAATTTTGCGAAAGGACCTTGGCTTGCACCCTTATAAGATAAAGTTAACACAAGAACTAAAGCCACTCGATCATATGAAGCAATGTACGTTCTCGGATTGGGCTCTGGAAATGTTGGAAGATGACCAATTTCATCGCAAAATCATCTTCAGCGATGAAGCGCATTTTTGGCTGAATGGCTTCTTTAACAAACAGAATATGCGTTATTGATCAGGTGAAAACCCTAACAATCGACTAATTAAAATCTAAATTCGATGAACGTTTTATATCCAGAAATGGTCCTGTCGATTAGCCGCCTAGAGCGTGTAATTTAACACCTCTACTTAGACTTTTTTTTATGGGGCTATGTTAATTCATTGCTCTATGCCAACAAGCCGGCGTCGTTAGAGGAGTTCAGAGCCAATATTGAACGAGAGATAGCGGCCGTTTCCGTCGAAATGTGTGGCTGAGTTATCGAAAATTGGGTTCAACGAATCGACACATGCAAACGTTCCCGTGGTGGACATATGAACGATGTCGAATTTCATACATAAATGTTTTGATTGTACTTTGAGCCAATAATAAAATTTTCGATATCTCAAATAGTTTGCGTTTTATTTAAAAAAAAAAAGTTGGCAAGTCATTACTGGAAAATTTTACACAAACGCCTTTAGCTTCTGACAGGTATTTAAATTTAGAAGAAACTTCGCTAAACTCGTTTGAAATCCAAGCTTTCGACATTGATAACGATTTTAGTGTTTGCTGGGTTGATTTATTTGTAATATACGATTTGCACTTCAAATTTATCCTTTTTGTACTTCAAAATTCAGCCTTTTACAAATCAAATTAAGCCATTTGCCTTACAAATTCAATATTTTACAAATCAAGTTTTGATTAGAAAAGGTGAGTTTGATTTGCAAAGATTGAAAGTGATTAACAACAGACAAAATTTCTTTTCCAAAAGGTTAAAATTGATTTGAAAAAGGGTGAAACTGATTTGTAAAGGAAGCTTTGATGCTAAGCAGCTTGTGAAATTTGTTTCCTAGAAAAATCGACTGAAAACAATTTCTTGTTTTCCTCATCGTTAAAAGCGCCTTTGTCTTTTAAAAAGGAATCCGGATACTTCAACCAAACCAGTCAGTCTTTATAATGAATTAACGTTCGTTCGACTTATAATTCTAATTTGCAATTAGTAATAGTGTTTATTTGTTTGTTTTCGGCAGGATTCTCCTGATTTTGTAAATTCTCATCGCTTTCCGATTTCATATCTCCTTGTCTTCGATTTCATCTTTTGATCATTTTATAAAATTTCTCCAGTTTAGATTGGAGTTAAATTGCGTAATGTTCGAGACTTAATTGGTGATTCGGTGAAACAATCAGGAGACTGACTGTTCGAAGAATGTGATTGTTCGAATTTACGAAATTATTCGATACTATTTGAGGGTTCCAATCTTATTCGTATCTTGCATGTCGTTTGGCCAAAGAAATTCCGAAAGAAATTTTTTAACTCTATATTTCTTCAAATCCCCACTCCAAATATTTGTTTATTGTTATGTAATCATGAAAATTTTCGACCTTGAGATTATTGAAAATTTATCTGTTTTGAGGTCCCTTGAGTCCGAAAAAATAGGTTTCGAAATGATGTCTGTCTGTCAGTCTATGTCCTCTCTACAGTCCAGATGGCTTAACCAATTGAACTGAAACTCCATATTTAAGCTTTTTTGATATATTGGGAGGTCCCAGTGAATTTTACTGCAAATCGGTCAACCGGATGTGGCCACTCTCTTGGGCCAGAAAATTTGTTTTCTACTTAATATACAATTTACAGAAAATATGAAAAAATAAAAACAATCTTAAGTTTGCAAGAAACTAGCATTATAAAAGTTTCTCAAAATTCGCTGTTCGTAACAGAAAGTCGTGTGTTGGCCACACCTCAATTTGTTCATTTAGAATTCGGTTCGGTTCTTTTCACTCTCCTCTAATTTCTGTACAAAAAAAGAATTATGGGAAATTAACTGTTAACTTCAGATTTTCCTTCAAAATATTTGATAATTCTTTCTGAGTTTTTGGGACTTGATAAATAATTCGATAATTCATGCGTTTTCGGAATTCTCGTGCGTTTTCGAGATTTTTGTATAATCGGGATTATTCCGCAGTTTATTTTAGATTTCTTAAGTTTTCGATATTTTTAGGATTATTCGCATTTTTAGAGATTTCTCTTAGCTTTGAGTTGTGGGAACTGGATGAGCTACACATATAAATGTGGATCTTGATATTTAGTAGATTTTTCGAGATCATGCTAAAGTTGCCATATGTTTGATTTCCTAAGTCATTTGAAATTATTCAAGAATGTCATCGTTATTTACGATTTACATGGCACTATGATTAGAGCGTATAAGATTTTCTTTGTTTTTAAATACTTACGAATAATCCGATTTTGGGAATTTTCGAGAATACTCAAGATCCTTTGAAAATTCGACAATTTTGAGATTACTTCGAAATTATTGGTATTTTTCAAATTATATTCGAAGTTTGTGTTGCTTTATCGATATAAGAAATCGTTATAGCATTGAGTTACTTGCAAGATGTTTCGTTTTATTCAAGGCCATGAAAATGAGTCACGTTTCGGTTCGAATCAAGTTTTTCGCAGCGTAAAGTAGAGTATTTCTTCATTCAATAACGAATCTAAGCAAAATTTTGATTAATATGAAGTTACCTGTAAAAACTTGCAATTAATGGAAAATTACGAAGTTTACTGGTGGAAAAGCTATTTTTCACTGCATCAGTTGAGATTTTTACACACACTATAGGGTCTTTAGTCGTTTGAAAATTCGGATTTTAGAATTTAAATCTTTTTTAATTATTTTAATACCTCTTGATTCATAGAAAATAGGTATAAACGTGTAAAGATTACAATTTCCGCTCGTTTAATACAATTTCTTAAATCCTACTCTCGAAATCAGATAATTTTAATTAATGCGAGGCTTGATAATAGGAAGAAATAAATTTTTAATTAAAAAGGACGTAAAGCAAAATTTTTTGTTAAAATAAAAGCTTTACTTGTTCATAGGTTCTAGAAGCATTTATAGGGGCCCAAGAAAAATTTCACTGGGATCCAAAATTTTTAGTTATGCCACTGGATTTCGCCTCCACAAGGTGTTATTATCCCTTAAATCGGTAAAACAGCCTATGAAAATAGCTTTTTAAGTCGTTGAAACAGATTTTGTTGCCTAGCTATTCAGGCGTTTCAAATAGCTATTTTTAGCGGCTGTTTTATATTCCGGGTAGGATTTTACTAAATGTATGTAATAATATGCTAAATATTCTATTTGAGCAACCCAAACATACATTTTCCGCCTAAGTAGGGAGGCAGCTAATCAGAAATTTTTAAATAGCTGTTTAGGCAGCAATTAACCTCCTATTAATTTGCTAGAAATATTTGTTTGGGCCATTGTAATTCAGTAAATCGGTAATGCATTCCCCACCGGTAAACGATTTATTTATTAGCCAACATTACCATTGTACATCTGGTATTTATAAAAAAGGAAACATGAAATCAATACAAATTATAATTCAAATTAAGCTAAATAAAAATTTCTTAACACTTTTAAATTCATTTCTAGACAAATTAAAATCGAACACAGCAGAAACATTATTAAATATACGAGTTGAATTAAAGATTGGATCCGACATACCAAAATTCGACCGATGGAAGCGGAGACTAATCTCAAGGCCTCGGTGCCTGAGTGATCGCACGAGAGTACGTAATGAATACAACGACAGTACTTAGTTGTGAACTATGAATTCGGCCTATTATGACGTCGCGCGCTGAAAGTGTGCATGAAACTTGCCTACGGATGGGCAATGGTTCAATATTCAGTAACAAGCAACGGCCTAAATATGGTAGTAGCTTATACCTAAGAGCGTTTGCCTCCCGAGGGAGTCGCCTTAAGGCAAACATCAGAAATTGCTTCTGGTTTGATTCTACACGGCTAGATGAATTGTTATAGTGCGGATTTCAAACAATTGAGGCATATCCCAAGTGTGAACGAACCAATGACACAAAGAGGACTTTTAGAGTATACGGATCATGAAAATCTTTTGAGAAACGGAATAAAAACCCTAACATTGTATTAGCCTTGCTGATACATCTGTCAATATAGTCTATAAACGATAAATTTCGAGAAAATAAGACACCTAAATCTATAAAAGAATGGACCCGATCAATCATAACTCCATTTAAAAATAAGCTATTATCACAGCCATTTTGTCTTCTTGAAAAGTTCATAATTTTGCATTTTGAAACGTTTAGGCAAAGCTTATTTAAGTTACACCATTCACAGAAAATATTTAATTCATGTTGTAGATTTAACAGGTCGCCCTCATTTTTAATCTTGCAAAATAGTAGATGGCTACTTTGTAGGACATCAGACAAAACACTTATATCTCTAGATAAAATATTATTTAAAAAACTTTTTGAGTACGGTTCGTTAAATACGACAAAATCCATTTTAAAGGAAGAACATCGCACTTGAGTTGTTCCAGTTTCTTTACAAGTAAGACATGGTTAATTTTATCGAATGCCTTACTAAAAGCAGTAAACACTACTTCAACACTGTCACCACCTTCTAATGCCAAAGTCAAAAAATTTGTGAAAAAACAAGGCTAGTCACAGTTGATCGTCCCGGATAAAACCCATGTTGGTTTTTAAATCAAATAATTTAGGAATAGCCGATAAAATTGAAATACCTCAGTATTTTTTAATATCTGATCTCCGTTCACTCTTGAAAATTGGCTTAATAAAACTGGATTTCCAAATTGAAGGAAATACTCCATTCGCCAAACTCAAATTGAAGAGGTACGTCAGCGGTTGAACCAAACCATAAGCACACTCTTTTAACATAATAGAATAAATTTGGCCCGGGCTACTACTCATACTCACATTAACATTCAATAATGCCTGCAGAACGTCATCGGTGGCAAACTGAATTTGAATGTTAGAATACTAAAATCAAAGCCGAAATCATCATTCGAAGATGGGACTACACATTTTCAAAATATACGGCAAACATGTCAGAGATTCTATGTGTATCACTAACAGTCACAGAATTGAGAGACATTTGCGAGGGTATACCTCTACAGCTCCGCTTCGAATCAATATACGTACGGAAACATTTAGGATTAATTTTAATATTCGATTCAATCTCAATAATAAATGAATTATACAAGAAACGATTTAAAAGTTTAAATTGAGCTCTAAGAGCACTAAATATCTCATAATTTACAACGGATGGATTCAATTTATACCTTTAATGAGCTTTAGATTTCTGATTTTTTAAGCCTGACAGGCGACGATTAAACCACGGCTCACGTGCTGACAAAACTACAGGCGACCGTTATTTTATAAAACTGATCAATATAAGCGTCCAAACTACCTGTCTTATATTGATCCCAATTAATATTGTCCAGAAACTCATTTAAAGCATGATAGTCTCCATTTTTAAAGTTAAAAGACTCACTAGAATTAAAATTAACGTTAACATTAACCCAATTCTCAAAAGTTAATTGTTCGGAGATCATTCGAGACTTTCGATCGTTCGATATTATTAGAGAATCTTCGAGTTTTGCTGCCTTTTTTTTTGGTGCGCTTATCGTCAATTTTCTTGAATTTTATAATTTTTCTGATATTTGTGTTATGTTATCTCGTAATTTTTCTAATCTTTTATGGATTTTCTAGATTTTTGATAAATACTGACATTTTTCGATTTTATGAAAATCGTCGGAATTATCGTTCGTTTTTCTTAGTTTAGTCGAAATTTAGTAAATATTTTTTATAATTTTTGGAAACTATTCGAGATTTTACATAATTATTATTGTTATGATACTTACAGACAATTATCAATGATTGTAAAAAATCATCAATTTTATTTGCTCCAATAACAGAGTTATGATCGCAGCTAAAATCACGATGGTTCCCTAGGAACCTTATAGTGAAAGTACCCTCAGCCCCTTTCGAAATGGTCAATGGGTAATAAAAACCTGTAGAGGACAATGAAGCACTATAGGAGACAAATATGCAAACGGTAATCCAGGAGCGATTAGCAATCTGTATAATACGAGATCTAAGTGATGTAAAATCGAGTTATCAAAGAGAACATTGGATCACAAGGATCATATTATGAACACACTTATACGACAATTTTTGGACCAACCGAGATTACAAGGAAGATCAAGGGATATCAGGCATATGGCTGACACAACAGATGAAATTTTAAGAGGAATAAAGGCATTAGGTGTTGAAGCGGAATCACGGGACTGTTAGTTAATTAATTTGTTAATTCAAACGCCGCCCCGGTGGCACAGTTGTTAGCATGCTTGCTTTAAGCCACGGAGGTCCCGGGTTCGATTCCCGGCGGGTGATGAAAAAATCACGGCTGGTTAATGTAGGATCAATGAATTAATCACTCATTATCCATTAAAATAATGATTACGAAACTTCAATAAGAAGCGGCCAAATCCCTCCATGGGATGTAGCGCCAGCGAAAAAAAAAAAAAAAAGAGAACATTCAGCAGATTTTTCTCAAGCTCACTGTATTGCTAAAACCGAATTACACATTGTGAATAAATGTAAATCTTAACCTAAACTGGCACCGTGTATATACTATATATACATATATTCACCAATATAATAAATAATAAAAAAATCTCATAAAAACAAATATCAATTTAAAAAATCTTGAACGTAAACCAACCATAAACAATAAAGATTTTTAACTTATCCATCAAAATGAAAATACTTAGCTAGATTTTCTAACAATTGTCCTCCAAACAAGTACGAGTCATTGTAACAACGTTTTCTTTATACGCAAAGTAATATTCTTAAAAGATTTTTTTTGTTTAAATGGACTAATGGTGCGCTCTGTAGAAATGCATATCATACACCTTCTTGTACACAAAAAGCTTTACACTTATAAAATAAATGTACATAAAGAATAAACTCATATCAAAGTAAATAGAGAAACGACTTGTAGAAATGTAAGAATGAAGAAATGTAATTTTCTCTCTGCACACAAGTTACGTTTTGCTTACGCTTTTCCTCGCGCTTGTCTTAAACAAAATTAATACTCTTTTCTTAAAATAAATTCTTTTATATTGCGGTATGCGCACAGAAGGTATTAATGAAGTGAAGCGTGCTTCCAAGATCAGCCACAAATATATACAATTATGTGCACAAAAATTATATAAATTTTCTGCTATTTTCATTTGTGTGTGAATTTTCATTTTTAATTAAGTTTCATAATTGTTTTGTATGTACCCGTTTTAATGATAACAATTTATATTATTTATTAAGATTAACTCATTCATTGTATTATAGAATTGTTTGAAATTCACATTAAAAATAAAATTTTAGTTCTTGTGCAGCCGCTTCTTTGTCGAGAAATGTTGATGCTATTTGTTCTCTTCGAGGATTTTTTATTCTCATGCAAATGAATTGACTGTTTTGTGTAACAATAAAATAATTGTTTGATGTCTCATCGCAATTAACCGATCCGCAGTTGGTTACTAACAAAAGCTAATTCAGAAATATTTAAATAGACTTTAAAATTTTATTTTAATAAAATTTCGAAGGAAATCGATAAATAATTGAATAAATTAAGATTTATAAAATCAAAAGCATAAATAAATTTTCACACAACTAGCTGGCTTGAAAAGAAGATTTTTGCTCTGTTTACATTTAAACAAATTACTTTGCCGGCCGCTTGCCTCCTTAGCAAAGTGCAGCAAAGTACGTTTAAAATGTGTACAGAAAAGTTATACTTTGCCGCACGTTGCTAAGGGAGGCGTGCGACAATGTAAGTTGTTATCGGACATGTCATTGAGTAGCCTAAGCCGCTTAGCATTGCCAGCTAAATGATGTAATACATACGTCAATAGAGTTTTGATTTGGCAATCTTTTTAATGGGTACACTCTAGCAGAACACGTAAATGGTCAAAATGTCACGGTTTCCAATGACTTTTCATAAATGATCAAAATGCATAGCTAAACACAAACAAAGCGCAATTGTTCCTAAAGAAACAAGACACCTGATTCGCATATGGGGTGTTTGCTGACTGACTGACATTCGACAAAATTTCACTAAAAATAACAAACGTACCGGAAAAAAACAACAACACCAACTCACATTGTCCATCACATTTTGTTACATAGTCGTACAGACAATACAGTTTTCGAAGTCGGCGTTTTTTGTATACCTCCATGAGCAGCGTTGGGCATCATCATGTTCCAGTTTAAGCAATTCTGGTAATAGTGGTTTAGGTATCCATAATTTCCACACTGGTATTCCAAGGAGTGGTTGATTATTTTTGGAGTCAATTCGTATGTACAGGCGATTATTCAATATTTGCAAGTTTGAATATTGCAGTGGCTTAGCAGATACGTTTTCTCTAATACATGTATAATCTGCATCTTTAAAGGCCAGAGAATCAAGGTCTGTACTCGCTACACTAAACTTACTACACAGTTGCAGTTCGTCCACAGTATCACCCTTTTGATGGACAATTCCGAAATCAAAGAACTGAAGATATAGGCTCTATTTTGCTAGTCTGCTGGTAATCTGTAGCCTTCTATATACTGCCAAAATTTCTTTATAAATAGGACCACAGCCAGGCACTCCAATTCAGCTACTGTATAGTTCTTTTTATAGAATGCAATGCCGAAATTAGAATTTCATGAATTCCGGAATTCAAGTAATTTTGGACTGCTTTTCGATTCCGGAATTCAATATCTCAATTTATTATTTGTGAACATTTTAAAATAATTAAAAAAGTTATTTCCATATTTTTTAATTGGGCAGAAGGGCTCAAAGAATATGAAATCGACCTAAATGCACACATAGTTTCCACAAGGACAGATGGGGCACTTGTGGTGCACAAAATCGGTTGACTAATAAAATGTTATCAACAACGCTGTTTCGCTCAAGCGATTCAATTCGCAGTCATAAATATGCCTTATTACCGACGACGAGCTGCTCTCCTAATGTTTATGTAATTCCGATAGATATGATATGATGAATAAGACTAGCGAAGATGAATAAGACGATTTTGATGATGCCAAGATTGACAAAGGAATTTCCATCGATTCGGAAGATGGTTTACCGAAACTATCACATAAACAGAGGAATTTGGAATATTTAATCTGATTAAAAAGGTACGCAAGGTAGTAATGATGCTTGTCGTTCACCGACTAAAAATTAACACCCCTACTCCCTTAGTCGTGTCACTTATCATTTGTGCCGACAATCAAATTTTGGTATTCGTTTAGTCGATCGATGCAAACATCGACGACTAAGAGAATACCAATTTAAAGTTGAAGTGACATGACAATTGTCACGTTGAATGAAGTAAACCGACCAAGGGAATAGGCGTATTATTACTACAGTCATACGTCAAACTTGGGGTGGGAAAGAGCTTTCTTTGCAGCTGGACCCCAAAGCGTGCTAAAACAATCTGCTGACTGTTGGAACGTTTCTATATCTTAAGAAACAGCAATATGAAACATTGATATCAATCCCGAAATGAAGTTAACAAACAGGGAAATGTATTTGATTCATGGCGTCATAATCGTTCTTCTTCCGATCAAATTGGCAGTGTATACAATTACGGTAAAGACACCAATTTACTGACGCCTGACACCACCCTGTTTGTCTTGCAATATTTACAAAACGGCAGTAAAAGTGAAATACATCCAGAATTTCAACGCCCTGGGAAGTAAATAGTCGCAAAAACAATAGCCACGCTGTCACAGAGACTGAATAATGATCCGATATTGAGACCGTGGACGTATAAATGGATGACAGTAAAGCACAGTCGTACGATCCGAAATCGATGTTGGAAAAACTACAAAATAAAATCGATGCAGAGTTACCGTGCAACATTCCCCAAAATTGTGGAAAGCCAGTGTTAATTCGGAGCGGGCGTTTTCTCTTTAGGCGATGCTTTTTAAAAGCATATTTTGCCGGACTACAAATTTCGAAAAATAATTAACGGTGTTAGAAAAGTGTTACTTACATTAATTTTATGTATTTTGACCAATGTTAATTTTTTTTACTAAATTCTTTAATAAAAATGTTTTCTTTATACTATTTTAAGTTTTTTTCCTCAAAACCGGAATATTCCGGAATCCGGAATTGGAAATTTTATAATTTCGAAATTCCGGAATCGTAGATTCAACGAAAATTTGCAATCCCTCTTCTTTTGTGCTGAGTTGAGCTTTTGAGAACAGAAACATACAGGCTGCTCGCCTGAGTCTTCATCCTTTTGAAACAGAACACCGCCAAGCCCTTCCGTACTCGCATCGCAACGAATAAAGAATTTCTTGGAGTAATCTGGATTTGTAATCACAGGGGGGTAGACAACATACTCTTCAATCTCTCAAAAGCCACCTGAGCTTGGCTGTTCCATATTAATTTTAATTTTTTTTTAAAGATCTGAAATCGGCGACGATGCCTGGGCGTTGTTGGGGACAAATTTTCGATACTAGCCCACCAATCCAAGGAAGCGTCGTATCTGTTTCAGTGACTTTGGAGTCGGAAAATTTATAATATCTTCAACTTTTGCAGGGTCGGTTCGAAGACCTACATCTCCAACTAAGTATTTCAATGTTGATTGTCAAACCAGCGTTAGAAATGTGATTTACCACTTCAGGGAGTAGCAGAAGATGTTCCTCGAAATTAGGTGACACAATTAAAAGATCATCCAGATACACAAAGACCCGATCGTGCAGTACCGTTGGAATGACTTTGTGCATTAGACGGCACATTGCTTGGGCAGCGTTACCGAGGCCGAACGGCATCACTCTAAATTGGCAGAGTGGCCGTCCGGGAATTGCAAACGCTGTATTTTCTCTCGAGGTCTCTTCCAACGGAACCTGCCGAAAGGAGTCTTTCAAATCAAGGGCTGTTATGTACCTGGTATTCTTGAGTCGTGAAAGTAGTCCATCTATAATGGGAAGAGGATAAGAGTTTTTAACAGTGACTAAGTAAGTTTTCTTGAGTCAAGACTTAGCCATTTGACTTTACTATTACGACAGGAGAAGACCAAGGGATTTGACTTGGCTCTATCACAATAAGTGCAAGCATTCAGTCAATTTCACAATATAACTTTTCCTGGACGATAGGTGACACCGGAAAATATCGCTGTTTTATTAGAAGCGCTGAACTAACATCTATCCTAAGCTTATGTAGATGAGTACAACCTAGCCCTAATTTTGTAAAAGACGGAAATTTGTCTTTAATTAAATTCAATTGTTAGTTTCAGTCGGCGTTGAGCAAAGTTCATCAACCACCACAGGTGCGATACCAAAAGAAATCCAGAAGTTTATTCTCAGGTATAAACAATTCTGAAGTGAAGGTACTATATATAAAACCAAATATGCTTAGTTTTGTTTTTAACTTGAACTGGTAGTTTTACATGACGGAGTACATATTTGATTTGCGGTACTGTCGGCGGTTTTAACTGATGCACATACTGATGCTTGCTCCGCTATCAAGCAATCCGGATAGGGTTTTTTCTAAAATATTAACGCTAAGATAAGGTCGGATATCGATTTCGATTGAGGGAGAACCTAAAATCGTAAAAGCGCACTCACAATAGAATTTCTTCTTGGCACTAAAGTATTTTCTAACACGAGAGTGTGCTTTGATCGGCAAGTTTTTTTATTGTATCTGGAGAATTAAGTAAAGGTAAATCACCTAAATCAGATGAATCAATAAAATCAGATTGGACCTTTTTAATCTCAGGTGTGTGGTCTAACTTGGTAATGGTTAGCTTATTGGAATTAATTGATATATTTAATCGTGGAATTTGTTTATTTCTGACAGATCGAAAAATCACGATTTTCTTTTTAAAATGCTTCGATTTTCAAAATAATGTAATTTAGTTATGAATTTGTATGTACATATGTATGTACATATTTTATTTTGACACATTCTTTGCAAAAATTCCCCAAAAATTGGTATTCTTTGCCAAAATTAAATCCCCACTCAGTTTATAGGAATTTACAACACTGTGGGCAACGAGAATACAAGAGGAGGAATACGAGGTGAGACAAATCGTTTCTCGAGTTAGGTCGATTTTCCTTAAAATCATGTACTAAAGCATGTGCCGCTCAATTTTGAGCCGCTCAATTGCGTGTTTAAACCGTTAAAAAAAATTTTGTTTCCTTTTTTCCTTTAAGGCTAAAACATTCATTACACTGAAATTACTTTCCTTTGTAAAATTTCATCTAAATTAAAAAAGGAAATTCGGATGACTGTTGATTCTGTAATTGCCAGGTTTCTTCCTTTAGGCAATTTAATTGTTGGCATGATGCTGTTACAACTTTAAAGGATCTCATTGTCAGTCAGATTCATGTTCAATTTATTTTTTGTCTCCAAATTTAATTAAAATTTGAAAATAATAAAATTGTCATTGTATTTTCGAAAATAACATTGAATGCAAGTCATTGACTTTACTCATAATGATTACCTTGCAAAAAATTGCAAATTCTTTATTTTACAATAAAATCATTTTTGGCTGTACGTAGCATAATTATTTGCATGCAATTCTATAATAAAATTAAAAGCTGATGTTATGCTCTAATTCTGTGTGTTGTAATTAAAAAAGAGACTCCTTGTCAATATATTTTTATTTCCGTTCAATTTATTAATAAAACTTTCCTTAATACATATGTATGTTGATTTAGTGTTATGGTGAAAAAATTAGCTGTCCTTTAATTACCAACCATATGCTTACTTAATTAGAGAAAACTTATTATTTATACAACGGATATTATTCATCTAAACACATTTACTGTTTAATTAGAAACAATATCCCCAAAAAAAAATAAAAAAAAATAAATGTTAACAACACCCTCCCCAAATCCAACAACTAATTAGCATACATATCTCAAAATACTATCTCCCTTCAAATTAAATGGAACGTCTGTGTTCGTCTCTGTAAAGTAAATAATTTCGTTTATTTTTGTTGTTTTAGAGCCAAATCAATTTAGATCCGAATGACTAAATTTTACACTACATAAAATTCAAATACTAATTGGAAACGATATGAATTTCTATTTACCATTGTTATGTATATGTATTGTTATCGATTTTTGTATGTGTATTCCGCCGACATTAAATCCAATTTTAAATTCAAAATGCTATCAGCTTTAAACCATTTACACTAATATATACAACAACTTCTTAGCTAAACTGTCTTAATCATTTGTATATGACATAAACGTATAAGAAAAGCAAATTAAAGTAGTAATTTAATTAACATATTTAATATCATCGACCATACATACATATAGGCAAAAAGACGTTTCTAGTTTAAATTTATTTTAATTATTTAATACATTCTAATTCAATATTGTGTTCTATATAAATGCGTTTATTAAATGATGAATATGATCTTAAAAAAAATTTATGTAATTTAATATCCGAAACGAAAAAGCGTAAAGTTTATTTCCCAATTACAAAATTATAATACGAGCAGTAATAATTTATGGTCATTGACGCGCTTAAAACAGAACAATACCCGCACACACACACACACAGACACACACACGCATAATTAATTATTAAATTAAAAATTGTCAATGTTCTCTCTGTTTCAACATGTGTACATAAAAATTTCTAGCTGCCGTAATTATTAATGTAAATTGCATGCAAATTATAATATGCAATTGCGTTACACGATTACGCAATATATCAACCAAAATGCTGCCTACATCAAGAGTCAGGTCATCATTTTAATAAGAATGTCGTCAAGGATTTTGCACGAAAGGTATACTCAATTCAGTCATGTAAATGAGGCAATCTTTTTAAAAATATCGATTTCATGTGATACGTTGTCATTCATTTAGATGAATTGAGATATGGACGTGAAAAGCAATCGCTTTTATCGAGTCAAGCTTACATTGTTTTATGTGTGCAAATGTTTCTCATTATTTTATAGCTTTTTAAGCCATAAAAACGATTTTTTTTTGTTTCTTACTGACAGATTAAATTAACATGCATTCTGATTTTATACTCATTGTAATGAAGATGCGGGAAAAATGCAAATTTCTTGATTCAACATTTTTACTGAATTTGCTAAGCTTGGGAGTGGCTAAATGAATTGTTTTACCAATTCAAACATGTGTACCATTTTTTCTACTTTTATATGAGCCTGTTATTAAGAAATAAATATTTCAGCATTCCAGCAATAAGTCAGAATTTTGTTAGTATACAAGAAAGTTTCTAAATAAAATGTGCGTATTAAAAACTGAAATTATGTATTGCTCTCATTCGGCTAGACCGCAAATAAAGATCATAGTTAGATTCTAGAATCTAGGCCTAATGTCTAGAGAAACAAATTGTTGAAATCCAGCCTTCATTTGTAAGATTTCTCTTAAATAGATTTATAGTTGATTTAGGTTTGATGAACTTAGAAGGATTTTTCCAAAAGCTTAATTAAGGGACTCAAAACAAAAAGCAAACTTATATTTTGTGATTGAAAACATAATATCATTTGCCACTTTGTATCGCTCGAAGAAAATAAGCTTAAAGCTTATTTGTGTGGTCATATAATGTTGAGCCTTTATTAATGCGACTATCCACTAAAATTATGGAAATGAAAAAGGCGTTTGCAAATTGAAAGGCCTTTAAAATTGAACGACTTTTAAAATTGATAGGCTTTAAAAAATTGAAAGGTTTTTGATCAAATGCAACATACCTAAAATGAGTCTTACCGTGTGATCCTAATATACAGTCTCAGAGAGTCTGAATTTATGGCAAAGTTAAAATACAGATAATGATGAAATACAAATATACTATGACTTTCATATTTACCGTCTCTGATGCCGAATTAGTTAAGTTAGCCATTTGCAAGCTGAATGATAGCTTCTGAATAAATGTGATAGTTTGTCCAATTTGATTGTTTTCAAATAATAAAGTATCTGTAATCAAGAAATTGAATTTTGCATCAGGATCATAGGCAGCACTATCAAATCACATGGCCAACACCCCAGAGCGAGAGTAAAGTTTCTGACCAATTTTCAAAATCAAATTCTTATTAAGACTGAAAATTTTAAAATCGAACTAAAACAAATTAATCCGAAAGCGGATTTATCCGAAAGGATGTATGCTTATTATTTACCCAAGTAATACTAAATAGTAAAGTGGAACAAATTTAAGGGTTGGATATACTTAAAGGTCAATGTTAATTTTTTGAACTATAGAAATTGGCAGAAAAAACGTTACTTTCTAAAAAAATGTTAGTTTCTTTGATGGTGGCTTCACGAGGTCGCATTTTTATGAGAGTATTTATTTTGGAGTTTCTTAACCAATCAAATCATTCAGGATTGATTCCCAGAGTTGCGTTTTTATTTCCGCGCTGCTCTCTCAATCAGTCACTAAAATAACCAAAAATATGTGATTTGATTGGTTTAGGAGCTCGGAAATAAATACCCTAGGATAAAAAACTGACCTCATGAAACCGCAATTATTGAGACTATTTCTACGACATGGAAGTTGAGGAAGTATTTAGGGATTCAGATCCTGATCCAGAACATTGTACAATGTACGTGCTCAGAAAAATAATTTCAATTTGTTGGCCAATCCAAAGTTTGAATGCTATTTTCCTCTTTCCACTCAATGGAAAGGCGACTCCGATGTTTAGGATCGTTATCCTCTTGTAAAATACAATCTTTAGGATTTGATCATCCCGGTTTCTTGTGAAGAAGACTAGTCTTCTAAATTCTTTGAAAAATAAGTAACCATAAATAGGGATTTTTTTTCTGTGTGCTTAACGATTTGTTGAACAAATCAGTGACCTTTAGTTGTCCAGGCTTTCCACCATCCATCTTCCTTTGGGATGGTTAACTAAGAATACTACTTTAGAACGCTTTTTATACTTAGAACTCATTTTAATATTGTTGTTTACCACTCAAACGCTTAAACTGAACTAAAAAATGAAGTTAATGCGAGAAAGGTGATAGAGTGAAGATAATAATTTTAGCTGCTCCATTGTGGTGAGGAAACAAAGAATAATTTGAGATACTTTCTTATGGAGCATACTGTAATAGAAAATTTACATTTAATGGTTTAAAACGGATAGCAGAAAATTATAAATAGAAATTTTAAATTCAAACCGAAATAGAATTTAGCTTTGAAATTTGAAATTTATAAAATTCTGAGTTATTTCATGATTCGGTTTTAAAAATTAAAATTTCCCTTAATCTAATCCAAGTTTTATTTTCAAATTTTGTACTTGTAAACAATTTTACAAAAACAGTAACAATGAATATTTTTGAGCCCGTGAAGTTTCTGACAAAAAACGAAAACGTATACGTTTACGATTCCAATAAGAATAATAGCTATTTACGTCATATAAGCCAAGGTAAGGGGCACATATTCAGAAGAAGTTGTTTCCAAACAGAGAAATCTCTGGGAGTCCTTGTTAATCGGCCCTCAATATAAAATACTCAATATTTTAAGTGGAAATTGCCACTAGCAAGAATCCAAATCCTAGGTCATCCAAGGTACAATGGAGTACATTATCGATAAAAGTTCTTTCCAAACCGAGGATTTGGAATTTTGTCAATGGCAGTTTTCCACCTAAAATATTGTGTAGGTTTTAATTTTTTGTTAAAAGCCTAACGGAAAGAAATCACTCAGTTCATTCCAATAAGAATTTTGTTTTGAGCATTTCTAATACAAACATATTTTTTGTTATTTGTTATTTTTTGTCAGAAACTTCACGTCGGTAATATTTTTTCAATGTTTGAAATTCAGAATGCTGAAATTGTCAAAATTGATTAACTTGAATATTGTGGACAATTATTAGTTTTAAAATTCTATAATCGTTTGTCATTTCAAAGGTTATTGGTTAAAATTTAAAATTTTATTTCAACATTTTGATTTTGAAATTAAATAATTTTGAAACTTTATAATTGCTATATATCAAAATTGGGATGAGCGGTCAGCCATCTAGTAGTTTGGTGACTAAATTTCATTTAAAGTCATTGTGCGACAACTAATGGTTTGGAGGTGTATTACAATAGATTTTCGATATTCTATTCCTCGCCACATCATCGAGCTCGACCTGTACTTTTATTTAAAAAAAAATTTGTGGCCAGAATACCGGTCAGACGCCACTGACAATATTTTTGATACATTGTAAGGAACAAATAATACGTGCACTGTTTTTAAACATTTGTTGTAAAACAATATTACAATAAATTCAAACAAGTTGTTATACATGTTTTACGTACATACATGAAAATCGCAACTATCAAATCTCATTTAACGATCAAAATCAGTGCTTTACTAAATAAATAAAAAACTGGAAATTTATGAACTTATGAACGTTTGTTCTTCACAAATAATCTGTCAATAAAATTGATTTAGGATATAAATTCAAATGCAGCTGTCTGCAAATAACATTTTCAGCACTTAGTTACACGCCAATTATCTAAACGCATATAAAACATCCAGTATTAAGTATGTACTTCACTTATTTGCGACCCTCATCATAATACAGAAAAAACCAACACTTAAAATATAACTACCAATGGTTTTGATGGGTTGAAATAAAATTTAATTGGTTTACATATTACAATAAAAATGTATAAATTTGTCTTCATCTTATAAGTATATAAAAATTCGTTCACAAAATAGAATTTAACCCTTCGTTCAATTATAATTAAGATAATACAAATTTTTAAGCAAATAAAGTCGATTGAAGCGTAAACAAATTATTCCCACACACAAGAGAGGAGGAGGAGGAATACGCGCATGTAATAGTTAATTAAATGGTTATTGATTTTTATTCGCGGTTGTTTATTTATTTTTGGTTGAAATAAAAAATTTGCTACTTCCGCTTTTTTTTTGTAGTTTTGTTTTGTTTAAGAAAATACACATTAAACAAATTTTATTAGGTAATAACAGTTAACAAAACAAAGATAATGTTTGTGCAAAACAATTTATTGAATTTAATTTTATTTTGCTGTGATCGTAGTATATAAATTTATAACTTTTTGGTGTACTGCACGCAATTCTCTATAGACTTCTTGGAAACACTGTGAATGTCAATCTATCTACATAGGGGAGGGATTTTAAAATATGGTTATAATTTATAACGTTATATCGACCTCAATTTAGTTTGTTTAAAAAATAAAATAAAAATACGATTGATTAATGATGGGTTATCCCTAACAGAAATTTAAGATATAAATAAGGGCGACCGTATAAATATCAAATTGCAGCCCAATTTTTCCCAAAAAAAAGTTACACAATTAAATCGTTCAATTTTAGTTTCATGACACATGACTCAATGGCGTCTAAATATTTATCATGAGGCCTTGTACGACAGCACTTCAAAATTACGGTGTACCAATAATCAAATTTTAGCCAAAATTTAAAGTCATTTATATTATAACAGGTCAATTATCGATCTTACTTACATGGCGTCAACGTTATAAAAAAACATTCAACTATTTAGGCTAAACGATTTATATTTGTGTTGCACGTAAAATAAAATGAATAAAATTGGAAATTAGCCATAAACATTTCCTCAACCAAATACTTAATAACAAACTGTTGTCTGTTGTCTCTAAAGCACCACACAACCAAAAAATTATAATACAGTCGGTGTGTTATGTGTTATTGCTTCCGAATATAATTTTAGATTTAATGACGTCTGCGCGAATTTTTTGCTTTTGTTCTTAATGAGTTTTTGGCACATATTTTGTGATTAAAACAGTTTTCCACGAATTCACTTTTAGCTAATTAATTAGCAATATGTGTATAAAAATCAGCTACTATGTATACTTATCTGTATACTCCGTATAGGTATATATTTTGTAATATGACACATCACTATAAATCGTAACTCAACATAAACACTATTATTATTATTATTATTATTTATACTCGTATTTTTAGTGGTCTAATTCCATTGGGTCAAAAAACCTTTTAATGTACGCTTTTTTTTTTTTTTTTTGAAATGTGAAATAGAAAATAAAATATTGTGTATACGTAGTTTGTAATTAGAAAATGGTCGGTCACGAATATTAAATTACAAACTAAAATTGTATGCGCTCGCTCTACATGACGACTTGCATTCATCTATCGACTTGCGTATGGTCTTACAAATTTTTGATTAAAATCAAGGGTGTTCATCCATATAGCCTTTGTGTAGTGCGTAGTGCGAAGCCACACCCGCGTTTTATTTAATGTAATATGTACTCCCTAATTAAGGATAAACAAAAATTTAAACGCACAAGTCACTTTAGTGTTATTAAAAAGATAAAACTCATTTTAGTTTCTATAGATAATTTCACCAGTAACTCATTAAAACTTAATAATTAATATTTTTAATTTAGTTTTTATGGATGCGGCAATTTGATATAGGGATAGTCGTTAATATAAAGAGTATAGACCACTGATCGCAAATACGTGGCACGCGTGCCAAACTTGGCACGTTTAAAAATTTGTCTGGCACGCCAAAAAAAATTTGAAATCGACCTTTATTGTAGTTATTCTAACAAAAAATGTAAAATACGTTTCTAGAGTTTTGATAAAGCCCAAATATCGAAATGCTGAAAAATGGAAAACAATGAAATTAATTTGGTCATAACTATAACCACCTTTGGAATGAATTTCAAATATTTTCAATAAGTACGGAAAGCTCGAAAAAATTTACAATAAAATATACGATTTGATAAAAAAATTGTGAAACTTTTGAGTTCGATGCTGAGTTTATTATTGGCTGTCGAAAAGGTTTTGGTATGCTCGGCAATTTTACAGGTTTGGAGCGCTCAGCATCATAACGATATCGTGTTTGGCCAAAAATTTGCTAACCAGCACAAAAGTGTGAGCAGGTGCATTATTGTAGATACAAAGGCCATGTTGTTTCACCACAAACCCGAACAGGTGCGACCTGGTGGTAAGAATTCATGGTAAACTATGCCGTTGATATCGAAGAAAACAGTGAGCAGAACCTTCGCATTCGATTGAATTTGACTAGGTTTTTTTTTGTGGTATTGCCTTTTTAGGAAGCTTCCATTGAGACGGTCGGGCCTTAATTTAGACGGTTTATTCAAATACTCCTGTTTGATTACCAGATATGACTCATTTGAACAGTTCTGGATCGCCGTTAACTTGATACGGTAAATTCTGAGCGATGTTAATAAGGAATTGCTTTTGGTCGATATTCAACAATTTTGATCCAATTTTGTTGTCACACGTTTCGTGCCCAAAACAATCAAAAAGTGTTTGGGTTGAGCGGTTGTTGGTATGCTTGGGTGTTCACCGTCCTTAACAGTTCTTTAACGTCTTCAAAGCTCTATTTGAAACGTTTGTACCACTAACAATTGCTTGTTTTATTCATAGAAGATGCGAAAAACATTCAACATTTCCAGCACTAAATGGAACATGCATGTGTGCCAATCAATTTTTCTGAAATTTGATACCTAAGTTATTAAGCCGATTCTGTAAGTAGTTTCTAATATACAATCGAATTATTCGCGCTCTGTAGAATTCCATGGGTCATATCATTTAGGGTCGGATTTTTTAAAAAAAATAATAGTGAAATTCAAGAAATACAGTAGACTCGCGATAACATACGCCGTATACCGTAAACTCCGGATAAAGTGAACGATTTTTTAATTACATGTACTACTCGGTAATGTGAATAATTAGAAAGCTCGATAACGTGAACTAGATTTTGTACACTCTCGCATGTCCATAATTGCACATATATTTCTTAATACATATGTAATATATTTTCTTATAATCCCGGGATTCCCAATTTGCTCCTTTTTTCATAATTTGAATCGAGTAAAGTTGAAAATCCATCAGTACCTACTTTGTGCGGTAACCTAGTGCGGTTTATAAATACATAGTTGTATGTGCTGTGTAATTAATAGTTCCTAATTAAAAATGGGTAAAAAGGAACAGTTTGATCTGATCCGAATCAGGTCATGTTTCATGAAGCGACAAGCACTAAAAACACCTACTCGGATCAACATTTTAATCCAAAAACAAAAATTTGTAAAATTTTTGTTGCTGCTTTCAATGTAAACTGTGATCTGATCCGGATAATTATGCGCCAAGAAATGCGGCTATTAAAGATATAATCTGGAATTTTTGAATAATTTCGTAAAGGAGCAAGGTTACAAATTTATCGAAAAACTACAATGTTGCTAAGTCCACTGTTTCCGCAATTAATAAAAAAGTGAGCGAATTTTAAATGCGGCTAATAACACCTTTATGGGGCCAATTAAAAGAAGAACCCGTTAACTGTCAGAATACCCTAAAATGGAGAAGATCTTATATTGTTGGTTTCTTCGGCAGTTTGATAATAGTTTTACTGTAACTGGCGATATGCTTTAAGAAATCGCAAAACTTTTACTTAGTAAAATAAAAGCGAACGAGAGCACGTTCCAAGCAAGTAATTGGTGGCTACTATGTTTTAAAATTTGTTTTGGTGTGCGATTCCTTCAAATTACTGGAGCGAAGTTGTCCTCTCAACTTGAGTTTGTGGTGCCATTTAAAAGACAATTACAACCCATAATAATTGAACTTGATCTGTCTGTTAACCAAATTTATAATGCAGATGAAACAGGCTTATACTGGCTTGTACTTTAGCATATTATACTAATGCAAATGTACTTCATAAATTACAACGTTAGTAATTTTAAAAGCGAAAAATGCCCAATCATTTAATAATTGTAACTGCCCTGTTAACTTTAAACATTCAAAAACTGCGTGGATGACAGCTGCTTAAAGATAGGTTCCAGAAATCTTTTGTACCATCGGTAAATGTTAATTTATTGATCTAAAAGAAGTTAAGTAAACAATTCTTTTTGACCGTTTTATCAAATTAGGTACAAACATTTTCGAAAAGTCAAGGTCTGCCAGTAAAAGCGCTTTTACTATTGGATAATGCTCCATCTCATCCACCTGAAAATGAAATAAAATCAAACGATGAACCAAATGTCACACCGGTCATTCAGCCAATGGGCCAAATTTCATATGAAAAAAATTAACTCCCGCAAACACCAACAATCTCTTTAACATGAATTTGCCTGGTTTTATTTTGTTCACGTTATCGCGAGTCTACTGTATTGCGGAACACCATTAATGATATTATGGTTAACTCCATTAATCAAAAAATGGTTTCAATCTTTTTTTTTATAAGAACCAGCTTACTACGTCTCTAGCTCAAAATGATACTAGGTAGCACGATTGTGGATAGAAAAAAGTTAAATTGTTGAAATTATTATTTTTTTGGTTCCTCCTCCGAGCTTTCAGGACAATGTAAGATATTTTCCGGACGTCCACAGAAGTTTGAAAAACCAGTACATGTCCGAAAAACTAGGCCGTCTGGTGGTCATTCTAGTCACCACTGCTCTAAAATGAAAGAAGTTTGTTCATTTGGATTTATATTTCCATTTATTGAATAAGCGATGAACTAAAAGCTCTAAGTAAATACCACAGAAATGCGATTAGCAGAGAGGTTAAGTCATGCGAAGAGATTTGGAACTGGAAATTCGTATGAAGACCCCAAATTCAGAATCGTTATACTTTCGATAATGAAACCTACTGAGCCCATTTAGTTGACGCTGCCAGATCATCGTTTAACAGAATTTTAGCGCGCCGGCTGACCATATCTGAAGTAAGAGAGAGATTTTCCTGTAATATATATATCATTGGGCTAGTTTGTATTTTCAAAGATGAATACTATAACAATAATTAGGAACAGAACGGCCAAAGTCAATTGTTTTGGGTTAAGATATTGGGCCCGATTTCCGAGAAAATAAAATTCATCCTATAAAATTTGCGTTGAAAAATAAAACTAAAAATTTGGCGTTTAAGAGGCCTATTCTGCCTGATCCTTAATATTTCACTTAAATGAAAAATTATTTTACGGAATTACCTTGGCACGCAAAAAAACCAATTATATAAAGAAATTCTTTTATTGGCACGCCAATAGCCAACTACTTGCGAACACTGGATAGACAGACAATAATATGGGAAGTTAAATTAAAAATGATTTAATGCTAACACCAATGGGTCACGCATCTTTGCTTTAGTTATTTTTGATTGCAATATGTAATAGTATTGTAATGACGGATCAAACATTTTCTTGGTACAAATTTTAAGCTGTGGCGTTTGGATCGCGAGATTCTGGGTGCGAATCCCGCCGAAATGGAATTTTTAATAATTTGATTACGATTGGTGTTTTATTATTGTAAGGTGAATTCTTTTTCTTTGTATTGCTGAGTATTTCGCTAGTACGAAAAACTGACTTATAATTACCACTTTGACATTTGAAATTTTAAGTTGACGAGTAGAGCGACCAAAATCCTTAAATTATCTTGAATTCTTGATTTCTCTACATGATTAGATTACTCTACTAGACAAACTACGGTCTAATAAATCAGATTAAAATCCGACTTAAACTTGTGGTTGATTAACAGCGATGTGTAGGCTTTGACTTTTGAATCAGACAGAAGTCGTTTTTATGCAATATTTTTCTTCAAAATTAATTAATTATTTTTTGTTCCTGATATCTATCGAGTTTATATTGCGGTGATAATTATGCAGATTAGTTACCAGTGATGCGGATGCTGATGATGCCATATCAGAACGACCAGATGGAAATTTGGAAATTGGTTTAGTTGGAACGAAACGAACGAAACAGTACCACTGGAAGAATTGTGCCGCTAAGATGTGATATTGCCTTATTTGCAGGAAATTTATTGTTTTGTCACTTGAACATCGACACTTTATTGTGAATGAGCTAACTGCTCAAAATAAAATGTCCCAAAATTTATAATAAATAAAAAAAAAAAAAAAATAAACTCGAAAAATCAGTAAATCGGTTTTATTAAATCGCAAATTCGCAATGTGTCAACGGTATTAGTGTAAAATATGTATGTTCGCCAAACTGAAAATCAATTATCATCTCAATCTCTCGTTTTCAATCCTTTAGAAAAACTGTGGGATATTTTACCGATTGGCGCACTTAGCTTGATTTCCAATAACCAATTTCAGATTGCTTGGAATTGCATCTCAACGCTTCTTTAACTTAAAATCACCATTTAATTCAATTTTATAAAAGTCTAAACACAATAATTACGAATAAAAATATCATATCAAGAATGGTAGCTAAAAGACAGAATCAGGTTGCTGCTGGGGTTAGTTTATAATTTTTGTAAATACATCAAGAGGAGTAAATCTACCGTGATTGAATTTGAAGATATGTAGTTTGGATGTACTACGAGAAGCAAACGAAGAAGTATATTTTTTACCAGATCTTGATTTTTAATAAAAAATTAAATTTTCTATCAATTCTGTAATAATTCGATTTAAACGAGGGGCGAGTAGGAGAGTCAGCAGAGACGCAACAACTTCAACAACAACGTCAAGCAACACGTGCTACAGTTAGTACAAATTTGGGTGACCGCATGGGAATGTGATGATGTAAGAAAATCTCGCCTCCTCCTCACAAGCGCCGATGGAAAAAATAGTGGAGCCAAAAAAAAAATTACAAACAAAAATTTACAAACTATCGACTGCATAGGTGGCTGAAACCGGGTCGAGGAGTCTATAATGCTAACATTCCTTTCCTATCCTATCTATTCTTCATCTTCTCCCGTACATCTCAATCAATCAATCAATCAACATCAAGAGGAGTAAATCTACGAAAAAAGCCATAATTTCGAAAAGTTATCTCGAGTAAAAATATTTTGCTCTGACGTCAATTTTTTTCTGTTAATCGAACATTTAAAAGCAAAAAAAAAAAAATTGTTTCGCTTCAATCGAAAACGACATAAAATTCAGCGATATATTTTAGTGCTGAATCGTTGCTGGTGCATTGGTACAAACTTTATTTTTAACATAGCCCCAGAAAAAATGAATGTACATAACATTTAGTTCCTCAAGAAAGTTGAGTGGCATGTAGCGCTTATGGCTTGCGTCCCGGGATATAGAATTCCCGGTTAAAAGACTACTTCTATGTCGTTTATTAGCTTTATGGAATTAATCAGAAAGTCGCCGATAAAGGATTGCAACTCTAAAAAAAAATTGTTATGAGCAATGCCATCCAGCTACGTTCAGACACGTTAGGAAATCAAGACATACCCAAAGCTGAAACGTGTTTAGAATTATGGTTTTGAAATTTAAAAAAAACAAACAGCTATTATTAACCACAGACGTTTAAACTTCTAAAAGAAAAATTATCTGTTAATAATATTCTTACAAGATCCAGAGTTGGGCATAAAGGAAATTATGGATGATGTAATTGGGATGAGCTTAAAATCCGGAATGGCGTATTTTTGAAAACAATGTTGCAAAGGTTCTACGTGGTAAGACCGTTGGAAGCAGACAAAGAAATAGAATTCAGTAAAAAACTATCGTATTGTGTGTGTACCGAAAATCCTGGCACAAGGAAAAATATTTTTAGTTCCTTAATTAATCAACATGCTAAATTTAAGCCAGAAATGGAAAAAGTACCAATTTATAACGAGTGGGGTTTTAATGAAAATTTAATCGCCATTGTGCAGATTTCGCCAATTATTGCCAATATGTTAAGTAAAATCAACGCTGATTGTTTAAATTTCTTTTTTTTCCGGTAATTTCCCGTCATTAAATCGATTAATTTATTTTCCTTTCCCTAGACCTAAAATTTAAAATTATTTGAATTTTAATTTTACGTACATATTGAGGTATTGAATTAAAAATTTGTCGAGCCCCAAATCTCAGGAATTCCCGAGAATCACAAAATCACAATCCCGTTTCCCAAGAAAATAAAAGGTTTCCCAGGAAAATAAAAATTCGCAAAATTCTCACCATGTTCATGCGATGTGCAAGGGTGTATCGCTCTATTTTTACTAACCGTTTACTTTTTACTTATCAAATGTTAAATAATTACAGAACAAGCCTAAGGGATTTAGAGGCGGCTCATAACACGATTAGAAACAGATTACCAAATCAAATAAAAACGCCACACTAAAATTATTAAGTTGTAGTTGTAGGGCATCCTATAAATTATACACAATTAATTATAGAGATTAAAGAATTTGTAGAATGAAATTTTCAGAATTCAAAGAGTTTATAAAATTTATAGTATTTATAAAAGTTGGGGGATTTTAGAAAAACCAAAAGTAAAAAAATGATTTAGGTTAGTCGAATTTATAGAACTCTGTCGGCTGGAAAGTTGGACAGACATTCTCACTTATGGCGAAGCAAGACAAGTCTGGCCTCTCATGAATTATGAGCGACAGAAGGAAGGGACTTTGGCTCACTTCCTTTGCTCAAATCCGCCATTAACACGCAGAATGCATAAATACTGAGGTAAGTTCAAGATGGACAACCTGTCGGGTCTCAAAAACAGTAAAATGCAATATGTTATAGGCTACCTAAGTAGCTCTAAATGGTTCCAGTAAGAGTGAAGGGGATAAATTCTGTGCCACTTCAACAATCCTAATCTAACCTACTGAAGTTTTAAGCTTACAGAATTTATTCAATTTATAGAATTTTTGGATTTATAAAATTTATAGAATTTATCGACTTCACAGAATTTATAAGAACTAAAGAATTTATGAGATTTGGTAGAACTTAAAGCACTTACTGAATTTTTAAATTCATAAAACTTATAAAATTTGGAGGACATATAGAATTGTTCAAGTTTATAGGATTTATCGAAATTTTTGTATTTATAAAAAAAAGTAAAATTTGACTTTTTAGAATTTAAAAAACAGACAACATTTGAAAACAATTAATAGAACTCAACGAACCTACAAAATTTAGAGAATTTATATTATTCACTAAATTTATAGAATTTATAAATTTTGTAGAATTTCTAGAATTGATATAATTTATAAAATTCAGAAAATTTAAGATAAATTACAGAGTTTATAGACACATTAAAACTTATAAAATTTATAGAATTTTTTGAATTTGTAGACTTTATAGAATTGAATTTATAGGATTTATAGAATTTGTAGCGTTTAAAGAATTTTTAAATTTAAAGAATTTTTATAATTACTAAATTCCATAAATTTTAAAAATTGTGTTAGTCCTTTAATTCTAAAAATTGCGTATATCCTAATTGTAACTGCGACTTAATACTGTTCATACATCATATCGATACATTAGAGGAGAGCACACATTTGCTATGTCCATTTTTACAATTTGTGGTAAATACATATTTAGGCTTTCAGAAAGGATTCTTTATCATTTATGAAAATTTCAAATATTTTCGAATTTAGAGACATTTTCTTATGTACATTCAAAATATGGACATATCACTTCTGTGCTATGAGCAATTATTTTAGAAATATCTAATATTTTAAACGAAATAAAAGAAATTTATTGTTTTTTGTAAAATTTTGATTTTTAATATTTAATCAGAGGTTATCTATCAGAGAGAAACAATTCCGGAATTGATTTCGGAATCGAGAAGATTCAAATTTACATCACATGCAGTAATTTTTTAGAACGCTTAAAATCGAGTCTGTTTCTAATCGGTGAATGTCAAAAAGACCAGTTAGAAAAAAATCTTTCTATTGAAGCAGATGAAGTAGGAATTTTCATTAATTTTGCTGCGAGTTGTGATGTGTTTTCGTCATGTTCCAAAATATAACCGAGTCTGTAATTTGTTTATTTTTTAATGTTCTAAAAATTCCTTTTTTTTATTGGAATTCGTTCAAGTTGGATATACCTTCGGAATCAAGTTCATTTATTAAAAATTCCGAAACAGATTCCAACTGAAATTTCGGATGCATCTAGTATGCACATTTGGCATACAAATTGCATGCCATTTCTCGTCTTCTTTCTAAATTTGTTTGATGCTTGCTAAATTTTGCTGGTACATATTACTAAATTCATCCATAAATGGGTAGATTCAGCAATGGCAGTTTCAGGATTTTGGCAAATGTTAATTAAGTTACAAATCGTTTTAATTGTTCTTTATTTTTTTTTAGACGATCATCGTTGAAGATTAATATTTTCATATGTTGCACATTTTTTTTAAAACATTCGTATGAATCCCTATAAGTGCACCATCTGGTATCAATAGGCGTTTTGATTCGAGAACCTCCAACATCCACGAGTGTCCTTTCAAAATTTGAATTTTTTCAATACCGATACAACTTGTTTGTTCAGGTCTGCATTCATTACATTTTTTGCGAGAAGATTCCCGGTATGGCTGCTACAATTACCCATTCTTTACCATAAAAGCTGCGTTATCTGACACGCCAGCATAAATGTTTGTATTATAATGGCTTTTTGCCAAAAGAACTGATTCATTCATAATGGTTATACATTTTTCTGCGGTTTTCGACTCCGAAGTTAAATCCCAATCATCTAAAAAAGTTTTAGATTTTCCAATATGTACTGTATATCATTGACACAGCTGTTGTTGTTAGATGTATTTTTCCATCCATCTATCATTAGAACGGAATAATTTTCCGTTGAATCAAATAATAAACCAAATATTTTATTGTTCGAGTACGTCCACAAAATATGAATAATTATTTTTGATACATTTCAATTAAATATTATCTTGAAACCTACCAAGTTATCCATTCACTCAGATTCAAATACAATATATGTATTAAATTATTTCACTTTAATGTAGCTAAGAGAAACGTCAAATTTGTGATGCTCATGACGTGAGCTAAGAGCGTGGCACAACTATGTAATAGTACGAACAGAATCGCAAAATAGTCTTACGCAAATCTCTTAGTTAAGACCTCTGACTATGTCAAACTGAAGCAGGTCAAGGTTAAGAGCTAAATTACGTCATTTTCATAAAGATAATTTTTTGAGAGAATATTAGGGTGACAATTAAGAAAATATTACTTCAAGAGGATAGCAAAAATTGGTAAGGAGCACTAGACACACGAGTTCTGCTACCCAATTTTCTCAAAACTTTTATATCGAAGCCTTTGGGGTTTAGCCAATTATTAGATAGAGAAGATTTTAGCAAAGCTTTCTTGTGATAATTCGGAAAGTCTCCCAGAAATGAAATTTGCTTTTATTTTCAGATAACTGTCCTTCATATCAGAAGGAAGTTCAATCGAAATTAAAATTTATTAGACTATTTTCCATGAAACATCACTGCCTGAGCTGTAACCCAAAATCTGACCCAAATATGAATGCAAAATCTAAAAACTCACTATAAGTAGGTCTAGAGAATTTTGATAAATTTATTAATAGGCCTGGAAAAATATAAACCTAGTTTGATTTGATTTCTAAATGCTTCATTAGCTTGAGTTGCGGTCGTAAAGCCAACACTATTAGTGGATGATGAAATTCTAATGCTCAAATCAAAAAACAAAACAAAGAAAAAATAGAATCAGGCGCATATAGAGCTTTATGGAATGATGAATCAGCAGAATAAAAAATAAAAATAAAATTGTAAGATTTGACTGAAAGAAATGAGATAAGCAAACAAAAATTAATAGACAGATCAATACATATGTGATTTCAAATCATTATATTTTGTGTCGTTCATTTTTGCTGGATTAGAAATAAATTCACGATATCACTTGAATATAACGCAGCCTCGATTTTCGCCGCTTTCAACGATCTAAATTCCGAGCAGAACGATATTTGGCAGAACAGAATAAAATTTTATTTTGAGCTAATCCTAATATAAAAATGTTTGAAGTGTATGTATGTAACACATTTTTATTCGTCAAGACCTGTGAATTTAAAGTCTGCCGCGTTAACGCATTTACCGCGAACTTTAAAGTTTTCCATACCTTATAGCCTCACTTCAGTACTATTACAAAACAATCGTTCAACGTTAATTTTTTAAAATTCGATTACGACATCAGATTTCGCTAGTTTTCCAGTTGGCTGACAGCATTATGAGTGGAGTGATCACCACTCAATTACAATTGTAGGTTTACAATTTTGCAAGTTTATTTAGAATTTTAAAAATTTGTAAATTTTTTTTAGTCAAAATTTAGCTGAACTACTGGAATCTTGAGTTGTCAAACCAAATAAATCTGAGTAGTGCGGTGGTCGTCTATCGAAATGCGAATCCTTTCCAAATGGGAAATATGATATTAGGAATTTTCAAAAAATTTTGATTCTATCAAATGTATTGATGAAATTTTAAAATTCCAAAGCTGGTTTAACTATTTTACGATTTTGCTAGTTTCTAAATATGTATTTTTCATTTGTTCGATTAATTTTTAGAATATCCAATTTATTGTGGATTTTATCGATATTTGATTAAATTCGAGTAGCTGGTCAAAATTGAGTCTTCAACTTTAGAAATTCTTAAATTTAAGAAATTTTAAATTTTATTTAAAATTTCGTTAATTTAAAAATTTTCAAAGTTGAATTTCGTATTTTGATGGATTTTCATGATTACACTAAATGACCCAGTTTTAAATTTTACAATTTTTTTTTTGAAAATTTTCTAAAATTAGAATTATTGTAAATGGAGAGTTTATGTTTTGCTCTACTTACTTTTTAAAGGTTAAAGTTAGCCGAAATACAGAATCTTGATTTGTTGAACAAAATAAATCTGAGTGAGGGTCTTTCGCGGAAAACTTAAGGAGATTTAAAGTTATAGATGGGAATTTTACAATTCGGGAATTTTACAATTCGGAATTTTCCGCGATTCAGAATTTTGAAAAATTATAAGAGAATTTAGTTGGCAAGCACGTCCTGTCCTGCAATGTATTCTCATATTTTGATAATTTTACCATAAAAGTTAACAAAAGTTGGTAAAATAGAGACAAATGAATGATGACAATAAACAAATGTGTATTACGATCCCATTGACGATCGAACAACGGTCGATTAAAGACAGTTGTGTGAAGTGACACTGTGTTCGGTCAAAAAAAAAATTTTATGTATTCTTAACACAAGCAATTTAACTCTTAATTATATTTCCGCATTCGGCATACGAAACGAATTAAATTAAATACAAAAAATTAACGAATCAGGAATTAAAGTTTCCGGTCTTTCAATGTTGTGTAGTTGTCTATTCTTTAAGTTTTCTGATTTTTTTATACATCTGTAAATCTAGATATAAAGAAATGCACGCATACCACATCGAGAGAAATCGTTTCTTTCTGCGGCATCATCATATTATCACATTACACTACTCTACGTGAGGTTTCGGCGTAAGAATTTATTGTGTCATCAATTTTTAATAAAAGCAAATGCGGCAATTGTGACTCATCAAATAATTTATCGTATCTTTCGATATTACGTTAAACACTTGCAATTTATTAAATTATATATTCAAAATAATACGCGTTTGCATATGGAAAACTATATAGATTTTCTTTATACGGGGTACAATATAATTTCCTAAATCGTTGGCGGCGATATTTTTCTCCCTCTTGTCTTGATACCTATTTCGCTATTATACCAAATATATTGTATTGAGTTCTTAATAAAAATAAATACCGTTATCCAATGCAATTTTGCTTTTTCGCGACGTGTGTTTGCCATTTTAATTTCACAACACTACATTATTAAATAACAATTAATGATTATTTACTTGGCGTAAAAATATGGTGATTTGAGTATTAATAGACGATGATACATCAAAATGTGTGATGGTGGCTATGACCTCAGAGATTTTTTAGTCTATTGAAAATGAAATTGATTTTTATTTATTTTCTTTTGCGGTTTGTAAATTTACAGATTAATGTCAATTTGTGTGTATGCACACAGAGTACAGGAGTACCTCGTGTAACACTAACTCGATTGTTTAAAATACGCTTTATCCGAGGTATTCCTGTATTTGTAAATGTAATGTTTAGCTAGCTCTAACCATTAAATTGCTTGAATTGTTAAGATAGGCGTAAAATATATTTTTATATCGTAAATTTATTGAAGTTGAAAATGACTCGCGGTTAGTTTTTGTTATTGTTTGTGGAAGTATGGATGTTATGTGTTTAGTAGCGTAAAAATAGTCGTGTAACTATTTTATTGATTATTAGACTCCTTATAGCAATATTATCGGTTTAACTGGATATGTGTTAGGTTAATTAATTTTGTGGTGTTATCATGTTTTGGAGATTCTTATTTCTCGTAGGCTCAAATATTTTTTATTGATTTTCGTGTTTCAAAGTAGTTTTTTGAAAAATATGAGGCATATATAATTCTCAAGTACCAAGGCCATATATTCATACTATTTTAATTACATAATTGCATGTCGACTTTATAACAAATATAAGACATGTAATATTTACATGACTGTTGAATAATTACCGGATAATCGCTTTTCACTATATTTAATAATTTTACATTTAATTTAAAAAAAACTTAAAAACAATGCTAGCTAATTCATTTGTATTTCATCGCTTGGATTTTAATTTTAAATCATCGGGGACATTACAATTGAATATATGTACATACCGCATAAAATATCTCCACATATGCATTTCAAGTACACAATGAAATCATGTTAAATTGCTGTGAATATCAAAACTGATCAATAATATTATTGTTTTGTGCGTATACATATAGATGCTCGCCATCAATTCGATATCGACTATGTGTGCTGAATATTAATATTTGAATTAATTGATTTCGTGGTCAGCATTTTGAATAAAATTTAATACTTTTGTTAATTTTGAGTTCTCCGCAATGTAAAATGTATTTAGAAGATTTAGGAATTTTTAAATTTTCGTTGGCTAGGCTAACGCTACGCCCAACAAATTCGTACGAATCTTAAGATCAGGTTGCCAGTATGCGATTGCCACGAGATAAGTTGCAGATAAAAATTTTGATGTTGTAACTTGTAACAGCACTAAAAGGATTTAAGCATGCAAACCTAGGAACTTGGTGAACATATAAGGGAATGTCGAAAAAATTGCCTTGTAACGATGTAAGGTGCTTGGTATTATTATTTTGTGAAAATAATTACTGCGGAAAATAATAAAAACTACACCAAGCAGCGAATACCAGTTGTATGCATAGGAATTTTCCGGTTTAACTAAGAGATGGCGCCAGCGAAAAGTACGCAGCGTATTAATTTGACATTGAACATGTGAGACATGGTTTCGACAATTTAAAAGTGGTGATTTCAATGTGAAAGACAGTGAGCGCTCTGGTAGACCAAAAAAATGCGAATACGAACAATTGAAGGAGTTACTGGATGATGCCTCAACTCAAACTCAACGGCAATTAGCAGAAGCATATCATGTATCACAAAAAACAATCAGCAGACGTTTACGAGCAATGGGGAAGATCAAAAAACTCGGCAAATGGGTCCCACACGATTTGAATGAACGTCAAATAGAAAATCGCGGTCACTTGTGAAATGCTGCTTCAACGCCACGAAAGGAAATCATTTTTGTAACGAATTGTGACGGGGGACGTAAAATGGATTTATTTTGAAAACCCGAAACGGAAAAAATCATGGCTTTCACCTGGCGAAGCCGGTCCTTCAACTCCAAGGCCAAATCGCTTCGGCAAGACGACCATGCTCTGTGTCTGGTGAGAAGTCTTGAAGCCCGGCGAAACCGTTAATACACAGCGCTATCGCCAACAAATGATTAATTTAAAACACGCATTAATCGAAAGACGACCGGAATGGCCAGAAGACATGGCAAAGTGATTTTGTTACACGGCAATGCGACGTCTCACACAGCAAAACCAGTGAAAGGCACCTTCAAATCGTTTGGGCACATGGTCGCAGAGCAGCACTTCAGCAATTTCGAGGAAGTTGAAAAATGGCTCGACGAATGGTTTGCCGCAAAAGACAAGCAGTTTTTCTGGCTTGGCATTCATAAATTACCTGAAAGATGGGCGAAATGTGTAGAAGCCCATGGCCAATATTTTAAATAAAAAAAATTTATTTTCCCTTGAAAATTACGTGTTTTTTTCTACCAAAAAACCGGAAAAAACTTATGCGTACACCTGGTAAAGCAAGCTATATTCCTTGATGAATTTATTCAAGTATAGTTCCTCATTTACCAGATTCGTTTTATTACCGGTAAACGATAGAAAAAAACTAAATCCACTGGTAAACCCGGTGAAATCGTTTGTTGCGCTTCAATTTGTTGCCCGCATCGATTTTGGTCGTAAAATCAGACTTGAGGGTTTCGGTTATTATTTATGTACTAGATGTAAAACAGTAAATTTTATTCTTGTTAGGTTTTATCTTAGACCATAGAATAGAATAATGGACCGCTAGCGAAGCGACGTGTCCATAAAAAATTATAGAGTAGCTTGTCTCCAACATCTGCAGCACAAATTAGCTTTGTGCCCGATCCAGTAACTATAGTATCCATAGCAACTTATGCTTGATATAGTCATCGGATCGGCCACAAGGCTACTCTGTGCCGCAGATGTTGGAGACAATTAAAAGCCATTGCTGGCGGTCTATTCTATTCTAGTCTAACATATAAGTTTAATAATAACATCCATCTCATTTTATTAACTTAATGAATTATTTCATTTAGGATGGATCTGAGCTTCAACCAAACAGTCAATTTATTCGAGATTTTTCATATTATTTGGGTATGTTTGAGATTGCTCGATACTATTTTACAATCTTAAAGCTTATGGATATTTTAGAAATTATCCGGGACTATAGCGGAGGCAATATATATATACAATATATATAGGGACAAACTATAATTAGAAATTTCACCTAAATCCGCCACTGTCTACTTTTTTAAATTTACTGTTATTTGTGTTTTAGGATTTTATATCTAATATGCGTAACAGAGCAAAATTTAGTGCAGTGCATTTATAAATTTTGAGTTGCAAACAAACCTTGAAAGGCAAAACTTATAATAGTCGAGGCAATGAAGCAAAAAGTTTCGGAATTTTTTCCAGCAGGACGGATCGGAATGCGGTTTTTTGCATTCGCTTCCAAAAATTATTTGTAAAATTCCTACCTAATTTCTGAGATATACAAACCGGAAATTGCATTGCTGCAGCCAAAAATGCATTCAGAAAAGTGTAAGCCGAGCCGAATACAAAAAAAAATCTAAAAAACCCGCCTACTTTAATTTATTTTGTTTTTGAAAATGAAAATTGCATACGAGTAAAAGGACCACAAATTATGCTTGTGTAGTGTAAAAAAGTTCCGGTGCACCAGGTGTCCGGGGGGTCGTTTTTGACGTGAAATTTGAATTCAGCGCCCCAAAAAACCCCTGCTCAATGATTTTCAGGTTGTTTTTGTCGATATTGTCAGGAAAATTCTCGGAGATGACGTCCAGGGCCCGAATTCCGGTTCGATGACAAATGATAACGAGAAATGACTTGATTTTTTATTTCAACTAGTCGGTTGCATTTTTATTTAGAGTAGGCGAAATAAAAAATCAAGTCATTTCTCATTTTCAATTATCATTGAACCGGAGTTCGGGTGCTGGTCTAGGTTCGGGTGCACCAGGTGTCCGGGAGGTGTTCGCCGATGCCATATTTGAATTCAGCGACCTAAAAAACCCCCGGGCGCCGAGTTTTTCTCCTTCCCCGCGTGAATTTTGGGAGAGTTCCATGGAGATGACGTTCATCGGCGTTCCTGAGCTCCAGGTCGGCTGTGGGTCAATTTGAACATCATAATCGTGATCAGCGACCACAGAAAACCCCGGGTACCCGACTTGAGCCAGTTCTGACTCTTTTAATTTTACAATAATTTTTGGAAGCGAATGCAAAAAACCGCATTCCGATCCGTCCTGCTGGAAAAAATTCCGAAACTTTGGCCTTTTTAGTGCTTCATTGCCTCGACTATAAGGACAAAAGCAAAATTTAACAAAAAAAAAATTAATTTTGAGGTTTACGTGAAAAGTTTCGTAATATTATTATTGCAAATTACGGGGAAACAACGAGAAGTAAAACCCTTCCTTATGCATAATTAAGTAACTTTTCGAGAGAAATATGGCATTAAAAAGCGTTGTGGTCGTAAATCAACGATAACTGATTGTGACAAACGAAAGATTAAACGACTTGCAATAAATGATTCAATGTCTTCTGCACAGAAAGGGCAGTATCTTCAGCTTCCAATTAAAAAATGGCGTATTCGGCTAATTTTGCAAGAAACGGAACATCTGAAATACATGAAACGAGATGCTCGTCCGTGACTCTTACCAAGGCATAAAATCGCTCGGTTGAGATTTGCTGAGGTTTACCAATTTTGGGATGAGGAGTGGCATAATGTCATCTTTAGTGACGAGAAAAAGTTTTCTCTTGAGGGCCCTGATGGTTGGCAATGGTATTGGGGAGATACTCGTCAGAATAGGCTTACTCGTCAATCACGAAATTTTGGGGGTGGCTCGCTAATGGTATGGGGAGCATTTTGTTACACAGGACGTGCTCCAATTTCTTTCGTATCAACTAAAATGAATGCTGCCAAGTATGTAAATATTTTGGAAGAGGTTTTAGTTGAATTTGCAGATAATACACTGCGTCAAAATTGGATATTACAGCAAGATAATGCTGCAATACATTCAGCTCGACATACAAAATCATTTTTAGAAGAACTTGATATTGATGTTTTACGGTGGCCTGCGATTAGTCCAGATCTTAATCCTATGGAAAACGTTTGGGCATTACTTTCTAACCGCGTTTACTATAACAGCCGCCAATTTGAAACGGTTACCCAACTACGTGAATCCATTGTCACAAAATGGAAAAATATTGATCAAAGTTTGCTGCAAAACCATATCAACTCGATGCCTCGTCTTCTCGTCTTCGTCAATATTGCCTTCAGAAATTTTTTATTTTATTTTTTAAAGACGGTAGTTCACTCGAAATTCAAAATGTGGCATAATTATTTGAAGTTCCTTTATTATGTATAATAACTAAAATAAAAAGTAATGTTAATTCTTATTTTAAATATTCAATTTTTTAATTAAAATTTTGTCCCTATAAATATTGCCTCCGCTGTATTTAAGACTTGTAATATTATTTTATATGTTGCATATTTTGAGATCATTCGAGTTTCATTCAGAGATTATTCGAATTTTTTTGGAGGTAAAGTTCGTGTTTATTTAAAATTTCCTACGGATTTTTGACATTTGAGAAATTATTCGAGTTTTAATTTGTCACGAAATTAGAAAATTCATGTAAAAAATTCGCATTTTTAATTAATATCAAATTGTATAAGGGGCAGTGCCATACTCGTGTCACATCAGTAGTAGTACTGGGTCGCTTATTTATCAGTAGCATTCATGGTGAATTTCACACATATCAGTGTGTATATACAGTGTCGGTTCGAGAATTTCTGAAGATCAATTCCTTTAGCAATATCGGCTTCACCGCAAGCAATTATATTTATTTCCCAATCACCAACAACTAAACTCATTTCGTTTTAAGTTTAAAATGATTCTAATTTCCTAATTCACCGTGGAAAAAATTAGAAATTTGTAAAATTTTTGTCCAGATCAATAATAATCTCTTTGGGTTTTTAATGGCTACGGCACACAAATTAATCTTCAGAAATGTATGATATAAATTTTCAAAAGTTGTTAATATTCCTGGACAATCCATAAAAATTCTTAGAATTCCTCAAAGATTCCTCATTTAAATACACGAACTAAATATCTTCAGATAATTTGAATTTTTAAGAGTGTATCCCAAACATTTCACTTAATAGAAAACAATTAATTTACCTCAATCGGATATGCTTCTTTAGATTTGTGGAATTTGATCAACCGTAAAAAATTGAAGAAACTTATTGAAGTTGAAAGAAAGGGTCAACAATTTTTATTGTTTTTTAAATTTTTATATAAGAAATGCAAAGTATTGAAATATAATTGTAAATTTTGAGCTTTCTAGAAAATTTAATAATTTGTACAAATTCTCGATTTTAATGTGCAAAAATGTTTAATTTGTTTTTAACTCGAATGGAATTTCCAATTTTAGTGCAATGAAACCTATTCGAACTTCTAGCAAAAGGGATAAAATTACTGCAAATGTCCGCAAATAGATGTTTGAACTTAAGACCGATCGGGATCAATGAGGTTATTTAAATAAACACAAAAAAAAGAAGTTAATTAAGCACGGGTGGTTTGAACTCGTTTTAACCGCGAAGTCTTGGGATTGGGATATGAAATTTTCTTGCAGGAACTTATTCCTTCAGTAACCCCAAGTGAAAAGAAATAATTTTTAGCCAAAACCACCGGGCTATTTTCGAATGAGGGCGTTTTTCCGTCTCCAGCTGCTGTCACCACTCGTGCAAGTGATCCTAGTGCCAATCAGTTTCGGCACATGTTGCATAATAAATTATGAAATGCAGGAAGACTCCCAGGTATTTTTTTCACACAAAACAACATGTTTCGTTACCCCTATCATTGAGTTCAAAGGCCTTTACTCTTGACAATTCCCCCTTATGTTTGGGATTTTTTTATATTTTGGGTTATCAGTCTGTTCACGTGAGTATGTTGTGTTGAACTGGCACATTTTTTCACGTGTGGTGTAGTTACAGTTTTTACAGTACGGAGACGAAAAAAGGCAAGATCAGGGCATTCATTTGAAATTTGGAATCGATGGTGGGGGTGGATTTTTAAAAATGTGCTGCTCAGTGCAAACTTTGCGAAATTCTAATGAAGAGGAAGTGGTCCCGGTGAAAGGAAAGAGATATAGTCAGAGTGTATTTGCACACGATTTGAAAGATTCTGGTGTTAAAAAACTTTTAATATTGGCTATTAGAAAAAGTACACAAGAAAATTACGACAATGTCATGGAATCGATTAATAATTTGAATGGAACAATAGCCACTGATTTGAAGTTGGCAAACATCCTTTCCGGGCTTATGGCACACTCAGCATCACACCCATGTACATGGTGTGATGTACACAAAACAAACCTCAAGAATTCCGGATCTCATCGTACAATTGGCAACTGTCTACAAAATTATAAAAACCAGATCGCGAATGGGGCCGTCTTGAAAGAAGCCAAGGATTACAAGAATTGTATAAGGCCCCCAAGAATCATTGTCATTCTTCCCCCACCTGAACTCCATTTGATGCTGGGTGTAGTCAATACAGTAGTCAGCGTTATGGCGAAAGAATGCGAAGTATACACCAATAAGTGGATAAAAATATGCGGTGTAGAAAGAGAAATCACCCATGGTGGTTCCGGATTTAAGGGGAATTCATGCAGGATTTTGTTGAAAAGACTGGACGTTTTTCGGCAGTTCTGCTGCTTGCAGTGTCTAAAATTCGCACAAGTTCTTGATCATTTCAACGAAGTGGTTCAAAATTGTTTTTCGACCTTCCTGCTGGACGGTTTTTCAAATAGCATAGAGAAGTTTAAAATTAATTATTTAGCTCCGAATATGCCCGTAACACTCAAAGTTCATACCGTATTTCACCATATTGAAGAGTTTTGTAAGGACAAACAACTTGGTTTAGGTTTTTACAGTGAGCAGGCAATGGAATCGGTTCATTTTGATTTTAACAATTTGTGAATATCTGCCAAATTTGTAAATATCTGGAATTCGTATTTTTATAAGTTTTGCATTTAACAAATTTAACCATTTTTTGGTGACCGAACTAAGTAAGAATTTGGAAGCATATTTTAAAAGAAACTAGACACGCAAGGACAGAATCGAGATAATTTTATTGTTTACTCTAAATGAAGCAGAGATGGGTAAGTAAAACGCTAAAAAAACCGACTTTTCAGTAATTTTGTCAAAAATAGGTCAAAACCTTAAATTATGATCAAAAACTGTCGAAAAGAGTCAAAAGTTGCCGGAAAGTGTTAAAAGATATATGCGTGCGATATTAGGAAAGGGAAGAAACAAAATATTCTTATCGTTTGTTGATCCTGAGCAAGTTTTTAAAATATACTGATAAATTTTGAAAGTTTTCTAACTATTGAAACAGTTCTGAACGTAAATGAAACTAAAATTTTACATTTTCAATTTTTTTCGCCGTCAAAAAGTCCTGTCAAAAAGTGTCGAAAACACAGGTCTCAATAGAATGGCAAGAACTCGTATCAAAAAGTGTCGAAAACTGTGTCATAAATACTAGTTTTCGAAGGGTGTACGACGAAATCCCGAAAGACAGAATCTCGATTGACAAAATCCCGAAAGTCATAATCCAGACACGATAAAATCCAGACAAGACAAAATTTAGGGTAGACAAACTAAATAATCTGAAAAAAAATAGTACAGAAACTAAAAATCCCGAAAAAAAATCCAGAAACGCAATTATCAAAGTGCAGAGCAAATTAAAATTAAAATTTGTAAAATGTCTATCGAATTTTACTTTTTCCGTAAAGTTCTTAATATTTTCGATAATGGAAATTGCTTCGTCAACCTTGCAGACACAGACCAAAGGAATCGTATCGCTCATATCGCTTCTACTGATAGTTCTACCACAAATGTTTCAAGTTATTTTATGGTAAGCTTAATTCGTTGGGTTAGTATGGCATCGTCGAATGTATTGGAGCGAATTACGGATTTAATGCTTCGCAAATGTTTCGTCAACTTTGCAGACACAGATCAAAGGAATTGTATCGCTTCTACTGATAGCTGTACCACAAATGTTTCAAGAGATATCAAAAGTTTAAAAATAATTTTTCTGGATTTTTTTCTGGATAGCTTTCCAGTTATTTCTAGATTTTTTTTCGGGATTTTATTTTTTTTAGATTGTTACGCTAGTATCGATCCTACTGATAGATGTACCACAAATGTTTCAAGTGATGTCAAAAGTCTAAAAATGCCGATAACTCTAAAAATATTTTTCCTGGATTTTTTTCTGGATTGCTTTTCCGGTAATTTCTAGATTTTTTTTCGGGATTTTATTTTTCTGGATTTTTACTTTTAAACTGGATTTTAAAATTTCTGGATTTTCTTTTTCAGGCAAATCCTGAAAATACCAAAAAAATAATAAATTCTGGAAAATGCGGAATTGGCGAATCACGATTTCAAGAAAGTAAGATTCGTCAAAAAAGTAAGATTTTGAGAATTAAGATTTCGATTGTGCACTTTCGAGATTTCGTTTTGTCGGCATTTTGTTTTGTCTGAACTTTGTGATGTCAGTATTTTATTCTGTCTGGAAATTTCGAGTCTGCATTTTTAAGAAAAATCGGGATTTTGCCCTGTCGAGATATTGAAAGTCCAAATTATGGATTGCTCCCGTTTTCGAAACTACTCATCTCTGAAGTAAAGCTAGAATTGGGAAGCTTTAGCTGTACTTATGCAAATTATAAACCAGTTTTCCATAAATATGTTTAGTTTATCTAAACTTATTTGAAATTTTAGATTGAAACTTTATCAACTATATTTGTGATAAAAGCGATCATAATACCCTGAACATAGTTTTGATATAGAGCTTTTATAAATTGCTGATTCAAATACTCGTAACTTTTAAGAAATTAGGTTACATTTTTAAACGATAGCAATCAGTTACACAAATGCATTCCGTAAAAAAGTACCTTTAAGCATAAATTGTAGCTTTTTGAAAGATTGAACTAGAACAAATATAAAGATTTAGTGGTAAGATTCATGTATGAGGTGGTTCATGTTTTACATACACAATACCTATGTTTACAGTGAAGCTTTTATAAATTGTTCAGCTAAGAAACTGTCAAAAATAAGTTCTAAATTAAAAGCTCTATCATCTGGAATCTCATTTTGTGCTCAATTTCATATTATATCGACGTTCCACGCTCTGGTCCACTTTTGTCGTAAACTGCGATTTTTATAAACATACTTAGTTATTTAATTTGGCGCTAAGCAATTAATTTATCAACGATATTATTTTTACAAACACTCTTTGCGGCGGCGGCACATCAAAATCTTTATTTTTGCAACATTATTGTTTATTCAATTTGACGTCATCGATTTAGTAATGAACCAAAAAAAAAACGCCGAACTGAATCAGTTGTGCTATAGTAACGAACATATGGACACGTTTAGCCCATCAAAAATATTTCAAATACCATGTCAAAATTCTGATCTAATTGTCCAGATGTCTGCTCAAATATTTCAATGCCACCTCCTGATTTTTATTTTTTTAGTTTTTTGGTTAGGTAGTTAACTGACTCGAATTTGTAAACACTTTCGAAAAACATGTAAACAGCTATAAGGCGCGTACACTTCAATGACATTTATGCATACACTGTATATGTCCGTGTAATACAACTAAATAACACAAAAAAATGGTTTCTTCTTATATATCGTGTGATGATCTAATACAATTTATTTTCATAAGACATGAAAAAAAAAAATTCATTCACAAAACTTTTTTTGTTGTTTAATATTAAAATTTAACGATATGAATGAATCAAACAAACGATGAATAAATTAAATTAAAAATGAAGTAATTCTTACCATAAAACAGGGAAAAATTCATCGTACAACTATTTTTGTTGTTTATAAATTTTATGCAGAAAAATTCTTAAATCATTTCTAAAATGGTGTTTGGCACCAAAAAAAAATATGCATCGCAAGCTAACTATATCGCTGACGTGTACGAGAATATATGAACGATATGAAAATATTGATTTTTCCTTTTTCCAACTTTTTTACATTATATTTGTGAGTCATTGTGTTTGTGTAAGATTTCATAAGAAAAATCAAGTCATTAAACCTTACCGATTTCCTTCTATTACTGAGTTTTTTTTTGTGTTCGCTTTCTTGAAGGAAAAGAAAAGCACAAAAAAAAACTTTCCTTTTAGGAAAATTGATTTTTCTTGCTTCCTTGCTTTGTATATATATGTGTGTGTGTGTGTGTGTGTGTGTAATGGGAAATGAAATATTTGTTAGATAACTCATGCGAATAGACAACTTTCAGACGACCATACATTGAGACTTGTATATAAATTTGAGTCTTGCGTTGGTTGTGTTAGACATGAAATTTATAGACAATTTTTAGTTAGATTTTCTTGATTGATATAAAATTAATATAAGCGAATGCCAAAAGCTATTTTTGAATGGCTTCCAATTTTTTTTTTTTCGTATATTTTATTTGAATGACTAATTTTTTGGGGAAATCTATCCTTGTACATAATAATACAGTTTGTTTAGAAATAGGGTGGATATTTCAGATGGAAGGCACGCATATATGTTAAATTTCAGTTTGTTTATCAAAATATTTGGATGTAAGGTTTCCTATATACATAGGTATTGGATTATTTTATTATAGTTAAATGTCAGTTTTTTAATATTCGAAAAAAACCGGAAACGAAAAAAATAAAAACCAATTTTTTGGCCAGCTTGTGTCAGTATGAAACACAGTCATTCATTATTTCTTTAGTATTCCATTGATTTGATCTTGTTTCTAAAGAAATTTAGGGGATGAATACATTTTTTGCATTAGAAATTTGTTCGATTTCAGAATTTCCGAAGCTGACTCTGGTGAATAACTGTTCTACCGCATGTTATCAATAATTTGATCTAGAGAAGACATCCCAAATCCCAGTATAGTTGAAGACGGCTCTTCTCTATCCACTTCATAAAAACGGAGATCAATTAAACTGCAACAACTACCGTACCGCGGTAACGCTTTGCTGCACACAGCCTACAAGGTTTAGGCCAACGTAGTCGTGGCAAGTTCACAACTTATAGCGAGAGGATCTCGGGAGCGTAGGATAGCATTAAGAGGAATACATTATGGAAAGTATTGTCCTACCTGGGCATACCGTCAAAATTGGTTTCAGTATGCCAGCTTTTAATGGATGACTCAATACGTAAGGTGCTAATAGAAGGCAAAATTTCGGATGCCTTCTAGCTAACATCTGGAGACAATGTATGTCATTCATCAGTTTTATATAGCGCACCGCAGTTGCCTGTAATCTGACATAAAAATTTAAATTCAGACACGATATATCGATATTTTGACATCAATAACTCAAATTCTGATGTCACAAAATTAATTTCTGCCACGACTTATCGATTTATAAATTTTTCTCTAACGCTGAAGAGATTTATCGAATTCTGACATCATAAAGTCTAATGTTGAAGAGATTTATCGAATTCTGACATGAGATATTGAATTCTTTGATATATCATCTCAAGACTTCAGAATTTGATGTATTATCCCATAATTCGAGATTTTATGTCAGAATTCGATGTAAAGTACCAAAATTCAAAAAACTGTGTTAAATTCTGGGATGATATATCCAATTCTGCTGTAACATCGCGAATTTTGAGATATTATTTCGAATTCTGAAGTTATGAGATGTAATATCAAATTCTGATAAGACCGCGTTTGAATTCTAACAATACATGTCGAATTAGTTAAAATATCAACATGATGTATAAAATTTGTCTTGTGACAGCGAATTCTTACGGCATATGTAGAATTTTAAAACCGTCTGATATAACATATCGATTTTTGAGATGATAAACGGAATTCTGAAGGTTTTATGACAGATTTATCAAATAATAATTAGAATTCTGATTTATGCCATATCGAACTCTGATATGATTTACCAAGTTTTAGCATGATATTTGAAATTCTGACACTATATATCGAACTTTACATCATAAATACAAATAAACCTGGCTTGACTTATTGAATTATGCCATGATTGACACATATGACACATATATTCAGCATAAATTCAAATTCTGTCACGACATATCGATATTCAAATTCTGACATGGCGTATGTAATTTTCAGAAGAAGTAACGAATTCTGGCATAATTTATCATATTTTGGCATAATATTTCGAATATGAGACCTGTCGATTTCTGGCATGATATATCGAATTCTGGCATAATATATAGAATTGTGACATCATGAATACAATTTCTGATATTACATATCTAATTCTGACATAAAGTATGTAATTCTGACATGATAACATGAATTGTGGCTTCAAAACTTCAAATTCTGACATGACGTATCGAATTCTGACCTGAAGTAACGAATTCTGATATGAGATATCGAATTCTGTTATGATTTATCGAATCGTGATATGGAGTAGGTATCTAATGTTGGCATCAAATATTCAAATTCTGACATAAAATATCGATTTCTGAAATGATTTGTTGATTTCTAACATAACTTATATTATTCTGGTATGGTGTATCGATATTATGTTGTATTGAATTCTGATAAGATACGTCAAATTCTGACATGACATATCAAATTCAGACATAATATATCAAATTCTGACATCACAAATTCAAATTCTGACATGACTTGTCGAAATCTGAAACGATAATACATAGATTTTTAACATCGCAAATTCAAATTCTAACTGTGGCAACTAAGATATGTTCCGACATCATAAATACAAATTCTGAAATTGAAAATCTAATTCTGACATCATTTATCGGATTATAATTTGAATTCTGGCATAAAAAATCCAAATTCGGACATGACTGAAATTCTGGCATAATATTTCGAATATTTGGCATGACAAATTCTGGTGTGTTATATCGAATTCTGACATAAAATATAGAATTAAATGCAAATTCTGATATTGTATATCTAATTCTGACATGAAGTATAAAATTCTGACAAGAGATATCGATTTGACACCAAAAGATTCAAATTCTAACATGGCATATCAAATTCTGATATGATTTATCAAATCTTGATATGAAATATCTCGTTGTTTTGTGGGCGCAGCAAACATTAGAATTTTTTAAATTTATAGAACTGGAATTTATAGGTTTTAAAAACATATTAGAATTTATAATATTTACAGAATTAAAATTTATTGGACTTTTATAGAATTTATCGAATTTACAGAATTTATAAGAATTTAAGAATTTATGAGATTTATAGAATGTAAAGAACTTACTGAATTTTGAAACTTTGTGCATAGGATCTATAGGTTTATTCATAGAATTTATTAAATTTATAAAATTTATAGAAATTATAAAAATTATGAATTTTTTAGAATAAGTAAAATTTGGGTGTATAGAATTTTTAGAACTGACAAACTTGAAACAATTCCTAGAACCCATTGAGTCTATAAAATTTAAAAAAATTATAATATTTGTGGAGTGTATGTAATTTATAGGATTCTTTGAATTTATTTATGAAATTCAAATTTATAGGGGTTATAAATATATTAGAATTTATAACATTTATAGACTTTGTAGAATTTAGAGAATTTGTAAAATTTATATAATTTATCGAATTCATAGAATTTATAAGAAAGAAAAAGATTTGCAGAATTTAAAGTGCTTACTAAATTTTTAAACTTTATCCATAGAATTTATAGAACTTATAAATTTTTAACGAAATTATTGAATTTACAGAATTGTTAAAGTTTATAGGATTTTTCAAAATTATTGTATTTATAAAACAAATAAAATTCGAATTTGTAGAATTTATAAAACAGACACACTATAGAAAACAAAATCTAATTTATATTGATAAAATTTATAGAATTTGTAAATTTTGTAGAATTTGTAGATTTTATAGAATTTATAAAATTTATATAATTTAAACATTTCATATTAAAGCTTATAAAATTTATAGAATTTATTGGATTTATGGAATTTATAGAATTAAAGAAACTTATTGAACTTTTAGACTTTATAGAATTTATAAGATTTACAGAATTGAATGAATTTATAGAATTCAAAGAATTTATTGAATTTATAAAATTTATAAAAATTCAAAATTTTTTAGAAACATGTAGAATATAAATAAGTCAAATTTGAGTTTGTAGAATTTATAGAACTGACAGACCTGAAATAATATTAGACTTTTAAGATTTATAAAATTTATCGAATTTACAGAATTTAAAAGAATTGAAGAATTTATGAGATTTGCAGAATATAAAGAACTTTAAAGTTTAAAGAATTTTAAAATTTTATGCATTTATAGAATATTCATAGAATTTATAGAACTTATAAAATTTATAGAAATTATTGGATTTACAGAATTGTTAAAGTTTATAGGATTTTTCGAAATTTTTTTATTTATAAAATAAGTAATAATTATAATATTTGTAGAGTCTATGTAATTTATAGGATTCTTTGAATTGTTTATAAAACTCATAGAATTTATAGGGTTTATAAATATATTAGAATTTATAACATTTATAGACTTTGTAGAATTTAGAGAATTTGTAAAATTTATACAATTTATCGAATTTACAGAATTTATAAGAAAGAAAAAGATTTGCAGAATTTAAAGTGCTTACTAAATTTTTAAACTTTATTCATAGAATTTATAAAACTTATAAATTTTTAACGAAATTATTGAATTTACAGAATTAAAGTTTATAGGATTTTTCAAAATTTTTGTATTTATAAAACAAATAAAATTCGAATTTGTAGAATTTATAAAACAGGTTCACTATAGAACACAAAATCTACAAAATTTAAAGAATTTATATTGATAAAATTTATGGAATTTGTAAATTTTATAGAATTTGTAGATTTTATAGAATTTATAAAATTCATACAATTTAAAAATTTCATATTAAAACTTATAAAATTTATAGAATTTATTTGATTTATCAAATTTACCGAATTTATAGGATTGATAGAATTAAAGAAACTTATTGAACTTTTAGACTTTATAGAATTCATAGAATTTATAGGATTTACAGAATTGAATGAATTTATAGAATTAAAAGAATTTATTGAATTTATAAAATTTATAAAAATTCAAAATTTTTTAGAAACATGTAGAATATAAAAAAGTCAAATTTGAGTTTGTAGAATTTATAGAACTGACAGACCTGAATAATATTGGACTTTTAAGATTTATAAAATTAATCGAATTTACAGAATTTAAAAGAATTGAAGAATTTATGAGATTTGCAGAATGTAAAGAACTTTAAAGTTTAAAGAGTTTTAAAACTTTGTGCATTTATAGAATTATTCATAGAATTTATAGAACTTATAAAATTTATAGAAATTATTGGATTTACAGAATTGTTAAAGTTTATAGGATTTTTCGAAATTTTTTTATTTATAAAATAAGTAATAATTATAATATTTGTAGAGTCTATGTAATTTATAGGATTCTTTGAATTGTTTATAAAACTCATAAAATTTATAGGGTTTATAAATATATTAGAATTTATAACATTTATAGACTTTGTAGAATTTAGAGAATTTGTAAAATTTATACAATTTATCGAATTTACAGAATTGAATTTACAGAATTGTTAAAGTTTATAGGATTTTTCAAAAACTTTGTATTTATAAAACAAATAAAATTCGAATTCGTAGAATTTGTAAAACAGACACACTATAGAACACAAAGAATCTACAAAATTTAAAGAATTTATATTGATAAAATTTATAGAATTTGTAAATTTTATAGAACTTGTAGATTTTATAAAATTTATAAAATTCATACAATTTAGAAATTTCATATTAAAACTTATAAAATTTATAGAATTTATTGGATTTATCAAATTTACAGAATTTATAGGATTTATGGAATTTATAGAATTAAAGAAATTTATTCAACTTTTTGACTTTATAGAATTCATAGAATTTATAGGATTTACAGAATTGAATGAATTTATAGAATTCAAAGAATTTATTGAATTTATAAAATTTATAAAAATTCGAAATTTTTTAGAAACATGTAGAATATAAATAAGTCAAATTTGAGTTTGTAGAATTTATAGAACGAGAACTGACAGACCTGAATAATATTGGACTTTTAAGATTTATTAAATTTATAGAATTTACAGAATTTAAAAGAATTGAAGAATTTATGAAATTTGCAGAATGTAAAGAACTTTAAAGTTTAAAGCGTTTTAAAACTTTGTGCATTTATAGAATTATTCATAGAATTTATAGAACTTATAAAATTTATATAAATAATTGGATTTACAGAATTGTTAAAGTTTATAGGATTTTTCGAAATTTTTTTATTTATAAAACAAGTAAGTTTGAGTTTGTAAAATAGATACACTTTAAACAATTAATAGAATACAAAGAATCTACGAAATTTAAAGAATTTATATTATTGATAAAATTTATAAGCTTCATAGAATTTGTAGATTTTATGGAATTTATAAAATTCAAAAAAATTTTAAGAGTTGTAATAATTTATCGCGTTTAAAGAATTTAAGATTTTCAGAATTTATATAGGTACATAATAAATACAAATTCTATAAACTTTATAAATTCTATATTTTTTTTAATTTTTAAAATTGTGTATATCCTAATCGTAACTGCGATTTAGCATCGTACGTAGATATTACCAATGACTATAAAAATATCTAATATTTTAAACGAAATAAAAGAAATTTTATTATATATTATTTATATAAAATAAATTCCGGAATTAATTCCGGAATCGAGAACATTTTAATTTGAAAATTTCGGAATTCTTTTTGGCCAAAAATTGGATGCCCTAGTGAACAGTAAAGAATACACCAATTTTGTTTAAAATTTTACGAATTTTACCAAATATTTCAAAATTAAATTCAACCTGTTTCACACTTTTATAAATTTCAAATTTGAAAATTTCTAGGTTTACATTCAAATTTTACAAAATTCGTAAACATCCTTAAGCTTGTAAATTACGAATAGCTCAAAACTAAAAACCGTTATGTTCTAAAATTTGGAAATACAAAAATATATTTTAAAAATTCATGAAATTTGTAAAAAAAAAAATTTCAATTTTCTAACTTTCCAGTCTAGATAATAATTTCGGATCATTAGTTTTTCCTAATTTTATTGAACTTTTATAAGTCCTGTTTCAATAAGGCAATCTACTCGCCTCCCTTAATTTCAAAACAAATTTGAAAATTTCTAGCTTTACATTCAAATTTTACAAAATTCATAAAATCCTAATGCTTGTAAATGCTCAAAACTAAAAAAAATTATGTTCTAAAATTTGAAAATTCAAAAATATATTTTAAAAATTCATGAAATTTGTAAAAAATTCATCAATTTTCTAACTTTCCGATAATATTCTCGGATCATTAGTTTTTCGTAATTTTAATGAACTTATCACTCCTGTTGCAATAAGGCATCTATTCGTCTCCCTTAATTTCAAAACAATTTGATTCGAAATTACAAGATTGTCCCATTTCACTGCATTTCAGTGCGCAAAGCGCGAAGATAGATAGATGTTCCGAAACCCTAATTATAATTATCTACTTTGATATCTAACGAAAATTTAGCTACCAATTACAGATAACAATTATGTACAACATAAAGTTTTAAAAACTCGAAATTTAGGTCACTTGTAGTTTTCAAATGGTTAATGTACACATTTCAAGAAAATCGACTTTGTGTTGTCAGGAGGATATCTAACAATTTTACCAATTTTTCGTAGCGCTTTGCTCTTTTCTAAAGCTGTGCAGATTGTTAAGAATAAAATTAACTTAGATTAACTTTTAAGTCTTTCATCTCAAATATGTTACAATTCTCAACATTCCGAAAATAACAAATTATTAATTTCCACAAACTCTACGAAAATTTAAGATTAGCCAACTATATGTATATTCATGTTTAATATAAATATTCAGTTGTATGCTAAAGAAATTTAAATCAATCAAAAGGTCTGTTCAAAAGTTGGCTAAGGGCCAGAAATAGCTTAAATATGTATATTAGAGAATTCAATTGCTGCGAATGATGATTTTTAATTGAATATTTTGTGATAACGTCAATATTTACATAAAGATAATAAATTAAAAATAAATTACCTTTATTGATTGCATGTCAAAAAAAAAAAATTCTTGTACTTACATTTCCGAAATATTCTGTAAACAAAAGAAAAGAAAAAAGATTAATTAGTTTTAATTTGTAATCTACAAAATAAAAAATGTCAAATATAATTAAACCAATTTCATTGTAAGTTGATGAAGACTTTTATTGTATTTTATTAATCACACAGTTTCCATGCCCATAAATCAACCAGCCACTTACAATTATCAACTTATTATATCTCATTAAACCGTCAAGGCCGTCACAAATCATATAAATAAATGGTATGTGATGGAAAACACATTACATGCTGGCGGAAAATACATTGAATCATATTTTTGTATCTGCTTTCGCTGAAAATATGTATTTTGTATTTTCTTTTTATAAAAAATGGTCAAGATCATCCATAAACGATTTTATTTTTCACATATTTACAATATGAAAATTCTCTATATAAATTAGATCAACATTTCGAGAAAATTTATCTAAGAAAAAAGTTTATATCTATTTTTAATTTTTATTTGAAAAATAAACAAATAGAAACACAGATCTATCGTCGAATATTATAGTCTGCTGTTCGTACATTTTCCAAAAAAAAAAAAAAAAATTTTAAAACTATCGAAAAAAATTTATTGGTCAGATGTCTGAAATAAAATCAAAATAGTTAAAGGGGCACACAAAAATTTGTAATTCCATTTGGTGAACCGCACACAATGCAATAATGTACATACTTAACAATTAAACAAATTGAATGTAAACAATTAATACAATAAAAAGAAACCTTTTTAAACAAATTACTTCCACTAAACTTAAATCGATCTCTATATTATACTATTTTATTAGTTAGTCAGCTGGTCAAAATAAATTATTTCGCGTCAGACACATAGGGCATACACACAACACAACAATAATAAAAATTTTTTATTGTTATACAAACTCATACCGAAGAGAACATACATCTGATACTAAAAACATCTGCACAAAATATAAATTTTTATGTTCAAACTGTCTGTGCGCGCGAAACGAATCACATGTACATAATACACTTTAGGTGATTGGTGGTATGGGTAAAGGTATAAATTCCAAACGAATTTTCTGATAAATTTATATTTCCTTTGTGTAATATTGAGGAAGCATTTTAAAAATCTTAATACGCACCCACCCACCCAGTAAACTGCCAAACAATGTCTAATTTAAAAAATGTGAGTTACACAAAACATATTTTATGATTTGAAATATTTATTGTGCATAAAAAAAAAAAAAAAAATTGGCGAATTCATTGCCATTAACAACAAAAATAAAACTATTTTATGTATGTATGTAATATGTATTATGTAATTGTGTCGATTTACATTGAATCGTTACTTTTTTTCAGCTGAGTTTGAGTGTCCCCAGTCGCGCGCTTTAAATATTAAATGCATCATAAATATAAAATTGGATATTGATAGCAAAACAAAGTGATTTGGAATTCAAACAAACAGTTTGTATTTTAAACAAATGGATTATTTAGATTATTCTGAATCGGATTTTATTTTTTTTTATAAATATTTGATCTCGCGCATATAAACAATACATTACTTCTTATTTCACATGTAGTAGGTATAGCTTGAGTGTTTTGGGAATTTGGAAAATATGTAAATGAACGGCCTTAATCTTGTTGGATATGGATAAATTTTAAAATTGGATTCTGCTATCAAGGCGTTTAGCATCAAAATTGATGACAATGCGAAAATTTTTGAGTGCGCAAAATTAACATTTTATTCGAACCTAAATTTCACAATACATACTGAGAATGAAACTGAAAGCAATAATGTTTTATTTAGGGTGGGCAAATTTAATTTTTCTCAAATAACACCCTCGATGAAAAATAGAGGGCGGGCAAAAAATTGTTTCAACAAAAGTAGTTTGCTTTTTTTGCAGTCAAAAAATTAACAACAAATTGATGGTAATTTAAAATCGTTGAGTTTTTGTGAAATTCTCAAGTTTGCTTAAACTCAAACAAATTATAATTTTGATGAAATGATGTCGTATTCCGAACAAAAAACAATTTTGGTAAATTTATTGATGTTAAAGTTATTTGGGAATTACAAATTCTGGTTTTTAAGGTTTTTGTTTAAGAATTAAATAAAATCAGAAATTTCGAGAAATTTCCCGGGGCCAAGACAAATTTTGTTTTGTTTCAGATTCTGAAGTGAATTTTAAAACTTGAAAAAATTATTTAAATTTCCAAAAATTTTTATTAAATTTTCAGAATTTGATAAATTTTATAATTTTTAGAAATGAATTGAAATTTATTAAAATACTTAATTTTGAATCAATATCAATTTACAATTAGAGGGAGAATTTTTATCAGTGGCCACGATGAAAATTGAATGCAGAAAATTTTAGAAATTCTGAGTTTTTGAAATCCAAAATTCAGTAAATCAATAAAAATTGGCAAAATTTAAAATTTCAATCATAAATGCTGAAGCTTAAATTTTAGTCATAAATTCTAAAGATTCAACTTAAATTTTCCGAATTTATACTGTGGAATTTTGAAATTTTAAAAAATTAAATTCTATAATTTTGCGGCGGGAGCTTGAAAACAAATATATTTGGAATTTCCAACTCCCATTACTGAAGTAATTGCAATTGAGTGACCTCCTCTTACAGCCTTCTCAAGTGTCTCCAAACCACATTGATACTAAATCCAAACAAATATAAATAAATCAAAAAATTCTAAGCTTCACATCATAATTTTTTGTTTCAAATTTCCAATCTTTAGGCTTTAAATTCTAATTTCCAGAATACAAATTTCTATTTTCTAACCCCTTGATTATTTTTAATCGCCAGATTTAAAATTATAACGTCTAGACTGTTAATTCAAAAAGGGTGATTTTGATTTGGAGTGGGTGGACGAAGTTAAAAATATTTATTGTTTGTCTATTTGAACGATTTGTTTTCAAAGTGTCTTATTCAGTTGATTCTCTCTCTGTTACTTAACAAATTATTTGATAATATTTTTTACTGGATTATTCAATTTGGTATTGGTAATGATAAGCCTTAAGGTTAACAAGAAAAAAATATTTCGAAATGTAATTTCTTTGATTAATGATGGCTTGACATCTATTTGGTTCTTTGATAGCTACAAAATAATTTCGATTAAAAAAAAAATTATTTAACCTCATTTGTAATAATAATAACCATGTAACATAAATTAATATTAATTAAGTCAGTCATCTTGTTTTTTGGTGTTGTTGTTGTTTTACGAATGTAATATACGTCAGTCACACAAGGTTGAGCACCCCAATTTCATATTATTCCTTCTTTTTTATTAATTAAGTTCAATTACTTATTTGAAAAAACTTAAGTCTCTTGCATATTCACAAAAAGATGATATTTCATTAAAAATCTCATTTTATATCTTTTAAGCGACCACTAATTTAATTGTCATAAATGTGATGAATCTTACTATTTAGAACGGTTTATTAAGAAGAGAGCTTAAAGTCAAATCAAGGTAAGTAAATGTCTTATATTAATTTTAACTTTAACTTTGCGGCCTTAGAGTAAAAACATTTCAAATTTAATTAAAAAAAAATAAAACACTATCGCCTATTTGATCGTGATCACCTTGAATATTTCCGTTACTGGAAAGTGAAGCTACACACCGTATATAGGTTATATAGAATAGAATGAAGCGTGGACGAATGAAGTCTATAATAAGAGTACATCTCTGTATGATTATTATTTCAGAATTTAAAGCAATGAATTAATAATTTATAAATTAATAAAATAATTTATTACTTAATGTATGTACTCTACAACTACGCGCGCTCATACAATAAGTTGATATTTTATTCTCTTTTCAGACAATAAAATTTCTTAAAGTGAAAGAAAAAAAATTATTTAAAATATAAAACGTAAAGAAGCTCGCGATATTTTTTGTTTAGTGTTTACTATTTATAAAATGTTAGCCACTAAATATTTTTTTTTTATGTATACGCGCGTTTTTTTTTTTTTTGTATGTACATATACATATTATGAAACTAGAATTTAATTTATGTTAATTGTGACGTAATTTAATAAAAATACATATATAATGCGGGGCGAGTATATAATCGAAAATAGTTTTTCTTTTTTTAGAACATTAAGACGAAACAAAATTTATAAAAAATAAATAAATAAATAATTTTTGTAAGATGGAAAATGATTTCATTCATTCCTATTATTATTATTATTGGCAATCACATATTATTGTGTTTGTGTCATACAAAATAGAATTGCCATATCTGAACTTTAAATTTAGAAATAATAAAATTCTTACAAATCGTAAAAATATTTAATCGTTCGATTTTAATTAAAGATGCTTGTGTATGACATCTAATTGTCTATAATATTGATGCGCCGAGAAAATTTCTTGTTATGCTATCATATATTACATAGATAAAACAAAATTAGGTGTTTTTATGTCTGGTCCACAATTGTGAAAGAGGAATTTTCTTAATTTGCGTGGTTGGATTGCCAGAATGGAATGAAGGAGTTACTTGATCAGCTAATACGAACGAGTCCAAAACAAAATATCTGATCTCTGCGAGTGATATTTGGCCCCAAACGATGGCGAATTCCTGATCTTGTGCATGAAATCATCCGGCCCGCATTTCTATTATTTTTAAATTCTTTAAATATTTTAAATTCTAAAAGTTTTCTAAATTGTTTGAAATTTTGGATTTTTTAATTTTTAAAATCTTTAAATCATATTAAATTCTTTAATTATTTTAATTTTAAAATTTTCTGTAAATTCTTTATTTTTTAAAATCCTTTATATTCTACAAATTCGTTAAATTCTTTTAAATTTTAAAATTTTCTGAATTTCCGGATTATTTAAATTCTTTAAATTTATAGATTTTAAGTAAATTCAATCAAATTCTTTAAGTTCGTTGTATTCTTAAAATTTTTTAAATTCTGTAATCTCTGTAAATTTTTTAAATTCTGTAAAAAATTTTAAATTCTGTAAACTATTTAATTTTCTAATTCTCTTGTTTCTTTATATTCTAAAATTCTTTAAATCCTCTAAGTTTATTGTTTACTGTTCTTAATTTCTTTGAATTTTTTTATTCTTTAATCTTTATATTCTTACTCTTTAAATTCTTAAAATTTTCTAAATTGTTTGAAATTTTGGATTTTTAAATTCTTTAATTATTTTAATTTTTAAAATTCTCTAAATTCTTATTATTTAAAATCCTTTATATTCTATAAATACGTTAAATTCTTTTAATTTTTAAAATTTTCTAAATTTCCGGATTATTTAAATTCCTTAAATTCTTTTAATTGTTTAAATTTATCGAGTTTAAGTAAATTCATCAAATTCTTTAAGTTCGTTGTATTCTTAAAATTTTTTAAATCCTGTAATCTCTGTAAATTTTTTAAATTCTATAATTTTTTAAATTCTGTAAAATTTTTTAAATTCTGAAACTCTTTAAATTTCTAATTCTCTTGTTTCTTTATATTCTAAAATTCTTTAAATTCTCTAAGTTTATTGTTTACTGTTCTTAACTTCTTTCAATTTTTTTATTCTTTAATCTTTATATTCTTACTCTTTAAATTCTTCTAATTTGTTTGAAATTTTGGTTTTTTAAATTTTTTAATTATTTTAATTTTTAAAATTCTCTAAATTCTTATTTTTTTAAATCCTTTATATTCTATAAATACGTTAAATTCTTTTAATTTTTAAAATTTTCTAAATTTCCGGATTATTTAAATTCCTTAAATTCTTGTAATTGTTTAAATTTATAGAGTTTAAGTAAATTCATCAAATTCTTTAAGTGCGTTGTATTCTTAAAATTTTTTAAATCCTCTAATCTCTGTAAATTTTTTAAATTCTATAATTTTTTAAATTCTGTAAAATTGTTTAAATTCTGAAACTCTTTAATTTTCTAATTCTCTTGTTTCTTTATATTCTAAAATTCTTTAAATCCTCTAAGTTTATTGTTTACTATTCTCAACTTGTTTCAATTTTTTTATTCTTTAATCTTTATATTCTTGCTCTTTAAACTCTTAAAATTTTCTAAATTGTTTGAAATTTTGGTTTTTTAAATTTTTTAATTATTTTAATTTTTAAAATTCTCTAAATTCTTTATTTTTTAAAATCCTTTATATTCTATAAATACGTTAAATTCTTTTAATTTTTAAATTTTTCTGAATTTCCAGATTATTTAAATTCTTTAAATTCTTTTAATTGTTTAAATTTATAGAGTTTAAGTAAATTGATCAAATTCTTTAAGTTCGTTGTATTCTTAAAATTTTTTAAAGCCTGCAACTCTTTAATTTTTTAATTCTTTAATCTTTACATTCTTACTCTTTAAATTCTTACAATTTTTTAAATTTATTAGATTCTTTACACTTTTTAAATTAAATATTTTAAATTCTTAAAATTAAGTTATTTTAATTTTTAATAAATTCAAACAATTCTATAAATTTATCTATGCTTGTTCTGTGAAGGAATTTTCCAATGGCCTCCTCTCCAAATATTCCAGTTCATGATGAGAATGATACGATAACCGAGTGAGCCTAATTCCACCCCTCTCAAAGTTATTTATGTATGGTAGTGCTCGTCCATCGGGTAGAGATCCTCCCGGAAGAAACTTATATCATTGCTATACATTCAGGGTGTTCAAGAGTTGCAATTAAAGGTAGCAATTGACCTTATCACCGCTTTACAATTATCAAGTTTTATTATGTAAGGTACGTGTCTTAACTTTCGTGAAAATAAAATTGCTACCCAGAATACAGATGTTATAAAAGTTTGAAGTAGCTGCTATTATTTTTACTAAAAGCCAGCTTCACCTAAACATTAATTTGGTTATTTCATTTATTCCAACAAACATCTATTTCAACTAATTTTATGTAAAACCTTAATGCACTTCGCCATTCTCATTATTATCCTCAAAGTGAAAATTGGACGTCTAAGTCTATGTAAAATGTCTGGGTGTAAAAAAATTGTAATTCTTTAAATTCTTTAAAATCAAAATATAATAAAATTTAGTTAATTTTACAATCTCTTAATTCTTTAAACTCCCATTAGTGCTGAAAATTTCTCATAATTCTGAAAATTCTAAAAATTTTGTGCGTTCTATTATATAAATTCTACAAATGCTTTAAACTCTTTTTATTCTAAAAATAAATTTCTAAATCCTAGCAATCAACATTTGTAAATTCCATATTTTATTTAAATTCTATAAATTCTTGTAATTTTTTTAGATTTTGAAATATAGAATATACCCATACAAAAACAAATTATTTATTATTAGAAAAATTTAGAATTTACAAAATTTTTAAAATCTAAATACCTATTTTACTATAGATTTTCTAAATTTTTGAATTTCATGGTCATAAAATAGCACAAAAACATCTTTAAAGTTCCATGAAACGGGTACTCAAATTTAGAAGGGAAATATTTGAAGAAAAGTGAAGAATAAAAATTCAGCACTTTCCACAAGTTTTAAATAGGTATTACATTGCATATTTTACACACTTTCAAAATTCTATAACATAAATACTCTAAACTTCCATAATTTTTAAAATTTGTGTAAATTCTTTAAATCTTAATATTCCAAAATTGCCAATCTAAAACCAATCTTAAAATTCTATAATAACCAAGATTTTTAAAATTTTATAACTTCTAAAATTTTACCAGTTCCATATCTTTAAATTGTCGAGGACACAAATTTCCGTAATTTTTTAAAATTTCATAAATAATTTGAAAACTATAAATCTTTTTAATTTTTTGAAATTTCAAGATTTCTTTCATTTTTAATTAATTTGTATAAATTCTTAAATGATTCAAAATTAGTGAGAAAATCTGAGATTTAAACATTCCTAAACATTTTAAAAATTCTTTAAATCGAAAAATTCGAGAACGGCTATATAACATAAATTCCATCATTTCTAAAAGATTTGTAATTTGTAAAGCTTATTAATTCCATGAAATCTTTCAATTTTAAAAGCTCCATAAAATTTAAATTCCAACCCCGTCAATTTTATAAATTCTTTAATTACTGCAAATCCTATATGCTGAGTTTATGACATAGGAACCATAGGAAGATGGGAAGATTGATACGACTAACCAAATTATTTAAAATAGCACAAGCCTCGCCTATTAGTTCTATGCTCTAGCTGAAAAATTTCTTACTTTTGATCAAAATAGGCTAGTAGGCGGGGCTGGTGACATTTTAAATAATTTGGTTGGTCGTGTCACACTCCCTATCTTCCTATGTTCCTATGTCATAAACACAGCATTAAACATACAGATTCGATAATTAAAATTAAATTCTATAAATTGATAAATTTCCAAAGTTTAAAAATTTAAAAATGTTGGAAATCATTGGCTTATGCAGTAGCCAAATCGAAGTACAACTTTATAGTTGATTTACATTATTATGAAACAAACTGTATTTCACAACCAATAATAAACCAATCAAATTCGGACAGAAATGTAACTTATTTTACATTACATTGATTAAGTAGTAGTTTAATCACTTTTATAGTAACTTTATAAACATTTTATAATTATTGCTATTTTCTACTAAATTGTGAAATTATATCGTCGAATTTTTTTTTGCTCAGCCAAGCATGATTTTGTATGTGAATAAAAAATTCGAACAATATTATTAAAAAAATATTCAGAACTATGTATATGGAAAGATATTTTAGGGTTCGCTGAGTAGGAATCTGAGGTCACAAAAATTAAATTCAAAATGCCGGATTCAATACGGTCTCTTTAAAGCGCAAATAACTGATTTATAATAAGTTTTTAAAACTTTGAGGTTAATTGTATTTAATAAAATGCTTATTTGAAATTCGTAATCAGCGACTTCAAAAAACCCTTTTGTATATATTTTTGTCAACAAAAAAAAATCAAAAAATCACAATATTGTAGCGGTCATATTGGATTAAATTTCATGGATTTCTCCAATCTCCTTGGACATGAGTTTTCGAGTCACTGATTATGAATTTATAGTCAAAATAATTATATGAACACAAGTAACCTCAAAATTTCAAAACATTTTAATAAATCAGATATTTTTTTAAATTTAACGCGGTATCCGCCATCTTGAATTATTAAATTTGAACAAAAAAATTCGGAACTAATCAGCGACCATTAGGGCATCCAATTCCGGTATTCCGGAATACCGGCCCATATTTTAGTTTCGATTATTCCAGAATTGAAAACTTTAATTCCGGAATTATCGAAATTCTTTTTCTCACACTAATTTAAGTAACATCAAGTAATAAGTGGAACATTTCTAAAGTGACCACTCAAGAGTCGCAGTTTAAGGAATAAAGTAGTCCAATAATTTGAAAATTAAAAATCTTGCCTGATAGAAAAATTTCCTTCAATTGTAACAAATGTTATAGAAAATATTACAGAGACTGACAAAAAGTGGCCAATTTAGAGAGCTGTTCAAAATTGGTTAGTTTTGAAAGTTTTACTGAGTTTCTCTTTTACGTACACTAGGATAGGACACCTAATAAACGGATTACAAAACAATAAATGCTGGTAACTAAGAAATGCATTTTATCCATCCCTAAAATAGACCTATCAAATATGTGTTGTATTGCTTCTTAGTTTTCAAAACCACCAAAAGGTGTGGAAAAGGTGTTCATTCAAAATTCAGACAGTTTCTCGTCGTTACAATTCCGGTACAAACTTGATGAGAACAATTGAAGCTCCGACGGTGATGATTTATCTGAACAATCCAATAATTTTGGACCTTTATCCAGAATGATGATTGCTGGAACGCTGTTTCAACACAATTAGAAAAATATTAAAAACGTAGGTACAAGCTTTTGCATTGCGACTAGCGAACTAGCCGTATGTAACAACATTTTTCTCTGCGTTTCGCAAAGGACTTTAATTTTGGGACGATTGAGGTGCGCTCGAGGCCCTATTCATCAAAATGTTTATGAAAATTTACCATCAATCAGCATCGAGCCTGAAAGAGCGTATTTAACAGCAGCAAATATCGCCACTAAAAGTCTAGCCTGCTTAAATAACACAACTGTGCGTTAGGTTTAATGAGAAATAGCAGAAAAACAGGAAAAAAAAAAATTCAATCAATTAATTATTAAATATTGAAATAAAAAATTTGGTTGTTTCTTGTAAAATTTTGATTTTTGAATTTTAATTTTTAATTAAAGATTATTTAATAAAAAAATCAATTCCGGAATCGAGAGCATTCAAATTCGAAAATTCCGGAATCACATTTTTGCCAAAAATTGGATGCCTTAGCGACCGTAAAAAAATTTTTATTTCTAAGGTGAATTTGATTAATTAGCATGTAACCATCTTGAAAAATTAAAGTAAGCGACAAATCCTTGATTCAGTCGCAAGCGTGCTAAGTAACTTAACACTGCTGAATCATGAAATTGACTTCCTCGATAAAAATGTTGGTCGCACTCGCAACTCGTTAAATTGTTCTTATTTTTTTGCGATCCCAATTTTTGGAGAACGATTCTGGTGGAAGATATTGAGCGACAGTAAAAAGGCATCCTCCTGGCACCCGGGTACCCGGCTATTTTGGCCTTTTTTCCAGTACTCGATTACTCGGGTAATTTGATCGACCACCCGGAGTAACTTAATTCAAACGAAATATGGAAGGGTGATTTTGTTTCGATCTGGGATAATTTTTATGTCATTTTCGATTGAATCAAATAAAGCACTCCTAAAGTCTAAAAGCTCTCTTTAATTTGTGTTATTTCAAAAAAAAAAAAAAAAACTTGTTTTGAGGCCAAAATATTTTTACTGCAGAGCACATCGACAAACATAAAAGATCAATGAGATTTTCTTGTTCAATTGACACCGAAATTGCGATTGATCTTTCATATCCAAATTAGAATTTGTATGCGTTCTATCAATTTTCTGGCAAATTAATTAAAATTTCGATAACTTTTGTTTTTGACTGAAAGGTGTTGGTTTTTGGTTACCTTTGAGAGTTTTCGTTTATTTTATTATCTAATTTAGGAAACCACGAGTAGATGGTGACAAATATTTTAAATTTACATTTAAATATACATTTAAATATACATATTCTAAATTTCTAAATTTAAAAGATGATTTAATTTGATTGGCTTGTAATCGTGAGGACAACAGAAAATAATTACAAATTTATATTTGTAAGGCATTTCCGAAAATTTAAGGTTACGAAAAAATATAATAAATATTTATCTGCAGAATACGCAAATTCTAATATGCATACATAAACCGCCCGATGGATGCCTTTAATAAATCATTCATATGAGATACCATTTTAAGAAAAAGGGAAATAGGACCCAAAATGTAGTATGTGCCACTTATTAATCCAAAGAGCGGGTGGCAATAGTATGCTCTGATTTTTTTAAAGATTTTATGTATATATTTAAGCTTTTTACTGTTCGGGGGTACCCGGGTACTTTGGAACTCGAGTAATTTGGCCAAATCGAAAATACTGTGAATATCATTACAACTACTGTCTATAATAAAGCCGAAAAATCAATTTAATTATTTTGAGGAATACCATATCATAGATCAAACTTGATTTGGGGTTTCATTCACACAATAATATTTTCTTATCAACTAAAATAACTGCTGCAAATCAGCTGATCAGAGTCGAATAATTTGTAAAGTATTTGTGTTTACTGTGTAAACAACGAGCATATTGCCCATCGTTGTAATTACTTATATTTTCATCCCAGAAAAACCAACTGTTGAATATTTATATTATAAATAATAAAATATATTTTCCAACTTGTGACCACAGCATCGTCTACGGCGGCGGTACACATACATTTATATATTTATATTTGTATCGTATAATATGTATGTCAACACAATTTTCCTGTAGTTAATTTAAAATGTTCCTATTATTAGAACAAATTTGTCAATTCAATTTGTGTGTAAGTTTTTATATTAAAAAAAATATAAAAATACGTGCCTCACCGAAATTTGATAAATTAGTAGCTACTGTATTCCAAATTAAAAAATATTTTATGCCGACAAAGCTTATGTGTATGCACAAAATAAAAAAAAACATTAAATTACTACTTACATATATGTATTTATGTATGTACGATTATTATATGTAATGTAATATATTTAACATGGCTCCTTAAAGCTTCGAACTTGAAGTTTTATTTTATACAATGTATCAAATTATAAAATCAATAAAATAAAATGAAAATTAAGAAAATATGTTATTTCTGCGGTTTCATAAATATGTATATAATCCGAAAATTAAAATATGTATAGCATACAAAACAGCATCAATCAGGCAAATACATTCAACAAATTTGGAATACGCTTAAAAATTAATATTTAATTCGGGACTCATTGCGCGTGGTTCGTGAACAAATTGCTCCCCTTCTCGCATACAACTTGCGATATTTAACTATGTACATACATTTTATGTTTTCTATTTTCCTACACAAAAAATCTATATTTATTTTATTGATTTCTTGTTGGAAAAACATAAAAACAAAAAAATGTTTTTCATTTTAACATGGTACAGCATAAACTTACAAAAAATGTAACACACATACATATACATATACAATCTCATAATCTCATAAAAAAGGATAGTTGATTTTTGTATTTAGAAAAATTGATACATACGTGCTGAAAATGTGGAGCTTAGTTACTATGTTATTGTAGCTATGTATTTTATGTATACACTAGCAAAAAATTGTACCTACGCAAATATATACACTCGTATAAACTATATACTGTGTAAACAAACATTTTTATGATATTCCTATGTTTTAATGGTAAATTGGAAAATATATCAATTTTCAAAATGGACGATTATTATTTATAATAAATCCTCTTACAAACATATTTATTATCCTAAAACCTTAAATGACATTTTTAGTAATAAAAATATTAATTTTTGCCCAACCTTATAATATAATTCCATTTAACATTATTTTATCGTGTAAAATTTAATGAGTATGCGATAAAATTATATTTACCAAGGGAAAAATCGGACAAAATTTATTAAAGGTCGATATTCATACATATTTGGTTGAAAAATGTTACACAAACAGAACAGGGATAATATTTGGGAATTGAGAAATTTCAGAAAATAATTTATGCGAGAATTATATTAATTAATTAATTTTTGAAGCATTTTACAGACATTAAAAAAAAGCAAATCAGAGATGAGAGATGGAGCGATTTTGTTATTTAAAATTTTAAAATTCAATATTTTTATTGACACTACATTTTGTGCCCCAAAATACCAAGGCGTGACATTTTGTAAAAGAGATCGGTGTTTGGCACTGCGATCTAATTTATCTGACATCATTAGTTATAGTTTTTAGGATAAATATTTGTAAGTTTTAAAAGATTGCCGAATTCTTGTCATCTAAAAGTATTTCAATTTGCACTCAAAAACATAAAATAAAATAAATGTTTTCAGAAAATGAAAACTTTTCAATTTCGATTCAAAGGAAATGAAAAAAAGCTGCAGGCGGATTTACACTTTGCACTTTGCATGTACATCGCGACAGCGTAAGTGTGATGTTGATGAAGGTGGGACGAAAAAGGGATAATTATTCAATCGATGAATTCATTTCATTAGTAGGGAAAATATCGGACTGAAATTATGGGTGCCGGTTAAAATGTTAGAAAATTTCAGTTATTGTTTACTGTTATAATAACCTTAAATGCCAGAAAATCTAATATTACGTTGTAAAAAGGGTCATGTTATTTGGTGATGCAGTTGACCAAACTGAATCCAAGAAATTGGTCAACGGACTACTATCCAAAACAAGTAGTAAGTGGCCCATAAATTTTATGAAAAGAGAGACGAATGTCTATCAAGAACATGGCTCTAAAGTTATGATTTGCATGTTTTTTGCCGATTTTTGTTTTATTATAATTCTCATAAATATTTGTACACATTTGTACAGGGTGGGCCATCTGTTGGTCCTTTTTTCAATCAATGAATTTTTGTACTTAATGTTATCTGTTCTAAAAAATTCTTTGAAATATGAAAAGTCAAAAATATGCCATTTATCATCATTGAGTAACTCAACAACGCATTTTGATTGTCAAATTTATTATGAAAATAATCTTTAAAAAAAAACATTTCGTAAATTACGAGAGAGTTTTTGTCAATATGGACGTCCTACTGAGCGTGCAATTGGCAAAATTATTGATCGTTTTGAAGAAACTGGTTCAGTGGAAGGCCGTAGATCAACATCAGTTCGTACTCCGCAGTGGCAGCTGTTAGTGAGTGTTCGTAATAAACCAAACACATCAACCAGGCTTTCACAAGAACTAAACATTTCACGAACCACATTACGACGCATTTTGCAAAAATTGAGGCCACTAGACCATTTAAATCGTCGTCGTTTTGTTAATAATTGGATGCTTGAACGAAATGAAGGTTTTTCATCAAAAATCGTCTTTAGCGATGAAGCTCATTTTCATCTTAATGGGCATGTCAATAAGCAATTTGCCGTCAAATTTGGGGAACGGAAACTCCTTATGTTATTCACGAAGCAGAACTTCATCCTCCAAGAGTCACTGTTTGGTGTGGTTTATGGGCTGGTAGCATCATTGGGCTGTTTTTCTTTGAAAACGAACAGGAAAATAGCCTTAGGAAGCGCCTATGGGGAACGTTATCGCAACATGTTACCTGGTTGTGTCAACGAACTTTGGCTTCAACAAGACGGAATGACATGCCACGCAAATCGTGCAACAATCCATTTATTGTCAACAAAATTTGCTGATCGCATAATTACAAGAAATTGTAAAATTCCTTGGCCACCAAGAAGCCCGGATTTAAAACCACTTGATTAGTTTTTGTGGGGTTATTTGAAAGGTAAGGTTTATGCTATTCATCCACAAATAATTCAACAACTTAAAAACAACATTCGAGCTGAAATTGAGGTCATTGGTCCGGTCCGCTTTTATTGGAAAAAGTTATCGAAAATTTTAATGTTCGGAAAGCTGTGGTGGGATTATGAACAACCTTTCATTATCAATAAAAAATTTTGACTTTTCATCCCAAAATGTGTTTTATTTACAAATAGAAAAATAACTAACAGATGGCCCACCCTGTATGTCCAAAGGCATTCTTAGTTTCGGCACATATCTAACAATGTTTTCATCTTTTAAAAAGATCAGCATTTTTAAAATATAATGCACAAAATACTAGAAAATCTGCTAAAAGGTAGAAATAGAGCCTGCTGTGTAAATTCCCCTTAAAAATTATTTCAAAATAGAAAATAGAAAACAGTTTGAGTGAAATTTTATTAAATGCAGTATCTTAGTTCGTACGGGTCGTATCGATATGATCAAATCGGTTCTTCCAATTATTATTATTTTCCTTTGGATGAATCGTACGAGCCAAGCAATTCATCACCCAAAGAATTTTTCGGAATTGTGGAAATCTTCAAGATTTCCGATCAACTGCTTGAATGGGGTGGATTTTCTAAGCTAAATATAATGTTGAAAATTTTGATTACATTGATGTGACCCCTATATGAACTAAGGTACTATATTAAATACTAACTTTCACTCAAACCTGTGAATGAACATTTGAGTGAAATTTGATTTTTTTTTTTACTTTTAATGCATATGCATTTCCTTGAATCGAATTTGAAAATTTTTCATTGATATCAATAAAAATTTGTTGAGTGAAAATTTTAATATTTTTAGGCCTTAGAGTAAAAGCTTATTTTATGCTCCAGCTGGAAATTCTGTATTTGTATGCAATGAAATATTTTAAAACTTTCTATTATTTAAAGCCAAAATTCTTTCATTTTGGCCAAATTTTAAGAAAATCGAAATTTCAGAGAAGTTTTGTATAGTTTTAAATAAAGAATTCAAATTTTATCCAATTTTAAAAAAATTCTGAATTTGAACGTCGTAGAATAAAACACCTTAATTTGCCTTGCCAAGTTTCAAATTAAGATTTAAATTTTACAAGTTGAATTTAAAAATTTTTAGATAACAAAATATTAAATCTATACCAAATACCACATTTTAGCACCTGGCGCGGCCAAAGTGCGAGGGATGCGCAGATAATTTTTTTCGAGACTTTTAAAATACGATTTTGATTTTTTACCACTTTCTTCGATCACTGAATTTCAAGCAAGATTTTGCTAATGTCGATATTTTTTACTCATTCATGTGATCCACATTTCTTCATCTGTATCGTACACGCATAAAATATTTTATTTTTTTTATTTTTAAATCATTTATAATCTTTTGTACAAAGATATGTGAATTTAAATCACGGCCTAAATCTGTTTTGACTTTTTTCTTGCTTTCATATAAAATGATTTACAAGTCTTACAAATAACATTTTATAAAATCTCGAAACCACTTAATGTGTCAAATTTTTTTTTTCGAGATTTTGCCCCTTTCGAGATTTTTTCTTTCAAGATTTTTAAAAAGCATTTTCGAGATTTTATCCAATCTAGATTTTGTTCTTTCTACGTGTCGATCCCATATTCGCCATAAATTTGCCTTAAGGGAATTCAGAAACGAACTCAGCACAACACAAAACAGAATGAATTTTAAAAGCACAGAATGCTGAGCCTTTATGTAGTCGGGAGATTTTTCGATACTCCCAGTTAATTGGAATGCGTACATAAATAAAAATGATAAAATACTGCCGTGCAATTAAAAATGTGCACAAACGTCAATCTACGTAACCCTTCTTAGGAAATTGTCATATTAAGATTACTGTTATTTTCTTAATATGGTAACTTCTTAAGAAGGGCCTACCCTCTACGGCTGCTATGAAAAACATCGCTGATTTTTTACGATAGCAGTCATTTCAAGTGACTACTACCACAGCTACTCTTCACTTGAAAATATATCACGACAAAAAAAGTCATTTGAAATTGTCGTAAAAAATTAATGCAATATGTGTAATGTTTTTCATAGTACCCGTCTACTGTCTTACACCGTAAATAAGCGCCTAAGCATTTTATTCGAGCGTTTCATAAATTAGCAGATTTTCAAAGTTCTTGAAACATTTCGATTCGAATATAACGCCTAGGCGTAATATTTAAAATCCCTCTTACAAATCTATCTATCTATCATCCATTTCAATTGCAGATTTAGACTCTTGAAGTTTTGTGATTGTCGTAAAAATTCGTGTTTATTTGAATAAAACGCCTAGTAGCTGCACTATTCGTTTAAAAGATCTAGGCGCTATTAAAACTTGACTGTTACTTGGCGCGGCAAACAATACAACTAAGGGATACAACAATACAACAATATTATTATTGTTCCTTGTGTAGCAAGGCCGAACTTAGCTAGCTAAATTTTACACCAAATTAGTATTGAAAATTTTTCTTAGCTCGAGCAGTGAACCATCGAGCTTCGAAATTAATTTAAAATGAAAATCAACATCAAAATTTCTACTATTGAATTCGAATAATTATTAAAACTCGATTATTTTCGACGTTATCAAATTTTAACGTTTGCCAAAATATCAAAATTTTAGACAAATTCAAGAAGAGAAAATAATATTTTTGTAAATTCTAATTCTTAGCTAATTTTAAATTAAAAAAAATTTTTAAATCTCAGAATTTGGTGAAACCCTCAACAATGACAAAAATTTCATTCAATTTATAGTTCAACTTAGACTGTGTTTTATCAAAAATATTTTTTAGTACTTTGATATTTATTTGAAAATACCGCATTCACCCAAATTAGCACAGTAAATTCTTACCTCCCAGACAATCTCAAGTTCTCAACGATATAGCGCAGTCACGTAATAGGGCAAAAGTTAAATTACATGAAAACATTTGCGAATTGACAAAGTCGACCGACGGAGCGCGCATTAGAACAAGTTCTAAAATTTTATTATTTTCAATATTGCACGCAAGAATGGATTGAAGTGTCACTTGGCGATGTGAAAAAAATACAAAATGAAAAACATTCTTGCGAACTAAAGTTATACAAATTAAAGTAATGCCAATCACATTAAACGGCATATATTTAGCTAAATTATTAGTTTTTAACTTGATAGCAGATTTTATACGACGGAAAATTTAAATCGGTCAAAAACAGGGGCTTACAAAATAGGATTTAGAGCCATCAAGTTATGGATTTATGGCACGGCATACCCAATGATGATGGAGAGTTTAATATTTGTAAATTGAACTACATATTGTGTAGTATAAGACTGTTGTCCAGAAATGGGAAATTGACGTGACATATTGACATAAAACATAATAGTTAAAAAACGTCTTGGCTTCCCCGGACATGTTCTGGTTTTTCAACCTTCTGCTGGCGTCCGGAGAAATTTTTTACATCGTCCTAGATTTTATGTAATATATAATATTCATTCAGATCGCCAAATTTATAGACGGCAATACACGATTCCGGAGAAACCAGAAAAATAATAATTTTATCATTTTCAATAAGAATATTTCAGATCCGCAAATTATTAAACTTTATTCTGAACTTTTAAAAATGTGCCAATACGTTTATTTGCCTTTTTGCTTATACGATGAAAGTAGAGCGAGCATGTTGCTTGATATACATACATAGATCCAGTTGAGCAGAAAAAGGAATCAATTTCATTTAGATGAAGGTAAGTATAATGCGTAAAGTTTCTCTAAAATTCATTAAAAAACGCGCTCTTTGCATGTGGCACTGGAAACGCAGTAAAGGCCTGGATTGGTTATACATACATGTCAAAAACAAATTTGTCTTTAGTAAGTTTAATTTTTTTGATTTATGGTTTGTATTTATGAATCAAACAATTAAGTATCCCGGAATATTTATTGAATTTTGGACTTGTTTTATTTAAGAAACTCCATCACAGCCCTGTATGGAACTTCTGCGATTTTGCCCCAATTCCAATGATAATTGGTATCTGACTTAACCAACATATTTGTTGAATAATGAGTTAGTTGTAGGACATCCAAATTATGAATCAAAGTAGCGGACTTGAAATTTTTCTTGAAGAGATTTCACCACAAATCTGTTTTGTAACCAGTGCAATTAGCATTTATTTATTAAATCAAATACATAACATATTTCAAGACTTTATAACTGTTCTGCATTTTTTTAAGTCGAAATGCTCTGGGTTTTCAAACATTTGCAGATTTTGTTCAGATTTTGTCGTTTTTATCTGGTCATCCTAGTGCAGTGTTTCTCAAACTGTGGGCCGCGGCCCCCTAGGGAGCCGTGGAGCTGTTGCCAGCGAGCCTTAAAATCTCACATTAATATCTCTAATAAACCGCACCATTTCCTCGCACACAAATTTCTGAATCTGCCTATTATATCAATGACCGCTACGGTTTTCTGTGCTTTTAATGGTTTTTATAAGATATGTGATGAATCTACCAATTTCACAATCACGAGCATTTTGATAGGTAAGTTCTTATTCTACAATAAACCTGAACAGAAATTTCAGATCGCAAACCTTGATATGCGGGACAAAAAATCATGGTTAAAATTGAGTCCTTCTATGAAGTAACAACATTTTTAAATCAGAGATATCCGAGGTAAATTCTCGGAAATTTAGGAGGTAAATTTAAACTAAAAACTATAGGAACTTAGGTCTATGAAAATTTGCGAAATTGGATATTGAAAATGTACGTATTTATTATATAACTAGTTAAAACCCGTCAAAAATGACGGAATGGGCTGTTTTGTAAAAAAATGTATGCCCATGCGGTTACGTTTAGACAAATATACAAACGATAGTAATTATTAGTATTGGATTTTAAAAAGTTACCTGTTCTTTAATTTAATTTGAAATTTCAAATGGCAGCTTGACAAATTTAGCTCCAACAATTTCAGTTTGGTTAAATTGTATATCAGGTCAGTGTTGAGAACCCCAAATCGAAATTGCAGGATTTCTGTCTGCCAAGTTTTATGTAGGCAATCCAATACCGATTTTCGGTAAAACGGTAGAATACCGAAATGTTGGCAAATTTTTGGGATATTTAGCGAACACTTCTGAAACTATCTTCAGATAAAATGCCAATAAAATACAAATTATTAATAAGTTTTATAAATTTGTTGGAACCTTAATTTTGGTTTTACACATAAAAATGTCATATTTGTCATTGTTGTCATTCTAATCTTCAGACTAAAATCTTTTGATTGATTTGCAAATCTACCCAAGCCTACCAAATCTAAAGAGATTCAATTAATCTGATCAATTTATCATGAAAGTTGACAAAAAGTAGGCACCAGGTATGGGGAATGAAACCGTTTACTATTCAACGCAACAGAGTTGACTAGAATTATAAAATTAGTTGCAGTTTGGTTTAAGTAAACAATTATTACGAGTGGTTTTTTTAGTTAGCCTGGCAACACTTTTCAACTATAAAACTAACTTCCGTGGAATCGAAAGTGCTTCTCGGCTGTAGGACAGTTTTGCACAAAATGTAAATTTTTGCTTAAAACAATATGTGAATATAACTATTGATAAGCTTTGTTTAAGACTGACCATATGTATAAAATTTAAATTAAACGTTTATTTTAATTTCTAGCATATGCAGACCTCAATAAAATAATGGAGTCAGTCAGTTTTCTAAAAATTAAGAACCAAAGTTTGTGCGTCAAATTACTAATACAAACAATGAAAAAATTGAGCTTTCAATTCTAATAAATTATGTGCTCACTTAGAATTTATAAGGGAAGTAGGAATATTCTCTAATTTTTTTCTAGAAAAGTCAATTTTTCGGTAAATGACGGATATTACAATTAAAAAATTACCAGGAACCTAATTATCGCCCTCCTCCCCTCCCTAAATTTCAAAAGTTCGATAAGTTTCTATTCCGTAGGTATTTGGGACCAAAAAAACCTGTTCTACTCTCATCTACTGAGCTATCATTTTCAATACTATGGCTTCCGTTGTTTGTTTTTTTTTGGAAGAACTCGTCATAAATAAAATTCCAAATGGTAGATATAAAATTGTTAAGAAGGCCAAAGCTTTCAAATTGGTTAATTACGTGGAAATTTTGTAGTTGAACAAAGCTAAAAACAACTTTGGATAACTCCGAATTTTGTACAGAAAAATTCAATTTTTTTTTAATGGTTCAAGTACTTCCAGAATCTTTAAAGTTCCATAATTCAGAAGAATATATTAAATCCCAATTAGGTTTTAAATACCTAAGTAAAAATAATTTGACACAAAAATTAAAAATGAACCAAATTCGAGTCGGGTTGCAGTCAAATTAGAAAAACTTGCAAAAATGAATTTTGACAAATATGGAATAGTCGTAAGCTAAAATATGTTTAGCTTAAGCTATAGTTTAGTCATTTCGGAAACTGTTCTGCCCCACTCAAATGTCCAGCTAAAATATTTAGTTCTTTCGGAATTTTCACAACTATAGTACAACTAATTTTTAATAGTTCCTTATGTAAAATCCTCTCATGTTTTTTAAAACCAAGCTTAACAATTTTTGCGTATAGGAATTTTTTACCTGTAATTCGGATGGAGCTGAAAGAATATTTTGGGTTGGAAAAACATTTTTTTATTTTTTTAAATTGGCGGGACACGGATATGAGACCTCTGAGATCCTTGAACATGAATGCCTAAAATGCTTAACTATAAATTCATTATTATTGAATATAATTTTTGGGAGCCCTGGATTTTATTGTATTTTTTCGATTTGGGGGGGGCCGCAGTATTAAAAAGTTTGAGAAGCACTGTCCTAGTGTATATCGCATATCTGCAGGTTCTATTAGTTTTACACTTATTCTACACTATAGTCTATAATTTACAAAAATATTAGCTATAGGTACTTCGCTCCGACAATGGAATTATCAATTATTTGAAATGAGCCGGCATGTTTATTTTCGGCCAATTTCTGACAACTTAGTAGCATGAATCTGGATTTTATTCAAAATTTTATTAACAATTGGCATTTATATAAACATATCAGAAATCACCAAGTTTCCTTCTGAGTACCATTCACGTCATTTTCTGTTCAAAAATCTTCCCATTTCTCGGAAATTACTGTTTTTAAAATGACACAACAAATAGACGGGACGGGGGAAATATGCCAGACGTGTGAACGTAGGGGAATATCTTTCAAATAAATGTCAAAACTAAGTATTAAAAAATATTTATCCCAGGTTTCGGACACAGTCATTTGTAAAAGTACGACTGTTGTCTGCCAAGACAACCAGCGGAACTCTTAGCAGCCACACATACATATTTGTTCTTTCCAAGATAGCATACTATACATACATAAACCCAACATGTGAACCAGTGGGGAATTTACCGAGGGTTTGCTGTATCGGACCCATTATTGAAAAAGGCGGCAAGCACTTGCATGAAATAATGTCACTTCTTTTTAACCGCCGCAACTGAACACGATGGAACGTTTTTGAAAGTGTAGTGAGAAAACAGTTGACGAGAACAGTGTGAAAAGCGTGTGCAAAAATGGAGAAAGCACAATATTTTCGGGAAAATTTCGATTTGTTTTTTAAATACACTTCTCCCAATAGCACTCCAATTTTTTGATATTTTCCGTAAAGCTGGATTTACTCAAACCGTCAAAATAGCCCTCTATTTCGGCTGAGACCTCTTCTTTCGATGAAAATCTTTTTCTGGCAAGCATATACATTTGCGGGAATAGAATAAAGTCGCACAGGCCAAAGGCCATATTCGGTTGGCGGTGTAGCAGGGGATGTGTGTTCATGTCCGGCCACTAGAAATTACCCTGTTAAAGGTGTTGGCTAAAGTGTGAGGACTGTGTCTTCCTACAGCGGGGGTCCTATATAACCGGCCCAGAAGAAGCCAGGATATCATCATCTCGAGCCTGCTAACTGAACTGCAGTTTACTTTCCGACTGAGTTTTACTTAAAGCAATTCTACATAATTTCCAGTAATATACTCTCCTTGTGAAGATCTTAAATATGAGCAGGCTTTTGTTGTATTGTTTAGCTAGCGAATTTCAATAGCATTCAAAATTATTCGTTCCATTGACTGCATGTGTAATTTCCAATTTATCTAGGGCAAGTAAAATTTTAATGTGTAGCCTGCTCTCAATTTAAAAATTAATTTGAGATATAAAAAAAAATTTGGCAGTCTGCCTATGTTAAATTTTTCATAGTCATGGAATTTTTCATCGGTCATAGAACATTTTTTGATTCTTTCCCGAATATTTGATTTTTTTTAAAGCATTATGAAAGAAATATTTTGGATTTACATAATTATTATTTATCAAAGGCACGATTTTACATTTTAGAATTTTATTTATAAAAAATTTAAAACTGCTAGAGTAATTCGTAGCTTTTACAAAGGGGTCAAACAGGTAGATTAATCTAATAGTGATTAAGTAGAAACTACTTTAAATTATCCTTCGTCATGGAAACGTAAAAAAAAATCGTAAATTTTGAATTATTTGGCAACATTTATAATAATAGCTACTCAATAATTATTTATAAACATTTCAAAATATTCAAAAATCTTAAGAACCGTGATCATATATTTGAATTTTACTAAATTTTATGAAATCATCTAAATTTCTTGTAAACAAATCTGAAATGTATGTAAAAATAAATGGAAACCGCACACTTAATTTTTTTTTTTGTGATTACGTTTCTAATTACCGAAAATTTTAATCTGAGGTTACGTAATAATAACTTTTGTGACGTTTAGAGAATCGGATATTACTCACACACAAACTAAATTTTAAATATTCAAAATAATTCGGAAAAATATACGATAACAGAACATACAACACACATATTGATTAAATTTATAGTACAACATATTTTATTAAAACGACTGCAAACATTTTAATTTTCCCACTGACTGCATACAGAATCGCACACAACAAAACCAAAACAAAAATATGTCGACAGTAGTATATTCTGTTAAATAAACAATGAAATGAATTTATTTATAAATCTTTTTTTGTACCACCATCATATCATGACCATCACCCCACCGAAAAAAAAATCACAAATGCAACAGAATCGAAAATATTTTGTGCAAACACAGCATAATGGTTTGTGTCAGACTTAAATTTAAAAAAATCTGACATTTGTTTAATACCATTGTTACCTTTTTTTGTAATTTATAAATGAAAAACATTTTCATCCCAAATTTAGAAAAATGAGATTTAAAAAAAAAAATATTTCTGTAACAGGTCTGATATTTATAGGTTTTATGTTTTGATAGGCAAAAAAATATTTTTGTCAGATCAATATGAGTGTTGTCGTCTTTATTATGTACAATTAATCTGTGGCTGTGTAAATAAAAGATCCCCGTACATCGAAATAAGATTAATAGGACCATGTGGGACAAAGTGCTGTAATAAATATTTCGGCAAACAATACAAATAATAAATTCTATATATATAAACAACTTCAGCTGCTTGATAAATCAATTTATACCTTTATTATGATAAATTTTTGGGTAATTTATTATGAATTTTCCAAAAGAAAATTGCGCGATAATAATATCGTCGTCACATAAATAAAATTCCCTAAAATAGATTTTTTTTTGTTTGTTTTGTTATTTGTTTAAATTATGGAAAACCAAACAACCTCCAATTTCATCACAATCATAATTATTTTGTTGTTTTTATTTTATACTAAACATAGAGCAGATGTAATTTGATATCAAAATTAATTACTTGGACTTACATAGTTACTAAACCCTATCAACATAAAATGCCCGTTAAATTTTATTACCATATGGCAGAGGTTCGTATATATAAATTTGTTTGTGTTTATTCAAATGTATAATCGAAAGGAAATTAGCAAGACGATGAAATATTGACTCAAAGCAAGTTCAGTATAGTTCACGTAACAAGAATATACAGCATTGTTTTGTTATTAGTTAAGATGTACATAATTTATGTATGACTGTAAAAAAAATTATATTGACATGGAACACCAAATACTGTTAAAATTTCACAGCTTTCTAATAATCTAATCTCAGATACATACTCTGTCTCAAATAAAAATGCCGACACCACTTCATTATGCATCGCACTTAATGATAAATTAATTTTATCAACTTAATTGTGTAATTGGTGTTATTATAGTGATAACAATGTTTTGATATTTTCTTATCAGTCAATTAGATTCCGCATATTTTTTTATGACAAGTTGACTAAACATAATAAATAAAAAAAAATATTATCGGCTTCTATGTATATATAGTAAGTAGTTGGAGGATTACCGGATGACAAGTATCGAAAGTTGGTGGCTAAGTATATAAATAAAAGAATATTTCGAGCGTATCTATGCAATTCGACGCTATGTTCGACTACTACCGTGCATAGTGGCTTCTGGATGGAACTTAATTTTTGTAATACAAAAGGCGTAAGTCGAAGCTCAAGACATCGAAATTATGCTGGCTTCTTATTACCCCTAAAGTTGAGATTAATTTCTGGTTTTACTTTACGATTAGGTCTAATGGTTAGGAGGTTCGCTCTCAATTGACATTAAAATTTTTTGAGCTGGCATTTAACTATTAAGCCAAATCTAAAACCCAAAGCATACCATTCTTTTGTCCATAATTTTAACATCGCACCAATGTCCACAGATTTAAGACTAATTATAGACTTATTTTACTATTAAGCCTTCTAAATTCAGTTTAAATCGACATATCAAGCCTTAAGCTTACGTCGAAGCTCAAGCCTTATTTTAGTCTTAGGTCGAAGTTGTAGTTTAATATATTTTACAGACAACTTTACATATTTTTAGCATTGAAGAAAATTCAGTTGAAGTCTTGATGAAGCTAATGTAGACGCTTAAACCTGAAGCATGCTTAAAATTGAAAATTAAAGAAATTCCGGAAATTTTTTGTTTTCAATAAACTTAGAAATTAATACGCTCAAACCTAACACATTCCAGACAATTTACCTATTTTGTTTCAATGAATTAACTTTGATTAAGGTTTGGCTAAGTCATGGGTGGCGATGTTTTGGATTTAACCTGAAATCGTTGTGGCAGAAGATTTCAATGTTCACAGTGTCTCTGGTATGGCGGCCGGAAGGTTTGCAGCTCTAAATCAAAATACTCAACTTGTAGCTCATCCTACGAGAATACCAGATCGGGCCAATGACACGGATCATCTATTGGATCTGTTTCTAACTTTTGGAATTTCCTTCATCATACTCTTGTCCGAAGAGGGTATAACATAAAAGCCAATTTTGAATGCTTGTGAAGTTTTTTCGAAAATGTTCCGAAAATTATATTCTGTATCAATGTGTTGACGCGTCATTCAACAAGTTGATTGTTGAATGTTCCATTTAAAGATTAAATATTTCCTAATTAATAGAAAACTCTAAAACACCCAGTCTGGTGAAAATTTTAAATAGGTGTAGCGTGTAGTGTAGACCATTGCCAATAATTCTGGCCAAAATCAAGAAAAAAATTTGAGACGATCATACTTAAAATTGAAATGGAATAAAACGTCGTTGTTGAACGATGAATAGAATATATATCGCTTTCCTAAATGGTAATTACCTCAATGACCATCGGCATAGTTATGATTTTCTATTGGACAAGGACATTGCCAATAATCATGATCAATTTGGCCGTGTTGAAAGTCCAATAGAAAATCATAACTAGACCGATGGTCATTAAGGTGATCACCGTTTAGGAAAGCGATATGAGTTCTATGTTGAACGTGATACAACGACTTTGTATACTACCATTGTATTCGTCAATATATTCTTTAAGGAAACCAATTCGTTAAATTCTGAAAGGATCCTTAATATTTGACTGGCTAGTTCAGCCCTTTACCTTAGGAGTTCCATTGTAAATTAACAGATTTTGAATTCAACTCTATATTGCTTCTGTGGCACCCCGTCCATATGGAGAAAAACACTGAGTTACAAGATTACAACAGGTTAAGACTGACTGTAAGTAGTTGTAATCTAAGATAGTACAAGATAGACGTTAAATACATTGATACATTGAAGTTCGATGAAATTTCCATTCGATTGGATTATTTTGCAACGATTAAATTAAAAAAATAAGGTTGGTAGATTCTTCTTTGATAATGTCTTTATTAAATTGAAAGAAGTTAATTTAAGTCAGAGAGAACGAATCGGATTCGATTGCGTTTCAAGGCATTTAATTTTAAAGGTAAATGATTTGTTATGGAAATTACAAAAAAACAAAATAAAAAACACAAAACATTGAAAAAGTGCTATGGTTTTCATAGTAAAATGAAGCAATGAAGGTCAATAATTATTTTTCCCCTCAAAGAAATTCCACATTTGAGCGCCACTTTCCACTTATTCCGGTCAATTCAACCAGTCAATGGTGAAGATTTAAGTAAATTTATTTTACGATTGCGTCAACAAGCCAATAAATTGATTTAAAGAATACAGTAGACTGCTAGATAACGAATCACTTCTAAGTGAAATAATTGAGTTGTGCCAGGTATAATAAGTGACAAATCAATCTAGTGCCATGACTAGTAATACAGCTGCATCAAATTCCGCTAGCGTTGTAAACAAAATTGCAACTGGATTTCGACCAGCAAAGAAGGAAAGAGGAGCAATGTGGAAGATGTAGCTTGAAAAGCCACACAGATAAAAATCAAAGTGCGGTTCGATTAGTCACTTTGCACGGAAATGTAAAACAAAGACATTTAGTAAACGGAAATTTCCAATGAAGTTTGATAATTTTAAATGACGTAAAATATTAAATTCCAATGTAAGGTGTATCAAAGACATAGAAGATAGTCCAGATGAAGATGAGGATTACAACTGCTTTAAAATTGATGATGAGTTAGAAACAATCATATATGGATGCGTCAATGATGTTCGAAGTTCGCGGTAAGCAAATTCAAATGCTAATTGAACCGAGCAGTCGTGTTAACTGGTTAGTGAAAAAGATTTGGAAATGCTATCAAATTAGAAGGCCTACTTCTCATATTTCAATCCAAAGGAGCAAACTCGCCTGATTGCGCGTGCCAGTCCAATAGCATTAGGAGTGGTTTAATACAATTTGATGAAAATGGAGATCCCCATAGTATAGCCTTTTTAAGCAATAGCCTTTCGGAAGTGGATAACAGGTACTCACAGACAGAAAAAGAGAGCCTGGCTTGGTGTGGAGTGTTGAGCTGTTTTATTATTATTTAACTGGCGTTAACTATTCGAGATATATCGAACTGAAATACTGCAAAAGCGTTACGTCGACAATCATAATTTTGAATTTAGAAGAACTAAGTATTCTCCAGACTCGGATACACTAAAGCCATTACAGCAAACAATGGTCATCAGTTTGTAAGTCGAAACTTCGAGAGTTTAATGATTTCTGTTAAAATAGCAACATTCAGTTGATAACATCAGCACCTTACTGGCCACAAGCAAATGGGTAAGTGGAGAACATGAACAGGTCCCTCGTCATCTCACCTTCCGAATTGATGTTCAACCGAGTAAGCAATAAGAGACAAACTTCGCGCTGTTCACAATATCATATCATCAAACAAAAGAGAACGGAAAGAGAGGATAGGAAGCGTTAAGCCAAAAAACCGGATATTCAAGTGGGGAGACATGATCCTACACCACATCGTCATTTTTAATCACAAGACGATACCAGCTAACTCATCCACACAGTTCAAGGTGATTAAAAGGACTGGAAACGTGGTCGTGATATTTGAGAACGGCACGAAAATTAGAAGAAACATCTGTCATGTTAAGAAACTTCCAACTACTGCAAATGAAACTATTTCCGGCAATTTGATGGAATCTACCGAGACTCGGCAGAAAATTGAAAAAATATAGGAAGAATGTGGCTCTCTGTCCATTCGCAGAATCACAAAAAGTTACAACAAGTTAATACTGACGGAACATCGATACGATGAGAGTAGCAGCTGATAGTGCGGTGAACATGAGTTGTAATCTACTGTAGTAGGTGTTAGTGAAGTTATCGTTGAGATGTTTAAATTTTTCTCGTAGAGAAGAGTACCGGGCAGCGAAATCGTTAGCGAAATTTTCAATTTTTAGCTATTTTTTCCTAAATTTTATGGTGTAAATGGAAAATTTATCTAAAAGCACCTTTAGCTTCACACTCTTTTCATTTTCAAAAGCGTAATTTTGGCAGATATGCCATTTCAGACATGTCAAATATGTGGACATGTTCGTAATTTTCACAAAGCTAATTTTTGAGAATTGGATTATATTTTGGGACAATTTGGAGCAGAGATGGAGTTTCTTAAACAAAACATGGCCATAATTCAACAAATATTGCAAGACACTATTATAATGACACTTCGGTAAATAAAAAAAATTGAGGAAATTAGATTTACCAAAGAACAATTGGTTTTTTACTTTCATAACCACTCCAGGGGCCTTTACTAAATTTCCAGGTTCTAGTACCAAATGGAGCACGTTTGTCAGTGGATTTTACTGAAATTTTATATCTGAGCTATTAACCGATCCTTATCAGTAGTACTTAATATAAAACCGAATTATTTAAATTTATTATTGCAGAATTTTTTGGGCCAGTGATTTGGGCTAGAGTTCAAATTAAATTTTGTTGAAATTATTAGTTTTCTGGTTTCTATCTTATCCTCTAATTTTATCTAAAACCAGGACAATGTAAAACATTTTCATTGATGCCCACTGAAGTTTGAAAACCCAGAACATGACCAGAGAAACCAGGACGTTGATCCTACCTAGGCGAGAAGGTCAACGTTTAACCTTAAACCATATCACACTAAATCCAGACTTCCATACAACTTTCTAGTCTGGAAAGGTTAAATGATTGCAGAAATTATCTTACAGTATTATGGTCCTAGTTAAGTTTAAGAAAGGATTTGGGAGTATTGTAAATCTAGACTTCCATACATCGTTTTTGTGCGATAAGGCTAAATGGACCACATTATTTGTCTTGCAGCGTAATTTTTATATTCAGGAAGGTCCTAATCTAAATATCTAGCCAAAGCAGATAAAAGTTTTTTGTTGAAATCAGGTAACTTCTGCCATGTTTGAGTTTAACCTACGAAGTTATCTTTTTATAAATTTTACCAACAAATCTTCAGAGTTTGAAAAAAAGCTTTGTGAAATTGAAGTAATTTAGTTCGCAAATTTGACATGTTTGAATTACTGCTAAAATGACTGAAACATTACTGCAAGAAAACAGTTTTGTAGGTTTTGGCGAAGAATGGCAGAAACCATTATAAATTAGTTTTCAAAAAATGCTTTATGAAAAAAGCTAGCTATCTCCCAGAATTTTATAATTATTGCGACAAGCAAAAGCCAGTAAGTTAAGATATTGTGTAAAATTATTATTAGTAGCAGTAATTAGAACAGGGGCACGTGGGCGTTCAAGCCACCTCGCACTACGACCTAGAAGATCTTTTGTGCATGGACTCTGCTCAATGATCCGTCCAGTCAATATTTAGGCTCTTAATGAACCTAACAATACTGCCGGCCGGTATACGATGATGCATACTATCTGGGCTCATTACTCTCCCTCCTACATGTTGTAGTCTTTGGCGGAAAATGGCTGGACAATAACACAGAACATGTTTCCGCTTCTAGGTCGCAGAAGCGGCATCCGTCTGTCGTGCTTAGGCCCATTTTCTTCAGGTTTCATAAGTATAAGACACTCCTTAACCCTGACTGACGAAGCTGAAATAAATTTCTTCGCCGGTCGCAAACCTGGAATTCTGCGCCAGTAGGAGGACTCTTGCACATCCTCCCAGCGTTTTACCGCTGCCCTAAGGTGCCCCTTACTGACTCCGTAGAAGGGCTCCGGTCCAATGAATGGAGAAGCAGAACCCCCGCGGGCGAGGCCATCAGCTGCCACATTTCCCACAATTCCAGCATGACCTGCCACCCAAATAAGTGTTACCTTATTTGAGCTTACCAAATGCTTAATAACCTCCAGACAGTCCCATACAAGCCTTGACTCAACGGTAAAAGATCTAAGAGACTTTAGGGCCGATTGGCTATCTGATACAATATATACCTTTGCATCGTTTAGGCCTTTTGCTATGCCTATCCTAGCTCAAAGTTCTATAGCATGTACTTCTGCATGAAAGACGGTAGCGTTGTTATCCAAGGACTTCGAGAGGGCAGTCCCGCTCCCGTATTTTCCTACCCGTCTTCCGTTTTTGATCCATCTGTAAACCATACCATTGAACATCGATCAAAGGATGGTTCTCCTGTTCTCCACAAATCCCGGCTAGGTAACCTAACACAAAATGGTTTGTGGAAGTCCAGTTTAGCTGGCTGAAATTCTCTGAGGAGTTCCGTAACCTCAATGCAGGCTATACGCTGAACCTTATTCAATAAAGTTGCGCTGTCCTTTGTTCAGTTTTAGGCCAAAACACTACCGATGCTTAGGTTACCATTATAGGCCTAATGATTGTTAGGAATGACCAGTAGATCATTTTTGGTTGTAGTCCCCAAGTACTTCCATAGAGTCTCTGACAGGCCCAAAAAGCCTTTGTGGCTCTATTTTGAACTTTACGTAAATGTTGTTTTCAGTTCAGTTGTTGATCTAGGATGACTCCTAGATATTTAACCTCTTTGAAAAAACGAACAATAGTACCGTTTAACGAGGGAGCTATAAGCGAGAGCTTCTTCCTCCTTGTAAAAGGGACAATTACAGTTTTGTTTGGATTGATACTGAGTCCTTCCTGTTCACACCACTGCCATCATGAGATCAGAGATGACCCCATCAAACTTGCCTCTAATTATGATAGCCACATCATCCGCATAGCCCTGGACATCAAACTCATGGCTAATCAGAAGGACAAGTAGTCTGTCAATAACCAATGACCATAAAAGAAGAGACAGCACGCCTCCTTGGAGACAGCCCTTTACGGCCCTGATGGTTACTGACTCGCCACCTAATTGTAGAATGCGGAATCCCCTTCTCCATTGCTGCTCTCTCTATCGATCCATAGGAGGTGTTATCAAGAGCCCCTCTGTCAATCCTCGTGACTAGACCACTAAGAACCACATCACAGTGGATTAACCAGTTTGATAAGCAAACTGATACCGATGCAGCGGATTATTAACAAGGACTTCACATCTTATTTGTTGATTCAAGATTTTTTCTATCGTCTTCAATAGAAACGATGCGAGGCTAATTGGCCGACATATTATTATAGTTAATAAAAGTAGGTAAAGGGCTAATCAGCCAATCAGACTTTAACAATTTATTAGTTAAAGTCTGTAAGGTTCCTTAGTGATTTGGCTGATTAGCCCTTTACCTTTAAGTTCTATCGTAAATTAACAGATTTTGAATTCAACACTATATTGCTTCCAAACGTAAATCATCTTCTATAATTTAGTGTAGGAAAATGAGAACAATCTCTTCAATCTCGGGAAACTTAGAAAAAACCTACAAACAGAGAAATTTTCTTTGCTAATCTTATAAAGAAATTACAAATGGTGAATCATACATTTTCGATGAGGTCACACGCTAGAGCATTAGTTTCAATGGAAACCAATTTAATTTATACGAAGTGGCCATAGAAAATGATGATTAACACTAGATATACCAAGCATTGATATATACCTATCTCTACCAACCGGTCATATTGACCGGGACGTGTTTTGAAATAAACGATTTAGTATTTAGATTTATTGAGTTCTTTAGAAGCATGTAATTCAATGTTTATTTGTTATTTCTATAATTTTTATACATTATATGATAAATTTAAGTAATATAGTAATTTCATTTTTAACTGTTATTAGGGCAATTTATACAAATTGAAACTTTTTTTAATGTACATTTCCCACAAACATATTTTTTGCAACCAACACAGATTTGTGGTTTTATTTTCGTTGCAAAATCTAATTTGACAGCATTTTCGTGTAGAATTTTCAATTTTATCTACCATCAATAGTTCATTCAGGTTTCCTGGTTCGAATGAATCTTGATATCCAGTAGAAAGTTCTTCTGCTAATTGAAACAAAAAGTCCTTTCTGGTAATATTTGTTACCGTGAGTTCTTTGTACAGTATCCAAGCATTAATTCCAGCTATATCGAGGATACTAAAAAAACTTGTAAAGGCCTTCTCCGGGATCCCGACTTAACAGTGTATTTTTTAGCCATTTGCTCCATTATATCCACACCAAATTATTGCTGTTGTAGAATGAAATGGTTTCAAGAAGCTTTTTTCGTTTTTGTTCAATTTTTGGGGAATTATGCTTAGAGCTAAGTAGAAGTACTTTCTTAGTTGACTTAGCTTTGTATACCGTTAGTGTGCAATTATTAGATTTGTAAATTAAACTTGAAAATTTAGGCAATTTATCTTTTTTTGTTTGGTAATTTTCGGTAATTCCTTTCTATTTGAACGAATAGTTCTAACTAAAATTGTATTATTTTCTAAAAGTTTTGAAGCCAGTGATTGGCTTGTGAAAAAATTTTCCGTTGTCACATTCACCGCAACAAGTAAATGGCTTAGAGAATAATAGAAATTAAGAAGAATTTAGAAGAAACTAGAGAATATGTAAAGCCGTTATAATATTCTGTAGAATTATTTGAAAATAAACTGAAAAATTACAAATATTAGCACTTCAAATACCAACCGGTCATTTTGACCGGTTGGTATATTTAGGTATACCACATCCCTATCTCAGGAAAAATAATACTAATAAATAGAAATATTTACAATAATTATCGAATATATAAAAATAATAATTGTCATAATACTACATCAAACATTGGAATTTAAATTAACGGAGAAAATTTAGGAGAAAATTTGAAAACCGGTCATTTTGACCGGTTGGTATATCTAGTGTTAAACCAAAGAGTTTTATCATGTGCGACAAAGTCTCAATGTTCGTTTAAAAACAATTAAGAAAATAAGTAATAAACAAGAATTTTTATTAATGCTTTACCATTTTACATACCTTCCATTGAAAATTAAATAGTTTCTCAACCACAAAACCAGTTCATGTATAGAGCTAAGCTAGCTAGTGCTGTTGTATATTTTAATATATAAAGTAAACATACAACTGACTCTAACTAAAATGACATCATTGTGTCAAGGGAAATCGTGACGAATAAGCAGCAGTCCATTTACAGGTTATCAAAAATTCATCACTGTACTGTGTTGTGCGGCGGCTACACTACTGGTTTTTATGTCGTTTAAAATCAATTTGTGCAAATTTAACAAAATTGCAACAAACCAAAAAAAAATAAAAAATTGGCAGCAAAGCCGAAACCAAAACTAAATATTGTTAAACACAATAAATTCCGGAATTTCTTGTACATAGTAGCTATATAAAAAAAAGCGAAAATTTAAAGAATAAAAACCAATACACACCGCAGATTGACAATTACAGTTTAGAGACAGCAAAAAATATTGAAAGTTGAAACCAAACTCTCCGGCTAAATTATCGATTGATTCAAGACAACCGTATAAACATTTTTTTTTTTTTTTTGTAGAATCGAAATTTTTCACACTTTTCACATACACAAAACTTATGTAAACCGTTATATTGGTATAATAATAATAAAAAAAGTGTTTTCTATTGATACATTTTTTGTATTTTATTCATTGCTTGATCCAACATACATACATAAAAAAATTAACAAGAAAAATTGTGGTTGAAACAAAAATGACGTCATCTTTTTTATTCGGTGTACGAATGATGAAAACGCCCATTATTTTTGTTATAAATATTTAACAAATTTAAAAGTATAAAATTATTAACAAACAAAATTTCAGTTATACAATTTAAGTACACAACAATAATTTATATTTACAAAAAAAAATTAAATAATAAACGTTTTTTATTAAGTTACAAAAACTAATTATTTATCACCCACCTGCTCTTTAAATCTTATTATTTTCTTTTAGTTTTTTATTTCTCTTCTGTTATTTTTATCCAAAGAATATTTTCTTAACCAAAATATTTTGTAACACTTAACTTATTTTTATAAAAATAAAAAAATTAACACATATTTGTCATTCTGAATAGTAAAATTAAACAAAAAAAAAAAATCACAATTATTATATTTTCACAATATATATTTATTTACACAATAATTAATTCATTTATAATTTAAAAAATTTAATTAAATTAAAATAAAAATAAATAAAAAAATTTCTTTTCTACTTTATTATGGGCGCGGCGTAACTTATTTCAACCATAACGTTAACAAATGAAAATGAGACTGAACGAACTCTAGTTAAAAATTTTTTTATTTTTATTTTTACTTTTTTGCTTTTTTTTTTGATTCGTCTATCGTTTTCGTTGATTTTAACGACGAAAAATGTACAAATTCGATAAAAAAGTGTGGCCCGATTCAATGAAATTTGACATTTTGGAATTTTTTATTCAGCACGCGCAGTTCAAATTTATTCAGCAATCAGCACACAAATTTCTTAATTACAGTTGATAAAATTTAATTAAGATAATTAAGTAAAAACGAAATATTAAAAGGAAAATATTATACCTTTATTCAATATTCTAACTAAATAATGTTTTGTTATAGATTTCTGGTATCAGTTGGTTTTTAGTGTGTTCCTTGCACGTTTCTGCATGTGGTGGCTTGTCACAGCCACTTGAAGGTCCACTTGAATGGCCGATATTCCATACAATGGTTCGCCGGAATAAGTAACAACTCACTAGTTTATTTTCCCTTCCGTTCAATTCTAAAGTGTAAAATTTTGGTGTACGGACGATAGCCAAAAAAGGCCCTATATATGGTGGTTGCAGTGATCTGCGTACGAGCATACGTTTGCAGATCTTTACTAATAAAAATTTTGTCCGTAACATGTCGCGAAGCCGCGGTACGGGTTTAATTTCTTCGAAGTGTCGTTTGATATTCGTTACAAAGTCTGACTGTAAAATTTGATCGTTCGTGGTATCCAAAAAGGCTCCTGAAACTCGCATCGTATGTCCGTATACGAGTTCAGCGGGCATTCAGCGCCTCGGGCCAGTATCTATCAATCAATGTGACGCAATACCGCTGATTATCAGAAACCGGTAACGGACCAATGATATTGAGGTAAATAATCGAAAAGCGTTGAGAAGTTAATTTATATCTACTAAGTGGAGTTTTGATTTGTCGAGAGACTTTAGCCTTTTGGCAAGCTACACAGTTTTAAGCCATCTTCTGGACGTCTCTGTTAATAGATGGCCAAATGACGTTCTGAGTCAAAAGTTTAATGGACGCTTTGGCGGCAAGATGAGACAGATTATGAAACGCCTCGAAAACTTGTTTTCGAAATTTTAGCTGAATGAATGGCCTAGGTGTAGTAGTTGTAATATCGCAATGAATTAAGGTTTTTGAATTGAAAACAACCGGGATTTTGTCGAATTTGAGAACAGTATTACTCCTTAAGATTTCTTGAAGTGCTTCGTCTTTGATCTGAGCATCTGCGATGATCGCATAATCAATACTTATGGGAATAGTAATTTGTTTAGTACGTGAGATGAGGGTATCTGCTACGACATTATCCATGTCAGAGATGTGCTGGATATCGGTTGTGAATTGGCCAATGAAATCTAAGTGTCTAAACTGACGAGGAGATGCTTTTTTCCGGATTCTGATTAAAAGCGTAAATCAGTGGTTTATGGTGGGTGTAAAGCATGAAGGTACCACCTTCGAGGAGGTGACGAAAATGTTTGACCCCCGAATAAGCCGCGAGAAGTTCAGCATACAGTTGCTGTCGACCACTGATTGGAACGCGACTGTTCTTTGTGTGACCTTTTAAATAGTCATTCAGTAATGCCTGGTCGGCAGCAGCACAAGGAATGAAGCGACGAAATTTCTGATGACGGTGTCGTTCGAAATATTTAATGACTTGAACCCGTTCATGCGATGTTAAGATACTTTGCCCAGTTACCATGTGGCCTAAAAAAAGAATTTCGTGTTTTGAAAAGTTGCATTTGTCCACGTTTACTATAAGACCGTGTTCTTCTAATTTCGAGATGATAATTTTTATGTGTCCAATATATTCCTCGTAATTTTTAGAGGCAATGAGCACGTCGGCCAAATACACAAAACAGAAGTCAAGTCCTCGTAGGCGTGAGTGCATAAGGCGTTCGAACGACTTTGCTGCATTGCGAAAAGAGGTGTCGAAATTGCTGTTTTTGGAATGTCCGTCGATTCACTAAAACACTAAATGTAATGGACTGGACCAAGGACTGCTGCTAGGTCTGCAAATCCCTTAGTTTCATCATGTTTTCGAATTCTGTCTGCGCGATGATGAATTTGTCCGGTGCCAGTCGTCGGGGTTTGCATGCAATCGGTGGTCCGTTCGTCTCTAGTTTGTGCGTCACGTTATGTTTTGTAGCGTCTTCGGTTCGTCACTGACCTGTCGATCCTAGAAACCGCGGAACCCGCGTTGGAGGTAAGCACACCGTGTGAATACAAAGAGGTTTACGGGTCTATAAGCCTTTGTCTTGGTATATCCATGAGCAACCTGCTATTCCTTAGAAAATCTGCACCGATAATAGGCAACGACACGTCAGCAACGATAAACTCCCAGGAGAATTCAAGCTTTAAAATTTTGGTTCCGAAAGCGTCTACTGTAGAGCCATTCGCAGCGAACAACCTGATTGATGGATCGACCCTTGTGTTCCGAACAAAGCGAGCCGGCAAGACTGAGACATCTGCGCCTGTATCTATTAAAAAATGCGGCTGATGAAAAATTTCGAAAATTAAAAGGCGGCTGGATTTGGATACGTCATTGCACTCCGCCAGTTGCGAATGACTTATTGACTTTTTGGCACGCTATTATCAGAAGAATTGGCTCTAGTGAATTGTCTCTCCAGAATTGTCTTTAGTTCCGAAACGTTGATGATAATAACTCGTGTATTCATTTGAAGCGGACACTCGTGACGACAAAGAGACTGATTTCAGCGACCTGATTGCCGCTTGACTGTCCATATAGATTGCAATAATATCTGAGGATACCGCATTTTGCGTCCAACACGTGAAGACCTATTCAATCACTATCACCTCAGCTTGGTACACTGCAAGTCGCACATTCGTATTTGCGGCCATCTGATTGCCAAAAATGTCAGCCGGAAGCAGGTGCAAAATAGTTGCCTTGTGCTTTGTCAGTAAAAGTCTCGCGCCATTTAAGTTAGTAGAGTACCAGCTCGGTCTTGGACGGGTTATTTCCCAGTCCACATTTGCCAGCCCATTTCGTAATGATTGTAAGTGCATTTATGAATCATGTCCACAATCGTGCAAAGGAATTTCCCGGTATTAGCTATCGTCACGTCATCTGCGTAAGCGATAACTTCAATAACCTCTTTCTTCAGCTCCAGTGTTAACCAATTCACCACTATGTTTCTATGTTTCAGAGAAGAGGGAACAAGACCCCTCCTTGCCTCCTAATTACTCGCCCCTTAATGGTGGAATCGCCAGCTCTGCATATGATTAATTAACCTACTCGAAGGGAAGTACACCTACAGAAAGGACAATCCCTCCCTAATTGCCTCTGCTTTCACATTATTAAAGGCGCCCTCTATATCCAGGAAGGCCACCAAACAGAACTCCTTCGATTAATCGATTTCTAAATCGTACACACCAAGGCGTGCTTTTCCCCGCTTTCGGGATAAAGATCACATTAACCTCCAGCCAGAACCTAGCGGTATAAACCAGCTTTAAACACACTTTGAATAAAGCTTCCAAATAAGGAAGGATAATTGCTGAGTAATTTTGGAGTTCCACTGGTTTAAGTGCCCTTAGCATCCGTTTCCTAGTTACGATATCCTCTGTGCACAGTGAAAGTGTTTCCTGATAATTGCTATGGACTATTAGATCATCAAAACTCCTTGAGAAGTGAGTCTCGAAGAGAAGCTCCACAGACTCTCATCCAGAAGCTATCCACAACCCGTCCGATTTAATTAAATAACTAGGACTTGCTGTGCCTTTGGAAAGAATCTTCCTAAGTCGAGAGGTTTCGGATATCTCCTCCATTTTATCACAAAAGTCTCCAGGACTTACTTTGTGTCGTCCTTAATTCTCTCTTATAAATTTTAAGTTCCTCCTTATAGGAGTCCCAATCTTGAACCTCCCTTGTACTTTTGTCTCTATTAAAGGCTGTTCTACAAGCCTTACGATAGGTGGCTAATACCTAGTTCCCTACACCACCATACTGGCTTTTAATTTCACCTAGACTTAGCCTAGCAGTTGGTCCTTCCAGGGTTCCTGAAGGTTTTCCAGATAGCAGGGTGAACATCGAGGCTGTAGGTTAAATATGGATGGTTAAAAGGACTGTTCCTTATTCATCCTCCATTTTTCAACCATATGAAAATTGTTATTTGAGGCGAGCGTCACATGAGAGTTGAGGATTAGCCCCTCCAGAATATCCGGAGGAACCTCCTTCTCCCGGGCCATGTAGACTGAAACAGCCAGAACCACCAAGTGCTCCAGGCTGACTGCAGTTGTATCGCCGTTGCTGTATTGAGGAAGTAGGAAAATATTTAAATTATTTTTCCCCAGAATATAAGATCTGATCTTTAGAGGATACAATTTTGTATCCCTTGGTTCTGAGGTCATATATCTTATTATTGTTAATCTAGAGTTCCTGGATTAATACCACGTTCCCATCCGAATTATCCTAAGTATACCCATTTTAACTTTTCTGCCAACATCCTCTTCCTCCTCCTCCTCCTCCAAGTGAATAAGCCCTAAGCCTGAATCACTGGGCTCACTAACCTCAACCTATCCCACTATACTGCTGGTAGCTATATCTATATCAGGCCTGAACGGGTTTCCACCATTGACAGGTTTACCTCCCATACGTGCTTCAGCCCCATCCTTTTTATACACATTGGGAGTGATTGACCCGAAACCGAAGTCAATCACTCCCCTTGTTTTATCCAGAAGGACCAGCTAGGGACTCCTTTATAATTACCATTATATATAACTTTGAGCCCTCATTGCTTTCCTCCTGCTTAACGATCTTCCAATTATTGGCTGGAAGATCCGGATTACTGGCCTGAATGATCTTCAAAACCACATCAGGGCTAGCTGATTCAGATAGCAGCCAGACATGTGCCCTTGGCCTGCTAGGAATTTCTTCCCGGCTAACTGTCGCAAGCCTCGCGCTATGCCACATACCTCTCCTATTACGGCTAACGCCTTCCTATGTATAGACCCACCGATCTCTGGTCTGAGCAAGCAGTCAACTTCACACGCCCTTGATGCCATGCCGCATTTTTGCAGGATTGGGGGTGTCTAGGATTTTTTCCTAGGACCTTCAGGAAGACAAGGTCCAGTGCGTTGGTGAACCAACCTCCACCTTCCCGGCAAGATGCCAGATCCCATCATTTTGACTTTTGTCAATTACGGCTAGCATCAACTCATGCTCCATCAAGACATCGTTGAACCGCTTATTTGCCTTGTTCTCTTCGAGGTAGCCTGACTTCACTTCAGTCAATAACTTGGCACGCTTGCTATCAACCATTTCTACCTCGTCCTGGGATCGCTGTCTTTTAGACACAGACCTCTTTCCGAGTGTCCGCAGTCCAAGGCACTGTCACCCTTTGTTCCTCAGTGAGCTGCGGCATCTTTCGTACCGACTTTTACTGACTCCTTTGGTCTGAGCGTTTGTGAATCCTCTCACGTTACATGTTTTGTTTGACTGAGTGACGTTTCTCATTTTTTCTTGAAAAAGCCAATCGTTAAATGTAGCTATATTTAATTCATCGCATGATCGTCTATCTCGGTTCTGTCTTTTGATCTATCGGGTTCAACTGAAGTGTCATTAGGTTGGCGCTTTCATCTCGCATGCATAACGGGCTGGATGCAAATTGCTGAGTAAAAATTGTTTGGATATCAAGCAGCTGTTGCTCTACACCAGATTTGTTTGCTAAAGATTTTGAGTTATGCACGAGTGCCACTTAATGCCATTGTGTTTGATTGTTTAATTCACTCTTCCGATCTTGACCTCGATACATTCTAATTTTCTTCAGACAAGCCTTTCACTTTTCAGCAACACATGGATTCGATAGCTTGAGTCTGTTGATAGGTGGTTGGATTTAAGGATTGAGAATCCGAGTGTTATGCATATTTGCTTGAAACGGGCTACTATTCAGCTGACTGACGTTTATCGATTTAGGATTTAATTGCGAAGAGACAATAACTCTATCGAATCGAAAGTGACGTTACAAAATGTCACGCCTGACATGTCACTTCTGGAGTGTATTCACGAAATCTTTAATTGTTACCATATTTTAACAATAACAGCTTGAAAGAGAATATTTTGCAGGGCAGAACGTTACAATTTAAAGCGGGAACGAAAATGCAGCTTAAAATGAAACCATTCCTTGCAGCTATCAGGCTATCTATCGTATTACTTGTATGTGTCTACATTTTCACGAAATGTACTTCTGGAAATGGTTAAATCACGACAATGATGCATGAGTGAATGATGGAGCTGCTTTGGCTTCTCGAACGAATGAAGCTTCAGTCAGTTTTCGACTTGGTTGTGAATTTCTCGAATAAAAGCAATTTAAAGATTATCGATCTTCAAATAAAAATGCTTTTGCTAAACATATTTTGTCGAAATCCGCCAATTTTGCAAAACAAAAACCGGTACGCTGCGCTTCTTCGGGATGGATTCCCATCCGCCTATGAATCGAAAACAGTTCCGATATTGGAACATTTTTTGGAGGTTGGAAATCTCATCCAAATTTATGTTTTTCCACAAACTTAATAAAATGGCATTTTGGTCCAAGTTTTAGGCATTAACGCTCGCTATAACGTAATAGATTTTCTTGCTTCAGACAAGTTGTCTGTTCGAATTAGGTGAAACAGCTTAATTTCAACCAAGAAACGTTTTTAATAAACTTGCTCCACGCCGAACTCACCAAATTGCAAATTTGACCATCTTCCTTCTACAGCAATGGTGAACAAAGTAATTTCGGCCGATACTACCTTGCCACCGTTACAGTGAGTTCGCTGGCGTCTTGGCGCTGATTGGTTTGATCACATTAGCATTGTCTGTTGTGTAATCCTCTAAAACTTAACCGGGAATTAAACCCGAACCTTCTGGGTTGAATGACCAAAAGTCAGGCCACATATTGTTTGTCTATGGGAGATGAACGATTTGCGTATTTGAAACTCCTGTTTGCCGTGTTATCTTACCCGGGAAAATCATTTTCGATCACATAAATTTCAATAAATTCAATTTCAATGTCAGCTCTCATCTGTTAAGTCCGTTTCACTATTTCGAAGAAGTTTCTTCTGGACCCAGTGTAAAATCACAACAACCAAACAAAAATTGGGCAAACCGTTTTATAAAGGCGGCCTAGATATATCCAGATTTAGTAAGACAAATGGATCTTTACCTGAGTCGAATGCGAAACGACTGGTGAAAATCGTTTGCGTAGATTAACTTGCAGTTCCCCAAACAGCGTCTTTTGTTGAAGTCCAGAGATCGTGAATCTAGGACACACAACGATTGAATTTATTCTTCTTACTTACCCCAATTAATGTACCTTCGAATGAAGGCAGGACAAGACATTCACGTAATCACGTTCGAAGCAGAAAATCGGTTGAATTACAATTTGAGTGAAACGTGCCTTATACCGGGTTAAAATTATTCAAAATATTTTTTATCAATTTGAAAGTAACAGCATAATTACAGATGGCAAAGGCCAATCGAGATAGGAGACGTCGTAATCTTTAAACCGCGTGTTTTTATGAATGTAAACTACATACATTCGTCATCATAGTTGTTTGAGAAACAGAAATAATGTAGATCGCACAAAGGGGCCTAACATACGAAATTTAGCATAGATAAGATTTCATAACAAAACATGTTCCAGTCACCATGGGCAAATAAAATAAAAGAGTTTACAGCTTACAAAAAAATCAATTAAAACTTTATTTCGTTTACGTCTTTTACATACAAACAAAGCATAAAAAATATTTAGAACCTACTAGTAACGGTAGTGTTCTGGTTTATAAGGACCATCGGCCGGTACACTTAAGTATTTTGACTGTTTATCCGTCAATTTTGTTAGTTTAACACCCAATTTATCCAAATGTAGTGCCGCAACTTCTTCATCCAATATTTTTGGTAGTCGATACACTCCAATTGGATATTCCTCCGGTTTGGTCCACAATTCAATTTGAGCCAAAACTTGATTGGTAAACGAATTGGACATGACAAAGCTTGGATGTCCCATCGCACAACCCAGATTAACTAGACGACCTTCGGCGAGTATAATAATATGATTTCCATTTGCCATCTTATATCGATCGACTTGCGGTTTGATTGAAACTTTTTCGACAGCATTTTTATTTAACCACGCGATTTGAATCTCACAATCGAAATGACCAATATTGCAAACGATTGAATCATCTTTCATGTTGGGGAAATGTTCTGATGTGATAATATCTTCACATCCGGTTGTTGTAACAAAAATATTTGCCTCTTTACTTGCTTCCTCCATTGTCGTTACCTCAAAACCTTCCATAGCTGCTTGAAGGGCATTAATCGGATCAATTTCCGTGATTAGTACACGTCCACCGAATCCACGTAGAGCTTGAGCGCAACCTTTACCAACATCACCGTAACCAGCGACACAACAAACTTTACCAGCGATCATCACATCGGTTGCTCTCTTAATACCATCGATCAATGATTCACGACATCCGTACAAATTATCAAATTTACTTTTTGTTACCGAATCGTTTACATTGATGGCGGGCATTTTTAATTTATTTTCCTTTAATAATTTATATAAATTATGTACTCCGGTCGTGGTCTCTTCACTCAAACCTTTGATTCCCGCCAAAAGTTGTGGATATTTATCGTGAACGATATTGGTTAAATCACCACCATCGTCTAGAATCATATTGAGTGGTTGGTCATTATCAAAGAACAAGGTTTGTTCGATACACCAGACGAATTCCTCATCGGTTTCACCTTTCCATGCGTACACTGGAATACCGGCCGCGGCAATTGCAGCCGCTGCATGATCTTGAGTACTGAATATATTACAGCTGGACCATTTGACCTTAAATACACAAAAAAAATACATCATTATTATAACAAAACATATTTACATTTTTAAGCTGAGATAAAAATTATTTTTAAGCTGATAACCACCATGTTAGACGTAATTGGAGATAAGATTTCGGGTCAAATTCAAAATTACTAAACGTAGTTTGTATAACTTCAATAAGCTTAAAATGAATAGTTAGATATTTGTTCTTTTCCTTACCTCAGCTCCCAAATCAATTAGTGTCTCGATGAGTACGGCCGTTTGAATTGTCATGTGTAGACAGCCGGCAATTCGTGCCCCCTTTAATGGTTTTCCTGGTCCGTATTTCTTGCGACATGCCATCAAACCGGGCATTTCATTTTCAGCCATAACAATTTCTTTTCGTCCCCATTCCGCTAGCGAAATATCGGCTATAAATAAACATGAAAATTTATGATTTAATTTCACATGCATGGAGACAGAAATTTTTCCCCCCTTCCAGAGTTTCCACCACACTATTATTACTTACCAACTTTATGCGGTAATTTCGACATGTTAATTATATAAAAGATTTATAAAAGAAATTGAAATTTACTTAATAAAATGTCGACAAGATTTCTTAAAGAAATACGAAGACCAACAAAAAAGGTTCATTCAGTAATCTCGCTTTTTATATTTCCATGTGGCCACCAATATCATATTGATGTCAGAGTGAAACAAAAGAGAGCGAGATAAATATAGCGAATTGAACGAAACAAATTTAACGAAAAGCTGAACTGCTGAATACATATTTCAAGAACATGGGAGTAGGTATTTTTTTTTAATTTTTTATGTAGGGTTTTTTCTGAATAAATTTTAGATAGCGAGATTTAAAAACTAAACACAAACAGTTGTTTTCAGAATATAATGGCAAACGGTATGCTTGTACAAATTAACTTGTTTCGAAATCTATTTTATGTTTTCGTTAAGGCAAGGGCAATGTTAATAAATACACGCATGCAAAGCAGTAATTCAATGTAAGATTACATCAATTCAGGAGTTATTAAAAGCGTAGGCTTATGTTTTGTTTTATTTTGTTTTTGGATAGTTTTGGATTTTGTGAAAATGGATGGTTGGGAAAAATAGAAGCAAATTGGAATAAATAAAGATCACATTACTAGTCAAAGAATTGGAGTCTAATTATACAGGACACAACAAAGTTGAACAAAGCTACACGCGGAATAACCAGCAGCATGAGGCTGAGTCCCAGCGAAAAGAAGAACTCATGAAACAATTGTTGGAGCGTCTCGTAATCCAGCAGCAAGACCCGCAAATACCTGAAAAGCAAGGATACTCAATCATTAAAGATTTATCCGGCCGCATGAAGAAATTCGTATACAATGCAGAAGAAAACGCAACATTCGAGTTGTGGTATATGCCCGCTATGCATCGATTTTCACCGAAGATACAGCATTATTGACAGAAAAGGTGAAAGTGAGGCTGCTGCTGCAGTGAGTCGCAAGACTACCAAAAGTTTGCCAATATTATTTTGCGGTGTAAACCAATGGAGATAACATTGTATAGGTTGCTGTCATAGAGCTGAAGTGCATTTATGGGCGGAAAAAGAATCGTGTGAAATGTCTAAAGATCGCAAAAAGCGAGTGCGAAGACTACAAAACGTGTATGCTGCTCGCGTCAACTTGAGGATTTCAAAGTTCTGCTGTTCGTACAGGGCCCCGACAAACCGCAGGACTCAATCACACTGGAAAGGCTGCTGTCAAAGCTAGATGCCCAATACACAGAAACACAGGCAGCCACAGAGCACAAATTAACCTTTCAGGAGCTGGTGAACATTGCTGACCGTCTCAGCAACCTCATAAATGACAAGGGCATGGTTCAATCAAGTCGAAAGTGCTGGAAATCCATAATAAAGCACAATGGAACCAGAGCAAAAATCAGAACCTGGGGCGTCCACCCTTACCCACAGTTGGACCAAATCGTAGCAATGACATGGCTGCGAAGTACCCCCGTATCTCTTATGTGGCGATGTCCATTTCCATGGAGATTGTCCATTTAAGGATAAGGAATGTCAAACGTGCAAGACATCCGGACACAAGAATGGATATTGCCAATCAGCAGCTCGCGTTAAAGCGTAACGAGCACGTCGAGCCGCAAGCGTAGACGGAGGTTTGCAATCCAGTCAAGGTCACAGTTGACATGCAAATCCGTCATGCCGTCAATTAATAACCGCAGAATTAAACTGCAGCTCGACACAGGGTCAGACCGGACAATTTTCTCGCGAATGAACTGGGAAGATTTGGGGATGCCTGCCTTGACCCATTGCGAAGAACAAGCAATCAGTGCATCTGGTGATCAGCTGGATATAAAAGGTAGTTTCTAGGCAAAACTGAAGTTGTACGAACGGCAAGCCATTGGAGAGGTCTACGTTGCAAACTCAGATTTGAATGTTTTTGGTAGCGACTGGATGGAGCTGCTAAAGCTTTTCACACTGAGGGTACAATACTTTTGGTAAAAGAGAGAGGTCGAAGTGAAGTTTCCCTCTGTGTTTGCGGATACGATAGGGTTGTGTAACAAGATGAAAGTGTCACTTAAACTGAAACCAGAGGCGAAGCCGAACTTCTGCCGTCAGCGCCCATTACCTTAAGCAGCCGCACAAGTAATAAAAGACGAGTTACATAGGTTGCAGTTCTTAGGAGTGATTCCGCCGATCGATTATGCCGAATCATCAGCGCCTATTGTTGCTGTCAGAAATAAAAACGGAGGTACTCACATGACAACCAACACCCGCGGACATTTGTGCGAAATTCGCAGGTTGCACGGTCTTCAGTAATATTGACCTCTCGGATGCCTTCCTCCAGTTGGAGCTTGATGAAAACGCCAGCAATCGGCATGTTCCAACAGCTAATGGACACGATGCTTGGCGGTATTCACACAGTTGCAGCATATCTCGCTGATATCACTGTGGCTGCGACGAGCGAGCAGGACTATCGAGAGGAGCTGTTCGCTGTCCTCGGCCGCATCCAGGACTAGGTGTTCACTTTTAAGCTAGGAAAATGTTCTTTGGGCCAGAAGTCGGTCAGCTACTTGGGCCACATCATCGATGCCAATGGGTTGCGCCCCGACAAAGTCAAGACCGATGTATTACAGCAATTGCTGGCACCAGCGGATATCTCAATGCTTCGTTCTTTTATGGGAATTATCGGTTGGTAATAAAGGAGTGAAGTACTTGCGAGGGCCATTGGACGAATTGCTGCGGGATGACGTTACATACGAATGGACATCATCCAATCGTTCATCAAATTAAAAGAAGTTCTGGCAGCAGATCTCAACGAAGGAAATCATTCTCGCTGCCGACGCCTCAAGCTACGGAATGAGAGTCACGTCAGAAAATGCGGCGTTTGTGAAACAAATTCAAAGGCACCCAGAAAATGCACGCTGCAAGCGTGGCCGATGCCGAAGGCTCATGGACCCGCATTCTCATCGATTATGATGGGCCCGTCAATGGGTTCTAACTACTTAGTTATCGTGGATGCTGAGAGTTGCACAACGAGTGCGTTTACACCGATCAAAGCTACACTGTAGTCGTGGCCGATTCCAGAAGCACCATGGTCGCGATTGCACGTTGACTTCGCTGGTCCAGTCAACGGCTTCTTGTATTTTATCATCATCGACGCCTTTTCAAAATGGTCAGAAGTCTACAAGGCGCAGAGCACGACATTCAAGCAGACAATAGATAGACTCGAAGAAGCCTTCGCAAGACACGGCGATTGCAAAACAATTGTTTCCGACAACGGACCGCAATTCACATCGAAACAATTTTGCACAGAAAGAGGAATCGAACATATCACCATAGCGCCTTATTACGGGCTCAAGAAGCTTGAGAAGGATGGAAACGCTAATGAAGTATTGCGAAAGTTCCTTAAGCATTACGCTTCACGGCGACAAGCAAAATTGAAGCTCGACTTGCTTATGCCACAAGATAGAACACAAAAGCAAAGATGGAACAGCAGTTCAACACTCACCACGGTGCTAAATAAAATATCGGGTTTGAGATTGGCGACAAAGTTTTCATTAAAACCCACTTAAGCAACAACCAGTGGCGCTGGGTTTCAGGAGAAATCGTGTGCAAAATGGAAAAGGTCCATTACAAGGTGCGAACTGATATACGAGAGATTGTTGCTAATACAAATCAGCTAAAAAACACTACACGTATTTCGACGTTGGCCACAACGTTCTTCTGGGCAGTTTTGACATTCAGGCCCCAGAACAGCAAGTATTGAGCCCGAAATCATCCCAGAACCCGAGGAGGAGGAAGAGGAAGTACAAAATGACTCATTGCAAGACTCACTGGACGATTAACAAGAAGGCTTGCTTGGGTTTGGGAAAGGTCGGTTGAAGCAAGTGATCAGTCATTTGAACAAAATTTTCAGAGTTCAAAACCACCCAGACTCAACAAACTAATCAATTCATATTTTAATGCTTCATGAAGCATTGGGCAACCAGTCAAAACGTCATCAACGTAAAAATCACAGTATGTCACAGGACACAGTTTAAATACCTGCAATTCATCTTAAGGGTGGCTAGGGCATAAATATGTTTGCGAAATCGAATCATTATTTAGAAAATAGCCTGTTGTATAGTGGACCCAACCATTAGGCACTCATTTAATGAAATTTGAGACGACGTTTTGGCCGATACATTGAATACGACTCGTATAATTGAGTGGTGGTGCTATTAGCTTTGATCACATAATGATGTGGTAAATAGTAAGTTTGCGATGTACTTGGGGAATAGTAGCTGGGATCAAATGACCTAGTGTGATATATCCCTACATAAATTTTCGATATTTATTTATTTTATCAATTGGGCAGCAAACAGGTAAAACTCAATAACATGCTGCCACATTAACCAGCCGTGATTTTTTCACACCATGCGAAAAACTGATGAAGAGCGGATTAAATCGATAATCCTAGGTCCGTTATTTTGGGTTTAACTGGAAGAGAGACCGAATATCTACGACAAGACAATCTTTTGACGGTTTTGCTTTAGTGTTCCTCGCATAGCTTCCTTTCCTTCTAAGTTGTCACACCCTTGAGCTGGTTGTATCTGTGATGCATTTTGATTTCTCTCATCACCAGTTATCCCTGCTCGGGCGCCATTTGACGAATGTCTAATTTGTTCATAAGCATTAGGCTAAAATGAAGCCTGACAATGTGCTTCAAACAATACAAATTATACGGTGGGTTCTTGCAAAACCGAATGTGGTGTGTTTTAATAAGACAATTGGTGCATAATTTGTGTTGGCGACCAAACTGAAAACACATTTGGGGCGTTAATTTATCATCGTTGAATAATGGAATATTACTGATTAAATGAGACCCCATAAACATTTATGTCTTTTTATTTTAGATGTGCTTGTCTCGTGGTTTTTAGCGTATTCGCCTTTAAAGCACCGCAAGAGGTGCCACGATCGCCACTCTAGTTAAAGGTGAACAGCAATTCAGCGTTTTATTTAAGTGTGCTATTTTTGAATTATTTTGCCGCTGAATAAAGAAATATATCTTTCATGTGCAATAAAAGATTGTTTTGAACCGTAATCAACAACAAAATTGTCCAAAAATATATTTTTTTGATTGCTGTTCACCTTTAACTCTAGTTTCAATATCGTCCACCAGATGTCAGCCGCTTTGCGTTAAAAAGCGACCGAATGCACGTAACAGTAGGCAGACCCAATATACCGCGTAATTGTTGGTTCGTTATTGATTTTTACCAATGAACCGTAAATTGTAACTACAAAATTTTGGAATGTTATGGAGTATCCACACTCCATTTATTTCGAATTAGTTTTACTTGCAGACGTTCCTTCTTATTGACAACAATTCCTTCATGACCTAACATCCAAATGGGAATAACTTTATTCCTAACAGCCAGTTGTGCATCAGACCAACAATGCTGCTTCTATATCCAGTTTCGTTTTCATTCATTCATTAGTAATTTTTGTGCATCATTTCAAAGGGGAATAATGAAAAATGATGAATGAAATACCGATTCATAACTTCTTCACCATACTTATAGGTATACACCCTCTAGGACAGCTCCCCATTTAACAATTTCCAGGCCGCACTGCATTAAACTGTTTATAAAATAAAAATATTTTCATTATCAGTTATAAAAAAATAAATTTCAAATAAAATTTCCGTCCAAGAATCAAATCTTTAGTCGTCGTTAATCCGTTCAGCTTACAGCACCCAAAGCTAAAAGCTTTCGCCTTAATCTTAATTTATTTTTAGTTTTTTTTAATTGATTTTTTACAAAATGCAAAGTGTTTTAAGAACTCAACCAAAAGTGTTAAAATATCTTCGGTACACGTCGAGACATAGAAACGAAATTATACGATATTCATCAACGACCAATCAAAAAGATGTGTTTGCATTTAAAAGTGAATTTCCTACGCGGCACATTGGTCCACGTAAAACCGATGTCGTTGCAATGTTAGATTTATTAGGATATAAGTCACTAGACGATTTGACCAATAAGGCAGTGCCAAAAAATATACAATTTAATAGGCCATTGAATTTGGATGAACCGATGAGTAAGTTTGATAAGAAAAATTTATTAAAAATATTTTATTATTGTTTGTTGTTATCTGGATTGACATTTGTCTGGTGTGTGCATGGTCGCTTGAGCCATTTATTTAAAAATGTTATTATACAATATAGACGAAGAACTCCGCATTTGGGTTATCACAATACATTATTGGCATATTTTTCTTATCATTTTTGTTGTTGTTGTTTTTATGATCGTACATGCTTGTTGTAAACATGGGAAATATGTTCTTCCTATACTATATTAAGCTAAGACCAGTCACACCTCCATGTAGTTATCTCAAAATATGCCAAGTTTTACTACAAATTGCGTTTTGAACTTGACTCGCGCCTAATCTCTAATTGACCTTATAATACCAACAAATTATTATCTGTTTTAAAAACAACGGCTTGTTAGAGAATGTTGAGCACATGTCTGTGAAAAGTTTGTTAAAAAATTGTTTTTTTCCTCTATATACAGACGAACATGAACTGATTGAACAAATTCGTAAAATATCGGAACGAAATGAAATATGGCGATCGTATATCGGTATGGGATATCACAACTGCTATGTGCCATTCACAATAATGCGAAATATTTTTGAAAACCCTGGCTGGACAACACAGTACACCCCATATCAACCGGAGATTGCACAAGGACGCTTGGAATCATTATTAAATTACCAAACACTTGTATCCGAAATGACTGGATTAGAAGTGGCAAATGCATCGCTACTCGATGAGGGTACAGCTGCGGCGGAAGCCATGAGCCTCTGTGTGCGGTAGGTGAAACACATTAGTGTGGTGAATTAGTTAAATTTATTTTTCGTTTTCCACAGACACAACAAACGTGGTAAAATTTATATTTCCGATCGATTACATCCGCAAACCATATCGGTCGTAATTACTCGTGCCTCTGCTTTACAAATTGATTGTGTTGTCGGGAAAGTGGATGATGTTGATTTTACAAGTCGTGATATTTCCGGCATACTGCTACAATATCCAGACACATTTGGTAATGTGCAAGGTTTTAGTCGAGTATCAGAACGTGCAACGGCTAATGGAACTCTGGTTGTGGTTGCAACTGATTTATTATCACTAACCCTGCTTCGGCCACCTGCCGAATTTGGTGCTGATGTCGCGGTTGGTACATCACAACGACTTGGCGTACCACTCGGATATGGTGGACCCCATGCTGGATTTTTTGCATGCAAACAAAGTTTGGTACGATTAATCCCGGGTCGTATGATTGGCGTGACCAGAGACATGGACGGTTATGATGCGTATCGTTTGGCTTTGCAGACCCGTGAACAACACATCCGTCGTGATAAGGCAACGAGTAATATATGTACGGCTCAAGCATTATTAGCCAATATGTCAGCAATGTTTGCCGTTTACCATGGGCCCAAAGGCCTTAAAGATATTGCCACGCGAATTCATCAAGCCACCCTAATTTTAAGTGCTGGTCTTGAGCAGGCCGGATATTCCCTATCGAATGCCGTTTTCTTTGACACACTACACATAAACGTGGCCGCGGCCGAATCTGCAGAAATTCGTAAACGGGCCGAAATGAAAAAAATTAATCTGCGCTACTTTGATAATGGTGCTGTAGGCGTTTCACTTGATGAAACCGTTAAACCATCTGATCTGGATGATTTATTGTGGGTATTTAACTGTAATTCTGCAAGCGAAATTATCGAAAATACCGACATTTTAAAAAACGCCATAACCAATTCACCATTTAAGCGAACTTCACCATTCCTAACGCATCCCGTGTTTAACACGCATCACAGTGAATCGCGTATGGTGCGTTATATGAAGCAGTTGGAGAATAAAGATATTTCATTGGTTCACTCAATGATTCCGCTCGGTTCGTGCACAATGAAATTAAATTCAACCACCGAGATGATTCCGTGTTCGTTTAGACATTTTACCGAAATCCATCCGTTTGCGCCACTCGATCAAGCCAAAGGATATCATCAATTGTTCCAGGAATTGGAGAAGGATTTATGTGAAATTACGGGATACGATCGTATTTCGTTCCAACCGAATAGTGGCGCGCAAGGGGAATACGCTGGATTGCGGTCAATTCGAGGATATCATGAGGCACGTGGCGAAGGAAATCGTAATATTTGTTTGATTCCGATTAGTGCACACGGTACTAATCCGGCGTCAGCACAAATGGCCGGTATGAAAGTCGAACCAATACGCGTATGCAACGACGGAAGTATTGATATGAATCATCTCAAAGAGAAGACTGATCAATTTAGTAGAAATCTTTCGTGCCTCATGCTAACGTATCCATCTACGAATGGGGTGTTTGAAACGACTGTGGCTGAAATTTGTGACATGGTACATAAACACGGTGGTCAAGTGTACTTGGATGGAGCGAATATGAATGCACAAGTTGGATTATGTCGCCCAGGTGATTTCGGAAGTGATGTTTCACATTTAAATTTACACAAAACATTTTGTATTCCGCATGGTGGTGGCGGCCCAGGAATGGGACCAATTGGTGTGAAAGAACATTTGGCACCATTTCTGCCCGGGCATCCGGTTATTAATCCGCTTGAATTTTTAGGCGATAACAATCAAAGTTTTGGTGTCGTAAGTGCTGCCCCTTATGGAAGCTCAGCTATTTTACCGATCTCTTGGGCCTACATCAAATTAATGGGCGGCCGAGGATTACGGCGTGCAACTCAAGTGGCTATTTTAAATGCAAATTATATGTCGAAAAATTTAGAACCCTACTACAAAACCCTATATAAGTGTAGCGTCTCGGATCTAGTTGCTCATGAATTTATATTGGACATTCGTGATTTCAAGAGGACCGCAAATATTGAGGCAGTCGATATTGCAAAACGATTAATGGATTACGGTTTTCATGCGCCGACAATGTCTTGGCCGGTGCCCGGTACCCTAATGATTGAACCGACCGAATCAGAAGATAAATTGGAACTGGATAAATTTTGTGATGCTATGATTTCGATTCGAGCTGAAATTCAAGAAATTGAAGATGGGCGAATGGATAAACGAATTAATCCGCTAAAAATGTCGCCCCACACGCAGAAGCAATTAATTAAGGGCGAATGGAATCGACCGTATACAAGAGAGCAGGCAGCATTCCCAGCAGCTTTTGTTAAACCGGAAACTAAAGTGTGGCCAACCGTTGGCCGAATTGATGATATTTATGGTGACAAACATTTGGTGTGCACGTGTCCGCCAATGCTGGAATACTACTAAAGTGGTATAATAATTCTTTAATTTTAATAAATAATAAATTTTTGTAAAGATTGTGTTTCCATTCCAATTCCTTACCGAGAACCAAAATCCAAATATTCCAGAAGGCTTTCGAATTTAACGTCTAAATTTCAAACGAAAAAACGTACTAGATTAACGAGAAATTTACTTTGTACAGCCCTACACAAGATTTCTGACGTTAAACCGATTTGACAGTTGACAATTGTCTCCAAGAGTGAATCACGTTATTTTTTTTTCAATTGCAATGTTATCAAATAAATTATTAAATTTAACCACCATAAATAGTGTTAGACAATGTATTTTAGGTGTACGCAATTTACAAACAACAAATGTTTTGGCAAAAGTTGAGGATAAACGTGAAATGCTAGCATCTTTGCCGGCCAAGGATGAAGGAACGGCTGGTGAGAAATCTGTCGATATTGATAGTTTAATCAAGAAGTATGTTGATTTATTTATAGAATACACTTGTTATATACTATGAGTTTAATTTTTGTTGTAGGAAAGTGAGTGTTTTTCCTGATATTGATACGCCAAAGTTGCTTGTGAATGGTGTACCGTTCAATGAGATTGCGATCTGCAATATAAAAGTTTCACCGAACAATACAATCATTAGTCTAACCGATCACAAGGGTACGCCACAATTTATCCGTTCTTGTGGTGTTGAAGGTTTCAAAAACAGTCGAAAAGGTACGAATATTGCGGCACAGGCAACAGCTGTTACTCTGAGTGGAAAGATTGTCGAACGTGGGATTAAATATATACGAGTGTGTGTTCGCGGCTTGGGACCAGGTCGAATGGTAATAAAAACCTCCAAAAATTTAGTCCCAATCCTTTATAAATCCGAAATCTTTTTAAATTTCAGTCGGCAATCAAAGGTTTACAGATGGGCGGGCTCAATATCGTTTCGATAACTGATACTACACCGGTTTCATGGAATCCCCCACGACCAAGGAAACAAAAACGATTGTAATTTTTGTGAATTATGATCGTAATTTATATATTTTGGGGGCAATAAATAGTAAAAAAACGAATTTTTAGAAAATTTTGTTGTTTTTATGTGCCTTTGGTGGTTCGTTAAGTTTAGGGCAGCGAACTAAACAAAAATAATTGTGTGGGGGAATCACGTTTTATTAAAATATTTTAACAATAAATAGTTTTGTTATAAAAATCCTTAACATTATTCATACACATTACACAGCCGACATCTAAACACATTCACCTTCATTGTAAACACACCATCCCGGAGTGACAGCATCATTTTTAACGCCACGATCGATTAATCGCTGCCGATGCCGATAAAATCTTAGTTCAGCAGATGATGCTAAAGTTTCTGGATCAGACCACAATCGTTCACCGAGTGCAGCAGCACGTGGAAATATTCTCGCTTCCATGCCATTACCATCGACGAATTCCGACCACATACATGCCTCGCCACCCAATACGTTCGCTTCACGTTTGATTCGATTATTGTAAACGGTACGCCACGGGTAGTAGGTTGTTGTGCCCCAAAATCCATGATCCAGATACCAAGCATTTTTGGTGGACATGATAAGTTTGTATCCTAGCGATAAAAGTGCATCGGGTAACGGATTTGATGATTCAACCCACGTTTGGATGATATATCGAGCGGATGGTAAGTAATTTTGAATTACGTCAGCATTTGTTAAATGACTGGACCATAAAATGATCGGTGTTGGACTTTTACATTCGCCGCGACTACAACTGGTTGTGCCACTCGCTTCATCCCAAATACCTAACGCGGTTGCCTGGAATTCTGACCACAATTGAAGGAAATCTTCTGTTTTTCGACCATGTCCTTTTCTTTGCAGCAAGTCAACTATTTCTTGTGTTGAATTCCAACAATTTAAGAATACTTCATCACCACCCATATGGAATGCCTCCTCGGCCGGTACAAATTCTATAATTTCTTGGAAGATATCTCGCAGAACACGATACAAATTAACATTCGTTGGATTCAGCTGACCACATGGTGGTTCAATACAAAATTGCCGCCATGGTTGTTGATTTACGCAAACCGCTAAATTTCCTAATCCAGCTCCAGGTCCCCATTGCCATCCATTACCGGCATGTGCGGGCATATCCAATTCTATTATAATGCGAACACCACGGATTCGTGCATATTCATAAAATTGTCGAACCTCTTCTTTGTAATACGTTTCTTGTGATGAGTACGCTCCAAATCTAAAAATAAAAGCGTGTCAGAAAATATATATTCCATGAATTTTGAGATACTCACTTAGTCATTTGTGGCACAGTCCATAATTCGAGTGGAAAACTTTGTGAATCAGTTACATGCCAATGGAATATATTAAGTTTTGATGCCGACATTCCATCCACGATTCTCTTAAGTATATCGAGTGGAACAAAATTCCTGGCCGTATCGACCAGTAGACCGCGATGTGGATACACGGGATTGTCCAGAATTCGAACCGATTGCACCGTCACTAGAGTATCCAAAATGCCATTACGTTGCTGAGATTTCCCAGTAATTAACTGACTCAACGTCTCGAGGCCATTACGTACTCCATATACCGTACTAGACGATATCTGAACTTTGATTTTATTATCTTGAGTCACAGTAGTCAACGAATATCCTTCATCAGTTTCCCAATTAAATTTTAAACTATTGGTGAGCGCCGTTAATTTAATTTCCAAATGATTCGGTGAATTAAAATCACACGTTGAATTTGTACACTCTCGCAATATGTTAGCCATAAAAATGGGAATAGTTTTTGTTAGGTACCCGTTTATGATGTCATCATTTTCGTCCAGATCGAAAGCAATTTGGCGTACATTAAATTCGATCACATTATCACCGAGCTCCGTATTTATGGTTGGGATTGGAAATAAACTGCCGTATTTACCGCATACAAGGCGGCATACATTTTGTGATGCATATGCTTGTGTGTTATTTTGAGACAAACTATCGACGTTTGGTGTTGAAGATAGTGTTTCATACGAATAGTACACTTTGTTTGCGAATGGCGGCCTCGATATGGTGTTGTTTCGTATCGGTACACATTTGCCACTGTTGCGGCATGCCCATTTATAGGAACTTAAGTTGTTTTGTCCAAGCGTGTGACTAGCGAGCAGGAGGATTGTCAGAGTAACTAGTGTTACGATTTTTATTAGCATTTTAACTCTGGAATGAAGAAAAATAAATAAATTATTAGCTTAGCTGATTAAATTCTCTAAACTCTCAAATAATAACTTCGAACAACCTCTAATAATTTCGATATTCTGAGATAGCCTCGAAGAATTTCTAAACTGTTAAACCATGGAACTAAACCATAGCAGTGGATTCACGAATACTGTCGAAAAATCGCGATAATCTGGAAAAAAACAGATTTTCGCAAAACTAAGCGCAACTCGACATCAAGCTTAACTTCAATGATTTCAAAAATCTCTAACAATCTTAAGTCGCTTTGTTACTTTACGCTATAGAAATTACAAACGTTGTCAAAATGCTAAGCAACTCAAGCGAAAGTTAAGCAGACGCACTCAAAGCTAAGTAACCTGTAAAGCTTCGCAAATCATCGCTAAATATGCTTATTCATGAATAAGACATGGCAACCAGGCGACTCATAAGTGTTCTTAGTCTGGATGAAGTTGTCATTTGTAACGATGAGTGTGATGTTAATGCTGTCACTAATCTGAATGCGACTATAATCGCTAGGTAGTGACGAACTTGCTGCAAATTGTGTGAAGTGTGCGCAATACCAAAAGTAACAATGCAAATAACTATCTTGGAATCAAATTTTGAATCCTTGATGAATCCAAGAGTAGGAACTCTGGTCAAAGAATTTCAAAATACTATGCTTATTTTGATCTACCTAAACACAATTTTTCATTTAAATTTTTCTTCAATATTTCCCTCCTTTATTCTTTGTACTTAACTGTAGTAATCGCTCGAATTGATTTTAGATTCATAATTCGCGATTATTTACTGATTATTGACACATTATTCTCTTATTATTTACTGATGAATTCTTGAATTATTCACTCATAATTCATTTATTACTCATACACTATTCATTCTCTCATTATTCATGGATTATTCACTCTTAAATCATTGATGAATGATGATTATTGATTACAATCATTATTTATCGATTATTCACACATTACCCAATCATTATTCACTATTCACTTACTGATTCAATTGAGTTATCTACCTATTATTCACTTTGCCTATTCATTGATTATTCAGTCATTATTCACTCATAATTGATTCATTATTATTCACAAATTTCTCACTCATATTTACTGGTGAATGTCAAATTCACTCGTTATTCACTTCTGTGTAGTCTCGTGTTTGATGGTAGAATTAGGTTATTACCTTTAAATCCTTACGGACAAAACCGATTGACGTGAAATTTGGGACTAGCTCAAGGAACAAAATTTATTTAGCGCCGATGTGAGTTTTTACCCTGGCGGTGGATGCACCTCTTATCGTGGGCGAAAATTGGTACACTCAAAATAACCACAAAAATCGATAGAAAGATGAATTCTAAGTAAAAAAAATGTTCTATGAAGTTTTTTCAATAAATTCATACTCTCGAGAAGGGGTGCCATCCACCCCAGGGTAAAAACACTCATCGGCATTTTATAACTTCTTTGTCCCTTGAGCCGTAAGAATTCTAAGCGAAAAAACATCAAACACTGGGCTATTCACTCAGTAGCTGTTCAATGATGATTTCCCTCATTATTCATGCAAAATACTCTCATTATTCACCATATGTTCTTCCTTTTTCATCATTTTCTTCATCATGTCATTATTCACTAAATATTCATGCATTATTCATTGGTTATTTACAGATTAATCACTCATTATTAACTGACTATCCACTAATTACGCACTAAATGTTCATTCATTATTTGCTCATTATTCATGAGTAAGAAGTGAATAATAAATTAATAATTGGTGAATAATGACTAATTAGTGAGTAATCAGTGAATAATAAGTGAATAATGAGTGTATTCATATTTTATCATTCATCAGTGAATAAAGTACTTTTCATACCAGGCGCCTCGGCTTTGAGCTTGAAAAATAAAAATTCTTTATTTCATTTTTCAATTGATAATTTAAAAAAAATCAAAATATATTGCAATGAAGTTATCTACAAAGCCAAGGCAATGCGTTCCACACTCGACTGCGACATTTTAAAGTAGAGCAAAGCGAAGAGCTTTGTCAACATAACCTAAAACTCACATTTTTGGTACAATTGTTTTATATTTACCGAAAAATCTAGCTCATATGTAGCTTACAAATGCATAATTTCTGTGTTCCATTGGCCTGAGTAAACTACTCACAAGTACTTGTATCTACTCGCAACTACTCATGCTCAAACGATGGTGTAGTTGAGAAGTAGTTACGCACAAAATTTACGGCAGAGGGATTTTAGTTCAAAAAATTTTAATAGATGACTCTATACTATACCCATTTTGTTTGCGTGGAATGTCATGTTTTTAACCCTAATCAACCAAGGAGTGCCTTTTGGCTCATTTGAAAAATACATCGATTTTCAAAATAATGTTAATTTAGTTATAAACTTTTATGTATTTTATTTTGAAACATTTGCATACAACGTACTTGGCATTCTTTGCAAAAATTTATTAAGTTATTTGATTAAAATTTGAATTTACTGACAACAAAAATATGCTGGTTGGAATAGGGTTAAAAAAAAAATCTGTTTATGTTTGTGATACGTCACGGCAATTTTTAAATAGAAAAAATATTTTAATTATTTTGTTGTTTAATGTTTTATTACTTATTATTATTAATTATTATTAATGGAACAACGTGTTTTTTATCAAAATCTACCAGTTTTATTTAAATTGAGGTTATGTTTTACTACTATCACGAAAATTCGCATTCCATTGGACATCTACTCACAAGTACTTGCAAGTAGCAAATTGTTTCCAATGGAACACTACAATTATCTCATTTCTTGCTATAATTCACGTGTAAAATGGACCTACAGTCGCTCACAGCTTATTTCGACCAGCACGAAAAAAATCTTTCAATCGCCTATAAAAATTAAACTTAAACAAAAATAATAATTTTTTAAACCAAGGTTATTAGTCTAATGTTTAAACTAATCAAATATGAGTTCATTTATTTTTATATACATATTTTTTTAAACATACTAAAATAATTTAAAAGGAAAAATGTAACTATAAAGAACGTCACTGCTTATTTCAACCACTAAAATGTGCAGCTGTTTGTAAAGATCCGTTATCTTGCATAGTAGCGGTTATCTCTTTTTCTATGTTTTAGCACAGATAAGAATATCAGATGTTTCAAGCCGAACAAATTTTTGGCAATTCATTCTGGAACCCAAAACCTGAAACTCAAACCAATTTAAATTATTTTTACTGAGGTTCCATCTAACCATTATTAGAAGAAAGACAGTTAGTAGAGACACATTTTAATAAGCTCATTGTTTCTTAGGTGATTTTGCCTATTTTTGTTGTACAAAATTACAACTACAATTTTTGCTTTAATAATTTAACTTTAAAATCTAATTTAACGAATAAAAATGTTCAATAAAAGTTAATATTTGTTCAAAAAAAAATTATATTTATTTACGATAGATGGTATTACTTGAATCATTTTTGTAGTATTTTGAGTCCAAGATAAAATATTACATTAAATCATTCGAGCTTGGTTCATCTGATATTCTTATCTGTGGTTTTAGTCATTACATTAACTTGTTTTAGTTCAGTCTTGTTGATTTGTTTGATGATATCGTGCAGAAAAATTAATTTTGTGAAATGGGGCCACGTACGACAATTGAACAGCGAGAATTTGTTCTCAGTAAATTTAAAAATGGCTATTCGCGTAGGAAAATTGGTGAGATGGTCAGACTAAGTGATTCTACAGTGCAGAGCATCATATATCGATTCATCCACGAAAATAGAACGCACGATAAAGCGAGAAATGCCCCAACAAAATTTTAAATCCAACGGACGAGCGTTATATTGTACGGAAAATCCGGGACAACCCAAAACTATCGGCTCCGAAAATTGCCAGTGAAGTGGAAGCTGAGTTGGGAAAGTCATGCCACCCGGAAACTATTCGCCGTGTACTGCGAGCACATGAGTTCAATGGGAGAATAGCGTGCAAGAAGCCCTTTATAAGCGTCAAGAATCAGAAGTGCCGTTTAAAATTTGCCAAGGAACATTTAGATAAGAGATCTGGATTTTGGAACACCGTCTTATTCGCCGATGAGTCAAAATTTAATATGTTTGGCTCTGATGGCGCATGCTATGTTTGGCGTAAGCCAAATACAGATAAAAATTTGAAAGCTACAGTCAAACATGGAGGTGGCAGCGTTATGGTGTGGGCAGCGGGAATTGAAAATTTTGAATTTATTGAGACGACAATGGATAAGTCTCATTACCTTCAAGTTTTGAAGTCAAACTTGCTTGAAAGTGCAGAAAAACTGGGCATTCGTGAAAACTTCAGATTTTATCAAGACAATGACTCGAAGCATAAGTCGGGTATTATCCAGACATGGCTGATTTGGAACTGTTCGCATATTATTGGACCACCGGCACAGTCGCCCGACATCAACGTTATCGAAAATTTGTGGGCCATTTTGGATGCAAACATCCGAAAACGTGAAATATCCAACATAAGCGATTTGAAAACTGCATTGGTTGACGAATGGTCCAAAATTACCCCAGAAGTGACACAAAAACTGATCGATTCAATGCCTACGAGGCTGAAAATGATTGTTGACCAGAAGGGTGGTCATAATAAATATTGATTTTTTCTTTCGTGCGTTTAAGCTCAATTTAATTTAATTTAATACATAGAATTTGTTACCTGGTTGAAATAAGCTGTGCCGTTGTTTTAAGTTAGTTTTTGGCTTCACATATGTGGTAACTAAAAATTTCGAGGCGAGGCGTCTGGTATGAAAATTACTTAAAGGTTACCGGTGAATAATGAGTTGAAAATGAGTGAATAATGAGTGATTAATCTGTAAATATTCGATGATTAATGACTAAATAATAATTTTTCACTCATTATTTACTCCTGCGCAGTTTACTTTTACATTTGACAATAGAGAATTGGTTTTAGATCTGACGGAAAAAGGTGCCTCAGCTTTCTTCCATTGCCTGCAATTCCTTTGACGTTCTTTAGGAGTCATTTTAGTGTCATTATTACATAACCGATTATGATGAAATTTGACATGTGTGGCGAAAATAGGAACTAAAATGATTTTTAAGTGAAATTCTAGAATCTAGAATTTGCCAATCAGGATGGAATTCGGCTATTTCTTAACCGATTAAGATGAAATTCACCAAGTGTGATTGTAATTGAATTCTAAAACGATTTTTCACTTCTACTTCGCATATTTTCTGTCCCACAATTTGTCTATTTTTTTGTAATTACACGGCGTAACCTGTGACATTGCATTTAATTAAAGTTTATTACTTTGGAGATGAATCTCCTGGATAACCGTCTAAAAATATATGAGATTTGCAGTGGATAATTTTGGCCTAATTCTTACACAAATAACTCAAAATTCGTTAAAAATATTAAGCTTCACTAAATTCACTGATACACTTAAATCAGGAAAAACGATATATAGAAGTACTGACCAAACCGATTTAAGAAGTCGCCAATTCATGTTATACATTTATCTTGATTGACAGCATTCTCAATCAAAAACCAAACTCTACAATATATTGAGCACACAAGTTTGCCAAAATAGCGGTTATGACTACTTTTCAACGATTACTTAATATTGCTCCACTTTTATTGATTACGATAACGCTAATTTACTAATTTACAACACTAATTTTTATTTAATTACACAATGGTATGCCTAATAAAATTATATAATCATGACAGTTGGTCTGGCGTTACCGATCGACTGAATTTTACGAGTATATTCAGTAATTTTTAATGTTTTCAAATTGTTGTTGTTTATTTAATGCACATACAATAAAAATTCTGTATCTTATCTTAGCACACGGTTTTGTTTTGCTTATAAGTATGCATAAGCACCAGCCAATAACTAACAATTTTGTATACTCGTATATTCTATAAAACATGAAAATGTTCAGAATATGTAAACTATTTCTTATCAGGGTTTTATTTTTATTTAAAATAGGTTCAATTATCAGTAAATAGTGTAATGTGACAGCAAGTGTATTTTAACGCAATGTGTACGAGTATTTAATAATTGATAACGGGGTGGATCAAGTGATATAATGTTCGCAGTTGAATTTGGTTTTATAAGATAAAGTCAAAATTAACCAAATATATCGATCAACCCCACAACAACACCTTACTCAATAACAACTTAACCCTCAACGTATTCCGAACTCAATACTCAAGTCAAGCTAACTTCCAACACAAATCTCAACTCAACCCCCCAAATAAATCCCCTACTCAACTCTAATTAAATTAACCCCAACACGACCACAGATTCAGCCCTCAACTGAACCCCAACCTCAAAGCCCTACAAATGACCAAATCAATTCGGCGACGGTGAACTCGGGAAGATCAACTCGGCGATGGTCAATTCGGCGACGATCAGCTGGGCGACGGTCAGCTCGGCGACGATCCACTCGACGATGGTCAACTCCGTGACGACTATCCCGGCGACTGTCAGTTCGGTGGTGGTCAACTCGGCGACTACTAATTCGACGATGGTTAATTCTATTTTTGCTAATGATGGTAAGTGATAAAAGTGTCGAAGAGATAAGCATGCCGAAGGGCTCTCCAAACTTGAAAGTGTTACGTTGAAAGAAAAACCTTACCTAAACAACGCTATTAAGCATTACGATTAGAGTTTTCAAGATACCATTTGAACGCAAATACCAATTGGAGGAATATTATCTTTTCGAATGAAAAATGATTTTGCCTGGATGGCATCGAAGGCTTCTCGTATTATTTTCATGATTTGAGCAAGGAACCGAAATATTTGAAATGGCTTAATAGCAGAATTAGGGCGGTTATGGTATAGGGAGCAATTTCTATTATTAAATCCACAAAATTTCTGGCTTAATGGGAGGCAGACAACGGATAGTAGAGTATTTTTAAGAAAATCCCCCAGACCTAAACATCAGTGAAGACGTTTGGGAATGATTAAATCGCAGAATTTACGATAGAAGAACACAAACACCATAATAAAACCGATCTAGAAAACAATGTCGCCGAGTTGGTTTCACCCAGTTGGTTGTCACCGAGTTTATCATCGCGTAAAGTACTACATAGTCTGAAAAGTTTCTTGTATTGATAATAAATCGCAACTTTTTCATTTTTTTTTTCCAAACATTGCTGTGAAGTGGTTACTCATTCGCGTTTTCATAATCAATAGCGAGCGAACGCGGCACCCATCTTGCTTTAAGCTTTTTCGAATGCAAATGTTCATGCAAGGTATTTCCTATACATCCTTCTGAATTGTTTACGATGTGAACAATCGCATTCAATTTCACTTTACAATCACTCAATACAATATCATGGATTTTTTTAATCATTTCTGATGTTGTCACCTCGTTTGGGTTCATCATCAAAAAAATTTGCGCAGCATAAATCTATATCCTTTTTGATATCGGTTGTTGATAAGCCATTGTATATTGACCAATTATATTGAGCAAAGCAGTATAGTAAAGTGTAGTATAAAAAACGCACAATTTATAGTAATAAATATCGATAAAACACTAATTCTGTGATATTCCGCATCTCAACCATTTGCAAATTTTCAAGCTTCAATAATCTTAAAAAATTAAGAAATCACTACGAATCATGAATATTCAATTCCGAATATCTAATAATCCAAAAAAAAAAAAAAAAATTCGAGTTTCGAGAATCTATTTTCTGTAAGATCCTGTAACTCAGTGCAAAAGCTAAACACAACCTCCAACTCAATTGCAACGCAATCACCAAATTAACCGCCAACCCAACCATCAACTCAATCACCAAATTAACCTCAATTTGATTTTCAAATCAACTTTTAACATAACCCCAAATAAATCCTCAAATAATTCACCCCAACGTAAGCTAACTAAACTTTAACTCAACTTGAACTAAACTTAGCTCGAACCAAATCTCAACCCTCATTCAACTACACACTTAATGGTCAACTCAATCCCAAAATCAAGTCGATACGAAATCTACATGCGTGTGGTGTATGAATTCAACTAAAATCAACTCAATCTAACCTCCCACTAAACCCTAAACTCAACCCCTTCCAACTCAACCCAAACGTCAACTTCAGAACTTGGCTCTTAACTTTGTGTTTAAATTGAGGAGGATTGCCTCAAGTCAAGCTACCTTAAGACTCAAATCTCAATTCAACTCTCAAATAAAGCTCACTCAACCTCTGGTAATTTCCAACTCAACCCACAAGAACTCTCCCATATTAACATTGTGTGTATACCCAAAAAAATTTATGTTAGTACACACCCGACCCACCCGGGTAGCCAAGTGCATTTTTTCGGTTTTTTCAACAGATTTTTGCCGGTTCCGCTATGCTGTTGCATTTATTTTATAAATTTTATATTTTGCACGTTTAAAAATTTTAGAATTTTTCCAAAAAAGAGAGAAGGCTTTTAGAATTTTAATAAAGCCTAACTATTGAAATACTGGAGAACTAGGAAAACACGAAATCAATTTGGTCATACAAATAACCACCGTTGAATAATGAATGTCAAGTATTTTCGACAAATACGGAAAGGTCGAAAGTAAATTACTAGGTGATAACACATATTTACCGATATTAGTTACCGATATATTTAAAATGGGTGAGTTTAGCGATATTTTATTCGTAAGCTTGTAATTTTAGTTCAGGGTTTATTTAGTACTACAAATTACGAGAATTAAGAAGCACTTTTGCGATAGTATTCTTGAATGAAAAAATGTTATTAATTTGAATTTAAATATCAATTAATTAAAAAGGCATTGAACCAAAAGTTTAAACAAAATTCCAGAGAAATACGATTAGCAGAAAGGTTAACTCTCACGTGTAAAGATTTAAAACTGGAAATTCGTAAGAAGATCTAAAATTCTGAATCGTTTTACTCAGTGTTTAAATTCATTTTTTCGTTCCCTTCTTTTATCATTTTTTTCGCTCTTTGTGAGAGAAAACATATTTATATTTTTTTTGTTTCTTTCTCCGAGAACGAAACCAAAAAAATTAAAATATCTCTTTTCAGCAGTGTTTAAATTCATTTTTCGTTTTCTACTTTAATCTGTCTTTGTGGAAGGTAGAATAGCTATTTATATTTTTTTTGTTTCTTTTCCCAGGAACGAAATACAAAAAAATAAAAATATCTCTCTTCGGTAAATTTTTTTTTTCGTTTTTCGCCTACCCATTGCCAATATGGACTTGATTGTTTCTCGTTTTATTCGTTTGATTGTTTCTCGTTTACATTGGAATACAGTGATATGTCGCCGTGTACAAACGTGATATAAATAAAATATTTCATATATAAAACTTACTAACAACACTGACACAAGCCAATGTACATTTGTTTTATGATATCTGTCATATGAAAAAAACGCAAGGCCTGTATAAGTATCTATATATATGTGTTGGTTTTGTGAGTTAACATATTAAATTTCACATCACACAACCAAAATGTACAACCGTCAGTCTTTACTAAGTCATAAAACGACTGAAAATTACTTTGAAAGAATTGTTATATTTTAACGAAAATATTTTAACATTTAGGCTGTTAGTGAATTAGTTAAAAACTAGTTAAAAATGAAAATTTTGACAAAATTAAATTTTTTTTTATTCACCACAAAAAAAAGAAAAAGAAATTTAACGCAGTCGACACCGTCTATAAATTTTGACAACTGATGTTAAAAAAACGTCATTCAAAAACATTCAGTATTGAACGTTGTTCAATAAATGATGGCTATTTATTGACTACGGTTTGACACTGGATGGAGTAAAAGCTTAGATATTCATCGTGCTTATTGACTGGGCATTTAATTCTTATATGATATCCGTCAATAGCACCGATAACATTAACAAAGATTCCAGTTTTTGCCCTTGTGTAAAATCTAACCCCGATTTCTTCTCGTTCGTCAATAGTTGGTGGTTTGTTAATATGCCGCATAAAATATGCCGTTAATATGCCGTGTAAAAGAGTCCAACATTTTACGTATGATGAATTTTACTGTAAAAGTGTATGGAAAAAAGTATAGGCATATAGTTATAATTTTATTATGTATGTACAGTACATAAACGGTAATGATTAAATGCGATGGATTTTGAATGAATTTCAACTGTCAAAATTTTAACTAATTCACACAGCAAAAATTCTACTTTTGTTGTTACAAATATTTCACCACGATAATTTGATTTTCCCCAAATTTTTAACTAAAATATTTTTAATATATTCACTCATGGCCTTAAAAAGCGATAATAACGATACAAATACCCACAAATAATACACTATATCAGATTTGAAAACAAGAAGACAAGTGTATGTAGTTCATATTTCGTTTTAAACTCCATTTGGACAGCCAGATACATCTATCGCGAATATGCTAAACAAATGTGCATCGGATAAAAGTTTTCAATTCAAAACTTAACAAAAGATCAAAAAACAATGAACCTTTCCTTGTTTGTTTTTGTATGCATGCCCTAATCGGAGAAAACGAGATGAAAAACAGGAGAGGTTTTTTTTTGTTATACCTACAACACGTTATGTGCCATGTTATAAAATGGTTTCTGATTTAATACTGTCGATGATAAATTTATATGCTGACGATAAAGGTGTTAGTACAAAGAGAAATTTACTTTTCTGCTTTATTCGATTCTCTCATGAGTTTCTATACACAGAAAATTAAAATGGCTGGCAATAAACCGGCACACAAAAAATTAATATTTGAGATACAAAAAAATAATAAAACGGCACAAATTAATGAGCAACAAACAAAAATTTCTTGGCATCATAATAATAATTTGGCAACATTTATAATTTTTTGGCACTATTGGAAGGGTACACAAAAATTATTTTTTGGCATCGAAATAAACATTTTGGGCGACAAAAATAATTAACTGGCAACAAAGTTATAAATAAATAACTTAAAAATTAAAAAAATTAAATTATGATAGTTTTAAAATATTCTGGAAAATGGAGATCCCTAATAATTTAACTTAGAATTGTAGAGGCTAACGGCTTTGCTAACTCTCACGGGCACGCGGGAGGTCGCTTCGCTCCCCCCCGCTTAGCCCTCCGAGGGGCCTTAGATTTAAACTTCGAGGGACGTAGGAGCCAGGATAGGTAAACATGTTGCACTGCGTGCCGCACGTAGGAGCGGATTATATAGAATCTATTAATGACACTGCAATATTTTATATCGATCCCCCATCAAATATTAAATAATTTGTATCGATTAAATTTAATTTTTTTTCTCGATTTTTTTTTTTTTTTTTTACTCTAAAAATTATTTTTTTCTGTTCCAAAATATTATATTTGTTGCCAATTTATTAATTTTGATGTCAATGTTTGTCGCCACAGTATTTAATAATGTCCTTCAAAAATATTTGTTTGTTTTTTCATATGTGGTGCCAAAATATTATTTGTGATGCCAATTTATTATTTTTGATGCTAATGTTTGTCGCCAAAATTTTTTTCTTGTATGCCCGTTTAAATTGTCCCAATTAAAATCAGCAATGTTTCTAGTGTATGTATGTATGTCCATATGTACTTATGTAGGTATTATATATTTTGTTTCATGAACTGTTTTGTCTGAAGGATCTTTAATTTTCGATTTCGTGTTTAATTTTCATTATGTACAAATTTTTTTTAGATAATGTGCGATAATTGACGATGGCAAAATTGAATGCTGAAAGTTGTTTTGACCACCAATGACATTTTATTAAACTTTATTAGAAATTTCCTTCAACAAAAAATTTTAGTTGCCGTAAACTACAGTAGCAAGCTTCAGATTCCAGTGAACCTACAATTGAGACATATTGACATTAGCATTGGCCAGAATTTATTAAATATAAATTAGAAATGAAATTTTTAGATTTTCTATTTTATGTTTAAATTAGAAATGATCGGTCAATAGGTTGGTACTATTACGCACTTGAAGTGAATCAAAGGACCTGGCTGGGCTTAGCTTACTAGGCGATCTTTACAAGAAATTAAAATTAAATATAACTACATAATATACATTTCAATTCAATGTTTATTCTTATCTAAAATATAAAATGTGCATAATGTATTTGCAAAATTAAATAAAACAAAATTATAAAAATTTCGACAATTTTTTAAATACAGTAATTAAAGAATTAATCGCACAAAATTTTTAATTCCTTATTAGAATTTGATTTAATTGTATATGTTTGATTTCGTTTGGCCGATTTCCCTTTATTACTATCATCTTTGAACTTCTGTAACTGCCATGTACAATTTTCCCGAATTAATACCAACAGCAAGAATTTAAGAGCACCTTCTTTGTGGCTTTTGCAGTTTCCTGTAAACCAATCACGATATTTAATATTTGAATTTGTAGCATTTACACATTTTTCATAAATTAATTTTAATATTTTTTTTTATGCATATTTGAAGCAAAATTCTTTGCGAATATCTCCACATGAATATACGACAGCTCAAAGAAAAAAATCGTTTGGATTGCGTAAATACAGCTCCTCCGAAGGAATTAAATAATTCTTGCATTTAATTAAATATGTACTCCGATGGCAAATGTAATTTTTCATCTTGTTTTGTCATTGACACTCTGCATGATTCGCAAATAGATTTTTTAAGAATTTTAAAAATGACGTAACCAAGAAAATATCGTAATGATGGCAAATCAATATGTAGATTTTGGTTAATAAAAGTGTCAACAAATGCTATTTCGGTCAGATCTGCGTCTGAATAATCTCCCTGGTCGTTAAATGATTCTTCTAGGTTTTGATTATTATTTCCCTCAGGAGGTGTACTCGGGGTTTCTTCTTCGGTCGAAATCGGTTTTACTATGTCAGCCTCTAAAATGAAGGAACAATTGTCTGGCTCGTAATTCACACACGATGTATGGAAAATTATTTTACTTGACATTATTTTTGCGATGATGAAATTAAATTCATAGACAGATGGATTGAAATTGTTTCCCCCTCTTGATCGAATTTGAGAAAATAAATTTTCAATCGCATCTGTCTGTAATTTTGAGGTCAAAATATATGATACATCTAAATTTGACTTGCAAAGTTCTTCTGTCATTTCTGTTATAGCCTGTATCGTTTGAAGTAACCCATCGATGCAAAATATTTTATTACTGCTTTGAACTTGAATAAGTTTAAGAAATCCTGAAGCATCTTTGAAAATTGAGAATAGTACATTATTTGCATCCAAACTCAGCCCAGAATTTGCGTTATTTGGCGAAAATCGAGATCTGCTATTTAATGAATCAAACAGTAGATTCATTTTCTCCAAAAAAATTGCTGTTGCTGAAGCAGTTTCAATAACCTTTTTATTTTTAAATCGTTGCAGATGATTGAAAGTTTTGATCCCATTTGCACAGCTGTGACTAAAAATTTGAGTAGCCAAGCTAACACGCATTTTTTCAAATGTTGTGGGATATATGTACATGTTTGGATGTGAGTTTTGGACAGACTCGTATCACTGATTGACTATCCAGTTGAAATAATTCGATTAATACGTCCCGAGAAATCAGACCATTGGATGTTTTAAAATCGTACCGTAGCAATGTGATGCGTATTGATTTAAAAAGATGCGGAATGTCATAAAGTGCAAATATTTTCCTGTTATCGAATGTAAAATATGGTTTATCTACAGTAATTCCAAGTTGTTTATAGGCATTCCGATTATTTGCTCCTTGATCACATGCAATAGCCCAAAGCTTGATACCTAAATTATGAACTACTTCCAGGTTTTTCATAATTAGTTCCTTTAACTTATTACCAGATATTGGACTCTCCGTAGTAACATAACTAATTACAAATTTATCTGAACTAAAGATCCCTCTAGCCATAAATAAACAAATGTATTTCGCCGGGATTGGAAGCTTGTTGTTATCACCTAGATCCACCAAACCGACCACCTCATCGACAACTCCACCGTATTTCAAATCTGTCCGAATTCTTATTTCATCGAATAGAAGTATGTGGTGTTGACTTCGTTCTGGCATATTCTTTACCTTGAATGCTAACTTTTGTAGAAGTTCTATATTAAAACCTGGCTGTAATTGGTTCAAAACGTGCCAATTGTTGATCGATCTTGTCGACGGCAGTTGACATTTTAATGAGTCCCGAAGAAATTCATAAGCCTTATGTGATCTATACTCAATACTTTGAGCCAAGTTCCGTTGTTTCTCCGAGTACTTTGTATTTTGACTCCTTTTTTTCAACAACATTTTACAAAATTCTTTTGAATTTTCATTCACATAGCTTAACTCATCGATGTGATGAGAGATTGTCTTTAATCTTAAACTTTTGTATTTCTTTATTACCTTATTTTTCGTCTTTTGTTTTAAGGTAAACATTCGAATTTTATTTTTTAGTATTTTGTTCTGATTTTCTAAGGTTTTATATTTCGTGGCCAACTCAGTATTTTTCCTTCGATAAAACAAAGTATTTTTCTCGCTTTTAAGGCAGCTGTCGCAATTATCCTCGCTATTAAAAACTTTTGCAGTTGGATTTAGTTCCAGATTCCAAGTTTGTAACACAAAACGTTTACCTTTGGCAGGCAGATAAGTACGGATAACTGTATTAGAATTTCCAACTGCAGAATTGTTTTCATCATTAACAGAACTCGTAACTGTGTTTTTGGTACATGTTGTTATATATCGATTTTCAATGTCGACATTTTTATTACTAGCACTTGGATAAACCTTTAAATGTTTGAATGGTACTTTTAATCCAGTATTCGATTCACTTTTTAAAAATAATGTTGGAACTGCATTTCTGGCTAAATTTCGTTTTTTAAGAAAATGTTGTTCAAAATGCAGGTCACAAATAAATTTTTTTGGTTTGCCGGTACGATAAGTCAAGGTGACAATTGATTGCCCAACGTTTGAACTACTGGTCGAAATTTTTTATAGGAAAACTGAATAATCTGCAGTTTTCATCACTTCTCTTAGTTCGTCCACAAACCACACATTTTCCACCAAAACTACAATTATTAATAGACATCAAAACAATTTTTCTTGTTCCTTGTTTTTGGAGATTTATCAAAAAAGTAGAATTGAAAATTGTTCTGTGGAAAATCACAGAAAACCATATTTTAGTTTTTATAAAAAATTATTATACTAAAAAAAATGATACGTAACATACCTAATTATAATTTTGAATTAACACAATGTAATTTTGCACATATATTATTTTTAATTTTCATTCCCAACAAAACCGGTACTTAACCGAATTTACAAACACTAATCAACTAAAAAATATACGCAATACCGGCACGAAAATTTATGAATATTTTGTTTATATCTACGTTTATAGCTACATTAATAACTAAATTCTCTCAAAGTAAATAATAACGACATAATATGAATGTTAAGCAATGATTCAAACCATTTTAAGTAATTTTTAATAAAGTTATATTTTAAGCTTTCTGTAGTTACAAGTTATCCTTTAGAGGGATTTGGAGATTAAATCGGATATGTTGAGAATTTATATTTTGTTTTGGTTTTCACATCTGATTAGTATATTGTCTGTGCACTATTATATTATATTAGTATATTGTCTGTGAAATACCCAAAATTAAAATTAAATGGTTTTAACTTTTCGGGTTTTCTAATTTGTTAACAAAACGAAAATACATAAAAAAATAATGTGATACTTGCATTTTTTCTTTCGTTTTATTTTGTCATAATGTATGTGTAGTTAAAATCTTATAATTTGATGTCACCGAAATTAATTATTAATTTCTCATTTGAACATTATAAGGTTATTTGTACATAACGTTATGTAGAATTGTACTGTCTGTATTACTCTAACAAATAATTTAAAATTTTTAAATCATTCTAAATGCAGATCAGAAAAGTAACATAGTCCAGGAGATTTTATTAACATAATCCTATTTGAATTTTGCTAAAAATCTAATAAGTCGTACTGTGAACAGTATAGAACACCGTTTCACTATAAGATCAATGCGATGATCTTAGCGAAAGCAAAATACAAATAACAATTTTGAGGAAACAAATAAAACGAGAAACAATCAAGTCCATATTGGCAATAAGTAGGCGAAAAACTAAAAAAAAAAATTTCGAAGAGAGATATTTATTTTTTTTGTATTTCGTTCCTGGTAAAGAGACAAAAAAATATAAATATTCTACCTTCCACAAAGAGAGATTAAAGTAGGGAACGAAAATTCAATTTAAACACTGCCGAGAAGAGATATTTAAATTTTTTTGATTTCGTTCCCGGAGAAAGAAACAAAAAAAAATATAAATATGTTTCCTCTCGCAAAAAGAGATAAAACAAGGGAACGAAATTTAAATTTAAACACTGGCTTTTACTTCATCTACTTAAACCTACTTGACCATTTAGTTGACCATCGTGTAACAGAATTTTAACACACCATTTCATAATACATATAGTTGAAATAGATAGATAAAAAATGTTTGTTCCAAATATCCTTGTGGGTTCGTATTTTTATAGATGAACATGTTGAAAAGAATTATAGGAATAGAATGGCCTAAGGCAATTGTCTCGGGTTAAGACTTTGAGCCCGAGTTTTGGAATAATAAAATGCATCTTAAAATAGAACTCTGGTGACACCTAGTATTATATTTAAATATTATATTTTGATTTGGCACGCAGAAAATCAATCATTTGAAAACATACATCCTTGCGAACACTGGTATAAAATAATATATTTTTAAATTTGAATACAAAATTACAATGGCGGAACGCAATAGGGATATACAATTTAAAATAAATTAAAATAAAACTAAGTCTTTTCATTATATTTTGTTCTGGCTACCCGGGTGACCGGGTGTGCGTTAGAAGGATAAAGAAAATTATTCACACATAACTCCATCAAGAAATAATTTTTATCCAGTTTCTATACAAAAATCGAAAACTAATAGCCAATTGTTGGATGTCAAGAAGCTAGAAACGTCTAACTTCAAAATTGCAGTCCCCACAAATATTTAAAATTGAAATGACAGATTGGCTACCCGGGAAGCCGGGTGCGTACACAAGGGTTAAATCCGAAACTGAACCCTCAGTAAACCAGAATTCAATCCTAATTCAACTCCTAATTCAACAATCAATTCAACCACAAACTCAATCCCTAAACTAACACGGTCTGAAAACCGCTTGTGTCTATAAACTCAACTCAATCCTAACTGAACGTCTAACTCGACCCCAACTCAACATAAACTTAACCCCAAACTCTACCATTGCCATTATACTACCAATACACCATTGCCATTGTACTATTACTGTAATAAGCGAGTTAACAATTAAAACACATTAATTTAAATGAATTAATAATAAGAGTTTATTTCAACAAGGATCTTCTGTACTCCGCTTATTAAGATTGAAAAGACAACTGAACTTTTTTACATGCCATTTCGTTGCTAGCATACTTAAGGCTAGGCTTATTACAAGTTTTTTTTTTTTTTTTGGCAGCAATTAAACAATTAATCTATGGACTTAACCACTCACAACTGTTGCCACATTTACCAGCCATATCTTTGTGGTGCTTTGCTAATACGAGCACTGCGTGTTCTGATACCAGTTTCTACCCGTGGTTCATTATTCATCAGACGTCTTGTTATTTACCGGCATTGCGACCAAATAATTTGAATACGCATCAAAAATTGATAAAAGATCCCTATACCAGCGTATTCAAATAAATCCATCGCTACAATATGATACGGGTATTTTGGGTCCATTTCCTGAACCAATGGTTCTTTTTGGTTGTTCCGTTTAAACTTTTCACAAACATTACATAATGTTCATCATTTCTTTAATTTGCTTGTTCATTACTGGCCAATAGTATAACCTTCCTGCTCTTGCAAATGTTTTTTTCGATACCGAGATGTGGTGCATGTAACCATTTGGCCATTTTATTCTGTAATTTGCTCGGAATCACCAGCCTATGATTTAAAAGCAATACGCCATTTTCAAAATGCAATTCCGATTTAAGTTTGTGAAATTTTTGGCAATATTCATTCAACTGGTGATATCCAGGCCAACCATTTCGAATGTAATCACAAATCTTTTTAAGGTTTTTATCCGATTCCAACAGTTCCCTGTAATAGTCGTAATTGTCCTTTGACACACAAACATTTCTTGTGATACTGTGAATTACTTCGGATATTCCATTCAATTCGGAAGTTTCCTTTAATTGAGCACGTGAAAGGAAGGTAGTCAGCCAATAACATGTGTTTTCCCGGTTTGTATACGATTTTGATTCCAGGATATTTCAGAAGCATCATAAACATTCTTTGAAGCCTAGGCGTTACATTGTCAATGTCGCGCAAGTCTAGACTCTCTAGTGGCTTATGGTCGCTTTCCACAATGAATCTGTGTCCATAAACGAGGTTATGGAAACGCTTGCATGCGAAAACCACAGCCAACATCTCTTTTTCAATTTGTGCCCATCTTTGCTCACATTTGGTCAAAGTTCTCGATGCATATGCCACTGGATATTCATTTTGCATCAAGCCCGAGCCAAGTCCATATTTCATTCCACTCAAATGGAATATTCTTTCCCGACAGTAATCGTAGCTCGGCTGTCATTTTCGACAGATTTGGCATGAACTTTGCCAAATATTTGAACAGACCCAATAACCACAATACACCATGTTTGTCAGTTGGCTTTTTAATTTTGAGAATTGCCTCAATATGTTTTGGGTCGGGCTTAATTTTTCCTTTTGTTAAAATATGACCCATGAATTTTACTTCCGATTTGCGATACTGAAATTTTTCAGGATTAAACTTGATATTATTTAAGCGTGCACGCTCAAGAACCGTTACCAGAGTTTTATTGTGTTCTTCTACATTAGAGGCTACTATTCCAATGTCATCAAAATACACAAATCTTTGGTGAAACATTCAAACCAAATGCTAACCTTTCAAATTTATAACGACCAAATGGTGTCATAAATGTTGTTAGTTCCGAACTTTTTCCATCCAATTCCAGTTGCCAGAACCCATTTGAACAATCCAAGACAGTGAATATTTCTTTGTTAACCAGTTCCAATGTTAAATCATCTATGGTAGGAATCAAAAAATGTTCGCGCCTAGGGCACTTATTAAGTGGTTTTGGGCCTAAACAAATGCGTAAATCAACATTTGATTTCTCAACCACCTGTAAATTATTAACCCAATCCGTTGGGTGAGAGACCGGTGAAATGATTTCATTTTTAACCATTTCCTCAAGTTTTGGTTTAAGTTTTTTAACTATCGTGTCTGGAAAACATTTTCTATAATGAACGACTGGCCTTACATTTTCTTGTAATTTTTCCTGGAATTTTACAAATTCCCGTAAATACATCACTATTGTCATTTACGAATCTATCTTTATCCGTCGAGACGGTAATTGAGTCAACATTCAAGCGTTTAACCAGTTTGAATTCAGTGCATGTTTGACGTCCAAGTATTGGTTCATATGAATCATCAACAACTAAAAATTCCGTTAATTTATTTTCATTCCGTTCTGAATCAACAAGCTGAAGTTTAGCAATACCAAAAATTTTAACTTTATTACTACTATAATCATATACCGGCCGGTTCTGAGTTTCTTAATAACTTTTACTGGAACACAATTGACATCTGCGCCCGCATCGATCAGCGTGTTTTTTATCTTATAAATATTCTCCTTTTCAATTTCACCTGATATTCCATCCCAACTAAGATCGTCGACCCGTTTTCCATTCGACTTTGAATCTAATGTACTTGCATTCGATTTTTTGTTAGCGTCCGGTTTACCCTTTTTACGACACATACGCCGGAAATGTCCCCTTTTACCGCATTCACAGGTGAAATCTTTTGCTGGACACTTGCTTCTGTGCTCTGCATTCCATTCGCCCCCACAGTTGAAACAAAAACGTTTGTTGTTTACATTGATTGCATTTACTGAATCGGTGTCTATGTTTTCCGATAATGTTACAGCTGCGATCGATTGCTTTAATGCTAAAATGCTCTTGTTAATATTCGCTGATTCAAACGTTTTACACATTTCAACGACACGTTCCAATGTTTCTTCACGTACATCGAGCAACTTCAATTGAAGTTTCTTGTCAAAAACCCCAGTAATTATATGGTCACGTAACAATCGATCTTCATACGATGCTCCGCACTTACAGTTGAATTCACACCGTTCGATTTGTGCGCGAAGCTCAGTCAAAAATTCATTGAATGTTTGACGTTCCCTTTGAATCAAATTATTGAATTTAAATGATTCCATTGTCACATTTTTTTGTGGTAAACAATGTGCATTAAAGGCTTCCAATACTTCCTTCAATGTTCGTTGATTTGTTTCACTTTCCGTACGTTCAGTTTCAGTATCTGTCGCCATTCGAAAACTTCTATAAATCACATAAAATATCGAAAATCCTGTTATTCTTGTAATTCGAAAAATTAATTCGAAATAATTCCTATTAATAGTTTTCCAATATAATTTTTTTTTTTTTTTTTTCCATTTTATTTTATTACGACTGAGACTGCGCTCATCTAGCAATTTTTCTTTCAAATACAAATTTTTATATATCTAGTAAAATTCACGTTTGTTGGGGTGTAACCCACTGGTTAGCCCCATAATCAATTAAACCTATTTACTAATTTTAGTTTGGTAAGTTCACTAGGTCAAGTGGCCTCGTTCTTTGGAGTCTTCTTTCAACGACAGGGTTATCTATCATATGGCGAATATAGGGGTTTCCATGTTCCTGGAGCCTTATTTCGTGTTTTGCGGCATGCATTTTTATTTCCTCTTTGATGTATTCCATCCGTAGGTCCCTGTGAAGGTCTTCATTTCTTGCGTACCACGGAGCATTGACGATGCTACGAAGAACCTTGTTTTGAAACGTCTGTATCATTTTGGCGTTTGTTTGCTTGGTACATCCCCAGAGTTGTATACCGTAGGTCCATATCGGCTTCAAAATTTGCCGATATAGCAGCAGCTTATTGTGAATTGTAAGCTCAGAGCCTCTACCTATGAGCCAATACATTTTTCTGAACTTTATGTTAAGTTCTTCTTTTTTCTTTTTGACATGCTCTCTCCACTTAAGCTTGGCATCGAGGGTCATGCCAAGGTATTTAGCTGTATTTGCATATGGCACGAGTCGCGAGTTAATTTCTATAGGTAGCTTACGAAATCCTTTGTTAGATAAATCATATCCTGGGGCTTTTTTAACATTCATGTTACTTTTCACTTCTTCTTTTAATTCTTTGAGAGTTACTGGCCGTATTTCAAACTCATCCAGCTTGTGAATAGATATTATATTTTCATTGGCAGTTTGTCTTGCTAGTGGTTGGAAGGTTTCCTGGAGATACTCTGCAAATAGATCAGCCTTCTCTTTGTGGCCTCTTGCCCAGGTTCCATCATCCTTTTTAAGTGGAGGCACTTGCATTTTGGGTCTTTTGAGTCCCTTCGTCGCCTTCCACAGTGAGTAATCAGAATTTTTTTCATCAGTTAGGCTAACTAGATATCTGTTGATTGATTCATTTTTAACTTCTTTAAGAAGGGATTTGAGGCTGTTACATAAACTGTTAAGAATTGTTTTGTTCTCCAGTGTTCGATTAATTTGCCAGGTTTTACGAGCTCGTCGTTTTTCTCTTACCAACTCTCTAACTTCCATTGGGTAGGATATGTTAAGCGTCTTCTTATTTTGTAAAATGGGAGTGCTTGCCAATGCAGCATAGTGAATTATTTCATTGAGTTGCTCCAATTCGTCTTCCAACTGTTGAGAATTTCTTATCGGTACCTGGAGATTGATTTTGTCCTCCATTATTTCACGAAAGAGATCCCAGTTTGTTTTTGAATTTGTTAATCTGGGTGCACTTTCCCTTTGAATTACAGTTTCACTGACTGTCATGATAACCGGTGAGTGATCCGATACTAGAGAATTGCTGTTTTCAATGTGAATATAGTTCTGAGATATACCTCTTGCTACATAAAAGTCGATTAGGTCCGGTATCTTAGCTTCGTCACTGGGCCAGTATGTTGGGGAACCACTAGAGTAAAATTCACATTTTGATGTCTGGGCTGCTTGAAACAATTCTTTACCCTTTGACGTCGTAAGTCTAGACCACCAATAGGTGTTTTTTGCATTAAAGTCTCCTCCAATAATAAAATCACGTCCTAATGATTTAAATAGTTTAATGTAGTCCTCCCTTTTCAAGTTATGCCGGGGAGGACAGTATATTGCGGAGACAGTAAGCTGTCTGTGTTTAATGTGAATCCTAACAGTGGTGACTTGCCTTGTTTCTTCTTCGATTTCTGTTTCTACATGGTGTTTTATATTTTCTTTTATTAGTAATGCTGAACCACCTCTTGCTCTTTCCGCTGGATGAATGGAATGATATAAGTTATAACCCCGGATTTTAACAAACGAAGATTTAACAAAATGGCTTTCGGATATTAGAAAAATGTCGATTTTTTCTGTATTTAAAAATATTTCTATTTCTGGAATATGTTGCATAAGTCCATTCGCATTCCAGATTGCCAGATTGCTATTCTGAAAGTTGTGTTCTTACTTAACATTTTTTATCGGATTGCGTTGTGGGAGTTGCATTTTCTTCAGTTGATCAAATATCATGTTGTTCAGGTTACTTTGGTCATCTAGCCGCTTTGTAATAGCTTCGATGCTGTTCATAATGTTTTCCATAATTCGATTATTTTCAGAGCCCATATATTTGGTTGAACCCGAGCCTTTCACTACCTGAGCAAATGTTCTTCTTTGCCCTGCGTTGCTTGGTTGTGGATTTTGATCCATCTGATTTGATGGTTGAATCCTTCGAATTTCATGATTTTGCGATTGATTTCGTGATTTATCTCTTAATTTTTGTAGGTGTTTAGCAACCTCACAGCCCCGATAATTGGCCGGATGTTGGCCTTTACAATTTATACACTTAGCTGGTACATCTCTCCCTATTGTACATGCCTGGGTAAAATGTTTACCTGAGCATTTTACACATCTCGGATCCCGGCTGCAATATTTTTGGGTGTGATTAAATCCCTGACATTTCTTGATTTTGAACATTTTCTGAGTTATCAAATACTAGCATAAAAAGAGGGAGTCCCCTTTTATTGAAAGTTGGGTTTCCTTCTTGGTTTTCTATTCTCTCTTTTTTAATCATATTCACAGCATCTAGTATTTTAAGACCTTTATTTTTTAAGTCTTCCATTATTTCTTCGCTTGAGCAAGTGTGATGCAAACCTCTTGCCATAACTTTTATCGGACGAGCCTGTTTGTCCTCATAGGTAAACCACTGATACTTTTCAGCATTCAGCTTCATAGATAATGTTCTATAGGTTTCTGAGTCCAGAGTATTAATTTTCCAAACGTCATTGTTTAGCGCTGTTACCTTATATTCTTTGTCAGTAACCGATTTCATCAGTGACTGAATTATTGGGTAACTGGTTACTCCCACGATACTTATTGGTGGGGGGGGTTTTTCTTTCGGTTGCACCAGTTTTGGTGCAATGTTCTTGGTAGATTTACTACCTTTCGGTTGATTGGCCTCAGGTTGGACAACTTCCGGTTCGGTACTTGTAGTTCCACTAACATTTAGTTGTTCAACCTCAGGTGACGATTCAGCTTTTCTTTTCTTACCCTTCCTGGAATGTTTTTTTTTCTTCTTTAGGATCCAGTTCGTCTCCCTTTCTAATTCATCCTCATCAGTGAGATAGTTGACTTTCTTTGGTTCAATACTCTCTAATTCGCTTTGTTCTTTAACATCCCGATTCATTTTTAGAAGTTCATTTTCTCGCTTTAGATACTCAATTTCTTCGCTTAACTTGGCAAATGATTGCTCCATCTTCTGTAGCCTCTCAAAGAGATCCATATTTTCCTTTTCTAGGTCAACAGTTCTTTCACTGAATTCTACTGCTCGCATTGTAAAATTTCCGCTGGCATCACTTCTTTCATGGAGTGTTTGGCCCTCCTCAAAATCCATAGGGCCAGCCTTCGAAGAGGATGGATCCCCCCCCGGATGTATTGTCCAGTCGACTGATTGGAGTACCACTTGGGGTAATAACTTTCTCGGACTTATGCATTGCATAGAGTCTTGCTGGTGATCGTGGCACTATGGAACTTCTTCCAAATGGATTTACAGAACTTATCACCTCTGAAGTATTGCGGTCATTGGATAACGACGACTGGGAGCCCGCTTGCTCACCCCTCAAAGTCGCCGGCACTGGGTATCCGTTTCCCTGCGCCGTAAGGTTTTCTCCATTAGAGTCCCCCATATTGGTTATTATATTCAGGGAACCACCCCTAGCTAGTTTTGGTCCACGAATGGTATTTTATTTCCCATTTACCCTCCGACAAGTCGGTTAGGGTTTCCCCCTATCCGCCACCTAGGGACGCGCCCGATGGGAGACTAGCAGCTCCACACGAGAGTGGTTTTCTGGCATATTTATTTAATCTTGTTTCATAATTAAAATTGTTGGTGTCATCATCATCAACAAATTTTTTTGTAATCTGGCTTCGCAACTTTTTGGAAAAATCGCTGTTTTTTCGTACGATGCATTGGGATCCCCCCATCAATAGACGAGGTGGTTTTCGAAGTATTTTTGAATTCCGAGAATATCTCATATTAAATGGCTTTGTTTGTCCCGGTGAACTTCAGTTTTTGAGGAATTTAATAAGATTACAGTATCATCAAATTTTTCTTTCCATCCACCACTTCCTTCGTAGTTCATGTCATCCGAATTGTGTTATACAGTTCATCCAATTCACTATATTCATCTTCGAGTGCAAATGGAATATAACACATACAAGTTCCAATGAGTTCGCAGTGCGGCAAATGGTAATAGGATTTATACGCAAAACTGGCCCACGGCGACACAATGGGCCAATGTTAACGTTATCATTGTAACACCCATAACATCATCTATTTCCAGAGCATCAGTGTTGTGCGTCTACACGTCATTTAAGATTGTCTACATACAAGTGTTAGCGTAGACAATAGTTTTAGACGTAGACAATGTAGAAAAATCGTAGACAATCAAATTTGTTTTGTTGTTTTTTCCTATGTATAGATTTAACACTTTACGGTCGTATTAAGTTTATAGTACATTGTGTCATGCTGGTCGGAATTAAGTTTCGTTGAACGAACAGTAATACATAATATGCAAGAATATGAAGAAAAACCACATATATATTAATTAACCGAATATGATGAAACTCGACAGGTACAATGGATATAGGATTCTAAAATGATTTTTATACGAAGTTATGGAATATGGCCAAATTGGATGGAAGTTGGCTATTTTTTGTTTCACACTTTATTCGAGAAAATAAATTTTCGATTAATCGAATAGTAACCACTGATTAATTGGACAATCGATTTATCGATTAATCTATCCATGCCTTACTAATTACAATTAAACGCAATGTGGAGCTTTAACGAATTCATTTGCGACCAAAATCGATGTCCAGTATGGCTCTCTGCTGTGGTGCCTGAGGGCCGGAACGGTAAAATAGCTTTAATGGCTGAGAGTAGACATACGACCGCAAAGGGTTAATAACTTGTGCGAACTTCGATCATTATATGAAGTACCTAAATCAACCTTAAAGCCAGAATCGATAACCTGGGGAAAGGAGACCAAAAATATGACATTCTAGGTTTGCAAAAGAAGTATATGCAATAATTTCTCGGGGATAATAAAAACACTAAGAATAATTATTTAGATTGTTACATGGACTGGGTACAATTTCATAACCTCATAAATTCAGAACAGAAAATTACTGCAAATTACTTTAGCAAATTGAGTGAAAAAGAAGAGATAGAGTTAAATGAGGAATTAGCCAAATTAGTATTCGGATGAAACCTCCCATTAATAGTCCAGTCATTGACGGTAAAAATAGGTTATTACCTCCGAAACTTACGGACAATACCGATTTTCGTGAAATTTTGAAATCTAAGGGGTGAAAATTAGTACACTAAAAATAAGCACAGAAATCGATAGAGGGATGAATTCTAAGCAAAAAATATCGTATGCAGTTTTTTCGATAAATCAATATTTTTCGAGTTATTCGCGATTGAAAATGTTGATTTTCCATATAAAAAATGCATGTTTGAGAGCAATCCGAAAATTTCACCGAAAACGCGATTGTTTTTTTAACGATAACTTCCTTAAGTTTAAAGATATCTAAATGTTATAAAACCCATTTTGTAGGGAATTTCAAGAGCTACAAAGCAGAGACTGGAACCGAAATGTTTTTCGTTCCGGTTTTCGGTTACGTCCCTAATTTTTAAATTTCGGTACGGTTCAGTTCCGGTTCGGCCATTAAATATCGGTTCGGTTTCGGTTCGGTTCCGGTTCGGCTCCAAAACCATTTCAAGAATTGTTGTTTGTTAATAAAACATTTCTATTTATGATTCCAAATTTTTTATTCAAAATTTAATTAAAATAATAATCATCGCCTAAAATTTACGTTGAAAAAGTGCAACAAGATCCCCCTCCAGTTATTTTATAGGCAAAGAGGTAAAACACGAGGAAATGATGTGTTGCAGAGTTAACTTTGTGTGAACAGAAGGATTAATTATGAAATGCGCCCACTGAGCAGTATAATTCGTTTACCATACGAAAATAGTTTTTATTATAGATACAAAAATCTGCGTAAGTCGGAAGCGAAACCGTCTAAAACGAAAAATTACCGTCTTGGATAGTTCGATTAGTTTAATTTACACAATTTTAAAAACTGAAAATAATTGTATACATTTTTTCGAATAGCAAAAACTTGAACCGGAACGAAAATTAATTTCGATTCCAGTTTCGATTCAGGTTCAATTTTTTATTTTATTTCGGTTCAGTTCCGGTTTTCGGTTCATTGAAAATAGCGGTTAATTACGGTTTTCGGTTCAGTTTCGGTTCCAGTCTCTGCTACAAAGACTGTAAGGTTGAACTTCCGTGAAGCCTTAGTTTTTGAGATTTTTGTGTTTAAAGGATTCGGATAAGGTGGTCCTCGCACTCAAATGCGAACTTAAAACGGTTTAATTTTTATCCTAGAGAAATAAAAAAATAACAAAATTTTCTACAAGAAACCCCTTAATTTTTGTGCTTTCGCATTTTGTACCTATCTTCTTTAGTTTTTGAGTTATTGTGAAAAAAAGAATTTTTTTTCAAAAATTTGAAAAATCATTTCAAAATTAAATCAAACTTTTTCTCAAATCTAGACATTCTAAACCACTGAAACTTCTAGAACCTATTGTTATTACCTAAATTATGTACATTGTAAATGGATTACGTTTAATTTTAATTCTTGCGTTCAAACCATTTGTTTCATTGCTGATTTTTTCTCCGAAAAACGAGATCACCATTTTATTTTTATCATAACTCTGTAAGTTGTTATGCTAATGACTTTTACTAAAGCTAATTTTAAAGGTCTTTTGAAGTACTTGAAAAATTATCTAGCAAGCTTTTTTCAAAAATTTGTAATTTTTCCGTTATTTAATGTTGAAAGGCTTGAATTCAGTTTTCGACGAACAAACAGCCACTTTCAACGAGCCAGAACTCGGTTCGTATTACATCTAAAGAAATAAAAATAAACCAATCAATTTGTTATTTTATAAGCTTTATTTTGGTGCTAAAAGATTTTTTAATGAAACGCAAGGTTTTCGAGTTATTCGTGAAAAATCGCTCTAAAACATGCATGTATTAGATGAAAAATCAACATTTTCAATCGCGAATAACTCGAAAAATATTGATTTATCGAAAAAACTTCATACGATATTTTTTGCTTAGAATTGATCCCTCTATCGATTTCTGTAGTTATTTTGAGTGTACTAATTTCCACCCTCTAGCAGGGGTGGCATCTGCCCCCAAGGTAAAAGCACACATTGGCACTAATTAACTTTTGTTCCTTGAACCCTACTTACTGTCAAAATTTCACGAAAATCGGTATTGTCCGTAAGAATTCAGAGCGATAAACCGTCACTGACATTTTAAGTCATTTCCGTACATACTTCAACAATACACAGAGCTTAACCTTCTCTCTGTGTATTGCGGTCAAATTGACCCCAGCCGATTTTAAAATGAAAAAGCTACGTTTCTTATTATTTGAATGGCTCATGCCCTAAAAGAAACCCCCAACTAATATCTTATACACGCAATACAATGAAAAGCGGGCCCAAATTACTTTTAAATTTGGTAATTACGATAGTCTGAAATAAACCAAGCGCATTTCTGTGTACTGGGGTCAAAATGACCCCAAATTATTTCAATGTAGATACCTACTATTTTCAATATAAATCAAAAAATGACTTAATTTTTATGTTTATAAATGTATTGTATGTCTGTGATGTTTTTTGCATTTTTTTGTTAATTAGTATGTGAGACTGTCAGATGAAGAGGAAATAACGAACGATAATATTGATGTGGATTTTTCAAATTGCGACGAGAGGTACACATGCTGAGCCGATAAACGTTTGTGATTACGATGATGATGAGCATATTAAGCCGATAAATTTGAATGATGATGACAATTTTGAACTTTGCGCTGACGATCGAGGAAATGAACAAGGAAACGTTGAAACTGTCATTTTTTAAGGATGAAGAAGCGAATACCCTGGTATATGGTATTATGCCCAAAATGGAAAATGTGTATTGCAATTGTGACCAGACCATGCGACTTTCTACTACTGCGGGAAATGGAAGGCTTCACAGTGCAAACAGCAAAAAATCTAATAAATCAGTTACTAGCTTTCTAAAAAATCATCCCAGAAATATTGGTGAATATTATCGTGGCTCAGACCAACAGAAAAGCGCGGCAGTTTTATAAAATGAATAATAAAAAAATAAAGGGCGGAAACCTCACGAGGGGATCAGAACTTCGGTCTTTGGTATCTTCAATAATATCATAAAGTTGGTGTGACAGTTTTGACATTATTGATTTCTATTTTAACCAACATATATTTACTTATACAACAACAGCCAAACAGGTCAAAAGCTTTAGTAACATGAGTACAGGCATCCAATTTAAAACGAAAAATCGTATTCTAGAACTTTATACCGAAAGTAGTATAACGAATTATACTGATACTTCTAACCGTTTAACTGACCATATTCCAGAAATTTATCCAAAAACTCATTTTAGAATCCCATTTCCAACACACATATCAAAATTCATCATAATCAATAGCCAAGTTCCATCCTACTTGGCCATATTCCAGAGCTTTATAAAAAATTATTATAGAATTCCATTCCCAGCACACATGGCTAATTTAATGATACCCGCGGTTAAGGCATAGCCAAGTTCCATCATAATTGGCCATATTCCAGAGCTTTATAAAAAATTATTATAGAATTCCATTCCCAGCACACATGGCTAATTTAATGATACCCGCGGTTAAGGCATAGCCAAGTTCCATCATAATTGGCCATATTCCTGAACTTCGTCCAAAAATCGTTTTAGAACCCCATTTCCAACACATGTCAAATTTCATTATAATCGGTTAAGAAATAGCCAAGTTCCATAATAATTGCCCATATTCTAGAACCTGATACAAAACTCATTTTAGAATCCCATTTCCATTACACATGTCGAATTTCAACATAATCGGTTGAGAAATAGCCAAGTTCCATCATACATGGCCATATTCCAGAACTTCATCCAAAAAACATGTTAGAATCCCATTTCCAACACTCTTGTCGAATTTCAACGTAATCGGTTGAGAAATAGGCAAGTTCCATCATACTTGGCCATATACCAGAACTTCATCCAAACTCATTTTAGAATCGTCATTTCTAACACGCATGTCAAATTTCAAAATAACCCTTTGAGAAATAGGCGAGTTCCATCATACTTGGCCATATTCCAGAACTTCATCCAAAACTCATTTTAGATTCCCATTTCCAATACACATGTCGAATTTCATCATAATTGGTTGAGCATTGGGCAAGTTCCATCATACTTGGTCATATTCTAGAACTTCATCCAAAACTCATTTTAGAATCCCATTTCTAACACACAAATCAAATTTCATAATAATCGGTTGAGAAATAGATAAGTTCCATCATACTTGGTCATATTTCAGAACTTCAACCAGAAATCGTTTTAAAATCCCAGAACTTCATCCAAAAAACATTTTAGAATCCCTTTTCCAATACAAATGTTGAATCTCACCGTAATCGGTTAAGAAATGGGCAAGTTCCGTCCTACTTGACCATATTCCAGAACTTCGTCCAAAACTCATTTTAGAATCCCATTTCTAACACACAAATTAAATTTCATAATAATCGGTTGAGAAATAGTCAAGTTTCATCATACTTGGCCATATTCCAGAACTTTCATCCAGAAATCGTTTTAAAATCCCAAAACTTCATCCAAAAAACATAGAATCCCATTTCCAATACAAATGTCGAATTTCAACGTAATCGGTGGAGAAATGGGCAAGTTCCATCCTACTTGGTCATATTCCAGAACTTCGTCCAAAACTCATTTTAGAATCCCATTTCTAACACACATACTAAATTTCATAATAATCGGTTGAGAAATAGACAAGTTCCATCATACTTGGCCATATTCCAGAACTTCATCCAGAGATCATTTTAAAATCCCAGAACTTCATCCAAAAAACATTTTAGAATCCCTTTTCCAATACAAATGTTGAATCTCACCGTAATCGGTTAAGAAATGGGCAAGTTCCGTCCTACTTGACCATATTCCAGAACTTCGTCCAAAACTCATTTTAGAATCCCATTTCTAACACACAAATTAAATTTCATAATAATCGGTTGAGAAATAGTCAAGTTTCATCATACTTGGCCATATTCCAGAACTTCATCCAGAAATCGTTTTAAAATCCCAAAACTTCATCCAAAAAACATAGAATTCCATTTCCAATACAAATGTCGAATTTCAACGTAATCGGTGGAGAAATGGGCAAGTTCCATCCTACTTGGTCATATTCCAGAACTTCGTCCAAAACTCATTTTAGAATCCCATTTCTAACACACATACTAAATTTCATAATAATCGGTTGAGAAATAGACAAGTTCCATCATACTTGGCCATATTCCAGAACTTCATCCAGAGATCATTTTAAAATCCCAGAACTTCATCCAAAAAACATTTTAGAATCCCATTACCAATGCAAATGTCAAATTTCATCGTAATCGGTTGAGAAATGGGCAAGTTCCATCCTGCTTGGCCATATTCCAGAACTTCATCCAAAACTCATTTTAGAATCCGATTTCTAATACACATATCAAATTTCATAATAATCGGTTGAGAAATAGACAAGTTCCATCATACTTGGCCATATTCTAGAACTTCATCCAAGACTCGTTTTAGAATCCCATTTCCAACACACATGTCAAATTTCATAATAATCGGTTGATAAATAGGGAAGTTTCATCATATAAAAAATGTGTTAACTATTCACTACGTCCAAATCCAACCCCAACTCAACTCCAACTCAATTTCAATTCTACGCGCCATTTGACCCCTAATTTAACCTTCAAATCAAATCCCAATTCAATTGGCGAAAAAAAAATTCAAATCGGACAAGCCGTTCTCGAGATACTATGGGTCCAGACATCCAGACATCCAGACATCCAGACGTCCAGAAAGACGGACGGACATTTTTTTTTTTTTGCATTTTCAGACTCAGGGACTTTCAAAACGTCGAGAAAAGTTGTTTTGGACCAACCAAATTTTTCGTCATTTTTGACAGGATTTCAATACTTTGGTCTTTTTAGACCGAAGTAATAACAGAAAAACACCTTGCTTTGTACGATACTAATTCGGTGGAAATGTCTGCTTTGATCTGTATTTTAATTTTCGCTGGCGCTCTTAAGAACTGGGACAACCGTTAATTTTATTGAGCAATGATATCCGACAGGAATCCGCTAAAACAGCTAAATTTGCAGCATTCTGAACTGTATGGAAAATGTTCTTGGCAAACACTTGAGAACCTTATAAACCGTCATCAAATTTAACCATTGATGAACAATTGGTTCTAACACGAGCGAGATGTTCTTACCGACAGTTCGTACCATAAAAACCAGGGAAGTATGGAATTAAATATTCTGGCTACGCGACGCAAAGATCTTTTACCCATTGAACACAGAAGTGTATGTTGATGGGCAACCAGAGATGCCTCGTTTATCGGATATCCGCACCTTACGTCAACAAAGGAAGAACAATTACTATGAACAACTTTTTCACTATTTGTACTTTAGCCGAGCAACTTTAGCAGAAAAAAGCCCACACTAATTGGAACAATCCTACAAATCAAACCCGATTTACACAAAGAGCTTAGTACAAGTAAGGAATTAAAAAAAAATGAGACCTAAAATCTTAAAAATTTAGTTTTGATAACAACCTAACACTTGAAAGTTTTATCCTAAAGAAAATCGTTTCTAAAAGAATTGGTTATGCAGCTGGTGCAAGCCAGCTCTCCAACTCTCGAAAAGTTAAAAAAAAATGTAAGGATAGCAATCGACCTAATAGGTTATAGTGTTACTAATAAGACGGGAATCAACAGGCGAATAAGTGGCGGCTGGCGGCTAAAACCGTTAGAAAACGACCAAGATGTTACTTGCAACTCAGAACAAGATGTCATTTTTGTAATGAGCCGTTTTGTCCAAACCACACCAAAATTCTATGCCTAGAATGCATCAAAGAATAGGAAATGGTTTCGGATGAAGATTAAGTGGTTTCAGATGACGCATCTGGTTCATCAACTCAATCTACCCTCCCACTAAATCCTAAACTCGACCCCTTTCAACTCAACCCAACCTTAAATTTAACCATAACTCAACTCCAACTCAACCTTCAACTGAACCCAATTTAACGTCATCCAAACGTCAACTTCAGAACTTAGCTCTTAACGTTTAAATTGAGGAGGATTGGTTCAAGTCAAGCCACATTAAGACTCAAATTTCAATTCAACCCCCAAATAAAGCTCAATAAAGCTCACTCAACCCCTGGTAATTTCCAACTCAACCCTCAGCTCTCCCACATTAAATCCGCAACTGGACCCTCAGTAAACCAGAACTCAATACTAATTCAACACTCAACTCAACCACAAACTCAATCCCTAAACTAATACGGTCTGAAAACCGCTTGTGTTAACCATAACCATAACCAAAACCAAAACCATAACCATAACCATAAAAACGTCAAAAATATTTACATTTTTTGAAGAATATTTACGTTGTATTTTACATACTAAAATAAAAAACTTCCCAAAGCCGCTATTGGTCCTTTCCGTTCAACGATGACATGAAATAATGTACATAAATTCCTTTTGTTTTCATATAGTAGTCGGTTTTCTGTAGTTTAAGCGATTCAAAAGCAAAATAAAAATAACTGAAACTTGATAATTTTGAAAAAATCAAATAAAATTTAAATCAAACCAAACTCGAATAATATTGAAAATCTTGAATAATCTCTCAAAATTTATAAACTCTTGCATAATTTCTACATGTAGAACATAATACTAAACCCCAAAAAAAATTCTTGTAATTCGAAAAATTAATTCGGAATAATCCTTATTAACAGTTTTCCAATGATTGTAAAATTAGTTCATAAATCTTTCGCTAGTTTCGCTCATCTGTGTTCAAAAACGTTTGTTGTTGTTTTTTTATATGAAGTTTTGCTAAAACGTTCGACGAGTTTCGATGCAACTTGTTACGCCTCCCCCTGTTTGCGTAACCAACAGGGTTTGTTGCTATGTTTTGAATTTGGTCCGAGTGTCGATCTCTCTTTCTCTTGTATATAATTTGTATTGTATTTGTATACTAAACTCAAATGTTTCTTTATTTTTCTTTGTAGGATTTGTGAACTCGTTGTGTAGGAGAAAATTTGCGCAATGAGAAGAGAGGATATTTATCACGCCGCACGCGTTTGTTAGGAGAGCATTTTGATTTTTCTTGTTTGAGTTGTCGGTGTATGCGTGAACTGTAAATTCAGGTTTTTTGGTAGATACGGAGATTTTTTAAAAGACAAAGAATTCGTGGTTGAAAAGAAAAGTCAGTCAAGTTTGGAGTTTGAAAGAAGAATAGTTAGTGGTGAATAATTTTTTACAAAATATAACAAAAAATTATAATCATAAAATTGGGTCGATATCTTAATTTAATTTGAACAGTTGGAAATTTTTTTTTTCTTGAATTATAAAAGTTTTGTGTTAACGTGTATAACGGAAGTACTGACCGATAAGCCCATATGATGGGATATTTAGTTAAGGTCATGCGTATAACATAAGTCATGTTATTAAGTTTTTAATATTAAACCGTTTTGAATAAAGTTATAAATTTATAAATTAGTGATATAATACTAACCAAGTGTAAAATAAAAATACAACTAGTGGAAAAAAACTTGTTTTGAATGTGATTGAATAAAGTGGCCGAGTAAACATTAGAAGTTCTTAATAAAAATAAAATAAAATATAAGTGATAAAGAAATTTGTGTCTGGTTATACGGTTTTTTTTAAGTGAGTTATGGTCCAGCCCTGCTAATCTAGAGTGGTGGAGTTGGAGATAAAGAGGAGGAATCTGCGTCTGGTTGTGCACATGGATCGGGCCTGTCGGGTCTGGAAAAGGTACCGTGTATTTTTTTAGAGAAAAATAAAACCGAAAACGAAAAAAAAACAACGTACAGTAAATTTTTTTTGCTGAGTGTTTGATTTAAACATTCTTTTTTCTCTCTGTGACCTTGACTGTCGCATGATTTTCGTTTCGGTTTTTTTATTACTATATAACGTTTGTTTAGCTTTTGCGTCATATAGCCACGCATACATCACCGTATCATTTTATTGTTGAACGATTTTTTTTTAGGTTATATTCAATTTAGGGTATTTCAACTTATATTTTATTCAATAGCTACCGTTATTTTTTCATCCACTCTTATTTCTAGAAATCATCAATAACATTTTTTCATATCAATTTTTCCGTTACTCTATTCGTTCCTACCATGAGAGAGTAATCCTCGATGGTTCCTTCATATTCTTTTGGTCGCGCCGTTCTCTCATGACAGACTGTCGGACAGAATGACACGATCTATATATGTGTTAGTCGTTTCTTGGAGATGGTGGCTTCCGCCCCGTGAAATCGTTGCGTGGTCTGTTGTGAAGGCGTCCTTCTTTCTTCAATTTGGCATCGGTGACAGTCGCGACCGGGAAGGCGATTCCGGTAGACTGGCCAATGATAAGGAGGCTTTTCAGCAGACTCTGCTTGTAAATTGTATAGTTTGTCAGTAACAAAGAAACAATCCACCTTGTGAATGCCAACTCTTATGTTCTGCCTGGTCTTGAATTCATGTGGGCTACCAATTGTGAGATCACCCAAAGTATAATGCTCGAATATTACCAATTCTGCCGTTTTTCTCCAGATTAAGGAGGAAGGAAGATATAAACTTGTTCCCTCCAATCGATGCTTTAATAAAAAAGGCTTTCCCTTAGATTGTCTTGAAGACTATCACTTTGTTGCTCCAATAATTTTTGCTTCTCATTAAATACTTGAAGGCTGAATGCTATTATGTTTTTAGTCCGTACGATTTAGAAACTTAATTAGGAACTATTTATAATATCTACAACATACATATTTCAGATATCAAATTTCACTAAAATCCGTCAACAAATATGCTTATTCCATTAGATGCTGGAAACTGAGAAGAAAGTCTGAATTGGCTCAGTATGTAAAAATAAATTTGGCAAATATAATTTTTCATTTGATATCATTGGAAGTGTTTCACAATATTTCTTGAATTTCACCAAAAGTGAGGAAGAAATCCGACCCCAGATAATGTGTCCGGAGGAATTCTCGATAAAGAATTTCTTAAAGAATCAATTATACATCTCAAATCTCTTAAGTAAATTTTTATTAAAATCAGCTACCTAATTCCATTTGATTGGTTGTTCATGCAAAAAAAAAAACATTTGGTGAAGCAATTTAAGCTACCAACCATAATAACATTAGTATGTTTCGCAACATTTCTTGAATTTGGCTTTCATTTTATTTAAAAAATCAGACCCCTAATGATATAACCCAAGGAAATTCTTCAGAACGTGAATAATTCAATGTGTTATATTAGGAACCACTTATAGAATCAGCTGAATAACTTAGATATAAAATTTCACTAAAATCTATTGACAAACGTGCGTGTTCCATGTGATGCTGGAACTGTATAAAATGCCTGGATTGCCTAATTTTTTGATTTATGGTTTAAATGTATGTATGCGCCAAAATATAATTAACAGTGTCCCGGAATATTTGTTGAATTCTGATCATATTTTATTTAAAAAATCCATCCCTGCTCCAAACGGAACTTCGCCGATTATGCACCAATTCCATTGAAATTTGGTATCTGACGTAACTAACATATTTGATGGTAAATGTATTAGAGGAAACGCGCCAAATAAAGCTGTTGGACATTGAGCCTTTACCATATACTGAATGATTCTAGATTTCAAAGATTAACAAGAGGGGCTATCACTCTTTACTTTAATGTAGATTTTGTCGCAATTTCTATATTGAAACTAGTTTGAATGATCCCTTTCCACTTAAATGTTGGATTCACTTATATTTTGTGTTTTAGTTTGTAATACAGTGTACACGAGAAATTCTTCAGATGTACACAATATAGCGTATATACATAGCACGTACATATTATGTGCAGCTAATTTGTTTTAATTTTACAAAACAAAAGAAATTTTAATCTTTAAGGTTACTGACATAACTTCTTAATCATCAAAACATGTTAATTTTTATTTATTCAAATTTAAATTTTGATCATTTCATGTGAAAAAATTTACATTAAGTAATGATCTTGTGCATATAGAAATCTGAGTATTTCCAATAGTTTGCATTTCAAATTGAACTTGGGATCTAAACAATTCAGAAACAATAATATCTTTTTCTATTCGAATATCTCGCGAAAGTGATGCTTTCAACTAAAGTCACTCAAAACACTTTCGGCCGTGTAGACGATACAGCTTATTCCGTTTTTTTTGCCATCACCAAAGACCGTACGGGAACGGGATAACCACTCTCCTCATTTTCTATGATATTTCGGTATATAATGAGTTTGATTGACCACCAAAGTACTTCTAAAATACGTATTGCTTCTCTTTCGAAATAAACACTGTCAAAGCTCATTAAGTAATTTTTTAATAGGTGAGTTATGTCATAAAGTAACATATTCTGCATGTGAACTTGAGTTACGTTACCGTCACGTAAGAACGGTCACAGAAAAAATGGTGTACGCTTTCTTAGTGAGGCGGAGTGAATACAATTTGATTGTGAACCATACTGTGTATTCAATGTATACCTAATAGTCTAATACAATATTCATCTTGTTACTTCTTAGTTTCGCGTTCTTAAAAAAAAAAACTAAAAACTCATATGTAAACGATCTAATAAATTAACACCCGCTTGTCAAAATTCGATATTGCTAATAGTGCATGAAATAAAAAAAAAATCCCGTTAAATTTAACCTTCTAAGCGGAACTGTTATATTTAAAAAAAAAAGGTAAATCAAGCTTATGCAAATGACCCAGGAAGACAATTCAGCTGTGTATCCTATATTCAAGGTGAGAACAAAAAAATTATGAGTCCCAAAATAGAAACCGGTGACATTCACAAGTTTACATATCTAACTTGTAACAATAATCGTACAATCCACATTCTCGAACAACATTTGCATACAAAATAGAAAACTAAAAAAAAATTCTGTGTGGGCATATCGCAATGAAATAATTTTATTTTTTTTTCTATTTAATTTAAATTAAGAATAGTCTCAAGACAAAAACGCTACACTCATACATTAAATTAAAAATTGTAGCAGCAAAAAAATGTAAGTTTTTTTTTTTTTTTAGATTTACATGGTATATGTATTATGTTTGTTTATATACACGATTTTTATGTTTTTTATGCAATTCAAGCGAAAGTCAATGTCATTGCCAAAATTTAAACCGAAACACAACAAAAGGTAACGATTTAACGAATATTTTTCGACCGAGTCACAAATCGTGATTTTATAAAATCGAAAGTTGAAGAATTTTTTTATGTTTTTTGTACATACTACAGTATAGTTTGTACATAAATATGCTGGCTACATTGTTTCAAATACATACTATATTGGTGAGATGTTGCAAAAAAAAAAAAATGCTGAAATATGGAAGTTGTGTGATTTGATTTGTGAAATTGTATGTATAGCTTCCTTATATAAATTTCATAGGTCACTCCGAGATTATTGAAAAAATGAATGGATGCTATCCGAGCCTTCTAGAATATAGAGTAGTGATCGCAAATACGTGGCACGCGTACCAAACTTGGCATGTTTAGAAATTTTTCCGGCACGCCAAAAAAATTTGACTTTTCAAAAATCGACCTTTTTTGCAGTTATTGTTACAAAAACTGAAAAAGCCATTTTAGAGTCTTGATAAAGTCGATTTATTGAAACGCTGGAAATGGAAAACCATGAAATCAATTGGGACATATTATAACTACCTGTACAAATCCCAAATATCTTCGAGAAATACGGAAAGCTCGAAAAAAAACTATTAGGTGATAAAATATACTCCTATATGGTTGAATCAAAAAATCGAGGGATTTTGAACTTCGGGGGCTGCAGGTCTAGTTGTTACAATTTTTTTTTTGTTGTATTGGTTCATTTGTCCCTGACCTATCATGACATTTCTAGCTATATTGGATGCTTAGTTTATTGTTGGCTGTCGAAAAGGTTCTAAGCAATTTAGTTTTTGGAACAGGAATAAGTTGTATGACATGGCCGGCAAATACGGAAACTGAGACATCATAACGGTATCGTTTTTGGCCAAGTGTAACTTCAAGGTAATACTCCTTATTACTACTGCGTGGTAGGAAGAACTCTTGGTATACTATGCCATTGAATCGATCACTGTTGAGCAGAACCTTCATATTCTTTCGAACATGACGAGAGTTTTACAGTCTTGCTTCTTCAGGAAGCTTCTATTAGGACCATTAGGCCTTAGTTTCGACGTTATATTTGTGCACTCCTATTTTATCACCAGTTAAGACCCGTTCGAGCTGTTCTGGATCGTCGTTCACTTCATCCAGCGACTTCTGAGCAATGTCCATTCGGTACTGCTTTTGGTCGAAATTCAACCATATCGAAGCCAATTATGCTATCTAAACCAATTCCAAAATATTTCAAGTTAAAAAAACCAAAGCACTTTTTGAGTCTTGAAATTTGTTATGATTAAGATAAAAAAAAATTGCTATATAAAATTGGTTTGGTGTTGAGGACTGACGACCATCCATTGGTTAGAAAACAGATTTGTAGTGAAACCTCTCCTAAAAAAGTTTCAAAAAATGCCACCTTGATTCATCATTTGAATACCGTAAAAATTATATTTTTTGTCAGTTCCGTCAAGCTTTTGGATACGCAGCCGCATTTGGGATAAGCTTAATTTAGAAACAAACTTCCGATGTTTGCACGTTTAAGTCCGCGTGATAAAGCAAATGGGTTGTACAATTTTTGTCGCATGATACAATCTTGTTAAAGGTTTTGTTTTCAGTGGCGTAACTACAAATGTCGGGCCAACCGCCACATTTGTTTGGGCCCCTAAAAAAGCTTCTTGTACCTATGGACAAGTAAAGCTTTTAGTGAAAAAACTTATTTCTTCCTATTATCTAGTATAGCATCAATTAAAAGTATCTGATTTCGAGAGTAAAGGACACGATACATCTTGCAACTCAATGCTCTGACGATTTAATTTTAGAAGGTTTCAATTATCAAAGCTTTTTTGCGAGAGTGATGGAATTTTGGCTAAAATTTAGTTCTCAAAGTTATTCATCAATTATCAAAAGCTTTTAGTTTTAAGCGGTTTCAAACCAAACCATTTACTACACGAAACTTGATATTATAATGGAAAGTGGTATTATCAGATAAATTTAGAATATTTGTTTTCAATGATCTTTAAGCTTTATAATTAATTTATACTTTTTGGGTTTTCTCTTAACATTTTGAAGAATTTTCATAATTTTGGGTTTTTGTTAAAATATTTTTGAGCAAAAGTTATGTTTTACAAAAATTGTGAAGAACTATTAGTTTTAAGAGCTTTCAATTAGATAAACGTTTCAAAATAAATCATTTTACTCAGAAATTCGATTTTACAAAGGGTAACGGAATAATTTTGTATATTTGTTCTCAATGTAAAATTTCAAGAGCTTTTAGTCAAACCAAACCATTTTACTAGTAAACTTTGTACTATACTATAAGCTTTCGTTTATTGAAGCTTTTTGATCATATCATTTTATTCCAAAACTTGGTATTAAAGAGGGCGACGGAATTTTGCGATAAATTTAGAATATTTGTTAACAATGAGCTTTAGGCTTGATAAATTATTTATACATAATATTTGGGTTTAATTAAACTTAACATTTCTGAGCTTTTCTATAATTTGAAATGTATTTTGAACATAAATTATGTATTTGCAAAGGGAGGAGCTTTCACGTATCGAAGCTTTTCAATCCAAATCATTAACTTTTTACTCTGAAATTTGATATTGAAAAGGAAGATGGGATTTTGGATTAAATTTAGAATATTTTTTTTCAATAAGCTGTGAACTTGACAATTAATTCAAACTTTTTGGGTTTGAACTTAACATTATTGAGCTTTTTAATAATTTCAGGTTTTTGTTAAAATATTTTATGAGCATAAATTGTGTATTTGGCAAAATTGTCAAGAGCTTTAATTTAAGAGCTTTCACTTATCGAAGCTTTTTAAATAAACTATTTTACTCCCGAAATTTGATATTAGTAGAGATGACGGAATTTTGGATGGGATTTAGAATATTTGTTTTCAATGTAAAATATCAAGAGGTTTTAGTTTTAAGAGCTTATCAATCAAAACCATTTGACTTTCAAATTTGATATTATAAAAGAAGCTGGTACTTTAAGATACATTTAGAGTATTTGTTTTCAATGAGCTTTAAACCTTCGATGATTTTTGTGCCTTTCCATTAATTCTGTCTCTCGTTAAAATGTTTTATGATATGATATGATATTTTACAACACAGAGCATCTGTTAAGCTGGTTTCCTATAACACCCCACGTACTGCGGTATGTCCATGTCTATCTGTCTCACATTCCTCAAACAATGCAGCAAACATTGTGCAGCAACAACTATTTTATCACAGAGTTCAATATGTGTCCACGGTTCTTCTCAATATATGCCCCCAATAACATATCCGATACATTGTGACCCTTCTTGAGATGGTTTTACCTAATAAAGCTTTTCTGGCACTTTTACTTGGTGGACGCGAAGAAAAAAATTTTAGCATTTCGATTAATATTCTCCTCTCATATTTCTTCAGTTTTATCCTATTTGCCTTCGTTAATGCCGCTGCTTTCAGGCCATATGTTAATATTGGTGCTATTGTCGATTTATATATTTTGATAGCTACATCTCCAGGAATTTTGTTTTTTCTAATAAATTATGAAAGCATTCTGCTCATCCCCAATGCTCTACCACATCTCATTTTTACTATCTCGTTTCTGTTAAGCTCACTAGTTATATTCGTGCCCAGATATTTAATGGTCTCTTTAACTTTTAAACTTATTCCTCCAATACAAAATGTTTGAGGTTTTATCGTTGGTTAGGAGTGATCTAATTAAAATTTCTGATTTGTTTTCGTTAATCGTTAAACCTACGAATGCTAATAATTCTACTAATTCACCAACAATATCCGATAACTGCATTGTATCTGTATGAAGTATAACTACATCATCCGCATATGCCAATAGAAATGGTAGGCATATTTGTTCTTGTTGGTTTAGTTTTATAGGCGGATGCTTTTCAGCTAACGTTTGTAATACGTTGTACAGGACTATATTAAATAAATGAGGAGATAGGGGACATGGACATCCTTGTTTCATTCCACAATTTTTCTCCATCATTCTCGTTCTTTGATTGCACCACATAATTGAAGTTCTTTCCCTCAAACATGTTTTTATTATTCTATTTATTAGGTGATGCGGAATCTTACAATGTTTTAGCATTAATGCTATTGAGTCTAATCAACACTATATCAAATGCCTTTCTTATGTCCAGTGACAAAACATACAATTTTCTACCCCTTCTCCATTCCTCTTCCATTACTATCCTAACTACAAATATGTGATCATCCGTTGACTTATTCCTTAAAAATGCAGCTTGAAAAGAGCCAATTGTATCATGGTATTTATTAAGCCTATTTAAGAGTAATTTCGCATATATTCTATAGCCTACGTCTGTAATTGTAATCCTCCTAAAATCTGAAATTGCTTTAGGGTTGGACACTTTTTTAATTGGAACTTGCACTGTCTCCGTTCACTCTTCCGGCGTGATATTTGTAACCCATATTTGTTGGAGTGCTTTTATAATAAGTTCCATCCCAATTCCGGTAGACAGTTAATTAACTGTATTGGAATTTAATCTATGCCCGGAGCCGTTCCTACTCGAATTCCCTTCACTATTTGAATGATTTCCTCCATATCAGGTGGCTCTTCAATTGGCCAATTGTCAGTTTCTTCTATAAGTGATATTGGAACCCCATGCAAATTGGCCAACTCTTGTTCCCATTGTGATAATGGTATAAATGATAAAGTTTTTTGTTGGATGTCCCTCCTGTATCGTCTAATAAATTGATAAGTTTTCTTTATCCTTTCTTGTGGATTATAGTTACCGAGGGCTGAAAAGAATTCGTAACACTCCTCTATTTTTGCTCTACTACATTGTAGATTATATAACTGCCTTTTTGCAGCTACTACTGCACCGTCAATGATATTTCTTCTTCTCTCATATACCGCTTGTTTCAGTTATGCTAAACTTTTCCTTCTCCGTGGAGTTAGGGGTACTTCTTTCCGCAGCTCTAAATTTGCTGCATTTCTCATGGTTTTCACCAACTATCGCCAGCATTCTACTGAATCTAACTCTTCTGTATTGACCTTTTCTAATTTCCTTTCCTATTTTCTCTTGGTAAGCTTCTCTACATTCATTTTTTTTAAGTTGCTCTATATTCCATAATTTAGATGGTGTTATGCTTTCTTCATCATGAGTGTTGCCCAGAATTTCCTGATAAGGAGTGTTTCTTAATGGCTTGTCATTCCTACTTTTACTCCAAACTGCACATAATATTAGCTTATGGTCTGATAAAGACGTCCACATACCGGTTATTGACCCAATTTTAAGCATTGATTTATTTTTAAGCAGTCTGTGGTCCAGTTGTGACATCTGCTTGGAGTTTTTCCATGTTATTCGTACGGATTTTCTTCTCCATGACGTGCAAATTCTCAATGAGTGCTGGTATAAGTAGTCGTCAGCGTGAAATAAATTTGGGCCAATTAGTTTAAGCTGACCAGGGTAGCTATTATCCCTTCCTGGGTGCGCATTGAAATCTCCCATGATTAAAACGTCCCTATTTCTTGATAGTTAAACTAATTTAACTGAAAGTCTAGCGTAAAATGAGAATGCCTTATTAGCATTTAGACCTGGTGGGACATGAACACATATTACTATTATTTTCCTTTTATTTTCTAGGCATATAGTTCCATAACATATTCTCTCCGATATACTGAAAAATCTCGTAATCTGAATTTCCCCTTTTATTCTGTAGACAAGCGCTACTCCATTTCTACTACCGTTTCTCTTTGTGAAGTTGCGGTTTGCTCCGCTTAATAACCACTTGTAATTTGTTGTCAGTATTTCTGAAGCTCGTTCTGTAGTATTTCTGAAGTCTCTCGTTAAAATGTTTTATGAGCATAAATCATGTATTTGCAAGAAATGTCAAGTTTTAGTAGGAGCTTTCACTTATCGAAGCTTTTCAACCCAAACCATTTTACTCAGAAATTTAATATTACAGAGGACAACGAAATTTTGGATAAAAATTAGTTTACTCACATTTATTTTTGTGAACATCGTCGACAAGTTAAAATTTTAGTGTGTACGAAATGATTGATCGAATAAGTTGTAAATAGACAAATTCTAAAATAATTCCAAACAATACTTGTCCGCCTTATATGCAGCATTATATACTCTTTACGCAGATGCTCAATTAGACAATACGTTCCGGCGTGCGCTTTGCCCGTTATTATTTGAAGCCGACTATGCCAAGCTTCGGTATTGTTTGTGGTTCGCGGTAAACTTTCGCATTTTTGCTCATAAATAGACCAAAAAGGCGATGCATAGCGTGGAGGTTTCTTGGTTCGTTTGTCGTTTACAACATAATTTCTGCCAAACCAAACAGCAATCTTTCGTGATTGTGGATCGACGTGCTTCAATAATTCTTTAAAAAAATCTTGAATTTCATCAGGATGGATGAATGCCCAGATCATTCGGGTATCAAGAGCGACATACTCATTTGTACTGCATGTATTTGTGAGTCGTTCTTTTTGTACGCGGCGCCAGATAATTTGGGCAATATGAAAATAACTACCATTCAACCGCGCAGTTGGAAACACAGCCTTGAGAGCAGAGGTGGAAGCTTCCTCAAAATCAGCCAATACAAAATTTGGCTTCAAATCTATGAAATAATCTCAGGTAAATCATTTCGTCATAACATTTCCGTGAAATCATAAATAGTTGACAAAATATGCATGGAACCACATCAAATGTTCCATCCATTAGCCAACAGTCTGTTTTCTCCAGCATTCGCAATGACTTAATTGTGCCCAAGTAAGTTATACTCACCGAGTCATTGCCAATGCCAAACCATTTTTCAGATAAAATAAATACTTCGCCGTCTACTGTTCTTAGATTTTCAGGAATATTTATATCACGGACTGTAGTTGGCTCTTTATCTAAAGATTGTCGAGCTCACTTTTTCTTGGATTTCTGTGCTTCTTTATTAGGAAAATATATCCTAGATATTATTGGACAGTTAATAATACTGTCCCTTATTATCGCAGCTGGATGTTTGTTTGTAGTACTGGCGGTCTCTTTTATTTTATTATTGGCGTAGCGTACTGGCAAGTCGGTCGCTATCGTACCATGCACATGTGTTGAAGGGGCCTTGACGAGAAAATGTTGTCCATTTTCAATTTTTGTTGGTATCTGTGCCTTACATTGGTATTTGCGATGATCCACGCAACCCCAGTAAAAACGATTTTTATCCTCGGCTTAAACATAAATGTAGTAACTGTGTCCTACATGGATGGCATAGCAAATCTTTGCTTTCGAAAATATAAAATCCCGACAAGAAAACGTAAATCCCGAATTTTCTTCCGTTTTTCCAGAATATATTACTAGAAGAGCAGTAAATTCCCCCTTTTCCAAAATTTTTTTTTAAGAATTTATCTCAATTTTTTCCAGAATATGTCTCTCGATCTTTTCCAGAATATTTCTCGCGCGAGATTTTATTTTTAAAAGTCGGAATTTTCCGAGATTTTCTGCCACCAGGATTTCGTTGCGTTAAGATTTTACTTAGACGCGTATTTATTAGATCGAGATATCGTTCAGTCGGGATTTTGTGAAATGAGATTTTATTACTCCGGATTTTCTGAATCGGGATTAACTACCATACCCCACTTCCCCACTTTCATACAGGATACCATCATATTCCCGAACGGAAAAATCCCCCCAAAAAATACCGAAAAATACAAAGTAAACTGCCCCATCGAAAGGGAAGACCCCAATAAATGTTTGATAACTAAAATATGAAAACAAAAGGAATCTACATAATTGCATGTCATCCTTGCGCGGAAAGGGCGCGAGTTTTATATTTTAGTATGTGAAATACAAACGTAAATATTTTTACAAATTTAATTCACTTATTAAAGCTTTTTTTTGTTATAATAAAATAATTTTATTTGGTTTTTAACTTAATATTTTATTTTTTATTAATTATTTAATAAAAACCCGACGTTTCGACGGTACATCCGTCATTCTCAGGGGCACAATTTTTACTACAATTTGAATGAAAATTTTTATTTTTTAATAACGAATGTTTTCCTAATGTATAACTACAGTTTAAATTAAAATTTACAAATTACTCAGTTTAACCGAAAAAATTTAAAGTTATACAATTTGAGTGACAAAAATTTTTTTTAAGAAAATCTACAAAATGTTGTCGTAATAATTAAACAAATATTTTGAAACTTCCTGGATATTTAATAAATTTTGAGATAAATTTTGTTGTTTTTTGATGTAAATACTTTCCAAAATTAACCTTTTATTGAGATTTTGCTCCTTATCAAGTAACTCAGCATCATCTAGAGATAAGGAGTGGTTACTTCCACGTAGATAATTCGATAAAGCACTGTGTGACGGTTTAAACTCATACGTAGAATCATAAATATGTTGACGAATTCGTTTTTTAAAATTTTGTTTAGGTTGACCGATATACTCTTTTTCATACGAACATTTTAATTTATATATTAGATTTGATTGTAACTCTATGGGCATTTTGTCTTTTAATTTAGTGAATAAAGCCATGTCCAAACTGTGCAATAGTGTCCGTCCAGATACTGAAAGATTTTTTTCGAAACAATTTGGCGTTAGCGAAAGCTAGGAATAAGAAATTTTTTTGTTGAGGTATCGAAAATTTCATGTTTATCCTTACAACAGACGGTTGACGAATAAATTCAAAATTGATGAAAGGAAGTTCTAGGCCATTCAGGACAAATACAATTTTTCGATAATTAATTGTGAAATTAACGAAACTTTCATCAAAATTAATCGTTTAAACAAGAATCGTGGTGAGCTGGTCGATGAAATAAAAAGAAAATTTCCGGAAGAAGTTTACACGGATTTTTTTAATAATGCTTCGATCCGGTTTGAGTTGGTGTACGAAGAGATTAAAAAATGTCAAATTAAAAAATTTGTGAATATGTTGGGATCAGAGGTTGGTGAAACGCAAGTTTTAGAATCAACATAACAAGCCAGTTCAGAGATTCGGCCAACCCATGGTCAGATTGAAGGAAGAGACACAACCGATGAAAAGTGGGTCGTAAATTTGACAAATTTGGAAATTCCTGAGGACATCATAAAAATTTTAAAGTTAGGTAATAAGTTTTGTTTACCTTTTAAAAAAGAAATTGTTCCTTATCACAAAATTATAGCGGATGTGGAGAGTAGTATTTCAGGACTAGATGAGACGGCTCATAATAATATTAGAAATAGACTAGTAAATGTGTTGACGAACTTCAAAACAAACAATTATTTGGGTAAAACATTTGTGAGTATTGAAGAAGTCCAACTGATTCGAGGGGCTCAAAAGGCAAAGAAATTTTTGAAGGAGCACCCCGAATTGTATGTGTTGAAAGCTGACAAGGGTAACATAACTGGTACTTATGCCAAAAATTGAATATGTAGAAAAAATGGAGTTACTCTTGTCGGTCATCAACACTTACAGTAAAATTCGGAAAGTTGGTATTTCTTCAATGCAATCTAAATTAAATGTAATCATTGGCTCGTGGGAACGTTTAGAAAAAATTGAGAACAATTTGGCAAAATTTCTTAAGAATTATCATGGTACGACCCCACGAATGTATGGTCTGCCAAAAGTACACAAAATTGGAATTCCCTTGAGACCAATTGTAAGCTATTTAGGTTCGCCTTTATACAATTTATCCAAATTTTTGTCTAACATTTCGAACCATTACGTGGGAAATAACTTTTCGGCTGTAAAAAACGCGGAAGATTTTAGAAATAAAATTAAAAATGTGTCTCTACGAATAGGTTATATATTAGTGTCGTTAGATGTGGTGTCGTTGTTTACAAACGTTGACTCATCTTTGGTAATAATTTTGGCTAAAACATTGTGGAATAGCATAAAAGCATGTAGTAACACAAATTTGGAGTCGAAACAATTTGTAGAAGGGTTGAAATTTGTGTTAGATCATACTGAATTTAGTTTCGGAGAAAGATGTTTTAGGCAAGTGTTTGGTTCTCCGATGGATTCACCAGTTAGTCCAGGCTAACCTAGTAATGGAACACGTTGAAACCGAAGTGTTAAAAACATCTTCCGTCAAACCTATCTTCTTTTACCGGTACGTGGATGATATTATTGCGGCTATTCCAAATTCGGAAATTAATAATTTTTTGGATTGACTTAATAGTTTTACCCCGCGAATTAAATTTACATGTGAAGTTGATGAATTGATTGAACTATGGTAATACGTAATGGGGATGGAAGTTTAACTACAGATTTATATCACAAAAAAACCTGGTCGGTTCGGTATCTAAATTATAACTCGAGCCTTCCATCATCTTACAAAAATAACACAGTGTTTCTGTTGGCTGAAAAAATTTGAGATTATCGGATGAGGGGTTTCATGCCGAAAATTTCAAAATTTTAAGTAATGTTCTAACTAAAAATAGCTATGCGAGAGGTGCGGTTACTAGAGGAATTAGAAAGGCTATCTACAAACATAGTAATTCGGGAAATATTTTGGAAAATACGCGCGTAAATCCAAATTTAATCGTTGAAAATAATTGCAAACTTTACATTTCGATCCCATATGTTAAAATTCTTTTCGAAAAAATAAAATTTCTTTTACAAAATTATGATATACAACTTGTTGGTAGAGCATTTCATAGTTTGGACATGGCTTTATTCACTAAATTAAAAGACAAAATGCCCATAGAGTTACAATCAAATCTAATATATAAATTAAAATGTTCGTGTGGAAAAGAGTATATCGGTCAAACTAAACAAAATTTTATAAAATGAATTCGTCAACATATTTATAATTCTACGTATGAGTTTAAACCGTCACACAGTGCTTTATCGAATTATCTACGTGGAAGTAACCACTCCTTATCTCTAGATGATGCTGAGTTACTTGATAAGGAGCAAAATCTCAATAAAAGGTTAATTTTGGAAAGTATTTACATCAAAAAACAACAAAATTTATCTCAAAATTTATTAAATATCCAGGAAGTATTCAAAATATTTGTTAAATTATTACGACAACATTTTGTAGATTTTCTTAAAAAAATGTTTTGTCACTCAAATTGTATAACTTTAAATTTTTTCGGTTAAACTGAGTAATTTGTAAATTTTAATTTAAACTGTAGTTACATTAGGAAAACATTCGTTATTAAAAAATAAAAATTTTCATTCAAATTTTAGTAAAAATTGTGCCCCTGAGAATGACGGAATGTACCGTCGAAACGTCGGGTTTTTATTAAATAATTAATAAAAAATAAAATATTAATTTAAAAACCAAATAAAATTATTTTATTATTTTTACAAATATTAATATTTTTGAAATTTTTGTGACATTATCCTGTCATCCTTGCGCAAAAGGTCCAATGCTAAGCGGCTTTGGGGAGTTCTCTATTTTAGTATGTGAATTATTTTTAAAAAATATAAATTTTTCAAAAATGGTTTAATCACTATGAATATTAGAATTTCAAAAAATCGTCAGGGCGGGGGTTTGGGGGCAGCAGCCCCATCCTCCAAGGTATAAAACGAATTAAAATAATATTTAAAAAATTTGTTATTTTTAATAAACTTGGTTTTTTGGGATTTTTTTATTTTGGATAACGATAGGTACCAACTACCAACCCATTTTTAATAACTCGAATATATAGAATTGGACGTAATTTTTCAAAATTCTGAAATATTAGGTTGTTCAGAAATTAATGCAAGTTTTATGATTTTATTTGTTTCAACAATTTTTCAATAATAAAGAATTACGCAAAGAGTTTAACATTATAAGTCATTTTAAAGCTTATTTTATGCTCGTTCTTATCACTCAATCTATTTGTAATCTAAATTGTAGTTTTGTCTATTTTTAGACCTTTGAAGTTAAGATGTCAAAACAAGAATTTCGCCAAATTTACTTGTATGAATTTAAACTCGGCCGCAGTGCAGCACAAACGGTTCGAAACATCAATGAAGTTTTGGGCCAAGGAAGTGTTAACGAATGCACAATACAACGTTGGTTTCAAAAATGTCGTCGTAGTGAACTCAGTCTTGAAGATGAGAAAGGTCGCGGACGTCCCTCTGCCATTGACGACGATGAATTGAAGGCTTTGGTGGAAGCAAACCCACGCACGACTGTTCGAGAGCTTGCAGGGGACCTAGGCGAAAGTAATGGATTAATTTCGGAACATTTGTGCCGAATTGGAAAGTCGAAGAAGCTCGACAAATGGGTGCCACACGAATTGAACGGAAACCAAAAAAATCGCCGTTATGAAGTTTGCTCTTCACTTCTTTTGCGCAACAAAAACGAACCATTTCTCGATCGCATTGTGACGTGCGATGAAAAGTGGATTCTATACGACAACCGACGACGTTCAGCGCAGTGGTTGGACCGTGCCAAAGCCCCTAAACACTTCTCCAAACCTGAGCTGCATCAAAAAAGACTATGGTGACTGTTTGGTGGTCGTCAGCCGGAATTATCCACTACAGCTTCTTGAATCCTGGCGAAAATATCACAGCAGAGAAATATTGTCAACAAAATGACAAAATGCACAAAGAACTAAAACTTCTGCGTCCAGCATTAGTCAATAGGAAGGGCCCAATTCTTCTGCACGATAATGCTCGACCACATGTTGCACAACCGACGATGCAGAAGTTGAATCAACTTGGCTACGAAGCTCTGCCTCATCCACCATACTCACCAGACCTCTCGCCAACCGACTATCACTTTTCAAGCATCTCGACCACTTCTTACAAGGAAAAGTATTCAACGACCAAACAGCCGCAAAAAATGCCTTCGAAGAATTCGTCGCTTCCAGAACTTCAGAATTCTATGCTACTGGAATTTATAAACTTGTATCTTGTTGGCAACAATGTGTAGGTTCTAATGGTTCTTATTTCGATTAATAAAATTTATTCTAAACTGAGATATGCCGTTTTAAATAAAATGGTTAAAAACCTGCTTTAATTTCTGAACAATTTAATACAATGGGACACAGCTCTGAAAAGTGTTTAATTTTTATTTTTTTATTTCTCTGATTTTTTTAGCCTTGAGGGATATAGCGCACAGTTTAACATCTTCATGTATTAGAAAATGAATTTGCAAACCAATCAAGAATCATAGCTCTCTTTCCTATATGAAACAATTTTATAAGAATTTCATCGGGGATCGAGTGTATCGAAAGCATTTGTTACATCTACAAATGAAACGCATAATAGAATAGATTCCATAGCAAAAAACTCTAAACTGCATATTTTTTTTAGACTAAAAACATGTTAGTTTTGTACGCAACGAGACACGAGTCTTTTGTAAATATTTTCGCGCGATTACATTTAATCCAGTTTTTTAATCGCCTTTTACGCAATATCTTATAATATCTATATGAATTCATTGACCTAAACGAAATTTGCATATTATATTGTCTGTATACAGATATCTGTAATAAACAAATCATATATTCACAAACAAAAGACAAAAAGACAAATAATCGCCAAGATAACAGGTCACTTAGACAAGACGAATAAATTTGTGTAAAGTATCCGCGACAATATAAATACGCGAGAAGTTCGTAGACCATATCGATTGTGTGTGCGCATAATTTACTTGTTAGGGAATTACATAGAGGTTAGGTTGATTGTCTCTTTAATTGTTTAGCAAATCAACAGTTTTTTTGTTTTGTTTTTATTTCTGTGGCGATTTATCATACTACAAACAAAATGTTGTGGTTCCGTTATGCTATATGTGACTATTTGTGTACAACTTATTGAATTTCAAAAAATATGTTTTATTTATTATCATTAACAATAGAGACACAACTCGCGATATAAATATGTTAATTAGTCATTGTGTTCTGAATCGGGTATAAATGCCAACAACTACATCATATTAATGGCATATTAATTACTCCTGTATTATATAATTCTTTATATTTATGTTGCATAAATGGATTTTGTATTACATAAATATGGTATACCTGACATTTATGTTTTTCAAAATTAATTCAATTTATTACTTATTTCCTTGATTAAAACCATACCATACAATTATTCTTGTAAATTCCCAATTAAGAAGTAAGGTAAAATAAAATGTAGTGATCGCATTTCTCAGTTTGTTCTCAATTAGAGGTCCTCATTAAATTAGAAAATAAAGCTTCAAATTTGAAAGCTCTCTTTTGACATAACTAAGTTATTCAATCTTATGTAGGTTAAACTAAACTAAGATTTCGGATAGCTTTTTTACCAATAATTAATGAATACCAAAAGCTCAGTAATAAAAAGCTTAAATTTGGATTGGCCTGATACCAACTAATATTAGTAAGGTTACCTAATAATACATTCTAAAACCTTTATTTGAAAGCAGAAGCTTAACACAACAATCAAGCCAACAGAAGTCGCATGGGCGCATAGCAAATCAACCTAGATTATACAAAGACATTTAGACTATGGAAAAACGAAGCTTTTACAAATTAAAATTGTTAAAATTTTCATAACAACAACATTCTGGTCAAATTGAAATAAAAGCTTACTGCGAATCGTGTGGTCACTAAGTCAATAAACATTACTTAGATGACGGCAGTACAAATTTGGTAAAATTGAACCAAAAGTTACCACTAACATTGTGTCGTTGAAAATACCTTCAATTTGTAACCCTTTGAATGCTCGAATCATAGTGGTATGATTAAGAAAGGTGACACTTAAGATTAATGATTCTTTCTGTGCCCACCTAGCCCTAAGTTGACCTACTTGCGCTATAATCCATGATTTAGAACCAAAATCCATCCAGATCCAGAGCCGTTTGATTTTTTGGTTGTCAGGATCGCTTGATTTGATATGTACAGTTCTTCTGTCAATCAAACGTACGACCGATCCCGTTTACTATACACTTTTTGTGGTTCTTATCACGAACTATTGCTAATTGATCGAAATTGAGATATTGTGGAGACGGGCCCAGCTTATGATTACTGATTGGTGCATGAAAATCAGGTCATGTTGACAAACGTGGAGCCCTCGCCAGTCATGAGTTGCCTATCACGTAATATAATCGGTCACTGGATCAATAAAAGGAACTCGATCCGATTATTCGAGTTCGAATTAAAAAAGCGATCCTTGCTAATGATGAACATTTTATTTTATAATTGTGAACTTAATAATTAATATATAACCCTGATTTGTGCTTTATAATCAAGATGTAATATTTATTATTGTGCTTGCAATAATAAAATATAAAGGGCTGAAACCTCACGAGGTGATCAGAACTTCGGTCTTTGGTCTTTTCAATGAGGATTGCATTCACCTGTCACACCTGTGTTATAAAGTTGGTGTGACAGTTTTGACAGGACTGATTTCTATTTTAACTAACATATATTTACTTATACATACAACAACACCCAAACAGGTCAAAAGCTTTAGTAGCAGGGGTACAGGAATCCAATATAACACGAAAAATCGTATTTTAGAACTTTATACCGAAAGTAGTACTTATACAAAATTATACGGATATTTCTAACCGTGTAACTGACCATATTCTAGAACTTTAACCAAAAATCATTTTAGAATCCCATTTACAACGCACATGTCAAACTTCTTTAGGGTAAGGAATAACTAAGTTCCATCCTACTTTGCCTTATTCCAGAGCTTTGTCAAAAATTATTTTAGAATTCCATTTCCAACACCCATCTCAAATTTGAAGATACCCCATTAAGGAATTGCCAGGTTCCATCCTACTCCAGAATTTCATCCAAAACTCATTTTAGAATCCCATTTTCAATACACATATCGAATTTCATCAAAATCGGTTGAGAAATGGGCCAGTTTCATCATACTTGGCCTTATTCCAGAACTTCATCCAAACAACATTTTAGAATCCCATTTTCAACGCACATGTCGAATTTCATCATAATCGGTTGAGAAATGGGCAAGTTCCATCATACTTGGCCATATTCCAGAACTTCATTCAAAATTCGTTTCAGAATCCTATTTCTGACACACATGTGAAATTTCATCATAATCGGATGAGAAATGGGCAAGTTCCATCATACTTGGCCATACTCCAGAACTTCATCCAAAACTCGTTTCAGAATCACATTTCCAACACACATGTGAAATTTCATAATAATCGGTTGAGAAATGGGCAAGTGCCACCTACTTGGCCATATTCCAGAACTTCATCCAAACAACATTTTAGAATTTCATTTTCAACGTACATGATAATTTCATCATAATCGATTGAGAAATGAGCAAGTTCCATCATACTTGGCCATACTCCAGAACTTCATCCAAAACTCGTTTCAGAATCACATTTCCAACACACATGTGAAAATATAAAGGGCTGAAACCTCACGAGGTGATCAGAACTTCGGTCTTTGGTATCTTCAATAACGTCATAAAGTTGGTGTGACAGTTTTGACATTATTGATTTCTATTTTAACCAACATATATTTACTTATACAACAGCAGCCAAACAGGTCAAAAGCTTCAGTAACATGGGTACAGGCATCCAATTTAAAACGAAAAATCGTATTCTAGAACCTTATACGGAAAATGGTATAACAAATTATACTGATACTTCTAACCGTTTAACTGACCATATTTCAGAAATTTATCCAAAGATCATTTTATAATCCCATTTCCATCACACATATCAAATTTCATCATAATCGGTTAAGAAATAGCCAAGTTCCATCATACTTGGCCATATTCTAGAACTTCATCCAGAACTCATTTCAGATTCCCAATTCGAATACACATGTCGAATTTCATCATAATCGGTTGAGAAATAGCCAAGTTCCAACATACTTGGCCATATTCCAGAACTTCATCCAAAACTCATTTTAGAATCCCATTTCAAATACAAATGTCGAATTTCATCGTAATCGGTTGAGAAATGGGCAAGTTCCATCCTACTTGGCCATATTCCAGAACTTCATCCAAAACTCATTTTGGAATCCCATTTCCAACACACATGTCAAATTTCATAATAATCGGTTGATAAATAGGCAAGTTCCATCATATAAAAAATTTGTTAACTATTCACTACATCCAAATCCAACCCCAACTCAACTGTAAAAAAAACTCAAAATCGGACAAGCCGTTCTCGAGATACCATGGGTCCAGACACACAGACATCCAGACAGACGGACGGACATTTTTTTTTTTGCATTTTCAGACTCAGGGACTTTCAAAACGTCGAGAAAAGTGGGTTTGGACCAACCAAATTTTTCGTCATTTTTGACAGGATTTCAATACTTTGGTGTTTTTAGACTGAAGTAACTAATAAACTATCAAAAGTGAACTGAATTGGTTTAACCTTGGTCCATGTGCAATTCTTCATCGCAACGCAAATCAAGTTCAAGTGATATCAAAACGAAATTACAATCAGAGAATTTTTGTGTTCAGTTATATAACACACTACATATTTCGTTTGCTTACCATAAAGTGAGTTGCGTTAGAAACTATTAAAGTGTAAGTGTATGGGATTGAAGTACAGTACGGATTTTACTGATCAATCACCAAGCAATTTAGACGTTTGGGTACATTGTAGCAAGTTTATCAACTGGTTGTTTTGTTAATCCGCACTCCAACGCTAATCTGTAACAATGACTCTGTGCTGTGTATGTAATGCGAAAGTGTCAGGAAATTTTTTTAATTGTGCCGGTGGATGCAATGAACTCATTCATTTTGAATGTGCAGGGATTAAAAAACCTGCGTTTAATGCCATTTCAGTAATTCCGAATTTTTCTTGGCGATTTGGTGTGTGCATTGATGTGTATAAAATTCCTGAGGAAAAGAAAGATCACATGAGTAATTCTATTGACGCTATATCAGTGTCCTTGTCCTTGATTAATAAAATATCTGCCACTATCAATAATAACGTGGAAAGTTTATTAAAACTAATACCATCACAACAGTCATCGTCTACAAAATTAATAAAAAAGCAAAGCAAATTAATACGGAAATAGCTTCACCAATAATTTCAAGTTCTAAAGTAATGTTAATAATACCATAATAACGGCTGCAACTGAAATAACTGATGGCAATTCCCAGCTCCACGTTCAAGTCACTGATGGCCTACAACCACCACACTTCCCGCCGTTGTCATCCGATGATGTTATTACGGACATTTCAACACCCATTTCATCATCTATTGTATCGGACTCTTCACCATCACTAACTTGTCAGGAAGCCGTTGGGGTTGAGAAGTCAGGTATTCCAAGTTCGGTTTGTCCAATCATGGAATTGCGCACAGCACCTGTGGTTCGAAGGAAATATTTGTATATGGGACGTTTCACGTCAACCGGGCCACCTCTATGCCCAAAATTTAAAGCGTCCAAAAATTTTTTTAAGACCACTAGTATTTTTGTTGAAACATCTACTTTTGAATGCCGAGTGCCGTTTAAAAAAAAACAAGATGGCGGCTCAATATGGTGGCTAAAATCTATATAATCGTTGGTTCGTCTCTTAGTGTAACTTCTGAACGACTTTACCGATTGAGGTCATATTTACATCGTATATTTGTTTTGTAGAGGCGATGGTTCCTAGCTGCGCTATTATCCGATAGGTGGCGCTGTAGTCAACTTATTAACAAATTCTATTATTATAGACCGAAATGACTCATATTCACAATATATGTTGGTTTAGTTCCAAAAAAAAATCACAAAATTTGGACCCGATAGGTGGCGCTGCGGTCGAGTTATTCAAGAATTTTATGTTTATAAACCGAAATGAACCATATTTTCACAATATGTTCGCGTGATCTGCAAAAGTGTTTTAGTATATGCTGCCGTCCAATAGATAGCACTATTTTTTGGTAGAACTCAATTTTGATATTTGGCTGAATTATTGCGTTTATCAACTCAATGTTTTGATTATTTATTGCTAAAAAAAATAATTTAATATCAATTATTAAAAAAACACGTGATATTGGGACTTTTCACGTCTACCGGGCCACCGCCGAACCCAATTTAAAGCATCTAAAAAACATATTAAGGGCACCAATATTTCCGTTTAAACCTCTACTTTCGAATGCTTAGTGCCGATTTTGAAAAAACAAATATTGCGGCAAAAATAATAAACTCACGAATAAATAATAAGGAAATTTAATTATTTTGTCTAGTTAAGTTGAAAATAAATCAAAATTGAGTAAAAATATATTATTGAGTAACTGGTTAGAGAACCAAAGGGCATTTTCACCACCATGGCTATAGGCATTTTTATTGAAAACGAATAAAATTCGATTTTTTTGGCACTAAATCAACATATATTATGAATATGAGTCATTTCGGTCCATAATAATAGAATTTGTTAATAAGTTGACTACAGCGCCACATATCGGATAATAACGTAGCTAGGAACCATCGCCTCTACAAAACAAATATACGATGTAAATATGACCTCAATCGGTAAAGTCGTTCAGAAGTTACACTAAGAGACGAACCAACGATTATATAGATTTTAGCCACCATATTGAACCGCCATCTTGTGTTTTTTTTTTCAAAAACGGCACTCGGCAAGCAAATAGAAGTCCTGCGTAATAAATGTCACAGGAAGTAGAGGCGTACAGGAAGTATTTGCGATGTAATCCGAAGAATTTCTGGAGATTTGTCAAAATTAAAAACCGCATAATAACGGCTCGCGAAATTCCTTTAAATCGCTACGACTGAATTTGATAAATTAATCGACCGTCAACATAAATATAACGGCCTTGACAACTTACCAATAGACTAGAAAAAATCTTAAATCTTTTCATCCGGTTACTTCTTTAACAATCGATAGATCGTTCAAACAAAAATAACGACCTCGATGATTATGGTTTCATTTATCCCCCATGGGCTAAAGTAAGATCTCGGCAACATGACCAAAATTCGAAAGGTTTAATATGAAAGTTTTATTCTAAATTTACCGTACAACAACAAGTAAAATCAAATAAATAACAAAACTATCTAAAACACGATAAAAAAAAAATTCGCAAACTCGGTTGGAAAAATTCTAAAATTAACTGATGTTAATGTTGTGCTTATGCCAACATTTTCATTTGACATACATTTAATCCGAACAATATTTAGGCCATAACAATAGATTTATAAAGATGTTCTGTAATCTGTAATGGGTGATACTGAAGCAATGTCACTTAAAGTGATTCACTTTGTAATTTAATATTTATGGGGAAATTACCCAACCGGACACAAAACTATAACTCACAACTATGTATAAAGTGTAAAATAAATTAAATTTCAAGAGGCTATTCAACTTTTGCCTCTCTATACCGTTTGTAAATTATTTAGTATCTCACAATACAAAACAAAAACGTTTTTCAAAGGAAATTTATTACTTTATGATGATCCCGCACAATTGTATAAACAAAGTCACCTCATCTTCTATAATGTACAATTCTCCAATATATACGATAATAAAACATGTGATAACGTTAATACAAACTCGTTACATAAAAATATTATTAGGAAAATTTTAATATCAGTTTGCAATTATTTATTTAATTGCTTAAGTACAAAAGGGCATACTATGATTGTACCGCGCATAAAATTGTGCCAGTAAAATCTCAAATGTGTTAAGAACTTACTTAAAATATTATTTCGTATTTATTCATTGAAATTTCATCCAAGATAAAATAATATTGTTCCCACACAATTTTTTTTTTTTTTTTTTTTTGTTGATAAACACTACAATTGCCAAATACTTTACAACCACAATTTCTAATTATAATTTATAATCACAAAACATAATAGCACAACAAATATATACAAATAATAATATTGTAACCTCAATTAAAATCACATAAAAAATTCACGATTAGCTAGTTCGAGTACAATATGCACATAAGCATAAATTAAACAAAAATTTAACAGATAAAAAACATAAACTGATTACCGCGTAACTATCAACATCACTGTTACATGAATGAAATTCAACTGAATGCAAGCAAGGCATACACGAGAATTTCTTTTTGTATACAAAATAAAAAATTCTTCTTGTGTATGTTAGAAAATGAAACAAATAAAAATAAAAAAAAATAAAAATATTTTGTTTGCATGTAGGTAAGTCTGAAATTTTTATGAACTCATTACTATGCAAATGTAATGAGCCGTCACATTATTAAAATTTTAATGATGATTCTGTAATACAGTGTACCTTAATCTATGTTTGACTGTCAAACAATTCGCGCAATAAAAAATAAATTTTGCACTAATTATGTGAATTCCTGAGTCAATTGTCAATAGAACGGTGGGGCTTCTTGCACTCTTGATTAGATTGTGACCCAAACAAGTACAGGCTTAGCAAACTATGCCTTGTGCCAATTTAAATTAATTTAATAATATTCTCAATTTATGTCTCTATCACAATCCGATGGAAATTACATTTGATTCTGCGGGTTTTATGGTTTGACGATCGAAATTTAAAAAACTCTAATGCTGTGTGTTTCAAAATACTATACAAACTAAACTAATTCAATACTATTAGTTCAAGCAATATATCAATAGATGTCACTAGTAAAAAAGTCTTCATCTGTGCCTCATATCCAACTAAACGAAATACAAATGTCATTCGAAGTTAATAAAAACTTAACTTAAGCTTGTGCTGGAATGTTTTTAAATATTTAAATACCAGTAAATGTCTGACAACGACAAGCATCAAGTACCGAAGAAGAGCTAAACAACTGCCATGTGCCGATGGCATCTCAATGCCGCTTGAACCTGTGCTTCGGAAATGCTGACGATAAAACCAGCATTTGTTGCCATTATTTCAAGGATCCGGCGTGTTCCAACCATGCAAGATTGTTTTATAAAACATCCGGTATCAAAGAGGTGCTTGATTCAGATGAAGGATAGACAGGCGATGCCAAAATTTACTATTTGAGATTTATTCTGAAGAATTTGTCGGCCATTAGATTGGGATCAGATTTTTAAATATGGCCCAACTAAAAGAAATATTTTGAAACCAGCACCAAATGGCATACGCATATTTGTCGGTGTATTTTAATGTTAAAATGATTCTCTTGGAGGGAATTATGAAGTACATAATTGAAAAGATTCCTTTCTTTGCTTAACTGGATCGCTCATTTTCGCCTTAACATATGTTCAAAAGGGCAAAAACATATTAGCACATTTTTAAAATTAAAACCAAAGTTCAATGGTTTGCGGCTGTCTGAAATATTCCGGCCATTTTTAAAGCTCTTCCATAAATTATCCCATTCCATCTTGTTGAAAGTGTTGAAAATGTTTTTCTGATTTCTCTGGTTCAATTACGCGATGTTACAAAATCAGTGATATTTTGAGATTTTTGACATTTCCTGGCATTTATCGAGGTTTTTGTGCTTTCCGAGATTTGCCTTTAGCATTGAGATAGCATTTAAGAAATACATAGTTTGGTTTAAGTTTGGCGGTTATTAAGTTGCATGACATTACAAAGATGAGACTGTCGAAAATATTTGAAACTTAATTTAGAAATAATTTTGGATTTATCCGGATATTGTTCATTTAAACACTTTTAATATTTAAAAATGTATTCAGCTTTCTTCAAATAATTTGACAACAAATACTAATAATTTTTTGGAAAATTTCAACACAATAAAGTAAAATTTGGCCGATTCATCGATTAATTAAAAAGTCGTAAATGTATCTGAAGAGAATGCATAATTCATAAATTTTATAAATTTATAGCCGGTTAAGGCCTCTGTCATACGTTAGGATCGATATTCAAATGAGTCAATTGTTTGGAAATTATAAACAAAAATTTAAAAAAGAAATTTTATTTTAATATTTGAATTAATCCTCATGTATAATACAAGGAAACATGTTGGGGTCAGCCTGACCTCTATTCAACACAACGTTAGAGCAAACCGTTCAACTACAGAAGGTTAAGAAATGATATTGCCAGTGCCACACCACTTGTTCACCAACATTATTTTGTTTTACTACAAGTATGGATTAAATAAAAGTTCGCCTAAAAACATAGAAGGAGACGATTAACAAAAGTAATTCAAGAGATATATAATTTGTGAGATTAGGTTATAAGTTTTAAAGTTTAAAGTTTTACAGCTTTAATGTTTTAAAGTTTTAGTGTTTTAAAGTTATAAAGTTTTAAAGCTTTAATATTTTAAAGATTCAAAGTTTTAAAGTTTCAAAGTTTTAAAGTTATAAAGCATTAAAGTTTTAATGTTCTAAAATTTTAAAGTTTGAAAGATTTAAAGCTTTAAACTGTTAAAGTTTTAATGTTATAGTTTTAAAATTTTGAAATTTTATAGTTTTTTTGTGTGTATGTCTCTATATCTGCAATCTTTTCTGGGGCTCAAGGCACTCCCTACTCTTTCGCAGTCCTCTTTTAACGTCCTACCTTACGCCGTTGCCAGCCAACTCGAGGACGTACGGCTATAGACCCGCTTTTGTTTAAACCACCTGCACATTGCATTGCTTCATTCCAGCCTATAGTACTGACATGAAAGGTGAGCCGGCCCATGGATTCCCCACTTTCAACAGGGGGTCATAGATGTGTTCATCGTCATCACCGATCGTAATCAGATGATGAAAAATTGCTTTTGCATCCCGCCCCTATAGGGATTCGAACCCGTTACCTCCCGATCCAACCGTAGCTTTAACCATTGCGCCGTTTGGTCGTTAATTTTATAGTTTTAAAGTTATAAAGTTTTAAGGCCTTAAAGTTTTAATGTTTTAAAGTTATAAATTTTTAAAGCTTTAAAGTTCTAAAGCTTTAAAGTTTTAGAATTATAAAGTCTTACATTTTTAAAGTTTTAAAGGTTTAAAGTTTTAATGTTTTAAAGTTTTAAAGTTTTCAAGTTATAAAGCTTTAAAGTTTTAAAGTTATAAAGTTTTAATGTTTCAAAGTTTTAAAATTTGTTTTGAAGCTTTAAATTTTTAATTTTTGAAATCTTAAAGTTTTAAAATTTTAAATATTTAAATTTTTTTTAGTTTTAAAGTTTTGAAGTTATAAAGTATTAAAGCTTTAAACTTTTAATATTTTAAAGTTACAAAGGTTTAAAGCTTTAAAATTTTAATGTTTTAAAGTTATAAAGTTTTAAAGCTTAAAAGATTTAATGTTTTAAAATTTTAAAGTAATAATGTTTTAAAGGTGTAAAGTTTTAATGTTTAAAGTTTTACTGATTTAAAGTTTTAAAGTTTTAAAAATTTAAAATTTTAAAGTTTTAGAGCTTTAAATTTTTAATTTTTAAAATCTTAAGACGAAATTTAAAGTTTTATGTTTTAAAGGTTTAATATTTTAAAAATTCACCCTATCGATCGGTCACAAGGCTACTTTTCACTGCAGATGTTGGAGACAGTTAAACCCCATTGCTGGTGATCCATGGTCTAAGGTTAGAACAATCTTAACTAAAATTATCCATTTTATGGGTCAATAAAATAATTTTTTTGAATTATCGTAGTTTATTTTATTTATATGCAAATTTATATTTGCAGTGACATCTGTGGGTACTAATTTTGATTTACTTGCTGTAGTTACCCTATCGGTCACAAGACTACTTTGCGCTGCAGATGTTGGAGACAAGCTACTTTACAATTTTATATGGAAACGTCACTTGGCTAGCGGTACGTGTAACAGGTGTACAGGGCACGACGCATTTGGTGGTTTCTACATAGTTGCAGCGTTGGAATATAGACCACGAGATACATGGCTATAGACGGTCAAACCCTACCCTATTGAGACGCGACCAACACCCAAAAACGGTGAATGTGTATCAAGTTGATAAGTGAGCCTTGTTAAGTTGGTCTAGATCATGATGTGTGTCTATTGGTAATAAACGTTAAATCAAGAAGGACGGCATATTCTCAATTGGCCTCGGGGCGGCAAAACTCTAAATCTGGCCCTGATCTGTTTTAAATGCAATTTAAAACGAAGATTACCACGCTTCCTTATTTTTGCTTAATTTTGTATTGCAAAATAAAATAACAAAATTTACCAATAATTAATATCAGGCTGGTCGCTGTTTACGAATTTACGGTCCAAATTTTATAATTCAAGATGGCAGATCCATGCCCGCTTTAAAATCTATAAAAATGACTGATTTTTTACAATTTGTTGAATTTCGAGGTTAATTTTATTCAAATAAGCATTTCGACCAAAAATTCTTAATCAGGGATTCTTCTATAAAAGTGGGGATATTTTGAAGTAATTCAAATTTTTCCACCAAACTTTGTAAACGAGGTTTATGAGAGGTTAATCATAAATTTAAGGTCAAAATTTTTTCAAAATTGCCTCTATGAAATACTAAAAGAAAAGATATTTTTGTACTTTTTTGATAAAAATATATACAACAGGATTTTTTGGATTGTTGAAGGTGAATTTATCGTCAAAGTGATTATTTGAAAATAAAATTTACCTCAAAAATTCAGAAAATTATAAAAAATTAACTATTTCTTGAAACCAACCAACTATTTCTTAGGAAAAAATTACGAAAAAATAAGGAAACCTTTTCAGGTGGTAAACTTTGTTTTAAATCGCATTTAAAACCGATCACAAAAGGTTTCATCAAAATCCTTTTTGTTCAAAAGCTTCGATGTCCGAGATAAAACAGTATATCGATAATAATTTTACTTACAGATTCTATTGTAACTGATAGTGATAAATGTGAGAGAAAGAAATTATTTTATTTCAGATTGTTGTTGCATTCACGGACAAAAACTATAGAAAATGTTTGTCACTTAAGTACTGTGATACGTCCGGTCACCGTATTTTGTTGCAACAACTTGACGAATAAAAGTCATTATAAGAATGTCTTCGCAAATCTTCTCAAAACTCAAGAAAATAACAAAACTAAGTATTTACCGATAAATATTATTTATTGAATTTATATTTGGTTACATACGAGTATAATAAAGTTAATCAAATAATTATAAAATGCAATACTTTTATTAAAATTTATTTATTAAAAATATTTTTAAAGCTATATTGTGTTTATTGTGGGGCCGGTTTGAATACCATTTCGATCATATTGTCACTCGCCTTTAATATTTGAACCGAGTTTCCGGGTTATTGCAAATGAAATCTACATCTTTCATTCTGCAACGAACATTTATAAATTCATTTATTATCTCCAAATATTTAATAGCGATTGTGTATTCAAAATTTGGTTTAACGCGAAGCGATTCACCTAGACAGGTTAACATACAAAACCAGTGCCCAGGGGACGATTGTTTAAACTGAATTTTCCCACTTTCACTTGTTTTTATATTTTTTGATGTAATTTCTATTTCAATATACTTTCTGTTGTTTTCAATTCCGATCCATATGCCATGTAGAATTGTATCCTTTGAGACAGTAAATTTGGTTTCAAATACTGTGTCACGTCTAATTTGTCGCAATTCATAAAGTGTTTTCCATTCGTTTCTGCGTTTTGTTATCCAAACGTCATTTTCACTGTTACTCCCAAATAAAAATTGTTTCCCAATTGACATCATATCACTGTCACTTAGTAGTCCGGGATATTTATTAGCACAATCACGTATTTTATAACTCGACATTGCAGGGAACCGAATTTTTTTGATGAGCCTATCGAATTGTTGCCTTCCTTCTGTTAATGATATTTGATGTTGTTTGCAATAGTTTGCGATCCATCTGGCCACCGCATTAAATATTTGTTTTTCTGTCATGCCATCGAATTGCTCTAACTGTAAAGCGTCATTTACGGCATTTGGATGAAGCAATAAAAATTGTGGTTGGTTGTAATTAAGCTTCAGGTTGCGAGAGAATATATAATTACTTCGGTGGTGGCCAATTTCATATTTCTCAGTGACACAATACCCAAAAAAATTTAGAATCCATTCATGCGAATCACATGAATTAATCACTCGGCTTTCCAGCATTATAACGTTGTATTTAATAGCGAGCTTCAACAACTCAATTCCATTGCCATTCGTAATTTTACATTCATCCGTGTACAAGAAGCGTACAAATTCCAAAAATGTTTCGTACGTACAATCGGTGATCGGTATTAGCTTCTTCTCACCCAAAGTTTTTTCCAATTGATCCTCAAACACCGTACTTCGCATCATTAATGCAAGTGAGTGGGCGTAGATTATTTTGCCACCCACACTGAATTGTACGTCCGATAAGAAATTCTGGTTAAATAGTTTTTTGATAATTTCATGCATTCTAAGATGTGGAGAACAGTTTAGTTTGAATTTCATTTTATGGAAATTTTTTGCGTGCACTTGTCACTTAACACTTTTTTAACACAGGAATTTAATTGTAAGCCTCCAACTTAACTATAGTATCGTATTAATGATATGGGAATTAAAATTCGATTTTTTATTTTTTTAAATTCTTATCTTATCTGTACAGGGTAACGTTAAACGTTCGTGAAATGGTGACAAATGCTGTTATTAAAAATTTGTTAATTTGATTAACTAGAAAGCGAAAAATACAAATAAATATTTTATGAATACTTAAGCCCAGTTTACACCTCTCGTGAACATTAACGTGTACAAAACATTTTTTGTTAATAAATCTGAAATTACTTGATTTTTTTCACAGTGAAATGTTTGTGAACAAAAATTTTATTTCAAATTCCAATCAGTTTTAATGAAAACCATCAAGTAATTTCAGATTTATCAACAAAAAATGTTTTGTTCATGTTCATGTTCACGAAAGGTGTAAACTGGGCTTAAGTTCGAAGTAATTCTTTGTAGAAAAAAAAAATTGTATTGCAACGGTGCAATATTTATATACATACTGTTACAAAACAAATATTTTTATGTCGCTATCAGACAACCGATCTGTTGTTGAATTCAAACGATAATTGTATTACAGTTTTTCTTCTCTCTTATGATTTGTTTTCTATTGGTGAGAGAAGGAACGCCGACCCTATTAAAGCTTACAGTGAAACGGACAGCCCAACTAAGTGTTTAACCAAAGCACCTAGATATACTACAGAAAAAAAAATTAAATTTTCACACAAATCATATGAAAAGTTAATTTTTTGACATATGTAGGACAAGGACCACGAAGTTTGAAAGTTTTAAAGTTTTAAACTGCTAATGTTTTAAAATTTTAAAGTTTCAATGTTATAAAGTTTGAAAGATTTAAAGTTTTTAATTTTTAAAGTTTTAATGTTTAAAAATTTAAAAATTTTATTGTTATAAAGTTTGAAAGTTTTAAAGCTTTAAAGTGTTCGAGTTATAAAGTTTTATAGCTTTAAAGTGTAGTTGTTTTAAAATTTTAAAGTTTAATGTTATAAAGTTTTAAAGTTTTTTTGTAGTTGTTTTAAAATTTTAAAGTTTAATGTTATAAAGCTTTAAAGTTTCAATGTTTTAATATTTTGGAATTTTAAAGCTTTAAACTGTTAATGTTTTAAAATTTTAAAGTTTTAATGTTATAAAGTTTTAAAGTTTGCAAGTTTTAAAATGTTAGAGTTATAAAATTTTAAAGCTTTAATGTTATAAAGTTTTTAAATTTTAAAGCTTTAAAGTTTCAATGTTTTAATGTTTTGAAGTTTTAAAGTGTTAAAACTGTTAATGTTTTAATGTTATAAAGTTTGAAAGTTTTAAAGATTTAAAATTTAAAATTTTTAAAGTTTTAATGTCTAAAATCTTAAAAATTTTAATGTTATAGTTGTAAAGCTTTAAAATGTTAGAGTTATAAAGTTTTAAAGCTTTAAACTGTTAATGTTTTAATATTTGAATGTTATAAAGTTTTAAAGTTTGCAAGTTTTAAAGTTTCAAATTTATAAAATTTTAAAGCTTTAATGTTATAAAGTTTTTAAATGTTAAAGCTTTAAAGTTTCAATGTTTAAATGTTTTGGATTTTTAAAGCTTTAAACTGTTAATGTTTTAATCTTATAAAGTTTGATAGTTTTAAAGATTTAAAGTTTTAAATTTTTAAAGCTTTAAACTGCTAATGTTTTAATGTTATAAAGTTTTAAAATTTGAAATTTTTAAAGTTTCAAAGGATTAACATTTTAATTTTTTATGCACCATGGGCCCATCGTGGCATTGAGTGCGGAATCTCTGATGGTCATAATAAAAACATTTTAAAGCTTTAATGGTATAAAGTTTTTATTTATATTTTAAAGCTTTAAAGATTCAATGTTTTGATGTTTTGAAGTTTTAAAGTTTTAAACTGTTCAAGTTTTAATGTTATAAAGTTTTAAAGATTTAAAGTTTTAAATTTTTAATGCTTTAAACTGCTAATGTTTAAACATTTTAAAATTTTAATGTAATAAAGTTTTAAAGCTTTCAACTGTTAATATTTTAAAATTTTAAAGTTTTAATGTTAGTTTTAAAGAAAAATTATATGTATTTGTTTGGTTTTAAACTTATTTTTTTATTTTTTAAATCTTCGACGTTTCGGTGGTATTTTCCACCATTCTCAAGGAGCAATCGAAACCAACAATAAAAATTATTTTCAAAAATTTGAAAACTATTTACAAAAAATTCCAGTGTAGCTTGATTTGAAAGCTATTTTTTCAAAAATTATGTATAGCTTGATTCAAAAATATTTTTTATATAAAATAAAGTGAAGAACTTTTTAATAATTATATAAAATAAAATGAATTTTAAAAAAAAAACGACCTATAATTGACTTTAATTAAATAATATGATCATAATAATTTAACAAAAATTTGGAAACTTCCTGGACGTTTATTAAATTTTACGAGTTTTGTTGAATTTGTTTTATGTGTATACTTTCCAAAATTAACCTTTTTGTAAGATTTGGTTCCATATCTAGTATATCAATATCGTCAGACAATAAATGTCTACTTTCACGTAAGTGATTCGATATTGCACTGTGTGATAATTTAAAAGAACTTGTCGAATCGTAAACATGTTGGTAAACCCTCTTTTTTAAATTTTGTTTGGTTTGCCCAACATATTCCTTTCCACAAGAGCACTTCAATTTATAAACTAAATTGGATTGTAACACTTTTGGAATTTGGTCTTTTTGTAAACAAATAATTATCTAAACTTCGAAATGCTCTACCTACAACTTGTATATTGTAATTTTTTAACACAAATTTAATTTTTTCGAAAAGAATTTTCACGTAAGGTATGGTTAAAAAAATTTTGCGAGTATTTTCAACAATTAAATTTTGAGGTTCACGGACATTTTCTAAACAATTGTTGTTTTTGTCTATAGCCTTTTTTATGTTCTTCATAATAATATTTTTTGGATTTCCGTTTTTTCCTAATATGTCTGTTAACTTCTTGAAATTAGCAGAATGATAACCATCATCTGATAATTTCAAAATTTTGTCTGCTAACAAGAATACCGTATTATTTTTGTACGAAGATGGAAGCCAAGAATCATAATTTAGATAACCTGACTGTGAATTTTTATGATACCAATCTGTTTTTAAGGTTCCATCTTCACCTCGCATTACTACGACATCCAAAAAGGCTAAACGACCTTGGTTTTCAATTTCACAAGTAAAATTTAATCGCGGAGTAAAATTATTAAAAATATTTAGAAAATTATCCACTTAAGAATTTGGAATAGCCGCAATAATATCATCTACATACCTATAAAAGAAAATAGGTTTAAAGGAAGATGCTTTCAAAACCTCAGTTTCAACATACTCCATTAATAAATTGGCTACTGTTGGACTAACTGGTGAACCCACTGGGAATCGAATACTTGTTTAAAACATCTCCCATTAAAACTAAATTCCGTATGATTTAGAACAAATTTTACCACTTCCAAAAATTCGTTCAAACTCAAATTTGTGTTACTTTTACTTTTTAGTTCATTCCAAAATTGTCCAATTAAATTTAAAACCAAAGATGAATCCACATTTGTAAACAAAGACACTACATCCAACGATACAAATATACAATTTGAAGGCAGAATAACATTTTTAATTTTATTTCTAAAATCTTCCGCGTTTTTTACAGATGAAAAATTGTTCCCCACAAAACAATTTAAAATATTTGACAAAAATTTTGATAAGTTATATAACGGCGAACCTACATAACTAATTATTGGTCTAACCGGACAACCAACCTTATGAACCTTTGGTAGACCATACATCCGCGGAGTCGCACCATTATAATTTCTATGTTCTTTAGCTACCGTTCTATTAATTTTGCCTAAACGTTCCCAAGAAGTAATTATTAAATTTAGATTTGTTTGCATTGAAGAAATGCCAACTTTCCGTATTTCAATATACGTATTGTTATCTGATAAGAGTTCCTTTAATTTTTCCAAATACTCTGTTTTCGGCATAAGTACCGTTGCATTGCCCTTATCAGCTTTCAAAACGTATACTTCCGGATTTTCGTTTAAAAACGTTTTCGCTTTGTAAGCTTCACGAATTTGTTGCATTTCTTCAATGCGTAAAAATTTTTTGTTTCCAAAATTATTTCCTGTTTTAAAATTTGTTATAATATTAACTAATCTATTCCGAATAATGTTATGGGTCGCTTCGTCTAAATTTGAAATACTACTCTCTAAATTTGCTATAATACTATTGTAAGGAACCAAATCTTTTTTGAAAGGTATACAAAATTTATTACCTAGTTTTAGAATTTTCAAAGTATCCAAGGGAATTTCCAAATTTGTCAAATTGATTATCCATTTTTCTTCAACTGTTTCCACAGGACTGGAACTTATCTCAACCGTTTCACTTTGGACGAAATTAGGATGCACAGATGATTCGATAATTTCGGCCGCTGAAGGAACTTCACGGTTCAGCATAGTTAGGAATTTCCTGATATGCTTTCGTTTGATGTGTTCAAAAAATTTTTCGTATCGAATTGTTGTAATTGCCAAAAAATCTTCAAAAATATTTTGAGGAAAACTGTTCTTAATTTCTTCTCGTAATTTGTTTAATGTTTTATTTAAATAATTTATTCTTTGAAAAGTTTCCTTAATTTCGAAATTTATAATTGAAACTTATCTTCAACTAATCTAAAATTGTTCTCCTTAATTCTAAAAATGTTTTTCAGTTGCCTATTTTTTGGGAACACGTGAAATTTTCTGCAACGTATTAAAAAGTTCATCTTGTTTATTGATTTAGCACACTATCTCCATTAAATAGTCTTCTCAGTTTTCGAAAAAAAACTATTATTATTTTCGTCCATTTTCACCAACCGGACCAACAATACTTTGTTAACTTTTTAAGTTTTATCTATTTAATAAAGTAATTTTTTAAAGTTTTATTGTTTTAAAGTTAAAAAGTTTTAATGCTTTAATGTTTCAATGTTTTATTGTTTTGAAGTTTTAAAGCTTTAAACTGTTAATGTTTTAATGTTATAAAGTTTGAAAGTTTTAAAGATTTAAAATTTTAAATTTTTAAAGCTTTAAACTGCTAATGTTTTAATGTTATAAAGTTTTAAAATTTGAAATTTTTAAAGTTTCAAAGGATTAACATTTTAAAGCTTTAATGGTATAAAGTTTTTAAATTTTAAAGCTTTAAAGATTCAATGTTTTGATGTTTTGAAGTTTTAAAGCTTTAAACTGTTCAAGTTTTAATGTTATAAAGTTTTAAAGATTTAAATTTTTAAATTTTTAAAGATTTAGGCTGGAAACACACCGAATTAGTCAAAACGTTTTTATCTTGTCTTAAAGCGCCTGGCTGTCAAAATATATACGATTGGATAGCGCTATTCACATTGAATCAGGCAAAACAATTAAACGTTAAACATTTTGTTTCATAAAACATAGAATGGCAAACATTCTATTGTGCCTTATGGGTCCATGCACACATAATAAAGCAAAATGGTCTTAAGTCAAATTTGACTAACGAAACATGATTGAAGGCGACCATGGCGTATAAACAAATAGGTTAATTCACACTGAAACAAAACAAAGCAAAACAAGACAAAACTGTTTGAGTCACGAAAAAACAGTGTTTGACGTCGTTTCGTGGTCGCTGTTTTATAAAGCAAGAAATAAATAATTATCAAAATAAATAAATTTAATATTTTTAGCAAAACTAATATTTTTAATTAAAATTGTTTAATTTATTTAATATTTTTTTAATCGTATTTTGTTGATGGGAAACATTTTTTCTTATTTTGCTGGCAACATTTTGTATTCATTTTATCAAACCAATTCACACCACCTATAAAGCAACACGAGACAATTTAACTAAAAACAATTTATTTGATTGTATGTGGGCTATGTTTAGGCAAATCGTCTTGCCTATTCAAAGCAAAAACGTTTTGACTAATTTGGTGTGTCGCTAAATTTTAATATTTTAATGGTATAAAGTTTGAATGTTTTAAAGCTTTATAGTGTTAGGGTTATAAAGTTTTAAAGCTTCAAAGTGTTAGAGTTATAAAGTTTTAAAGCTTTATCTGGTAATTTTCTAAAATTTGAAAGTTTTAAAGATTTAAAGTTTTACATTTTTAAAGATTTAATGATTAAAAATTTTAAAATTTTAATGTTATAAAGTTTGGAAGTTTTAAAGCTTCAAAGTGTTAGAGTTATAAAGTTTTAAAGCTTCAACGTGTTTTAAAGTTTTAAAGCATTAAACTGTTAATGTTTTAAAATTTTAAAGTTTTAATGTTATAAAATTTGATAGTTTTTAAGATTTAAAATTTTAAATTTTTAAAGTAAAATTTTTAATTTTATAAAGTTTTAAAGCTTTAAAGTATTAGAGTTATAAAGTTTTAAAGCTTTAAACTGTTAATGTTTTAAAATTTTAAAATTTTAATGTTATAAAGTTTTAAAGTTTGCAAGTTTTAAAGTTTGCAAGTTTTAAAGTTTAAAAGTTATAAAATTTTAAAGCTTTTGTTATAAAGTTTTTAAATTTTAAAGCTTTAAAGTTTTAGAGTTATAAAGTTTTAAGCTTTAATGTTCTAAAGTCATAAAGTTTTAAAGTTATAGAGTTTTGAAGCTTTAAATATTTAAAGTTTTGATGTTATAAAGTTTGAAATTTTTAAAGTTTTAAAGATTTAAAGTTTTAAAATTTTAGAGTTTAAGAGTTATTAAGCTTTAAAGTTTTAAAGTTATAAAGTTTTAAAATTATTAAGTTTTAAAGCTTTAAAAGCTTTAAAGTTTGAAAGTTTTGAAGAAACAATTTACTCAGATACGGTGCTAACTTGCTACCCATACAAGTTCCAAAACTTTGTTTGTATATTTTTCCCCTGAATTGAAAATACGACTGGTCCATGCACGCCTTAGCAACTTCTTGATAAAGACGAATTTTAGTGTCATCCACTTTCTCAAACCTCGTGTGATCCACCAAACATTCGATCGCCTTGTCAACTGGTACGTTGGGATATAAGGCTGTGTTACGTCAAAAGATATCATATTTCATCCTCAGTTAGACATAAGTTTTCTAATTTTGTTGCAAACTCCTGTGTGTTCTTTAAATACATTTCGATCGGTTGTCTTAAAATAAGATATGAGATCTCACACACTATGTATAACTCTTATCTTTATATTCTTCTCTCTCCTTCATTGCACTAACCAGATCGATTTTTGTTATGTGATATCAAAGAACTATACTTATAGTTGTAGTTGTTAATTTTTCTAAGTGGACTGAAATCCTCCCACTAGAGAATAAGCAATCATCAGAGGTAATTAAAAATTTGAAAATTATTTTTTCAACACATGGAATTCCAAAAATATTAATTGGCAATAATATGGCATTTTCATCCAGAGAGTGTGCGGAATTTAGATCATTTAAAATAAACAACAAAAACTGAAATGAAAACCTTACTTGGAATTTTAAAGGTCAAAATGTGTAGAAATTAGTAGAATTGTGGCTTAATTATAATACCACCACTGTAGGTGGATTTTTATTATTCGCTTGGAACCATCTTATTCACACAACTGAAGTAGTCGTGTGTATGGACGATATTCTTATCGCTATCGAGTCAGTTGAAGGTCATTTTAAAATTTTGTCTGAAGTTTCGAGTTAATGCATCTAAATTGTTTAGAGATGCAATCGTCAAAATGCGTCTTTTTCAAGCCAAGTGTTTAGAATTTATAGGTTTTCGAAAGACGGAGTTTCGTCATCATTACGTAATATATAGGCAATACTGAATTATCTGATCCCGATGAATAACTATTCAGTTTTGTTAACCTCGCCGGATTTTTCCGGATTATAAACCTTTATCGGATTTACTCCGTAAAGAAACTATTTTTAAGTTCCAGACATCCGAATTTGCTGCTTTCAACACTTCTTTCTAGATAAACTTCATACCGATAATTTTACAAAAACGTGCCTAAAGTGGCTTTATTTCCAACATTTAGGAAAAATTCAGTAAACCTTTCCCAACGCTTCACATAGACCATCCTGAACCGTTTAATGAGACCCGAAACACGAACAAGTACATCTTATTGCCGTCGATGGTTTTACAAAATTCACCAGTTTCTATCCCCCAAAAACTAAAAATTACTTTGACCAATATAGTATACCTATACGAAGCATAGCTGATAGTGGTGCGTGTCTTCGATTGAAAGAGTTTCGTAATTTTCTCAAGCCTGATTAGTGAAATAAGATTAGCTAATCCACCACAAATCTGTTTGATTCGACAGACTAGGGATTAACTAATTCGAATTTTCAATTAAATATTACGTTAAACTCTCATAGCACTACCATTAATCAGATTCATGAAACTGCAAACAATGATATTCAAGATTACATAATAAAGGGTGAACACTTTCTAAACCCCCCCAAAAAAACTTTATGTTATAAAAATAATGTACATGGTAATGCCTTGGAAAAATATAATTTGGTCAGATTGTTTCGTCTTTTTGGAACATAAAAAATTTTCAAATGGTAATTATTGCCGGAATTTGTATTGAATTTGATGGGAATCGATTGCAAATTTTTAATTTTACCTTAGCTTCTCACTTTCACAATAATTCACTTAAAAATAAAAATTATAAACAATTAAAATAAAATTTAAAAACCAAACTGATCGAAGCCGTACTGTATCAAAAATGTTCGAGCCCTGGGCCCCTGAGGTAAACACAAGATATTTTAGAAGAAATCACAAACAAATATTAGTAAATTATTGCTTACCATTAATCCGCGGATTTAGATACACGCCACCACCTCATATTTCGTAATTATTAAATTAAAACTATCAACTATTAGTTAATTATTTTATTTATAATAAATTATTAAATTTGTTAAATATAATTTTTTGATTAAACACGAGGCTTTAAAATAATTTAAATAGATTTGGTTTAAATATTTACAAATTTTTAAAACAGAACACTATACTATATACTACATACTATTATTATTATAATTATTGTTAATAAACTTTATTATTACTATAATTTATTTCAAAAATTATTTATTATTGTTTGAATAGTCAATGCAACCATTCGATGTCAAATCGATTTCTTCTGAATCCGTTTCATCATCATTACTATCAACATTTTGTTCTAATTCACTTTCATTACCACTATCTTTTGTCACATTACTATCATTGATTTTATGATTATTATTGTCGTTGTTATTATTATTATTATTATTATTAATACACAATAAACTATTATTATCCGTATACGATTTGAACATATTTACATTGTCGATCGACGAACTTGTTATAATTGCTTTGTGTGGATTATCATTACTATGACTATTATTATTATTACCACCACCACTACTACTACTACTATTATTATTATTATTAGTAATATGTCCAGGATGAGATGATTTCGTAATCAATTGATTGCCCGGATATTGAAATGCTGGATGCATCATTGTGAACGTATTTGATGTTGTGTTGTCGGTGGTTGATTGAGATGCGGCGCTCGATGGTGGTGGTGGTGATTTATCCGATGATGATGGGCTTATTGTGCCCGGTGATCCAATCCCGGGTGGTGGTGAATCTACGGAATTAGAATGTTGGCCTAACTTAACGAATATAATTTATAGATAAAAATGTTAAAAAAAAACATTATTTCACACGTACCAATTATTAGTGGTGGTCCATTAATTCCGAGACATCGCATTCGCCATGCATCTTGTAATAGCTGGAGTCTAGCCTGTTTGCGCCATTTTGCTCGACGATTTTGAAACCATACCTTCATTTAGTTGGAAATATTATTAATGTAATCGAATTGTATATTTACAAATTTTTATACTTGAACACGAGCTTCACTCAAACTAATCCGTAGCGCTACTTCTTCGCGTAAAAACACGTCCGGATAGTGGGTCTTTTGAAAAAGTGCCTCGAGCTCCTGTAATTGTTGTGGTGTAAATGTGGTCCGATTGCGACGCTGTCGACGACGTCCAAACATATATTCGGTTAGCAAATCACCTGGTAGTGGTGATATAAATGGTCCCGCCATAATTAACACAAACACAATTTATTTTTATTTTTTTGAGTTTTTATTTAATCCAATTCAAAACGTCCGCCTTGCTTAAAATTCAAAATTGAACTAAAGATGTGAATCAAAAATGTTTGCAATCGTATTCGCAGGATGATTACCCCTTTTTGATTTATATACATGATGATGAAATATCCCTTTTGTTTATATTTTATCCCTACTTTTACTCATGCCCATTCGTGATTATTTCGTTTTGCGCCGCATACACAAATTAACTGCAATTTTCTGATTTTTGTTTATACCTCTCCCTCTCCGATTTCGGTATATCTCTATTGTAGTATTGTGGGTGGTGGTTTTTTGTTTCTCTTGCTTGGAAATTTATGGTAAAAGGTGGGTGGAGAGGTATGTATGTAAAAGTGTTTGGAAAGGAAGGATAACAGGTTTTATGTAAAATTATTTTTCGCTTTGTTTTTAGTAAATACATATTTATGATAAGGTTAGCTGGATATTGTAATTTACACTGTTAATTTAGTAATTTTTTATGTTGTAACACCAGATTAGTGCTAAATGTGTGTATATTGTTTATCCCTTGGGAATTTTGTTTTGTCGTTGTTGGTGAGGTTGGATACTTGATTAGCGGTTTGCTAAATGTGTTGCTAAATTTGGATGTAGGGTCGAAATGGTTCGAAATGTTAATAATGATCCAAATAATCAAATTATAAATCGAGGAAAGTGACGTCCCGTCAAATATAACAAATCAAATCGTTTTCGAAATCTTTTTTCGGTTTATCAAGTAACAAAATTTTAATTGTGTATCGAATTTCGGATAATAACCTCGACCATCGTTTTTTCATTACGATACTGCGACCTTCATGATTCGTAATCAGCATATCGCCAAGCCAGGCCCGCGCCTAAGTACACGGCCGCTTATGTGTAAACATTTTATCGGCCGCTCCTTTATATGTAGATAATATCAGTGCTGTCGCTCTGAGAATTTAAATAGAGTACGTTTCAAATTTTCAGGAGAGTATTTCTAGTCAGAAGAGAGTACATACGAAATACAATAGTTAGACATTAGACATAAATAATTGTTGGTATTCTGTGTTAAAAAATCACGATCCAGCAAATTATACTAAAACTGTTTTTAGTGATTAATTTATTGGTTTAGAGCTTTTTATCTTTGTTACTATTAAAGCGTTAAGCTCTGTCCACGAAATCACAGATATTTCTAGATTATCGTTTTGAGATTTTTTAAGTTTTTCTCGTATAGAGAAGAGTACCGATCAGCGAAACCGTAAGTAGTAAATAGGGCATCCAATTTTTGGCCAAAAAGTAATTCCGGAATTATCGAATTTAAATTTTCTCGAAAAATTAATTACACGAAAAACAACAATTTTTGTTATTTCGTTTAAAATATTAGTTATTTTTATAATTAATGCTCATATGTATGTATCAATACTTTAGTCCAGTAAATGAAGGGTGAAAAAGAGGCCAACCTGTCAATGACACCGTACGACTTTCATACAGCCAGTAATAAGAGATAATTACACATCATTTACAATAAGCCAAATTCTACAGGAAAAGATTACCCGGGCGGGCCTGAAAATGGCCCCCCAAGAACGGGAAAATGTGTTTTCCGCCAATATCTCTCTAAGATCATTTCATTCTCTACAAAAATGGTCCTTATCATTTTATCGCAACATTCATATTTTTTGCAAAAAACAGGGTTGAAAAATTCACAATTTTGAGCTTGACAACAAATACAAGTTTTTTACAAAATTTGACGTGGGAAGTGTGGAGATATTTGAAATGTGCGCATATATTGTATCCACAACTTGGCTGTTTTGCCTCGGCCGTCAATTTCATTCATTTTATTGATAAATTTTTCTTTCTTTTTATAGTTGTAATGAACGCAGAGTCTTTGACATCGTTGTAATCGATAGTATCAATATTTGTAAGGAAATCTTTTATGCCTATCCTCTCAGTAGGGGAAAATGTTATTTCATCAAATATCCGTTCGCATAAAGCAGCAAAGACAAGTGAATGAGCTCGCATCGCACGGTGATACGCATGTCCGTATAGCATTTTCTTGGACGTTCCGGGAGCATAACAAATACTCATCATTTTTTCTAACCCACTGCCGGCCATAATAAACCCAATGCTGCCGAGAACCCAACTCTTTGGATCTTTCTGCTGCATATGTCAGGCGGTGAAAATTGTGTCGTCTTTACTTGGCTCGTTGTCAACAAAAGGCAAGCATATAACTTTACTTCATTCATACTGCATATTTTGTGTGAGTTTTCCCATGAGCTCGCTCCACCCTGGAGTCTTCCAGACGTTAGCTCTATACCGTACAGCCAGCAAAAATCCGCATTATCGATATTGGCAATACTAAAATCCGGGATATCAAGGGCTGCGGCGATTATATTTTTATACGCACTCTCATTGGCAGGACCATAAGTTCTCACGCTTGTTTTGTGATCGTCAATGGCTGTCTTACTGAGATTCCCAATCTCGCGTAATATGGGCTGCTTGGCCTCGTAACAATCTACGGGCGTTACAACTAGAATTCCTCCCATTACGTGAAAAGTATTTTTCCCGTCAATCGTATCTGTGTTAAAGTCGCAATTGTCAAAAATGAATTGAGCAAAGGAACTTTTCTTGATTTTCGGCTCTGAATACGATACGCAAATCCCCAATTGAAAAAGTATATTGATAAGGTTTCGGGACCCAAATTTTCGGAAAAGCATTACACCCAAACCAAGCTGCAAATGCGACAAAAAAAACCGAGGTCGAGATGTCACCATTATTGCATGGCTGATGGTCGTGCATTTTCGTTTTGTGGAAGCGATATCTTTGTTTTTATCGGTCAAAACAATCTTTTTAATCAAATATTGTAACTTATCCGGGATACTATCATCCACTTCGGCCAGGTGGCAGTCACCTCAATATTTGTTCAATATTCTTGACTTTTATCACTCTTTTTTTCTATAATTGATTAAAAATAAAGTTAAAATGTCAGAAATAAAGGGAAGGGAGAAAAAAGCTACCAAAAGAAAAAGTGCGTTTTTTCGAAAAATCGACGATTTTGTGAAAAAAATAATAGCACAGCCGGAAACTAGACATTCTCACCTTTCAAATGACATTCCTTGAAGGGCCATTTTATTAAAGTATAAATTAGTAATAACTCATTGTAGGCAACATTTTCCAAGACTCCAAAAACAGTGAAAAATTGGAAATTAACAACCAAACTTTTTATTGAAACGCAAGAAAATTAGTTTCTCCAATTTGCTGGGATGACTATGGACCTTTCGAGGATCCATATTCAGGAAAATTCGGAGTAAATAAGTGTACTACAAAAAAAGTACGAGCAAATTCCTGGCGAGGTCAAAATTGCGCCGCAGTAGAAAGTTTGACCCGTTTTTCCAATATGGCCAAAGAGTCAAAACGTGACTCAAGTCACAGGGGATGACAGCGGCAGATTTCCCCTTTCACATTAACTTTGAATCATGAGAAAATATGCATTTTTACCCAAGTTATTGGACAATTTGTCCGCCCGCACATGTGTAAATGCACGGAGCGTTCTCTCCGATAGCGTGCGCTTGGGCCCGTTTATCTCGGAAACGGTCAATTTTTCGAAAAAAAATAATAAGGACCATTTTTGTAGAGAATGAAATGATCTTCATCTTTTGTCTGAACAAAAAATCTCTAAATGTCATATTTTAGGAGATATTGGCGGAAAACACATTTTCCCGGTCTTGGGGGGCCATTTTCAGGCCCGCCCGGGAAATCTTTTCCTGTAGAATTTGGCTTATTGTAAATGATGTGTAATTATCTCTTATTACTGGCTGTATGAAAGTGGTAGGGAATTTTCTAAATTCTATTACACTTACTGCAGGTGCTTTAAATTCTACAAATCTCATAAATTCTGTAGTTCTTAAAAATTTCGCAAATTTGATAAATTCTATAAATCTTAAAAATCCAATAAATTCTCTAAATTTTACAAAGTCTATAAATATTATAAATTCTAATATTTTTATAAGCTCTATAAATTTTATGAATTTTATAAATTCCATTAATTGTATAAATTTCAAAAATTCTTTTAATTTTAAATTCTATGGGTTCATTAAATTGTTTTAAGTCTGCCACTTTTATAAATTCTACAAAACCAAATTTTATTTTTACCAAATTTTTAGGATACAAATTCCATAATTTCTATAAAGTTTATAAATTATAAAATCTCGACCAATTCTATAAATTTTAAATATTCTTTATATCAATGGGTTCTATAAATTCTACAAACTCAAATTTGGCTTATTTTAAAAATTCTACAATTCCATAAATTCCATAATTAAGAATTCCTACAACCGTTCTTAATTCATGAGAGCTTAATGTTATTGTGCGCCCCAAGTCTATTTTTGGGCAGACTTGTTTTGCATCATTACAAGTGAGAAAAAAACTTGATAGATTTAATAAATTTTATGAACTTTTTAAATTCTTTAAATTTTGTAGATTCTATAAGTCCTATAAATTGTTTTAAATGACAGAGTTCTATAAATGTTGCTAACTTAAAATATTTTTTACTATAAATTCTGCAAATTTTATAAAATCGATGAATTCTTTAAATTTCATTCTTTCAAATTCTTTAAACTCTGTAAATTACACAATTTTACACAGAATTTATTTATCTACTCACTTCTACTGCGATTTAATACCTTTCGTATAATTGGCCATAAATGATTGAAATCAAGGGTTTCTTGTTTTTCTCATTAAACTTAATGCATCGTTTAGGCTAGAATTCCTCGGCTAAATATGCTATTTTAGCCTCGAAGGGCAACTCTATTGTCGCAAAATTAAAGTCCTTTTCGAAACGCAGAAAAAAACAATCTTACGTACCGCGGGTAACGATGCAAAACGTTTTTTGTAAACTAAAATGTTGTAGATACAATTATCCGTTTGTAAGGTGTCACGTCATGGTGAACGCAAAAGAGAAATACATACTCTAAAACTTTCAAAAGTAGCCACCTCCCTATTTTGACTAGCTCCCTAAATTGATCACTTTTTTGTCAACCTATGAAATGTTACGTATAATTTTTTTGTTACACTTGAAGAAAAATTTTCTTTTTAGCCTGACTGGATTTTCAAAATTATTAGATTGTTTTATTCCTTCAAACTAAGCACCTCCATAGACTGACCAATATTTCTGGGTCCCTTGAATAGTGACTTTAGACATTACAGTTTCCCTGAATATAGTTTTTTTTAGTACTAGAAAGGCAATAATTACATAAAATTACATCGAAATTATTTAAATTAGTGTGAAAAAAAGTCCATTAATTCCGGAATATTTGTTTTCTATTCTGGAATAATCGAAACCAAAATTTGGGCCGGTATTCTGGAATAATGGAATTACGAATTCCGGAATTGGATGCCCTACAGTAAATGGAAAATTTTTCTTAAAGCAACTTTAGGTTTGAATCCTTTTCATTTTCAAAAACGTAATTTTGGCATATGTGCTAATTCAGACTTGTCAAATATGCGATCATGTTCGTTATATTCACAAAGCTAATGCCAGATGGTACCACAGTACGTACCTAGGGTGAAGAGGCCAAAAATGATTAATCCATCCAAATGAAATTGGTGTGGTGGTGACGACTTGTCACAAAACATGCACGTGATGAAATCTCTTCTAGAAAAAATTTAAACCCGCTAACTTGATTCATAATTTGGAGGTACTACTTACAACTAATTCATTGATTATCAAATATATTGGTTAAGTCACACAATAAATTTCAATGGAATTTGTACATAATCAGATCAGTTCCTTTTGGGGCAGAGATTGAGTTTCTTAAATAAAACATGACCAGAATTCAATAAATATTGCAAGATACTATAATGACACTTTGGTTATTAGAAAACAAATTTGGGGAAATTAGATTTGCAAAGAAAAATTAGTTTTTTACTTCCAAAACCTCTCCAGCCGTTAGTAAATTTCCAGGTTCCAGCACCAAATGAAACACGTTTGCCAATGGATTTTAGTGAAATTTTATATTTCAGTTATTAATCCGTTTCTATCAGTAGTTCCTAATACAAAACCGCATTCACGCTCTGAAAATTTCTTGGGTCACCTTATTTGGGGTCGGATTTATTAATTAAAATAATAGACAAAGTCCTGAAGAATTATTTGGGCCACTTATTAATATTTTTCTGGTCCCTCCTGAATTTTGCATTACCGCTAATAAATTTAGGGATTTGAATGAATATTATCTAAAAACCAAGACAATTTAAGATATTTTTCTGGATGCCCACAGAAGTTTGAAAATCCACAACACGTCCAGGGAAACAAGGACATCTGGACACCCTATTCCTACCTAGATCCTACCTAGGCGAGAAGGAGAATGTCAGAATACAACTGAAAGCCAATTTCTGCTGTCAGTGCCGCTACAGTATTCCTTGATGTTTTCATAAGTTGTAAAAAACTCGGAATTATCTTTTTATAAGTTTTACCAACAAATCTTCAGATCCTGGAAAAGAAGCTTTGTGAAGTTGAAGTAATTTAATTCGCAAATTTGATATGTTTGAATTGATAATGCGGTTTGATACACACGATTGATTAGTAAGCAAGCAACTTTCATATGAAATAAACAAAATATTTGCGAACAAATTTCTATCGATAGTATTTGTCTTGGTTGCTCATTTTATTTTACAGACTTATGGTGGATTCAGCGAGAAAAATTTTCTAGTTTGTGATCACGAATTATTGAAATTTCGTCATCTGTTTTACTCTCTCCAATTTTTTTTTTACTTTTTTAAAAGAGCAACCATAAAAAAAACGAAAAAAAAATTGGAGGGGGAAAACGATGACGAAAAGGGGACTGGAAATCAATTTAATTATCACGTATTAATAGTAATCATTTTTATAACACGAAAATATTTTTGTTTATGTTTACAAAATGCACACATAAAAATGTCATACAATTTTTGACAGCAAATATTTAGTGACACCTAGTGGCATTATATAAATGTTGCTTATGCTTTCATAGTTTTCCGAAAGATGGTAGCTCTTGCGGTTTAAGAAAATTTGACGATCTGCTGTATAGCAGTTTTAAGACAGGGGGTATAATATGAAATAGCGGAGTGCAGGAGAAAGCACTAGACGAAAGTAATACAAATACTCTAATCGTACTCATTTCGACTGCACTGGATAATATGTGTTAAGTTATGTATCAATATACGGCGTAAATAATAGGTAAAAAAAAATTAGGAAACATATTGCACACATGCTAAGCGCAGCCCTGCGCCAAGCATATACTCAGTCTTTTTGTAACACTTTTAAGATCAACACAATGAAACTGTCTCATTTTTGTTGGTATCATTATTGCCAACTACGGGTGTAAATTACGTCGGGCTATAATCTAAGAGATGTCTACACAAATTTTAAAAACTCGTCTTACCGTAATGTACTTACCATTAATGCACTACCCCAGTTAATAAACACTCTATTTTAAGAATTGCTAATGCATTTCAGTTTAGATTTAGAAAATGTTAATAGTTGGTGAGAAGTGAGAGCCATTATTAGGAAATTTGGGGTTCTAAAAAAGAATCGAAAATTATTTAACAGTTGTTTTCAATTTATTTGAAGTTAAAGGTTGCTAAATATTTGCAGATGAAAATCTTTGATGGAGATATTCTACAACATTTATGAATTTTCGTTTACTTCAAAAAAAGAAGTTGTGTGAAGTGTAGGGTTTTTAACCGAATATGAACCCAAACCTGAACCTCTGTTCAGTGAATTTTTCATATATTTTTGCAGGGTCTCATATTGGGTTTGGTTAACTCGCCGTATAGTAGATGGTCGAGTTCAGTTTTTTTGGTCCCAAGAATACGTTAAAAATTTGCTGCTGCATTTGCTTTTAAGGGCTATCAAATTTTCATTTAAACTAATTCCTTGTGGTTTTGATTTTGTTCATATTCGAAATCATTGTGAATGCGGACCTGAATCAAGTCAAAATGTGGGTTCGGATTCAAAATTATTATTTGCAAAATTGAAAAAAAAAAAAAAAAAATTGGTCTATCCGACTTACGGACGACACTTTTCCCAGAAAGTTCAGACCATCCATTTATATTTTACAAATATTTTCCGTTATTTTGAGCAGCCGTTATTTTGGGCTGGCACAATGTGTCACGGCTTTAATTTGGACCCCTTGTAACCAGAGCGTTGGGTGTAAATACATAAAAATATAGAAGTTTGCTCTTGTTGAACAAAATTATTTACGCAGGGACCTCTCGCGGTAACTTTTAGCTGACTAAAGCTCAGAGTTGGGGTGTGGTTTCAGAGGTTTACATAAATCTGTAGTGTACCGCATACCAAAGAAAACCGATACGGAAATACACATAATAAGAAAAATACAAAGATACAGGTTTGGAAACATTAATTTAGCCCGAATATACTCTACAAAAATACATTTTCTTCATTTTGCAATTTTTCATTACTTTACCTTCATTTATCCTGATCTCACCCCATATCTCTCGAAATTTACTGGCTCATCCCCACACATCTCAAATTATCAAAACAAAATCCAACATGAATATTTACAAATTATTAGCATGGTTTAATAAAACAAAATTAATTAACGGAATTGGGGGGGGGGGGGGGGGGGGGAACGAGCCCAACAATAAATATATTAGGCTATTGACTATGTCGGAAAAACAGGGGTAAAAGGAACTAACTCGTTAGCGGCATTTTATTGTTTCATATGTTGTTGGTACCAGAACAATGATAAATCCACAAAGTGCTATTAAATTTAGGCTTGGACATTTGAGAACGGAGTAAATTTAAGTAAATTTGGACACCTTAAAGTTTTTTAACGATAACTCAAAAATTATGCATTTTTAGGATATACACTCTATGCAACTTTTTGTAGAGAATTAAATTTCCTATCTAAATTACTAAATCAAAACTTTTTTTTGAACAAATAAGTCAAAAAAACCGAAAAATTTCAATTTTTTGTTTTTTGTTAAGTTTTTGTGTTGAACTTTTGGGATTTAGGTATAGGCATTGGTTCACAAAAAAGAAAGCTGACTTAATTCCCATCAAAATGGTGTCCGTCAAAAGTATTTTTGATTAACATTCGCTGAGATACAGTCATTCAGAGTTACCAACTACCACTTTTATACTCGTTACCATGTAATTTTAATTTTTTTACGCAAAAATTTTTTTTATTCAATACAAAAATTATTTTCGATACATTTATGATAATCATAAAGGTATTTCATTGATGAACCGAAAATAATTTTTGTATTGAATAAAAAAAATTTTTGCGTAAAAAAATTAAAATCACATGGTAACGAGTATAAAGATGGTAGTTGATAACTTTGAATGACTGTATCTCAGCCAATGTTAATCAAAAATACTTTTGACCGACACCATTTTGACGGGAATTAAGTCAGCTTTCTTTTTCGTGAACCAATGCCTATACCTAAACCCTCACTCAGATAAAAGTTCAACACAGAAACTAAAAAAAAACAAAAAATTAAATTTAAATTCCATATTACATGGTAATCTATTCATTTTATCTTAAAGACACCTACCCAGGGAACAATTGTTGGAATTTGCAAGGTGTATTAACTGTAGAAAAGTATTTCTTTGGAAAGTTCGATATTACCTCGGTAAACAGATAAACAAATGTTACTCCTTTTTGTTAAAATGATCCCCAGGCAATGCTTCAATCGACTTGAATTTTCGTTTTGCTTTCTTCAGTAAAGTTGTTGCGCAAATCAAGACAAGCCACTTTGCCGAACATATCAAGACCGAAAAACCACATCCACATTCACATTTTTGTGTTATTTTTTCTTTTCATTTGGCGAAAAACACGATCGAATAAACATCGCATCGACAAATATAGATCCAATAGAAACTTCTTTTACATATTACCATGCCACGAGCTCTCGCTCACTGAGAGTATTTTCAAAAGGAACGCGTCGTTCATCAAACGATGAATACCCGGTCCATTAAGTATTTAATTATAGTATTTAACAAAACTTCGATTCGAATAGATTCAAACACCTACCTTCTTTTATTTTCATTCCACTTAACCGTAGAAAAATGCGATGCAATTCGATGAACGCATTTCCATCTGGATTCAGCGCTTTTATAAAATGTTTAACTATTCCAAGTTTGATATGAAGCGGTGGTCGGAATATTTTTTCAATTAGCACAAGTATAGTCTCAACGATGTTGTCGTATCGTAATCTAATGTTCTCACGTAAAGCACAGTTCCGGTATTGGCACCCTCAAAACGTGTATTCCACAAGTATATAAAATACATGTTTTTAGTGTAACCCAATTGCATGCCTCTTAAAAGAGCTATCACTTTTAAGTCTGCACAAACTTTTCACTGATGGTCTGAATGGAATTTTTTGAGTTGGTAACGTGGAGGAGAACTGCCGTTAAACTGCTTTTGGAGGAATCGATAAACAATCGCCAATCTTCGGAATTATATGCATGGTGCATTGTGGAAACCAAACCACGGATATCAGTGCAAAAAACGAGTCAATTATTCTCAACTGATTTGGAAAAATTTCACTTGTTTTAAATTCTTTGACAAAAGAATGGATTGCCGCTGCGATAGTTTCAGGCGTCGTACCATAATATCCAAAGGATTTTGCAAGATTTCAATATGATTGCATGGCGCAGAGACATTTGATGGTTGATACATTGATATGTACAGGTGTTTCTCATCAGATTCAATTGTTAGTGGTAAATATTCTTCAGTTGGGTTTCATCTTTCCGTAACAGGAATTTCATCTGAATGCGGCAGCGGTAATTGAGCATATGTCGTTGTAGTGTAAGTTAAAGGACCAATTTTTTCTATTTGAACTGAGAATCCAGTGTTTTGCCATCTATGCAGATGGAAAATACATGCCATACAAACAATAGAAGATAAATCAGCGGTTTCATCACTTATTTTGCGGCGATTAGTCATAATTTTAAATTTTTCACACACATAACAAAAGCAATTGAGTTTAAAACATCTATCCGTATTTCTTTTGTCACTTTATATATTTAAATGAAAAACTTATTTTTTATTTTTTATTTTATATTGTAGTTTTTATTTCTTCCTTATTGTGACAATTTTTTAACTTTTTTAGAAATATCGATTTCGTGAATAAACTCTTCTTCGGTTTCTTTTTTACTACTATTACATAATTTATTTTGAAGCTGTTTATATACTGTTGCTATGCATTGTTGTTTGGCACCTCCTTTGTTTTTAAGTTATGGACAAAATTAAGTCGTAAATTTGATTGGTTTTGATGTTGATTTTGTCGTTAAATAAATTGTTGTTGTTTTTGTATATTTCTAGCTCTTCTAACCTGTCTAATTTCGGTCCTTTTTTGATCTGTATAAAATGGTTCAATTTTTATTGAATTCAGTGTACCTATGATTTTCAGTTTTTATATGTTGTGCGAAATTTTTCCAACTAGCAGAGTGTTATTATGAAAGTTTAAACATCTTTTTCGACCATGTACTTACAATTACATGTTCTTATCCTTAAGTCTGGTATCACTGATTGTGGTTTTAATATACAAATTATAAAGGGCTGAAACCTCTCGAGGTGATCAGGACTTCGCCCAAATCAATTCCTAACTGAACCTCTTAACTCAATCTCCACCACCATATACAACTCAACCTCTGACTCAATCTCAACGAAACCCTAAACGCAATCACTAAATCAACTGAAACCCTAATCCTCAACTCGATTACCAATTCAAACCCAAATCAACTTTTAAATCAACCCTTAACTTAACCCCAAATAATTCCCAACCCCTTACTCAATCCCCACGCAAGCTAACTCAACCTTAACTAAACTTCAACTTAACTTAGTTGGAACCAAATGTCAACCCGATTCAAAAGCTACAAGCGTGTATGAATTTAACTCATATCAACTCAATTTAACCGCCCACTAAACCTTTACCTCGACCCAAAATTAATCTCCAACCGAACTCTTACTTAAATCCTAATCAACTCAAACCCTTTTTAACCGTAATTCGACATCAACTTAACCCTCAATCCAACCCTAAACTCACGCATAACTTAACCCCACCTCTTTCTTCAACTTCAAACTCAACGTTCAACTCTAACGCCAAATTAACACGTTTCGAAAACTACACGAATAGATGAACTCTACTTAATCTAATCTCCCTAATCTAATCTCAACGCAACGCTCAACTAGATGCCCAATTCGATCCTCAACTCAACAATATTCGAAATATTATATGTGCACATTCATGCAATCGTCAGAACAAGTCAAAGAACTTTCCAACTCATCACCCAAATAAATCCCCAACTGAACGACTGAATGAACCCTCTACCCAATCCTATGTGGTTTTCTTGTTGCAACAAAAAAAAGGCTTCGAGTCGAATTCGAGTTGCAAAATGGCAGTTTTTTGACCTTTCTATTTTCCCATAGCAAAATTTTTTTCTTATATTTTATAATTTGTCGTTTAAATGCATTTCGATGGCCTATGTATAAATGTATTGGGTTAGTAATCGCTCCGAAAAATTTGACAGACCGACGAATGACAGCTGCTGTCATTTGATTTTCGCTCCGATTTTTTTTTTTTGTGTCAACAGGGAAACTACACTAATCAACCCCAATTCGACCACAGATTCACCTCACCTCTCCTTTGATTTTTTACTTTTTACAATTTACAATTTACTTTTAGCTTTTTACTTTTTCTTTAACCTTTTTACTGTTAATTTTTAACTTTTTTGCATTTAACATTTAACATTTTACATTTTTAAATTTTTATTTACTTTTCACTTTTAACTTTTTTACATTTTACATTTTACTTTTAACTTTTTTACTTTTTACTTTTTACTTTTACTTTTACTTTTTACTTTTAGCTTTTTGTTTATTACTTTTTACTTCATACTTTTTACCTTTTACCTTTCACTTTTTCTTTTTTACTTTAAACTTTTTCCTTTTTTTCCTTTTTCCTTTTAGCTTTTTACTTTTAACTTTCTTGCATTTTACATTTTACATTTAACATTTTACATTTTTAGATTTTTACATTTTACATTTGAAATTATACTTTTTACTTTTTCACTTTTTACTGGTTACTTATCAATTGTTACTTATTAATTGTTACTTGTTGCTTTTCACTTTTAACTTTTTTACATTTTACATTTTACTTTTAACTTTTTTACTTTTTACCTTTTACTTTTTACTTTAACTTTTTACTTTTAGGTTTTTATTTATTATTTTTTACTTCTTACTTTTTACCTTTACCTTTTACCTATTACTTTTTCTTTTTTACTTTAAACATTTTACTTTTAGCATTTTACTTTTTACTTTAACTTTTTACTTTTCCTTTTTTACTTTTTACTTTAACATTTTTACTTTTAGGTTTTTGTTTATTACTTTTTACTTCTTACTTTTTACCTTTTTCTTTTTCTTTTTTACGTTTTACTTTTACTTTTTACTTTTAGCTTTTTATTTATTACTTTTTACTTCTTACATTTTACCTTTTACCTTTTACTTTTTCTTTTTTACTTTAAACTTTTTACTTTTAGCTTTTTACTTTTACTTTTTACTTTTAGCATTTTACTTTTTACTTCAACTTTTTACTTTTCCTTTTTACTTTTTACTTTAACATTTTTACTTCTTACTTTTTACCTTTTACCTTTTACTTTTTCTTTTTTACTTTAAACTTTTTACTTTAAGCTTTTTACTTTTTACCTTTTACTTTTTCCTTTTTACTTTTACTTTTTACTTTTGGCATTTTACTTTTTACTTTTACTTTTTACTTTTACTTTTTACTTTTTACTTTTTACTTTTTACTTTTACTTTTTACTTTAACTTTTTTACTTTTAGCTTTTTGTTTATTACTTTTTACTTCATACTTTTTACCATTTACCTTTCACTTTATCTTTTTTACTTTAAACTTTTTACTTTTTTTTTTTTTTCGTTTTAGCTTTTTACTTTTAAATTTTTGCATTTTACATTTTTAGATTTTTACATTTTACATTTGACATTATACTTTTTACTTTTTCACTTTTTACTGGTAACTTATCAATTGTTACTTATTAATTGTTACTTGTTACTTTTAAACTTTTAACTTATTACTTTTTACTTTATTCTTTTTACTTTTCACTTTTTAATTTTTACATTTACTTTTCACTTTTAACTTTTTTACATTTTACATTTTACTTTTAACTTTTTTACTTTTTATCTTTTACTTTTCACTTTAACTTTTTACTTTTAGGTTTTTGTTTACTACTTTTTACTTCTTCCTCTTTACCTTTTACTTTTTACTTTTTCGTTTTTACTTTTTACTTTTACTTTTTATTTATTATTTTTTACTTCTTACTTTTTACCTTTACCTTTTACCTATTACTTTTTCTTTTTTACTTTAAACTTTTTACTTTCAGCTTTTTACTTTTACTTTTTACTTTTAGCATTTTACTTTTTACTTTAACTTTTTACTTTTCCTTTTTATAACGTTTTTATTAACTCGCTTTCTTGTCTGTCTGTTTGTCTGTTCGGTACAAATTTTGCAATCGATTTTAAACTAACTTCCCGATGAGCTAGAGACTTGAAACTTTAAACATAGCTCAGAACTGGATGACAATGCAATATTCAATAGTTCGCGATATATTTCGAATCCAGGTGGCGCTGTAAATTACGTTTTTCGAGATCGTTACAATAAACCGACGTCATATAGTATGCTGATCTTTTATGCATACAAAATTATAGTATGGAAAAATTTAAAGTGTATTTCAATGAAGACCTGATAAAAATTCTGAAAAAAACAATTCGATCAATAACTTGGCGCCTCCAAGTTATATTAATTATTTGGCGACATGTTCGATAGGTTGCTGAACAAAAATTGGTTCTAAGTTTGTTATCCTCCAAGAAACCGAATACGTAATCATAAAATATTCAAGTATCCGAATACATGAATACAAAATAACCGAGTACTAGAAAATACATCAGCACCCTTGTTGGCAACACTAAAAAAAGCAGAAAATAAATTAAATAAAAAAAACTTTTTAATATATCACGTTTTTAAAATGGACTAAAAGGAAGAAAAAAATTTTCCTTGCCACACAGTATAGAAAATTCTGAGAATTTACGATTGTAAGTTTTCAGCAATTATGAGAATATTTGGAAAATTTAAAACGAAAAACGTGGAGCGCATATAATGGTATAATACAGTTCTGATGGCTACATGATACATACTAAAGAAAGCCAACTATGGCATTAAAAGAATTATAGTTAACATCACTTGTCAGGAAGCATTATTAAATTGTTAATGAACCATGTATCAAAACTTCGTTAGATGCGCTCCACGTTTTTCCTTTTAAATTTTCCAAATATTCTCATAATTGCTGAAAACTTACAATCGTAAATTCTCAGAATTTTCTATACTGTGTGGCAAGGAAAATTTTTTTCTTCCTTTTAGTCCATTTTAAAAACGTGATATATTAAAAAGTTTTTTTTATTTAATTTTTACTTTTACTTTTTACTTTAACATTTTTACTTTTAGCTTTTTTTTATTACTTTTTACTTCTTACTTTTTACCTTTTACCTTTTTCTTTTACTGTTTCCTTTTTAATATTTACTTTAAACTTTTTACTTTTAACTTTTAACGTTTTACCTTTTATTTTTTACTTTTCCTTTTTCCTTTTACTTTCTACTTTTTACTATGTAACTGTTTAGGTGAGGTGGTTTTGGGTCAAGCCCGTTCTCGAGATATAATGGGTACAGACAAACATCCAGACATACGAACTGATATTTCTTTTTTTGCTTCTTGAAGAGAGAAATTTGAACTGAGTTTTTTTCCAGCGATCGCAATTTACAAGTCACCTCAATATTATCAATATCAAGACATAACCCTCTAGTGACGGATTTTCTATAATTTTTTCGATTTTTTACGTTTAAGTTTCTGCATTATTCACTTTTGACTTTCGGCTGGAAACTTTCGGCTAAGTTTAAGAGTTTGCATCCATCATATATTGAAATTTGGCTTTGCGAGCTTTTAGCTTTTAGCTGGAGAGGACCTGAAAATGGGAGCTGATCCTTACTTAGAATGTGATAAACATTAGTACAGTTCATTTCATTATCATATTGGCGAGGTGAAATAATGAAAAAATGCGAAAATGGCGGTTCTAACAAATGAAAATTTCAAAATGTATAGGCTTCATTTCAAAGCCTACTTTAAAAAAAAAATTAAATATTTAAATTTCAGGCAAGTTAATCTCGGACTAAAACTAAAATGAGATCTTTGTGCAGAAATTTTTTAGTCCCACTGGCATAAAAACAGAGATATCAAATAACCAAACAACAATAGAAAATCGCAATATTGCATTAAAAAAGAAAAGGATATTCCCCTTATAATTTTACACCCTTTTTGATGAAATATACCTATGCTAGGATACGAACAAAAATAAAAATGTTGTAAATGCATAAATTTGTATTATGTATTTATTGTTGTTGTTGTTTTTATTTCCTTTACATTTTTTTTGTTTGTTTGTTGTTTATTTAAATATTAAATCATAACAAAAAATTAAAAAGGCGCTTGCGCTTCCAATGGAGGATTTCATTTTTTTGTTTTGTCTTCGTTTGCAGCCAGGATTATACTATTATTATTTATTTTATATGAAATTAAGAGGCGGGGCACTCTTTTGGTTTTTTACACTTACGAGTTCTTCTCGTGTTGCGCTGTTGTTTTTTGGGGGCCAATCAACAAACAATTTTTTTTTTTTTGTATTTAAACAAGACGGATAACAACAAACAATAAACGGTAATGGAATTAAGTAGAGACAAAAAAAAATGTTTAGCTTGAGAAAACAATGGATTCATTTTGATTTTATTTATGCGAGTATATGTAAAGGCGCGCAACAAGGAATAAATACACGATTTTTTAAGGAGAATCGAGGAGAATTGCTGCTTGACTATATATTACCAGGAAAAAAGGATAAATGAATTTTGGTTGAAAAAAAAACAGAATTTTTTTAGAAAGCGCATTTAATTAATTAAAATGTAATTAAATGTAATTTGCTTAATAGAATTTACTTGTTTGTTGTTAGTTTCTTACTTATATGAAGGAACATTATTTTTAAACTAAACACAACAATTTCTAGATTTTGGAAAAACATACTTAATTAACACATCGACATTTATTTAATTCGATAACCATTTCTCGAGCTTTGCGCCGCATAATTTTACCACTCGGCGTCATCGGTAGTGCATCGACCACAAATACACCACCCCGAAGTAGTTTATAATCAGCCAAATTATTTTTAACCATATTATAAACGGCCTCCTCAATAGTTTTGTTATCTTGATTACCAACTTTTTCAAGCACAGCTGCCGGCAGATCACCACTTATTTCGTCGGGTAAACCAACAATGCAGACTTGTTTTATAAATTCAAGTTTTAAGAGAAAATCTTCAACTTCCGATGGCGATACAAGAAAACCGCGATATTTTAGGATATCCTTTTTACGATCCGTAACATAAAGCATACCATCCTGATCGAAATAACCAACGTCACCAGTATATACCCAGCCATCATTTGATAATACACTCTTTGTCAATTCTGGATCACCTTTATACCCCAAAAATAGATATTCTGGTTTCACAACAATTTCGCCGTTTTCATTAATTCCTAAATAACGCCCGTCATCGTCGATTATCTAGAAACGATAAAGTTATTAATAATTTATTTACATTTTTGTGATAACTTGGTTGAGTTACCTTGATTTTAGTATTGTGTGTAACAGAACCAACCGATTTTCTGTTATCGGTCACATTGTATGTTAAAAATAGAGGAACTTCTGACATTCCGTAACCAATAGAAAGTGTACTGTTTTTGAAATATCGTTTTAATTGGCGTCCATACGTCTCAGGCACAAGTGAACCACCACAAACAATCGATTTCATCGATGACAAATCAACCGTGTCAATCTGAGGATGTTTAAATATTAAACCCAAGTTTGATGGTGGCCCCGCGAGTAGTGTGATTCTATATTTCTCGACAAGTTCAAAAAATAATTCGCATGAGAATCGTTTTTTAGTAATTATCCGTTTGCAACATGTGATCGAACCGTATAAAATACTAGTTAGACCGGTAATCCAATATATTGAGCTGTAACACAAGTAGACATCATCACAAGTTTGTTTCCACAATGCGGTTAAACCTTTCGTGACTATAGCGTGTGATAAACAGACAGCCTTTGACAAACCAGTTGTACCTGATGAGCAGACTATAAGTGCGATCGATGATTTACCATCTTTAATTGGTACTGGTATAAATTCATTCTCGTTGTTATGTGGCTGGAAATATTCCGTAATATACGGTACCTCTAGCAATTGTTTTTCGAATGTCACAAATATGCACTGTAATCCGATTTGATCGGTGCAAAGTTTTACTCGATCGTACAGATCGTAATCACAAAATATTATTTTTGGTCTGCTTAGCTTGTAGTGATATAAAATATCGGCTAAATAAAAAATTTGGCACGAAGATTAATAGAAACTCGTATTTAGATCGTAATTCAACTCACCGTTATCCATAAGTGGATCCAATGGGTGAATTGGTACTCCAATTAATAGTGCTGCGATAACAATAGATGACAAATCCGAATTATTCAATGCCACTATTCCGATAGTATCGTCATTAGTTAGATTCAATTTCATTAGATGGAGAGCCGCTCGAATCGACTGAATTCGCAATTGATCCGTGGTCAATTCAATTCCCGTTTCATCACTAACTTGTATAACACGATTGGGTCGTTGCTCAAAAGTGTTTAAAATAATTTGAGCTATCGATACATTTGGATGATAGAGTTGTGTCTTTTCATGACCACGCCATATTTTTGTATCCGGATTATAAAACGTTTTACAATTTTCCATTTTTTGTGAATAGGTAAACTCTAATTACCGTACTTATGACAACTGAACAAATTTAGTGTTTTGATAAAACACGGATGCGTTTTTTTTACGTTCTTATCTTGCTAATTTTAAAAATTACGTAAAGAATAATTTTGCATGCAAGTACATTTTATAAGATAATACACGATCAAGTAAATAGAATACTGGTTACAACTAGCGCGTATTGTTTTTTTTTTTGAGAATTTGCTGTATAGAGACGTGGTTGAGCCTCTTGATGAGCACAAATTTCTATTAGCACATCGACTTGTTCATTTCATGTTTCTTTAATCAATTGTTACTTTACAGTTTAGTGGTAATAACTGCAACTTAGGAATTGTTTTTTACGTTCTTATCTTTATTACCAATTATAAGTGGCACCAAATGCATATACCAATTTGAATCTTATAAGATAACGCAAAGTCAAGTAAATAGAATACTGATTACAACTAGCACGTAGTTTTTTTCTTCAGAATTTGTTGTCTTCGACCGCATACATCGTTTGGTAAGCACAAATTTCTATTAGCACATCGACTTGTTAATTTCATGTTTTTTTAATCAGTTGTTATGTTACAGTGAAGTAGTGATAACTGCAACTTATGTCGACTATAGAAAGTGGCTCGTTTCTGAAGTAATTTTCCTAATTGCTGTTTAATTTGTCCGTTTTAAAATGAGTATTGATCGGGGAATATTTTGAACCAATCATTGTTGGCCTAGACAGATTACATAGTTGGTCAATCACCATCCAACTGAAATATAAGATTCTTATAGAACCAATAAAACAAGGCTCTGTTATGGGCTCGTTATTCAATTTTGCGCCTCGGAAGCGAACACTTTTGTCAGGGTCTTTTGGGAATTCTCCCTCGACAAGTTTTAACTTTATTCAGAACAATTTTATCGATTTTCAAAATTCACTTCCCGTTCGAAGTTACTGCTTCCATTCTTCATTTTTCCAGAATAACCTTTGAAAGCAGATTAGAGCTTTCATCCTTCATTGGGGTAGCTAGACGCCCAGATTTCTCCGGACAAATTCTAGTTTTTCCAACTTTTGCGGTTGTATGGGAAAATGTGTTGCAATGTCCTAGTTTTTAATATTAATTGAAAAATAATTCCAACACAATTTAAATATTTTATTTAAGTAATCGAACTTCATCGGAAATGGTATGGCCTAAAAAATTCTTCAGGACGCAATTTAATCTATTTTAGTTAAGGAACTATTTATAGACTCGGCTTAACATATCAGATATAAAATTTGATTAGAATACATAAACGCGCTACTTAGTTCCATTTGGAGCTGGAGATGAAGTAAACGGCCTGGATTGGTGAAATAATTTTTTGATTAGCGTAAATAATTCGATTTTATATTAGGAACTACATACATACAGAATCGGTTTAATAACACACATATAAAATTTCACTACAAACGAGCATGTTCCATTTAGCAAAAAAAAAATTCAGCTCAATTCTGACCGATCAATTATTTTGCAGATATTGTGATAGCCCGTGTGGCAGCCCATTGCACCTAGTGTAATACGTTTCCTTTATAATATCAAATTTCTGAGTAAAATGATTTGAGTTAAGTGAAAGCTCTTAAAACTAGAAGTCCTCGAAATTTCTTGAAAATACATTACTTATGCTCATAAACCATTTTAACGAAACACAGAATTTATGGAAAGGCACAAAATTACCTAAAAATTGTACATAAATTATCAAGCTTAAAGCTCATTGAAACAATTATTCTCTTTATCCCAAAATTCTATCTTCCTTTATAATATCAAATTTCGGAGTAAATTGGTTTGTTTAAGAAGCTTCGATAAGTAAAAGCTCTTAAAACTAAAGCTCTTGACAATTTTGTCAAATACATAATTTAAGCTCATAAAACATTTTAACAAACACCTGAAATTATTAAAAAGCTCAAAATTGTAAAGTTCAACCCCAAAAAATATGAATTAATTGTCAAGCTTAAAGCTTATCGAAAACAAATATTCTAAATTTATTCCAAAATCCCACCTTTCTTTACAATATTAAGTTTCAGAGTAAACAGTAAATGATTTGGGTTATAAAGTTTCGATACGTGAAAGCTCCTAAAACTAAAAATTTCAACATATCTTGCAAATACATAATTTATGTTCATAAAACATTTCAACAGAAACCTCAAATTATGAAAAGACGCCCAAACATTAAGTGTAAAATATTAAGTTTAAAAGCTCATTGAAAACAATCATTCTAAATTTATCCCAAAATTCCGTTACAAAAGGTAACGGAATTTTGGGATAAATTGTTTAAAAAGTTTCGATCAGTGAAAGCTCTTAAAAGTAAAAACCCTTAAAACTTTTTGCAAAACATAATTGTTGCTCAAAATTTTAACAAAAAATGCAAAATTCTGGAAATTCTTCAAAATGTTAAGGAAAACCCCAAAAAATAATAAAAAGCTCTTTGACATTTTTTGCAAATTCATAATTTATGCTCATAAGAGCAAATATTAATAATTTATGTTAAGTTCAAACCTCAAAAGGTATAAATTAATTATCAAGCCTAAAGCTCGCATTGTTAAATTCTCTCGTCGCCCTTTTTAATACCGAATTGAAATTCTTCGTGCTAAGCGGTGCGCCATCTCAATTGTGGCGAAAAAAGGAAGAGAGCAAACCTTTTTGTTTTTACTTTTGCAGTGTCAAAAAAAATCGAATTTTTATTTTACATATTTGTTACGCATGGCACGCACCTAAATTTCTTTTTGTGATCATGATCAGTCTTGTTTTTGCTGTCATTTAAAAAAAATCTCTTTTGCGTTCAATTAAATTCAGTGCGTTAGTACGGTGATAATGTGATTAATATTAAATAATAGATTATAAAAAATCAAATAAATGTGTGTGTGACATTAATTATTAAATTAACAAAAACAGAAAAATTAAATAAAAGCTATCGCGCTGTATGAGCGTCATACAATTTGAAAACTACTTAGGTAGTGTGTTTTTTTTATTTTTGGTAAGTTAATGATTTTTTACTACGAACAATTACAATTCTGACACACAATACATAATAGTTAACATATTATTACACACACGGTTCGATTGCAGACACGCGGCAGCACAAGACAAAGAGTTGAGGGAAATCAGCGTCCTAGTCAAAACAAGTTTTTTCCAGCGCTTACTCTTATATCGGGTATGTAGCGATACCCCCTTCATCTTTCGATCACATTTTAATATTCAGGTCAGGTTATTCGAGATTTTCGAGATATGTGTTTGAGATGTAGGGTGTATATGTTATGGGTGTATTATATATACGTATGTTCGATATTTTAGGGTGTATTTGATAGTTCGATGTTACTCGAGAATTTTAGAGTCTATTCGTAGACTATAATGTAAAATCCGATGGTTTGATCCTTTTTGCATATCGTTTTGTTGAGCTTAACTTGCTTGGTAGTATTAATAACATTAAGGTCCGATTGTATGAACGAGGATAAATGATTAATTCTCTGATTTAGTGTAGTTTGCCTTGTATGAAACAATGCAAACTACGCTAAATCAGAGGATTAATCATTTATCCTCGTTCATACAATCGGGCGTAAGTTACTTGACAAATAATTCAATATTTACACGAATTTTCGTAATTTTTCAAAATTTTCATGGGTTTAATAGATTTTTGCATTCCTTCCGAAATTATTCATTCATATCCAGAATTTTCGGTATTATTTAAATTGTTCCAGATCAATCAAGATTCACTTAATATAGAGATTTTTCGAATTTTTCTGGAGTAATCGAGATTTTTCTGCGGTTTATTCTAGTCTGCTTAAGTTTTTCGATATTCCTATATAGGGTGTTTCGAAATATTTAAAGTTTCTCGAATTTATTCGAATTTTATAAGTCAATGTTCTACGCTTAGCTTTGAGTTGTGAAAATTTGCAGAGTTACACATATAAATCTAAATAATCTCCGATTTCGTATAGGTTATTCGAAATTATTCAAGAATGTCCAGATTATTTACGTTTTACATGGTGGTGATTAGCACGTACATGATTTCCTTTAGTTTTACATACTTACAGATAATTCGATTTTTGAAAATTTTCAAGAATAATCAAGAAACTACGAAAATTAGTCTTATTTAAGATTATTTAGAAATTCTTGATATTTTTCAAGTTATATTTGAAATTTGTGATGCTTTATCGACAAATGGGATGAGTTGCAGGAGGTTTCGTTTTATTTGAGGCTATTCAAATGAATCATGATCTGTCTCATCTATTTAGGAACGATGGCCCGAATATGTTCACAAAATTGAATATGAGTAAACCAATTGATTTTCATCCTTTGTAATATCAAATTTCTGAGTAAAATGATTTGGATTGAAAAGCTTCGACAAGTGAAAGATCTTAAAACTAGAAGTTTTTGACATTGATTTATGCTCATAAACCATTTTAACGAAAGACAGAATTTATGGAAAGGCACAAAATTACCGAGAAATTATACATTAATTATCAAGCTTAAAGCTCATTGAAACAAATATTCTCTTTATCCCAAAATACTACCTTCATTTATAATATCAAATTTGAAAATCAAATTATTTGGTTTGAAAAATTCTTAAAACTAAAAGCTCTTGATAATTTACATTGGTTGATTGATTGATTTTGAATGTACGACCAAGCATTTAGCAGGATCTCGCGGTAATTCTAAGAATTTTTGACGCCGGGCTTACCGTACACAATTTTTTACATTTAAACACCTTGACGGTTAGTTGTTAGTGGTTACATTTGTTTTCTAATAATTTACTACATTTTGAAAAAACTGCTTTCCATCCTTGGCATCCTAAAGTCAATATTAATTAGTTATCAATTACTTCTTTTATATTTTCCCACCACCTTACTTCCTCCGGCCGTTTTTAATTGATTGATACTCTCAACCAACAATGACAACACATTTCTAATCTACTTTTTGTTTTATTGAAATTAAAACTGCACTCCTGTGCATTTCTGAAAATCATAATCATCATTAATTTAAAATTGACTTAAAGCTAATAAATATAATCGAAATCAGCTGCATATTCACATGGATTTCTCCTTACTGGTCCCTGCCTCTACTTAGAACTACAATTTAGTTCAAACTACTATAATAGATGTAGAGTTTCAGTAAGATGTGCCACTAGGATTTTAGAAATTTGATCTGTAACGGACGCTGTCCTATAATGAATTATAGTTATTGTTACCAGTAACAAAAATTAAAATTATAAGACGCTAATTAGTTCCTAAGGTATGAAGTTCGCGTTGAAGTGTTTGTAAATTAAAAAGACAGAAATCCAGACAGCACAATTTCAACTACACATATTCGTTGGATATTTGAGATTTCTGAAAGCTGAATCAAATTCCGCGGGTAACTCTGAAACAAAATCAAAATTAACCTATTCTCACTAAACACTTGCTATTCCATTAATAGGATTTAACTTAAATAAATCAAGAACTCGGCCTCCGATCTTTTTTTTTACTTTAATTCTAATAGAATGGTTAAAACTCAAAACCACCAAGCCACTGTTAAAATTCACGGCGCTTGCCTCACTAGTCACATTCATCACGAGCCGATTAATTAACCGTTTAAATACTGCAACCAACCAACTGCAACAGGATCCAACCCATATACATTTTTTAGTGATAAACATGAAAAAATAGTTGTTGCAAGATAGCTGGGAACCTGGAGCTTTTGGACGCTGATCGAGGATTCATCCATATTTCTGAAAATCCAAATGTTACATTAAAATTAAACTAAAGAATTGTTTAAACTCTAGAATCCCCTGTAGCTCGGAGACAGTCTATTTATATCAGTATATGGCTCTCTTATGATTTCCACCACATTTGTCCTTAACGCAACTTAAAACTATAGTTAAGCTCCCACCACCATCATAATTGAATTAATTTCGCAAAAAACCACCACCCTTAAAGATACAAACAGTAAAGCCTGCAAAACTCAGCAAAGTACCATTCAACATTCAAAATTGCTAAGAGTATACGTGATTAATTAAATTCACCATCATAGTCATTACATTACTAACTACTGTTATAATGGTACTTCGGAAGTAAGCTGATTTATAGGAGGTCGTTTAAACGATATTCGTATTCCAGCAATCTTGATAATTTACATTGAGAATAAATATTCTAAACCCTATCCAAGATTTCGTCATCGCTTGTAATATCAAATTTCAGAGTAAATTGGTTTGTTTAAGAAGCTTCAATAAGTAAAAGCTCTTAAAACTTAATCTCTTGACAATTTTGTCTCATAAAACATTTTAACAAAAATCTGAATCTATAAGCTCAAAAATGTTAAGTTCAAACCCAAGAAGTAAAAATTAATTATCAATCTAAAAGCTCATTGAAAACAATCATTCTAAATTTATCCCAAAATTCCGTTACAAAAGGTAACGGAATTTTGGGATAAATTGTTTAAAAAGTTTCGATCAGTGAAAGCTCTTAAAACTAAAAGCTCTTAACACTTTTTACAAAACCTAATTTTTGCTCAAAATTTTAACAAAAATTCAAAATTATGAAAATTCTTCAAAATATTAAGGGAAAACCCGAAAAATAATAAAAAGCTCTGGCATTTTTTGCAAATTCATAATTTATGCTCATAAGACATTGTAACAACCTGGAATTATGAAAAGGCTCACAAATGTTAAGTTCAAACTTAAAGCTCATTGTTAAATTCTCTCGTCGCCCTTTTTACTACCAAATTTCGGAGTAAAATGATTTTAATTCCTTTCACCAGCACAAATAATTCAACCAAATATACTAAATTACTATAACTATAATAATATATGTATACACGAAGCTATTTTCCACAAATATATCAAACATAATTATTATGAATTGAAATTCTTCGCGCTAAGCGATGCGCCATCTCAATTCTGGCGAAAAAAGGAAGAGAGCAAACGTTTTTGTTTTTACTTTTACAAAAAAAAAAAAAAAAAATCGAATTTTTATTTTACATATTTGTTACGTACGACTACGGCACGTCGCGTCGTCACGCACACACACCTACATTTCTTTTTGTGATCATGATCAGTCTTGTTTTTGCTTTCACTTAAAAAAGTTATCGGTTCTTCTTTTACGTTCATTTAAATTCAGTGTGTTAGTAAGTTGATTAATATTAAAGTAAATTAATTATAAGATTATAAGATTATAAAAGATCAAATAAATGTGTGACATTAATTATGATTAACAAAAAAATAAAAAATAAATAAAAGCAATCGCGCTATATGCGCGTCATACAATTTGAAAACTATGTACGTAGTGTGTTTTTCTTATTTTTGGTAAGTTAATGATTTATTACTACGTAACAATACATAATAGTTAACACATTAGTGAGTATGTATATTTTTATAGTCACCTGGTTTCTCCAGACATGTTCTGGTTTTTCAAACTTCTGCAGAAACTCCATCCCAAAATTATCAGTCCAAAAAATCTGCAGAACGTAATTTAATTTATTTAAGATTGGGAACTTTTTCTAAAATACTTTTTTCGTTATTTTAACAGCTTCGATATAAAAGTTCACTAAAATACATCGACAGATGTGCGTTTAGTGGAGGCGGAGGAAATTGTCTGGTTTGGCTGTTTCTTGTCGTTGAGCCACGTTTTATTTTAAAAATTTTCATCCCAGCCACATCTTATGTTTTATAATTAAAACTATTTATAGAATTTACAAAATATTTCAGATAAAATATCACGAAATCCAACAACAAATGTGATTGTTTATTCCGCAATATTTGCTAAATTGAATTCATGGTTTAATTAAGAAATCCAACTCCAGATGATACGACCGAAGGAATTTTCCAGAGCTAAAATTAATCAATTTCGTATTAGGAGCAACTTCGAACTAAGAATCGACCTCACATCACAAATTTCAGATAAAAAATTCTATTAAAATCCATCCACAAACGTGCTACCTAGTTCGGTTGTTTATGTAAAAAAAAATATATTTCGATTTTATATTAGGAACTACTGATAGAATACTCAAATATAAAACTTCACTAAGCTCGTCGATTGAGAAACGTGTTCCAGTTGATGCTGGAAACGTAGTAAAGCCTGGATTAGTTATATACATAAGTAAAAAAAAAAAAATGTCTCTACAAATTTATATTTTTTTGGTTTATGGTTTGTAATTATGGACCAAAGTATTATTAGTAGTGCGTCGTAATATTTATTGAACTCTGGCTATAGTTTATTTAAGAAACTCCAACCTTGCGCCAAAATGGAACTGGTGCGATTATGCACCATTTTATTGAAATCTAGTATCCGACCTAACCAACTTATTTGATGATTTAGGTACAACACATTCAAATAATAAATATAAAGGTAGCGAGCTTGAAACTTTTCTGGAAGAGATTTCACCACGTTTTGCAACCAGTGGATGGTACCGAGCAAAACCCGCACTGTGTTCCACCATGCCGATTTCAATAAAATTTATACCAGCTTATTGTTCCAGAGGGACTGGCTCTGGAGCTTGTATGAGGTATCATACATTGGGCAGTCATGAGGGTAAAATAAAAATTCAAATTTTATATGTTTAATTCACATTATGTTTAAAAATCATAATTTCATATATCACATAATTCAGGTACTTTAATAATACAAAATAAAATTAAAATAAATAATAATTGCAAAGTTACTGAAATACAAATAATATTCAGTTTTAAATTTCAGTGAAGAATATTAGGAAATATGGTACTGTTTGAAACAGACCGTTGGGTGCAAACCAATATTGCATTTTCCACAAATGTACTTAGTGCATTTTCCACACTCGCTTCTGTGTGTCACTTATTTTAATTAGATGATTTAAACCATCATATCGAATTATCGAATTGCGATGTCGAGTACCAGGTCTTCCTATTCCTATATAAAGACCGAAATTTATCAAATTTGTCCATCCCTCCCATGCCCTGATTATACAACCTTACTAACGTTGGCTGTGTAACCAACACTTTTTTCTGTTCCATAGAACTGTTTTTAGTGCAAGACGTGGCGTTAAAATTGATCTCGTCATCAATCAAGTTAGATACTACAAGAACCCTTCTTTGTCGTTTAATGCATGGAAGGTTCCTTTTGCGGATTTTTTCATGTCTTTCAGTGGAGCTTTCTCGATTCGATCACTTCTTATTGTACCAATGATGTTAACAAATTTTGTTTTAAAATCCTCCACTAAATTGAAGGACGTGAAAAAATTATTCATGTGAATTGTTCCATTTTTGGGAACTACTCCATCCGATAAACGCTAAACCACACTTTGGCCTAGTGATAAACCATCACCCCGTTCACTTTTGCCTAAAATCATATAATAGGCGATGTAACACTATTCAACACAAAGTTTTATAAACTTACCTGTATAAGGAATACATTTTAATAAATAACCATTGCATGAAGTAAGACACCAAATTTTAAAGCCGAAGCGAATTGGTTTCCCTCTTATGAATTGCTTTATACTATACCTTCCAAAATAAGGCTCCATCGCTTCATCAATGGAAAAATTAGATTCGAGAGATTGAGCTAATTCCAGAAATTTTTCATTGAAATGCTCAATCAATGGTTGAACTATATATAGTTTATTGTTTGGGTCAATTTTAGCATTGTCATTGAAATGGATAAACCTTAAAATTTTCTCGAATTTATTTCTAGACATAGCATTAGTTACTAGTATATTAAAAGTATCCTCTTGTTACTCTCAAAAAATCCGTTTCGATGGCAGCTTGTTATACCCGGATAGCAAGAGGATCCCGATAAATTTATACATTTCATCAGCCGAAACCGTATAATTCAAGTCACCTTTTAAATTAGCGTATTTGGTTATGTCTGCGCAAATGTGATTTAAAAAATCTTTGTTGAAAATAATCTTGAATAATACCAACGGCGACATATCTCCTGCGCAATGATTTCATCTACAACAGAGGGATGAAAATCATTTTCCAGTTTTGAAGAAGCTGCTTGTTCAAAGTCTCGTTCGGTCCAATTTCTTGTCTTTTTTCGTTTTTTATTGTTAATGTTATTGCCTAAAATTGTTGGGCAATCTTCCATAAGTTCAATTTCTTGAACTTCAATGTTAGGCGGCACTAGTTCTGGTAATTCATAATAGGTCTCTTGTATATTTAGCCGAATTTCGCCCGTTTCTGCTAATAGTTTTTTACCTAATAATGGAAGATTTTCGTTAGCTTCATCATCACTATTCGCATCATCTCTATCGCTATCTGCACCATTGACAGACTAGAGCATCTAAGCGCGATCAGCTATTGACAATTATAGCATCACAGTTCCACCTAGTGGACAATTTTTTCCTAGTTCGAAATTGTTGTAAACCTTTCCAATTTTGAACTGTAAAAACAATGTTTAATTACCGGATTGCTAAATTTTGTTTCGTCGCATTTGTGACAAGTGTCATTTTGTCAGTAGCATCATTTTAACTTTTTTCCGCGAGAGGCGTTTTCTCTACTTTTACAATTGTCAGTAATTGACGATTAGAGCATCACGGATTCCACGTAGCGGCATTTTTCTATACTAAAACTAACTATCCATTGACGTTTAAAATTTTATTTCATTGCTGAAACAAACGCAATTCCTTCTTTGAATTTTTCCTGTATGCTACACAAACTTCAAATGGATGGTTCTTTTAAATAAACAATTTTTCCATGAGAGGCGTTCAGCCTACTTTTACAATCGTCAATTGCATTGAAAATTCGTGGTGTCGGTATTAATACAAGTTTCAATCTTAATTGACTGATTTTTGTTTTTTTTTTTAAATTTTTGTTGAAGTATTCGTTATCATTTTGTAAAGCAATACAGAAAATTACTTCCCAAAAAATCTGTTAATTTTTTACTCAACTGAATCACATTTAAGTATCGTGCTTTTATTAGCTAACAGGAGTACATTTGTGTACTTCTTTACAAATTACAGAAAATAAGTACATTATAAATTCTTAACCAGAAAAAAAGTACTGTACTCGCTATGGTAAGGAAGTATAACTGGCAACCCTAATCGAGAGTCTTTACTCTTTAGTACAGTAAAACAAGTAATTTGTTACCCTGTAAAAATATGTTTTTTACAGCGCTTACTCTTACATCGCGTAGGTGGCGATATTGTCTATATTTTGTTCAATTTGAATATTAGCATTAGCGTTTTGTATATCTTTATGACCGAAAAGTTAGGTTCGAAAGTATTTCGTTGCCCATATAGTGGCCAATAACTCCTTTTCAATAGTGGAGTAATTTTGTTTACATATTGGTTAGATCTTTGCCAATTTGTCTTTAAGAGAGTATTGCGCCTGGTGTGAGATGGGTTTTCGAATGGATAGAACTATTGTAGGTTAACTCGGTTTCAATTGAACCATTACATTTTCTATGAGTTTCTTTTTCAACAATAATGCTATAGAGTTCTTTTAGGGTTGAATGAAGTTTTTTGCGAGATTTTTGAGAACTTGGTTTATAAAGCATGCCTCATTATCGAATATTATTTTCTTTGGGTTCCGTGGAGGCTAAAGAAATGTGTTAGATTTTTGTAATAGTTTTGTCTCGTTCATTTTTGAGATGATACCTATGTAGCATCGAATTTGCTAAATTTATCTGAGAAGGTTTAGAATTTGTGGCATTGGAGTTGGAATAAATCTAAATATAACAAATATTTTTGAAATTAAAAATCTCGGTTAATGTTTTCTGCAACTAACTGCCCCAATAGTGTGTCTCGAAAAGCAAGACCTTCGTTAGTATCACAACTATACATCACATCGGTTCGATCGACATGAACATTAAATTCATCACTGCCGTCCAACATGCTAACGTTAAAATTTTCTTTCATAATGCATATATGTATTATGTAAGATACACGCCGCCGATTATTAATTTAATTACTTTAATTATTAATTTAATATTTAATTTCTTATTTTATTTTCAGAATCACAAATGATGAAACGTCAAAAACTTTAACTGCTTTCAATTGGCACAGCAATGAGGTAAGTTTTATTATTTTTACCACATTTAAAATATATAACTTTTTAACCGAATGGCACACGGCCTAAGATATATTCGAATCCTTCTTTATTAGTATATACACAACAGACGGCGTTCTATGCCTACTAAGTTTTGAATTTTCGTTTAGAATTCTGTAATAATTCTTTTATCTTTGTGGAAGATTTAGGCCCGAATTTATAGTCGTAAATATTGCTATTGCTATAGCAACGATTTTTGAAAATCGTTTTAAAATCATGTATAAAATTCGATACGAATTTCGAATTTACTTTCTTGTCTTGGATATATTGTAACAACGTTTATAGAGATGGATTTTGATCACTATATCCATTGTTACATTACAAATAAATCTTATAGTGAGGTTTATAAATACGAAAACTGTTACTATAACAGAAGTTATAGTTGTAGCAACGACTATAAATTCGGGCCTTAATGTTGTCCTTCTTTTATTTTCGAAGTGGGTCTCGGTTTTTTCGAATATTTCTATGTATTTTTTCGATATGTTTGTTATCTTTAATTGTTGATTAAAATAATTTATACCATTCTTCGGAAGCGATAACATACTTCTAGTACCTTCTTATAAATTTTCATCATTATTGTAAAGGTCAATATTGTTTATATTTCGTTCGATTTGAATATTAGCATTAGCGTTTTGTATACCTTATGACCGAGAAGTTAGGGTCGAAAGTATTTCGTTGCCCATATAATGGCCAATAATTCCTTTTCAATAGTGGAGTAATTTTGTTTACATATGCTATATTAGCATCGCATATGGATCCAACATAAATTTACATCACTTTATGCTACAAGCCTAGCTACGAAATCAGTTTAACTTTAAATATTATTTGCATCGGAAATGGAATTTAGATGCATCCATTGTTTTGAATAAAATTTAATTACTAATTAGGTCGGAAAAGCGATTTCGATGCAAGTTTTGATGCAAATAAAATGGTGACACTATTAGTATCGAATATAATGGCAACCAGCACTTTTTTTAATTAAGGTGCAATTATATCAAATAAGGTTACTTTGTATATCGTAAATACTTTAAGTGAATCAAAAAATATACGAAGAGCAAAATTATCAAGAATTTTGCAAGTTCAGATTCGATCTGAATGAGAATTAAATGTATATAACATTTGTAACAAAATTATTCGACTTATTCTGGATAAATACAAAAAAGTAAGAAGACTAGTTAAACTTATCACAAGTTGCATTCAATAATATGCCGAGAAAAAAAAATCGGCATAAAAATGCTATTTGCACCAGGTAAACATATGTATATTTCAATCCTAGGCAGCTATTCTGATTTTTTTTAATATCTGTTTAGCCAGCAATTGTTCTTTTAGTATAGTTAAAAAAAAAAACAAGCATTCCCAGCAGATTATGCAATTCCAAATATTTGCGACCAAAGTATATATCTCTGTTAGCCGTTTTCCGGCTATAATCGGCACTAGCTCTCTCACACTTTTATTATACATCCTAAAAATAGTCGCGAAATAGTTTCCACTTTTTTTTTTTATATAATGAAAAATTATCTTTCTCCCTAAGGCAAATGGAGTACATCAGTAAGTAATTAATAAATGGCATAATCTGACGGAATAGTTTTTTTGTTTACAAAAATTGTTGGAAAATTTTTATAAAAATTTCTGCTAATTCAATAATGTGTTTTTTGCGGAAACCAGTAACCTCGTTATCACTAGTCATAAATAAATAGATTAAATTATAGTGAACATTCACAAATTTATATTTATATAAAAAATTCAAACGCCATAATTTCTTTAAATTCTTCTCCCATTTAGTAAAGCATTTAAGTATCATAAAGAAATTAAAAAAAATTAATGAATTTAAATAATTTACAGCATTTAAATAATCTTTAAATTTTCAAAATTCTTCTAATTTACAGAATTTCAATAATCTTTAAGTTTTTTAAATTATTCCCTTTAAACTCTGTAAATTTTCAAAATTCTTTAAAATCTTTAATACTTTTAAAACCTTTAATTCTTTAAACTCTTTTTATTTTTCTCTTTAAATTATTTATAATTTTTAAAAAATTTTAAATTTTTTAATTATTTAAATTTTTTAACTTCATTAAATACTTTCCGAATTACACTTACAGAATGCGAATGAATCACGAGATCAGAAATGATCTCGATAAAGTCGACATCATCGGATTTATAAAATCGTATTGGATTTATAAAGGCTAAGATGGCTTAGGCCCGTACTTCGTTCAAAAGTAGGACCTCATGGGAGACCACCTAGAAGAAATACTGAAGAAGAAGAAATATTTTAAATTCTTTTATTTTTGTAATCCTTAGAATTCTTTGAGGTCTAGAAATTATTTTTAAATACGAGTATTTTAAATTCTTAAAATTTTTAAAATTTTTTAGATTTTTTCATTTCTGTAAATTCTATAAATTTTTAAATTTTTTGAATTTTTAAAATCATCAAAATTTATTTTTCCATCTCCAAATTTGTTAAATTCTTTAAATTTTAAAATCATCTCTAAATTTTTTAAATACTTGTCTTACAATTTTTTGAAATTTATAAGTTATTAAAATATTAAATTGTTTAAATTCTCTAAATTTATCGTTTCATATTCAATTTTTTTTTAAATTCTTTAAATTTTCTTTTCTTTAAATTCTCTAAATTTTGTACAATCTTTAAACTGATTATATTGCATAAATGTTTTCCATTTTCTAAATTCATTAAATTTTTTAAATTGTTTCATTTTTTTAAATTCTTCCGATTTCTTCAAAGTCTTTAAACTGCTTAGATCAATTTAATTTATTTAAATCCTTTTAATTTTGTAGAATCGTTAGTTTCCTTAAATTGTTTATTTTAATAAATTTTTTTAAGCTCTGTAAACTCTTTGAATTTGAAGAATTTAAAGAATTCAAAAAATTCACTAAACTCACTTTCTAAATTTTTTAATCCTTTGATTCTTTAAAATTCTTTGAATTTTTTTGTTATACTATTCGCAAAATTAATATTTCAAATTCTTACAAAGTTTCTTTAATTCAATAAATGTTTAAGTTTAAAACTAACTAACTTAACTATATAATCATTAAATTCTTTAAATTTTCTTTGAAGTTATTTAAACTGTTTTAATTTTTCTCCTTTTAATTTAACAATTCTTAAAATTCTTAAATATTTTGAATTGTTTAATATTTTTAAATTCTTTATATTATAAAATTTAAGATTCTTGAAATACTTCAAATTTCCTCAAATTCATTGATACATTAAATGTCGAACGCCCTTAGAATTTCATTCATGTTTGTTAAGTCAATTAATTCCCACCCAGATACAAAGTAATCACATATTTCGGACAATACTATGATTTGAGCGCTGACGCCTTTTAAGGTTTTCATTATTTTTAATGAAACAATCATGCCCAGTTGCACAAAAAAAAAGCCAACACCCAGTTAACTAATATTTTTTCTTTTTCTTCTGTTATGAAAATGCGACTTGTTTCATAAATAATATGAATTCAACGCCAGTTAATTTTGTTTTATTTTTACGTAGGAATATTTATCATTCAGTTAAATATTTAGTAAAACGAAATCTGGTAGTCAAATATTTAATTCTCCAGTTATAATGTTCAAGTAAAAAAGAAAAATAATCAGCTTGCATTGATTTTGTATTATGAAACAAATCGTATTTTCAGATATGAAGAAAAAGATGAAGTATTTCTTAACTGGCTGTTGCCTCTTTATTTGTGCAACTGGGCATTAGAGTTATAGAAATAATTTCTGTATATACCTCTCTAGAATGTTTGTCTAGGGCATTTTTTTATGTTACGATGCAAGTTGCATTCTTTAGCAAAAATTTTACCTAATCTACATCACAATAACTAATTTACTTTGTACTCACAATTGAAAATTAAATATTACTCCATTATTTACTTTTCTTACCACATATATAAACCACGTTATTAAAATCTGACATTTAAACTAATATTGAATTGATTCCGAAATTCGGAATATTATATGTAATGGGGGAACCAGCGAGTCAGTAACAACGTTAAGTAAAAATGCGACAAAGAGAAACTACATGCTACTGACCAGTGAATCTTTAAGAACTTTTCGTTCAGTTCAACTGTCACTTAACAGAGCGAAAATTAATGCACACACTGAAGGAAATGTCAGAATACATCAAAATTTGCACAGCACGCTTTTCTGAAAAATAATAATTTTGCAATTCACATTATAATTTTAATACTGCATTTGTCAGTTGTTACGGATTCGGTGGCCGGTATGTCAAATATTCTGTAAGGAAATAATTTCGTTAAATTGTGTAAGGATTCTTACGGATTTGCTGGTTACCCTTGAGACTATACATTTTGTTTTCTTTTCACATGAAAATGATATTGTTACCCAAGCGCGTTCATTTTCGTTACAAGCTTTGCAACAAATATCGTCGTAATTTGAATCAAATTTATTTTGATTGCCTACCTTACATCAAAATAAGACTTAAATTGCGTTGAAAACGCCTCGATGAACGTTAATTGCGCATGCGCATGTTTACTTGCAGCTTTATATCGCGATCGCATAAGGTGGTCAATGTATAAAATAAACGTTTTATGTATGTCTTACATCAGAATAAGATGTAAGGTAAAATCGCATACGCCTCGATGCAAAGCTTGCGTCCAAATTCGTCGCAAGATTTTCAACTACTATTTATATTATACGTTTCAAGTATTCAGCTTGCTTCACCTACTACGTCGATTAAGTTTTGTTGATTAGAGTCTACAATTAGCTATGGGTGTAAATATTCTAACTACTTCATCCTATATATGTTGGATGATTGGTTTTAATTCTGACTAACTACCGCTAAATGATGGGATATCTCTGACTGCGTCAGGGGTTTTTAAGTGTTGCTAATGCTTCAGCGAAGATGCTTTTGTTTGTTAAATTTTGTAATTTGATTTTATACGTTCTAATCTAATATCTATAAAAAAAGCATTGAAGTCTAATGATGCTAAGCAAGTACCCTGATCGTTTACGATGCGTCTAGGACGACTATAAAAATCAAAATATTTACATACACTCAAAGAAAACTATAGATGAAAATCACATTTTTCGAGTTAAATATTACAGTTTTTTCGTAAATATACAACATACAAAATTTGTTCCAAAACAAAAAAAGTTCCTAATTCTTTGAAAACTGAGGATGCCAATAAGTTATATAACTTCCTCACTACTTCTCAGAGAACTTTTAGTATGTTTTAATATTTTTTTTTTTGCTGTTTGACACTTCACGCAACTCCAAGTCGCACAATCCTAATTTAGCGATAGGCAAACATATTTGGATTTTTGATGTGAAAACATCTTTAGCGGGGGTAAGTTAAAAATTTCATGTAAAAAAAGGAACGGAAAATCCGGTACGACTGAAATTGCAAATTATATACAAGAAAAACGAACACGAAATGCACCGAACTTGCATACGATTTAATTCGAATTGCAATTTCCGTCAGATTAAAATGAAAAGACACAAAAAGTATACATGTGTAGTACAAGTGATTAAAAAAATCTGAAATGGAAGTACGTTAAACAAAGACAAATGCACCCATACTTTAAATATTAAATATTATACATCTTAGCGAGCTGTAAAAAAGGCACTTATACATTGATACATAATAAAATAATAATTTTGAAATTGTTTAATCGGTATTCTATGTTTATTGTTTAGTATTGCTCATGCTGTTGCTGAGTTTGGTTATGTGGGGGATATAGAAAACAAAAACTATAATAATGGTAAACAGATTCGAATGGCATTTTCTAAAGATACGTGCAAGGAAGAAGCCACAGGGATACATGCTACCGTCTTTCCAGCTGCTATGATTTTACATTCAAAATAGCGCCTTTGTCTAATAGAACCGCCCTATTTCATTTAATTAAAATCAATCAAATCAGCGATGCCATTTTGCTTTGTTCATATAGATTGCCGTAACCATTCTCAAAAGTTTAAATATTTAATCTTCAACAATTGCTGTGTACAAGTAATGATGCATTTTAAAGCGTTCAGAGCAGGGTTAGATGATTAACTTAATGGAACTGTATTTTGCTCAAGCTCACGAAGACATGGCTAGACTGATCGGTTATAAATCTTAATTTTCAATTAAACAATTAATGTCGGTAAAATTCGTCCTCCAAATCCAGAATAGAATAACTTATTGACTTTTTACACCAAAATTGTAGTGTAATTTAAATACTGAGCGAACAGCAGCCGTCTATCTGCATTGGCTTCTCAAGGCCCACTGAAGAGAAGAGACTTGAAATGATTCAATAGTTAAAGGTTTTCACATAATTCTTTTGCGAGTTGAGCGTGAACTCGCCCGTTGTTTTTTTTTAAATTCTGAGTTACTTTTTGTGGTATTCCTTGGTCAATTGGATTATTCAATTAAGCCTTTGGTTTTCGTATTAGACCTCTTTTTCGTATTCACCACTTATCAATTGTTACTTCAACACCCTACAAATCAGTGTTGCCACATCAAAGCACTTCTCCTCCATTAAAAAAACAAAGTTCAAAACTTGGGGAAATAACAAACGAAACAACAACAAAACTCAATGTACTAAAATTAAAAGAATTAGAGCTAGATAGCTTATCACGCAAATCATTGAACCAGTCTGGTCATGTTGTAATCATCATATAGCGTTGTGTCACCCTTCCGTGTCTCTTCTTCGGAATCATCTCTAGCCTCTTCGAAAGGCTCGTTCTTGGATTTTGTTTCCAGCTCTGGCAAGACCTCTGGTTCTATTACTCGTTATGCTAGCGCTGGTAAATCAAAATCATCCAGCAAAATGTTGTTGCGCCGTTAACCAGGAAAGTGAATCGCTTTTTCATCTGGTTCGCATGGATTTTAATTTCTCGTTTGCCCATTAGTGTTTCTTCGGTTAGCATGAAATAGTTTAACAAACCGCATCTTTTCGTAATAACTCCGAGTGACCAATTCCACGTATTTTTGCTGAAAATGTTGACTAACACATCCTCACCCATCTCGAACTCTTTCCACTTAGCGCAACGGTGCTGATAGAATTGTTGCTCAATTTTCATGTCGTGTTCGATCGGATGTTTGACTCTTGGTTTACACAAGTCTAATTTCGTCTTCATCGATCGTCCCATCATCACTAGAAAGAGTGACTTCATGCCAAAAAGCAAATAAAGGTGTGTAACGGTATAGAAGCACGTAAAAAATTTGCGTAAAATTTAAATGGTCACCTTCTAGCTTCTTTGAGTTCGGTCTTTAGCGAGTCGAAGCATTTTTCAGACTGACCATTCGACTGTGAATAGTTTTCACTGCAGAATAACTGAAACCTCAATTTGCTAAACGCTTCAATGACAACCAGGTACCAAAAGACATTTAAAGGTCATACAAAATCGATGTGCAATCTTGATCACGAGCTTTTTGGCATTGGCCACGACTGCAACGTGCCAGACATAACTCTAGAGGCTGATTTTACGATGATTATTGGAAAATCGAATTTTCCCATTCTCTACGGGAAATTTTTACTGAATTTTTTCTTGCGATTGCTGTTGGCAAACACTATAGGCTGATTTTATACCAATTTTAAATATTTTTTTTAGGTTTTGTAAATTTTCCACAATTTTCCACGAGGAACTGCAGGCATGTTTTGCCACTTAAGAATATTGACAAATTATTTATTTTCCACTGGGATAACATAATCTGCATTACCGATTTTGTACTCTCAGCTGACATTAACATGTTTCTGCATTATCGACGTTTTTACTTTCGGCTAACTTTACCAGTATCTTGATTTGTGCGTGCGGTGGTTTTCACCTTGAGGATCAGTTTGAATATCTCGACATGCAATTTGGAATCAAAAATGGTCCCAGTAGCTTTCAACGATGTGGTCTTGCTGTATCAAGACAGTTTATTGAATCTGGACTCATTATTGTTTATATGGATGATATTTAGATAGCAACTAAGATGATTTCGGAACATTTTGATATGTTGCAAAAAGTTTTGCGAAGAATGTGTGAATTTTGGATGGAACTTAAATTAACAAAATGCAAATTGTTTTTTTTTTAGATTGAGTACTTGGGATATCTGGTGAAACAGGTTTAATCTTGTTTGGGGCTTGTTTTCTCATACTTCCGACGCTTCATTTTATTTTTAAATTTTTTCCAAAATTGCCAAATTACTTCTTGATTTATTTAAAAAAAATAACAACTTCCAATTCACTGATGAGTGTATGTAAGCATTTGCCATGTTTCTAGGTCAATTATCTTCTCCTCCGGTGCTTCTCTATTCGCTAGACTTACTGCAATGCTAATGCTTTGTTGTAAAAACAGAATGACGGGAAATTGGATTCAGTAGCGTATATTTACTTATTGCAACTCGCTTGTGATGAGGTTGAGTAAAAAAAATATTTATGCCCGTATTGCTCGTTGGACCCTGGATCTTGAGAATTAGAATTTTTCGATCAAACTACGATAGTGGTGAAAGAATGGATCCAGAGATGTTTCTGGCCGATTTTGCTATACGTTCTCAAAGAGACGGAGAACAACGTCATTCGACTGATTCATGAAAAAATTTGTCATTTGTGTGTGTGTCAGGTGGCAAACTTCGTTGATCAGTGCTGAAATTATTGAGCGAAATTTGTATAATATTCCTAAACAACCTATACCGTTTGATACTATTCATATTGGTCATTTTGGTCCTCTTCCGTCATTAATATCGAAGCGAAAGCATATTTTAGTTGTGGTGGATGCATTCACTAAATCCATCTCCAGATATAACACTCTAAAGGCTGATTTTTTATAAAGTTTCTAATAATTTTTGAAAAATCAAATTTTCCCAGATTTTTCACAGGAAACTTCAACACTGATTATTTTTCCTGCGATATCTATTGCCAAGTCACTTCTATGCAACCTATCTCCACATATAACATGCTAGAGGCTGATTCCATCATAGGTCTATCTAATTTTCATTTTATAATCGTGACAGATAGTCGGTATATATTTAATTTTCATCAAATCCTAAGCAAAATGTCCTGGTGTAAAGGACTCAATCTGGTATTAATATCAATAGCGGAAAAATTCCAGCCAACACTAATATTAAAAATATATGGTAATGCAAGATGGTCAACATCTACATCAGGCTCAACTGTCAACATAGAAGCAGCAGCATCATTATCCCCAAGTCATCTGATCACAAAATCCATCAAGTAAGTGTCATCCACTTATGCCAGATCAGCAATCTCCTGCATGAAATGATTTTTTTACCTCGCCTCACTCAACAATAGAAAACAATACGTGTACAATAATTTAATAATCTGGGTAATGGGTTCTCAGGGGTATGTTCGGGAAACTGAAGCAGCAGGTAAATTTGAAGCGGTGAATACTGGGTTTATTCTGTTATGTTAATTTAGATTTATAATCTGTCCTAGAATTTTAGTCGTAATTCTTTATTTATTTATTTAGTATAATTATGCATACAATTATTTAAGATTTGTAATTAGTTTTTAGATCTCCTTTGTTTTACTAAGAAGTTAATTTATGAATTAAATTTTAATTTAATTAATTAATTTATAATTTGTCTCAGGAATATTTAAATTTCAAATAATTTTCGAGTTCGGGAAAGTAATATTTAGCGATAATTAATTAATATTTCGATTTTCGGAAATACCTGTGGAATAGAGATTAAAGCTTTCCAGAATATTGAAGCATCCAATGTATGTGTAGTTTAGAAATTGTATCGTCTTGTGCTAACTGTTTTATCGTGTACACCATGCCAGAAATCCCATTTTATAAAGATTACCTTTGTGATTGTGTAATTTTGTGCCTGTAATTAGAAAATTTGCGCATAGCTTACATTTGGAAGCAGGATGGGATTTCTCATGTGACTAACACACCACAAATTCCATTATTACGATTACGTATTAAAGCATACTTTACGGTTTATAATGATGGTGCAATATTGTGCATTACTAGACCCTCATTAAAAATAGTTTAAATTGGCCAGATAGTTAATTTACTGGCCAAGATTTATTTTTTGTGCATATTACACTTTGGTCAGAATCGGCCATAGAATCTCCATAATTTATCAAAATCGTGATTTTTCGAGGAGTTAGTTGGGCGATTTCTAGAAACCCATATTACACTTTAGCTTTTAGAAAATTTGAGTTTTCTAAAATGGAATTTCTGGCATGATTTAAACGTTGAAATTTCATCGTCCAACCAATAATCAATTTCTTAATTTAGAAGCATTTCAGTTCGAACTTTATACTTTAGGAATTAATCATAATGTTAACATTTTAATACTGGTTACTAATGAGACTACTAAGATTTGATAAAGCATTTGATGCTAATTATATTTTTTGGCCCCTTCTGAGTATTAAGATTTAATTAATTATGATTACGATTTTCAGAAGTACTCCAGAATGCTGATTCAGCAAACTAATAAATTTTATTTTAGAATTCAGTTTTTATTTGCATTAAATCATAATGGTATGTCAAAAATGTATTGTCATTATGCTACTAGGCCCGGCCATCTCCGGGAAATCTTGCTAAGAGCTTGGCCGAACGTTCCAATAAATCAATCATCGAATCGCACTCAACAAAGCAAATATACACTAAAAGTTAATCTATCTGGCGCAGCAAACCAAGCAAATTATTATAAACAAGTTCTATATCCACTAATTAATATTTTTGTGAAAGAAACGTGAGAAAAAACAGTTTCCGCATATAAATACTTTTTTTTTGCTCCCGTTTGGAATTTTCCACGCCACAGAGCTATCATACACACAGAATATTTGCAGCACGGTAGTTTGTTGAAAGAAAATCCAACTAAATACTGTACATGTACATAAATGTAGATATATGTACGGTGTTTTGAATCTTTTGTATAAGTTTTTTGTTGTTGTTTTTGATTATATGTATATAACCTTCCTTTTTTCATTAATTTTCCTTTTTTTTACGGCAAAATGGAAAACAATGTTCATTAGGAAAAAAGGAAGGTGTTATTTTGAAAAATTATATATATTTTCCCATTAAGTTTTGTTTTTTTTTTGCATAATAATAATAAAAATAATAATAGTAATAATAATAATTATTATTATTACTATTATGCTTTTATTATTGTTATGTTTATTTGTTGGATACACATTTTTATCTGGATGCTGTTGTAATGTTTCGTATTTCGTTTTTAAATTTTTTTAAATTAAAAAATTTTTTTTTTACTTTTTTATTCTGATTATTCTAACAATAATTAAAAAAAGTAAGAACAAAATAATTTTTTTTTATTATTATTTAACTTTATGTATATTTGTTTTAATATTAATATTAAAATATTAAAAAACTTTGTTTAAATATCAAAAAAGATAATGAATTAATTTTTGTTGTTGTTTTTAATTACTCAGCAGTGATTACATTTTAGAATAACTTTAGTCGATTATTGTTGGTAGTTATTTTTATTTATTTTACATTTATTAACGATCTAAGCACACAGGCTTTTTTACCGTTTTATAAACAGTTGTAAAAAAAAGAAGCAACTTGTCTTACAATAATACAAATTACATACATATATAAAATAAAAATAAAAACCCAATATAAATAAAAGTTTTATGACTTATGACATATTAAATAGAATAACATTTAATGTTTAATTTAAAATTAAGTGATTGATTGATTGATTGATTTTGAATGTACGACCCGGCCCACCGTCACCCTTTTTTAAGTTTAATTTTGTAGTAACAACTGCATTCTGAAATAACATTTATTAGTTGGCTGGGTCCGATTTCTGGTTACTTCTGAAAATCATAATTATTATTAATTTAAATTCCACTTAAGAATTATAAAAAAGTAGCTCAGAGACGACCTAACATAATAAATATAATTATAGTCTCAGCTACTTATTCAAATGATTTCAGCCATAATGGTCGCTGTCGCAACTTGAAACTACAGTTTAGCCCAAATTACTATTATAAATAAAGCATTTCTGCGAACCTGCCACTAAGATTATAAAAGTTTACAATTAATGGCACCAGTAACCAAAATCAAAATGATAAGACGTTAATTAGTTTCTGCAGTATGAATTCCGAACCCAACCTCGAAGCAACTCAATTTCTAATCTAAAACAAATTTATCGATTATTTTATTACGGCATCATATTTAATAACCAACTGGTTCGTTTTCTATTCTACGAGATTTAATTCCTAATTTATTTCAAAATTAATTATTAATTTAAAAATCAGTTCGTAACACCCTAAAAATAAATTGAATTAGGCATCTAAAAATTGTCAAGACAGCAAATTAATCACTAAATTTGACAAGCCTTAAAATAATAATCTGCACGGATTATAAATTTGTATTATAGGTATTCCAGCATAACAATAAAACGACGCAGATTCAATCTTGTATGAGATACATACACCTAAGTATTGAATAGTTAGTATTTTGTTATAGATATATACATATAGTGTAGGTTAGCTCAAGAAAGCGCAATTCCAAAAACCACAAATCCGCCAGATGCTTGAAGATTCTGGAAGGTTAAGTCAGGTTCCACGGGACTTCCTAAAAATCGAAGTCGAAATTTCGAAATCGTAATTAATTATTTCTAAGCTTTACTTACTTAAATAAAATCGAATTTATTTAATTTCCAATTTGGAATTAAAATTAAAAACTAAAAATAAAATTTAAATTTTTCAAGTTTAAGAACAAGTTATAAGTCAATATTCAGAGTAATTTTTTTTAATAAACCCCGCCAGAGACCAACTCCTAAAAACCACTCCCGCCAACCTCTTTCCTCATTTTTTTAAAAATCTAAAACCATCTATGTGTTAACACTTTTAATTAAGATCCCCATTCCAACCTCTCAGTAAGCCCGTCGAGTTGCAGCAATATTCTGGAACCCTATTTATAATTATTAATATTTATGATCATTAATATCTCTGACAACTGAGATAAAATTTAATCAGTTATTTTTAAGTCATACCTTAGTAAACCAAGTTCCACAATTCCGCATTCGCCTACTGCTTCAGGTTCAAGGTTCTTATTTCCGGAAATCTCGTCCTGATTCAGATGCTGTGTAATAGTAATCCAATTAAGCAATTTACCCAAAGTTATCTCTAATTTTCCATTAACCGCTACCACCAACCACGACTATCTGGCTGATTTCAATCATATTCTCGTAAGTTTTGTCCTGTAAAATCACGTCACAAACCCGGTAGCGTTCCATTAACTATGGAGGGTCACTCTTTTGCGGTCCCTGTATTCGCCTATTTCATCTTTTATTTAACAATGATATAACTCAAGCTACCACTAAATTAGGTGGATTATTTATGCTTTCACTAATAACACTACTTAAAATTCCAAGATTAAACTGGTTGGGACACATTTTAATTTGCTGGTATACATACTTTACTTGCACACCAATATTTTATTATCACACCACGTAATTCACACCACGTAATTCACCTTTTAATCTACAGAACACTTTTTTTTAAATAAAATTAATTTAAATTAAATTTTTGAGGAAAATAAAAAACAAAAACAATCACGACTGTTTGACTCGAAAGTCATGGCCAACCCCAAATGTTTAATTTAAAATTAAGTGAGTAACAAAATTGCCTTAATCGAATGAACCATTAATATATTCAAGTGATAATTTTTGAATAGATTTAGAGAATTTATTTCCATAATTAATTTGGCAATTTTGTTCCAAAATGAAATGCAACGAACTAGCACCGAGTTATTATATATGTTCGAACAATTTCGCGGCATGACAATGTGAGTATGTGACCCGTTCTGATTGATGAAGTAAACTCAATCTTATCAAATTGATATTTGGGTTCACGAAATTTGATCAATTTGAAAATAAATAAAACCATCCTAAAAATTAAATGATGCGCCAAGGACTGATTATGTCCAAGAACAGATTTGGCGAAACCTGAGACATGATCATATAATAACGATTAAGATTGTAGACATATCTGATAGCATTATTAAATGAAACTTGGAAAGTGTGCTTATAGTCGGGGCATCGCAGTTTGAATAAATTACTTCGCAATAATTTATGTGCGGAAGAATAAGAGATTTAACACGATAAATTTTCATTAATTGTTAATCCTAACCTAAGTTATTAACGCTTGCTGAAAAGGGTATTGGGTTATGATCAATGTAAACCGTTGGTGGGTTTGATATATTATGTTTTGATAAAATTAATGCTTTGCACTTAGATATATTTAAAGAAATGCCATTTTTGGCAGACCAACCGTGAATATTATGTAAATCTTCATTTAATTTTTTGAAAATTGACTCAATATGACTAATTTTTCCACTAATATAAATCTGGCAGTCATCAGCATAAAAATGAAATTTACAAAATTTTATATAAGAAATAGACTAAACAGGAGAGGTCCCAAAATACTACCCTAAGGAACAATAGAAACCACAACCTTAAAATCAGACAATGAGCCATTCAGTTTTACTCGTTGTTTTCTTCCTGACAAAAATGATGTCATAAGTCTTAACGCAGTTGATGAAAATTGATACCATAACATAAGTTTTTCTTCGGTTTTTTTCGGCCAAGATCATCAATTACATTAGCCGAAGCAGTCACAGTGCTGTGTTGTTTACAAAATCCAGATTGATGCACATTAATAAAATTATTGTGGTTAATAAATGTCTGTATTTGGTCTTTTAAACTTGTTTCAAAAACCTTAGTTATTATAGGAGTAACGGATATTCACCTTAAGTCATTACCACTTTTGATATTCTTTGTTTTTGCTATCATGGCAGTTTTCCAAGCACTAGGAAAAACCGATTTAGTAATAATGTCATTTATTCTTATCCTTATTGGAGTTATTACCAATTGATCGTCTCCCATTGCATTCGAACTAATTTTATAAATGGCTTGACTGATATCATCGTCATCAACTACGTTAAATTGCAATAAACTTTCACTACTGTTATAATGAAAAAAAAAAAAAACTTATATCAGGCATAGGTAAAAATACCCAATTATAAATATACAATTTACGTCGCTTTTCTTACTTCCTTACTTACAATTGGAACATTATAAAATATTGTTATAAAATGGTTAAATAACGAAAACTTGTCATTAGAGTTGGGCTCTCAAAGGTTATTCTGGCCAAATGAAGAATGGAAGCAGTAACTTCGAACGGGAAGTGGATTTTGAAAATCGATAAAATTGTTCTGAATAAAGTTAAAACCTGTCGATGGAGAATGCATACTCTGATATCTAAGCCCCTATCCTGAAACAATAAAACGAAGTGCACTTCCCAAAAGACCCTGACAAAAGTTTTCGCTTCCGAGGCGCAAAATTAAATAACGAGCCCATAACTGAGCCTTGTTTTATTGGTTCTATAAGAATCTTATATTTCAGTTGGATGGCGATTGACCAACTATGTAATCTGTCTAGGTCAACAATGATTGGTTCAGAATATTCCCCGATCAATACTCTTTTTAAAACGGACAAATTAAACAGCAATTAGGAAAATTACTTCAGAAACGAGCCACTTTCTATAGTCGACATAAGTTGCAGTTATCACTATTTCACTGTAACGTAACAACTGATTAAAAAAACATGAAATTAACAAGTCGATTAGCTGTCAGAAATTTGTGCTCACCAAACGATGTATGCGGTCTAAGACAACAAATTCTGAAGAAAAAACTACGTGCTACACTGAGAAAATTATAATACTTCAAAGTTAAAGATTTGATACTTTTAAAATGAAAAACTGTATTTTTCTTAAAAATGAATGTAAAATCCATTAAATTCATGTATTTATTCTTAAATTTAAAGTACAATGAAACTTTAAAATAAAGGATTAAAAATCTTTATTTTATTAATGACTTAATAAGAGTATACAAACTAAAATTGTCTATTTTTCTTTATTTGATATTTTTTGTATTTGATACAACAACTTCAACAACGACGTCAAGCAACATTTGCTACGGTTAGTACAAATTTAGGTGACCGCTTGGGAACATGATGATGGAACGAAATCTCGCCTCTCCTACCCTACGTCTAACCACCGATGGGAAAAATAGTGGAGACACAAATAATTAATTAAATTAAGGCTTTTCAGATCTTGTGGTTAGAACAGAGGGGAAAATTAGAATCCTATGTCTTGTCCTTCGGTTCTGTTATATGTAAACGGGTGTATAAGGGGCTGGCATAATCAATCAAAATTGATATTTTTTTGTACTTGATGCGAATATTTTTTGACTTTAAATTTAAAGTTTTAGTTTCTTAAGTTTAAATCTATTTTCTTTGAAATTGAATAATTTTCAAAACTTAAAACGAAAGATTTTAAATCCTTAAAAATAAAACCTAAATTCCTTTGCGCAAAAAATATAGGGAAAATATCTTAGTTTTAATTGGTAAATTCTTAAATTTGAACGATTATTTTTCTGGGTGTAGTTGTAACCAGTATTCCATTTATTTGACTGTGCGTTATCTTATAAGATTCAAATTGGTATATGCATTTGCTGCCACTTATAATTGGTAATAAAGATAAGAACGTAAAAAACAATTCGTAAGTTGCAGTTATTACCACTAAACTGTAAAGCAACAATTGATTAAAGAAACATGAAATGAACAAGTCGATATGCTAATAGAAATTTGTGCTCATCAAGAGACATGGTTGAATACAGCAAATTCTCAAAAAAACCAATACGCGCTAGTTGTAACCAGTATTCTATTTACATGACTGTGCATTATCTTATAAAATGTAATTGCATGCAAAATTATTCTTTAAGTAATTTTAAAAATTAGCAAGATAAGAACGTAAAAAAACGCGTCCGAGTCAAAACACTAAATTTGTTCAGTTGTCATAAGTACGCTAAGTAGAGTTTACCTATTCACAAAAAATGGAAAATTGTAAAACGTTTTATAATCCGGATGCACAAATATGGAGTGGTCGTAAAAAGACACAACTCTATCATCCAAATGTATCGATAGCCCAAATTAGTTTAAACACTTTCGAGCAACGACCAAATCGTGTTATACAAGTTAGTGATGAAACGGGAATTGAATTGACCACGGATCAATTGCGAACTCAGTCAATTCGTGCGGCTCTTCATCTAATGAAATTGAATCTAACAAATGACGACAGTATTGGGATAGTGGCATTGAATAATTCGGATTTGTCATCTATTGTTATCGCAGCACTATTAATTGGAGTACCAATTCACCCATTGGATCCACTTTTGGATAACGGTGAGTTGAAATAGTTGGTTTTAATACAGGTTACTATAAATTTTCGTGACAATTTTTTATTTAGCCGATATTTTACATCACTACAAACTAAGCAGGCCAAAAATAATTTTTTGTGATTACGATCTGTACGATCGAATAAAACTTTGCACCGATCAAATCGAATTACAGTGCACATTTGTGACATTCGAAAAACAATTGCCGGGGATACCGTATATTACAGAATATTTTCAACCCGATCAGAACGAGAATGATTTTATACCAGTGCCAATTAAAGATGGCAAATCATCGATCGCACTTATAGTTTGCTCATCAGGTACAACTGGTTTGTCAAAGGCTGTCTGTTTATCGCACGCTTTAGTAGCAGAACGATTAACTGCATTGTGGAAACAAACATGTGATGATGTCTACTTGTGTTACAGCTCAATATATTGGATTACCGGTCTATATAGTATTTTATACGGTTCGATCACAAGTTGCAAACGGATAATTACTAAAAAACGATTCTCATGCGAATTATTTTTTGAACTTGTCGAGAAATATAGAATCACTCTATTCGTGGGACCACCATCAAATTTGGGTTTAATATTTAAACATCCTCAGGTTGATACGGTTGATTTGTCATCGATTAAATCGATTGTTTGTGGTGGTTCACTTGTGCCTGAGACGTATGCACGCCAATTTAAACAATATTTCAAAAACAGTACACTTTCTATTGGTTTCGGATTGTCAGAAGTTCCTGGATTGGTAGCGTATAATGTGACCGATAACAGAAAATCAGTTGGTTATGTTGCACATAATACTAAAGTCAAGGTAAACTCGACAAAGTTATCGCAAAAATGTAATTAAATTATTAATAACTTTATCGGTTCTAGATAATCGACGATGACGAGCGTAATTTGGGAATTAATGAAAACGGCGAAATTGTTGTAAAACCAGAATATCTATTTTTGGGGTATAAAGGTGATCCAGAATTGACAAAAAGTGTATTATCAAATGATGGCTGGGTATATACTGGTGACGTTGGTTATTTCGATCAGGATGGTATGCTTTATATTACGGATCGTAAAAAGGATATCCTAAAATATCGCGGTTTTGTTGTATCGCCATCGGAAGTTGAAGATTTTCTCTTAAAACTTGAATTTATAAAACAAGTATGCATTGTTGGTCTACCCGACGAAATAAGTGGTGATCTGCCGGCGGCTGTGCTTGAAAAAGTTGGTAATCAAGATAACAAAACTGTTGAGGAGTCCGTTTATAATATGGTTAAAGATAATTTGGCTGATTATAAACTACTTCGGGGTGGAGTCTACGTGGTCGATGCCTTACCAATGACACCGAGTGGTAAAATAATGCGGCGCAAAGCTCGAGAAATGGTTGTCGAATTGAATAAACGTCCATATGTTAATTAAATATAATTTTTCAATAATTAAGGTTTTGATTTATTAATTTTTGAGTTATGTAGTGATTTAATACCTGTTGCCTCGGAAAATTTTTAATAAAATGACGGTAGTAGTCCGAATACACCACTTTAACCATTTATTTATGAGTAGGCACTGACTATTTATGCATCTATTTGTTTTCTCAGGCTCAAGTAGATTAAAACTAGATGGTGTGGGTCTTATTTCTCACATATGTTCCTCACTTGTACTGTACATACCTGTAGATTATCAAAATCGATGGAGTCTTATACTCTTATGGTATTATGTGGAATAGTAATTTTTTGTTTATTTGTTCGTTACTTTTTTGAACAGAATGTTGATAGACACAGCTACTTACAGAAAATGTTGAGCAATTAGACAAACAATGTGTGGCTCCAACAAGGTGGTGCTTTGCCACATTATGCACTTATCGTACGTACCTTTTTTAATGGACATTACAATGATAGGTGGATTGGACGATGAAGTCCAGTTCTATGTTCTCCTCGCTCACTAGATTTTTATTTGCGGGGATACTTGAAAAATGTTGTTTTTGCTCAACGGCCACAATTAGAGACTGCTTAGAACAGTGGGAAATTTTGATAGGATTACTACGTCCACGTCGTTCTTTCCGGGTAACGGTAAAAGTAAGGACAAGGCCATGGAATTTTTTGCTACTTTTCCTCTCTCTTTGCTACGTCTGAGTGCTTTTTAAACACTTAACCTTGATTTGACCTTCTCAAGGTCACAATAACAAACTTTGAAATATCATTTCGAAAGTAAAATTTTCCTCTAAAGATTTATAAATAGGGTTTTTAAGTGGAGCTAAAATAGGTAAGAATTTTTTAAAATATGTAAATGGTTTCTAAATTTAAATTCAAACGTAAAATCTTCGAATTAGTATCAAGTTGATAACTTCTCCCTGTTAAGTTGGTCTAAATCTCCCGCCTACCGGTAACCAAAGTGTTGTTAACAAACAATGAATAAAGATGCGTGTCTATTAGTAATAAACACTAACCAAGAAGAAGGCGGAAAATTCACAATTGGTCTCGGGGCGGCGAAACTCTAAATACGGCCCTTCCTTATTGGTTGTTAATTTTTTATTACAAAATAAAATGACAAAATTTACAATTCACCCAATAATTAATATCAGGCTGGTCACTGTTTAAATTTATGGTCCAAATTCAGCTTAAAATCCATTCCCAAAATTACCATATGTCTTCTTAACTAAAAATTTAAATTTTCCTTAAAACGCACCTTAAACTTCACCGTACAACCCAGTCTTAAATTTCATCCTAAAATTTACCCTAAAATCAATCCAAATTCGCCATCAAATTCATCATTAGTTCACCCAAAATTCACTTTAAAATGATTCCTGAAATTACGAAAATTTAATTCTAAAATTCACTCTTAAATTCAACCTACAAGTCGCTCTAAAATTAATCCTTAAATTAACCCTTTAATTCAACCTACTCTAGAAATCACTCTAAAATTCACTGGAAAACTCTTCCTAAAACTAACTCTGAACTTCATTCTAAAATTCTCTCTAAGTGTCAGGAATTTAAAAAGAACGCTTTAAAGCTTAAAAAGAATTTTATCAATTTTAAGAATTCTGGAGTTTGGAAATTTTAGTAGTGGAAAAATTAATTTAGGATTTTCCAAATTTTATATAATCGTTAAATTCAAACTCATTATTTATTTGGAATTTGGAATTGATTTTAGTAATTAACGAATTTTGTAACGTAGTTTGGAAATTAGAAAATAAATTAGGAAATTTAGGAAAATTTAGAAGTTTTGTATTGTGTGTATATTAGAATTTAATAAAATTATTGCGAATTTGGGAAGGTAAAAATGGAAAATGGGAGTTTAAAAATCTAAATCTTTAAAGTTAGAATAAACTTAGAAATTCGGCAAATTTAAGAATCCTTATATTTAGAGAGTTTTGCAACATTGTTGAAATTTAGAATTGGTATTAGGAATTAGTTAATATAGACATTTAATACTAAATACAATACGTTAAATTTAAGATTTTGGAAATTTAGAAAATTAAGAATAGAAAATTTTAGGAAATTGTAAATTTTATTACTTAAATAATTTAGATCTACAAAAATATAGCGAATTATTTAGAATTTTTGATTTTAGTTGCATGTATTTGGTTCTTTGGTAGTCTCACTGCGAATATTTTTGAAAGTTAACGAGGGGAGAATATCCGAAACATGTACTAATAAATTTTATTAAATAATGCTATTTTATTAAATAATGCATATATTATTTTTAGTTATTTTAATTATTTAAAATTCAAATTAAATAAACTTTGTGGTATAAGTGCACTAAAACGGACATCTTCGAAAAATTAAACTTCGAATAATTTTAAAATTTTCAATAATTTCGAAATAATCTCAAAAATTCTAAATACGTATTATTAATGTGATATTTTCATTAATGATGAATTTGAATTTGGCAGTTTGAATTTGACTTGGACAATAATGAATATGTGTTGGATAAAGGTCAATTTGATTTGGGTAAAAGCGAATTTGATTTGGAAAAGGATAACTTATGTTTTGAATAAAGATGAATTTGGTTTGCAAATTGATGAATCTGATTTGTAAAAGGTCGAATTTGGAGTGCGAAATCTATATTAATTATTGGGTGAATCGTACATTTTTTATTTTGCAATAAAAAATTAACAAACAATAAGAGGAAGCCTTATCAGATGGTAAGCTTTGTTTTAAATCGCATGTATGAGGAATTTTATTAATGAGGAAGATAAGATTGATTTATTTTATTTCAGATTGTTGTTGAATACACGGACAAATATTAAAACAAAATTTTAGCACTTACATACCTACTCCGATACGTCACCATATTTGTTGCTACAACTTGAAAATCAAAATTTATTGCTTGAATGTGTCCGCACGTCTTCTCAAAAAATAAAGAAAATTAATTATTTGCCGATAAATATTATTAATTGGATTTAACGTATGAGGAATGAAATATGGACAAATGTAAAATGTATTTGTATTTGTATTGTACAACCAAAAATAAAAATTTCCTTGTTTTTAAATAAGGTGGTTCGCGTATATTTTATAAAAAATACATTACAACTGCGTCATTTTACGATTAGTTACAAAAATGTCGTTGTTACAAGTAGATCGTCGTAAATTAATTTGTAAATTTTGTCAGGAAAATCCAGACAAAAAAAAGAACGAGATTTTTCACTACTTCAAGGATCTTGGATTCAAAAAATTCTTTATCTACAAAACAATTAAACTGTTTGAGAATAATGAACCTGTGGAAAGAAAACCCGACTCTGGTAAAAAATGTCAACTACAAGGTAGCAAAGTTCGAATGAAATTGAAAGGTGAAACAGTGGGTCGAACTGCAAAATCGTACAGAAAACTGGGTAAAAAATATCAAGTTGCCCCAAAAACTATCAAGAAATATTTACAAAGTATGAATATTCAACGCAAACCCAAAAAATCGGCACCAGCAACTACAGACAAACAATTAGCTACAATCAAATCTAGATTAAGAGTGCTTTCCCAAACATATTTCGCTGCTTCTTCAACTTATAAATGTGTGATGGATGATGAAAGTTATTTCACTGTTGAAGGTAATGAATGGCAGCCAAAATACTACTACGAGTCTCCCGATCACAATGCACCAGAAAAGGAGAAGTTTATTCATAAGACCAAGTTTCCAGGTAAAGTTATGTTGTGGGTGGCTATTAGCGAACGAGGTGTCAGTGACCCAGTATTTTTCAAAAGTGGTTTGGCGGTTAATGCGCAAACATACACAAACAAATGTTTACCTGTGCTTCAGAAATTTATAAATAAATATCATAAAAATGATAAAACGATTTTTTGGCCTGATTTGGCATCCTCACATTATGCCAACGCAACGTTATCTGATTTACGTCAACGCAGAATCGAATTTATACCTAAAGACTATAACCCACCAAATGTTCCACAACTAAGGCCCATTGAAACTTTTTGGGCAAATCTGAAGAGAATGGTATACAGCAATGGATATCGTGCCAAAAATGTTGAATGTCTGATTAGAAAGATAAAAAGAGATTTCAAGAAGATTGATACATCAGGAACGCAGGCGGCAATGAAAAGAGTGCCAGAAAGGATCAGGAAAGCGAATCGATATGGAGCGCAAATTTTTCTGTAAATTTTATCTAAGAATTAAAGTTTTAAATAAATGATGGATTAAAATCATTTGATTAGTAAATAATTTTTTTTTTACTTTTTTTTGTTTGTCCATATTTTATTCCTCATACGTTATATTTGATTACATGTAGAATTATGCAATACTTTTATTAAAAATTTGTTTGCTTAAATATATTTAAAGCTTTTGTGTTTATAGTGGTGCCGGTTTGAAGATCATTTCGAGCATATTGTCACTCGCCTTTAACATTTGAACGGAATTTTCAGGATTATTGTAAATCAAATCTACATCTTTCATCCTGCAACGAACATTTATAAATTCATCTATTATCTCCAAATATTTAATAGCGATCGTGTATTCAAAATTTGGTTTAACGCGGAGCGATTCACCTAGACTGGTTAACATAATATCCCAGTACCCAGGAGCAGATTGTGTAAACTGAATTTCCTTACTTTCTCTTGTTTTAATATTTTTTGTTGTGATCTTTATTTCAATATCCTTTCTGTTATCTTCAATTCCGATCCAAATGCCATGTAAAATCATTTCCTTTGAGACAGTAAATTTGGTTTCAAATGCTGTTTCACGTTTAATTTGTTGCCACTCATAAACTGATTTCGATTCATTTCTGGGTTTTGTTATCCAAACATCACTTCCACTGTTACTCCCAAATAAAACTTGTTTCGCAATTGACATCATATCACTGTCACTTAGTAGTCCGGGATATTTATTAGCACAATCACGTATTTCATCACCAGGCATTGCAGGGAACCGAATTTGTTTGATGAGGCCATCGAATTGTTGTCGTCCTTCTGTTAATGACATTTGATGTTGTTTGCAATAGTTTTCGATCCATCTGGCCACCGCATCAAAAATTTGCATTTCGGTCATGCAATCATAATGTTCTAATTGTAAAGCCTCGTTTACGGCATTTGGTTGAAGCGATAAAAAATGGGGGTCATTGTGATACTGTTCAAGATTGTAGGTAAACAAATAATTACTTCGATTACGTGCAATTTCGTATTTCTCAGTGGCACAATGACCAAAAAAATGTAAAATCCATTCGCAATTAGTACACGAATTAATAATTCGTGTCTCTAGTATTATCACGTTGTATTTAATCGCCAGCTTCAATAAATCAATCCCATTGCCATTCGTAATTACACATTCATCCGTGTACAAGAAGCGTATGAATTGCAAAAATGTTTCGTACGTACAATCGGTGATCGGTATTAGCTTCTGCTCGCCCAAAGTTTCTTCTAACTGCTCCTCAAACACCGTACTTCGCATCATTAATGCAAGCGAGTAGGCGTAGATTATTTTGCCACCCACACTGAATTGTACGTCTGATAGGAAATTCTGGTTAAATAACTTTTTGATAATTTCATCCATTCTAAGATGTGGTGAACAGTTTAGTTTGAATTTCATATTGTTGAAATTTTTTGCGTGCACTTGTCACTTAACACTTTTTTAACACAGGAATTTAGATGTAAGCGTTGAATTTAATTGCAGTATTGCACTAATGATGTGCGAGTTTTATTTATATTTTAAAATTCTTATCGTATCTGTACAGGGCAATGTTAAACGTTCGTGAAATGGTGACAAATTCCGTTATCAAAAATTTTATAATTCGATTGATTAGAAAGCGAAGAATTCGAATAAATATTTTAGGAATACTTCTATGTATGTTAAAAAATTAAAAGGCCTTAAGTTAACTTATGCCGTAATCAACTTTTGCGCATTATCTATTTAATTTTCTATTAATACTATATTTTATTTTTTCCTATTTATAAGGTAATATCAAAGAGAGTAAGATTTTTACTCTCCTTGATATAACCTTATAAAATGGAATTAAAACGTATTAATAGAAAATAAAACAGAAAAAGCGAATAGCTTTTTATAGCATAAATCGACTTTAGCCCTATTTATTCTCGAGCACAGACGTAGGTTAGAAGTAATTTTTTGTTGAAGTGTTTTTGTTAAATTCTAAGGAGCCATTGCAATGCCCACGGAATAGTGGCTTATTATCGGAAAGAATGACGATAGTAATATTTATTAAAATATTAAAGAATGGTTACCATTTTTATAGGACAATATGTTGATTGTTGAAGTAATTAATGTCATAATATTATATTATTTCCAATATAGATTTGTTTGGATTATTATATTTATAGTACGTGTTATAAGATCTATTTTCCATAAATATAGCAGAATTTCCTAATAATATAGCTAAGTATACAATTTCATAACGACATTTCATTGTTTCAATACGAATTGAAAAACATAAACTTTGTATTGTAAAACAATGAGTATAATTATGTAATAATACATTTTGTAAGGTTCTAGTCAACATTTAGGCTAATTATTTCATTCGATTTTCAATTATGTATTTCAAATAAACTTTAAGGTTCGATTCTCACCAAGGACATTTTGCATTATTTATTTATTTTTATTTGTATGTACACGGAAAAAAATAATTTCTAATATGAAGAAAAAATCGATTAGTTCAAGAAAATTTGTACATCATTTTTCAGCTAAACGAAATTTTTCTCACCACAAACTTTACGTTTCTCAATTTGAAATTCTGCTAAAATATTAAAATAATCTTTATTTGTTTGATATGAGAAAACTAATTTCTTGATACAAGAAAACGTGATTACATCGAGAATATGGTTTTTCTTCATGGTTAATTCTTATTTCTTAAGTTTAACAAAATCGGTTTGATTGTAGAAACCGATTCTTTTGATTGAAAACTAGAAATTTTATGGTGAGAAATCTCGTTTCTTTATTTAAGTAGCATTTTCTGTAAATAAACAGATATTTTCTTGCTGGAAAACACATATTTTCTTGAGTAGAGTGAACATTTACCAATCTATTGTTTGCGTTTTCTTGTATGCATCGGTTTTTTTCTTCCAGGGAACTTGAATATTCTTCACTAGAGAAACGCTTTTCTTGTGACAAAGCAATATTTTTTCAGGTATGGTTACGCAATATTTCTTGGTTTCAGAAATATTTCTTCAATTTGTGAAATGGTTGGTTATAAAATAATACAATTATATGACAATTTATTTTTGTGTTTTTTTATTTCACAAATTTAATAATTTCGATTGTTATTTGTTTCATTAAATTTAAATATAAATAATTATAATTTTATAAATAATTTTCACTTAGAACTAATATTATGATCGTTGTAATTTAATATTAAGTTTAGACTTTCAATTTTTGTTTTTTAACTATGAATCTAATTATCAATCATTATTAGAAAAAGTATCAATATATGAAAAAAATTTGTAGATTTTAAATAGGTAATAATTTTAGTTTAAATATTTTAATTCCATTTGGAAGTGTAAAACAAATGATTTAAATGTATGTTGTCTTTACATATAATAAATTCATATATGCCTTTCTCCTGTGCCAACATAATTACTTGACTATTCAAAAACTTTGTACTAATAAGAAAAAATTGTTAGTAGTGTTTAGTGTGCCAGTAATTTTTTGCAGTTTCTTATTTCTGTAAAATAAAGGAAATATGATTTTTTTTAAGTATTTATTTATATTGTATTTAATAACAGAAATACTTACATATGTTTTCAACATCTGAGACCTTTGAATATCGAGCAAGGCGAGAGAAAATATTAAAAACATTTTTAAATGTGTCTAGTTTAAGAAATCCATTTTCTTTTGTCACTTTACACCACTTTGAGGCGGAAACACCACCGTTTAAAAAATCTAAGTTTTTCACTTTTAACAAAAGAAAATTTTCACAAAATCCTACTTTCAAAATCACATAACTTTTTCACGCTTCTCACTGTTGAAGGTTCGCGATAGAATGCTTTTTTTCGGTACGAACATCCATTATATAATGGTATTTATATACGTACAATTATAACAATTTAACGATAATTTTCTCGTCTCAAGAAAGGCTTACTTAGTTGAAATACTTTATTCTATTGATATGAGAAACAAGCTTTTCATATTATGAAATAATTTCTTGAATTAAAAACATTTTCTCAGATTAAGAAATTTTTGTTCAAATGAAAAATGCGATTTTTAAATAAGATCGTTTAAGAGAAGAAAATGTTTTCTTGTTCTGAGAGACGTAAAATAATAGTTTTCTTGTTAAGAGAATTTATTAAAGAATAGTTTCTTCAATTGAAGATTTTTTTCTTAGTTCAAGAATAACATAAAAAAATTGGTTGTTTCGAAGAGAGAGTAAACTTTTCCTAATTAAAAATAATCTAAATTATTGGGAATACTGTACTATATTTGTCCAAATTATTCCATATTCTGAACCACACTATTACACCGGCTAATCAAATTTCTAGACATCCAACTTAGTTGTGTATTGTAACCCAATTATTTCAGCTATAAAAATGAAAAAGTTAGCAGAATGTGTACAAAATACCCTAATGTCACATTGCATACTCTCCACAAATGTCTGCAAACCATAAATAATTAAATTTGAATAAAAAAATAAAAATGTTTTTACGAAATTCATTTATTTATTTGAATATATTAAATTTTTAAATGGATGATTTGAAGCAAATTGGATAATACCTACATTTTGAGAAAAGGTTCTATTTCTAGATTTAAGAAAAATTCAATCTTATCATTAACATTTCAATAGTTTCTTGAATCAAGAAATTGCATTTGTGTTGATCAAGAAATTGTTTTATTTTTAAAATAACCAATTCCAAGAAAATTGGACAATATAGTTTGAGAAAACAGTCAATTTCTACTTGCAAGAAAAATTGAAAACAAAACAATCGTATTTTTCTCCTTTCGTTGTTTTTTTTTCTTCAATCAAGAATTTTGAGCAGTTATAGATACAAGAAACTAAATCTCAAATTACAATTAAGCAACAAATTTTAACTCAAGAATTTTTTTATCATTTCAAGAAACACAAATCTTACATAAAGAAAAACGCGAAAGAAATAAGAAAATGAGCTATTAAATGAAGAAAAAGTACATTTTCTTCAATTAAAATTCCGTTTTCTTCGTGGTAACAACTCTAGTTTTTTCCGTGTATAACATGTAATTAACATTTAGGTCCAAATCGACAGACGCAACCAAAATCATAACTACGACTAGAGTGTCTGTTTTGGTATTTTTAAACCACATTTAAACGTCAATTTTAAGTACAGATTTAATTTGTAGTTACGATGCTGCAGTGTTCGATCTGTTTTGGCAGCATAGCATACTGTTTTAAACTAAATTCATGTGACAGACTAAGACCTTTATATTATATTGTAGATAAATTTTCGAACAAAGTAAACGGGTGCCGGAGGCGCCTCAGAACAACCTAGATTCTAGATAGATTTTTGAAAAAAGAAAACGGGCGCCGAAGGCGCACTAAAACAACCTAGTTTGAAATAGTAGATTTTACCAAGTGTTAAGTAGTCCTTGCTATATTACTCCTTCTCATTGTAAATTAAACTCAATAAAAATTTATTTTAATTAATTTTTTATTGAAATATTAAAATATATAAATTTATTAAATATTTATTGCAAAACAATAATTTTATTTAAATTGTATTATTCAATTATCTGTAGATGTACTTGTATAGTTCGAAAATTGATCTGAAATGAAAAATAATCAATATGTTAGAAACCCGTATAAATATAGAAACTCTTACAATAATCGCATACTTACTGAGCTTGCCCATGCTATTGTTCAAGTTGTGGTATTGGTTTTTTGATTTCTCCAAACGAAATATGAATCGAGATATTTTCTTAGCGGCAGGTTACACTTCTATAAATTAGGTAAAATTGATATCATATAGCGTCATAGATAGCATTTTGATCACATTTATAGCAAAGATAAGAATAGACAGATGTGGATCTTGTATGGGCCATATTTACATTCTAAATTTCAATACCAAATTCCAATCCAATCCATTTAGAGCAGGACGTATATATTATAAAATAAAATGTTGTTTGAAGTTGGTTTATGTTTGCTTTGATATAATCAAAATAGCCATACGTAAACAAAGATTCTTTGTATCTTTTGTATCTTTTGAGTTTTGCAACATTGTTGAAATTTAGAATTGGTATTAGGAATTAGTTAATATAGACATTTAATACTAAATGCAATATATTAAATTTTAAATTTTGGAAAATTTAGAAAATTAACAAATAAGGAAATGTAAATTTTAGGAATATGGAAATTTAAATAATTTAGAACTTTAAAAATATAGCGTATTATTTAGAATTTTTGATTTGACTCTTTGGTAGTCTCACTGAGAGTATTTTTGAAAGTTGACGAAGGGAGAATATCCGTATGGGTGCGGTCAAGAATTCAGCCGCTGCGCAGTTTAAGCTGCACAAAAAAATCGAAAAGCAGGCGAAATGCAAAAAATATTGGCTGCATTTTTAAACGACCGGCAGCCAGCCTGACTGCAAGTTTGTAAGACATTTGTCATTTAGCTACTTTTATAATTCCCCGTGATTACGAATAATCGAGAGAAATCGTGTTTTTTTATTTTATTTCACCAACAATAATGTATAAAATTGAATTTTTAAAAAAAATTGACATTTATAGTTTTTGCATCCGTTTTAATGTGACTGCGTAAACTGCGCAGCCTAACTTTATTTGCTGCATTTTAATCCGACGAAATGCGCAGCATTAGCTGCAAATCTTAATTTTTGACCGACTTGCTGCATAAACTGCACAGCGGCTGAATTCTTGACCGTACCCTATGTACTAATAAATTTTATTAAATAGTACCACAAAAAGAAATTATTCTCATTTATATTGTTTTTATTTTAATTATTTAAAATTCAAATTAAATCAACTTTGTGATATAAGTGCACTAAAATTGACATCTTCGAAAAAGTAAACTTCGACTAATTTTAAAATTTTTAATAATTTCGAAATAATCTCAAAAATTCTAAATTCGTATTATCAATGGGTCAAAGGACTTCAATCCGATGTTTTTAATTTTAATATGATATTTTCATAAATGATGAATTTGAATTTGGCAGTTTGAATTTGCTTTGGAAAATGATGAATATGTTTTGAATAAAGATGAATTTGGTTTGCAAATTGATGAATCTGATTTGAAACCGGTCGAATTTGGAGTGCAAAACCTACATTAATTATTGGGTGAATCGTACATTTTTATATTTTGCAATAAAAAATTAACAAACAATAAGGAAGCTTTGTCAGGTGCGGTAAACATTGTTTTAAATCGCGTTTATGAGGAATTTTATTAATCAGGAAGATAAGAAATTATTTTATTTCAGATTGTTGTTGAATACACGGACAAATACTAAAACAATATTTTGGCACTTACCTACTCACCATATTTCATCTTTGTCACCATATTTGTTGCTACAACTTGAAAATCAAAATTTATTGTTCGAATGTGTCTTCTCAAAAATTAAAGAAAATTAATTATTTGCCGATAAATATTATTAATTGGATTTATATTTGGTTACATATAATAAAGTTAATCAAATAATTATAAAATGCAATATTTTTATGAAAATTTATTTATTAAAAATATTTTTAAACCTAGGTACTGTGTTTATTGTGGGGCCGGTTTGAATACCATTTCGATCATATTGTCACTCGCCTTTAATATTTGAACCGAGTTTACTGGATTATTGTAAATCAAATCTACATTTTTCATTCTACAACGAACATTTATAAATTCATCTATTATCTCTAAATATTTAATAGCGATCGTGTATTCAAAATTTGGTTTAACGCGAAGCGATTCACCTAGACTGGTTAAAATACACGTCCAATGCCCAGGAACAGATTGTGTAAATCGAATTTTCCCACTTTCGCTTGTTTTTATATTTTTTGTTGTAATTTCTATTTCAATGTCCTTTCTGTTCTTTTCAATTCCGATCCATAAGCCATGTAGAATTGTATCCTTTGAGACAGTAAATTTGGTTTCAAATGCTGTGTCACGTCTCATTTGTCGCAATTCATAAAGTGTTTTCCATTCGTTTCTGCGTTTTGTTATCCAAACATCATTTTCATTGTTACTCCCAAATAAAACTTGTTTCCCAATTGACATCATATCACTGTCGCTTAGTAGTCCGGGATGTTTATTAGCACAATCACGTATTTCATCAGTCGACATTGCAGGAAATCGAATTTTTTTGATGAGCCCATCGAATTCTTGCCGTCCTTCTGTTAATGACATTTGATGTTGTTTGCAATAGTTTTCGATCCATCTGGCCACCGCATTAAAAATTTGCATTTCGGTCATGTCATCATAAGGTTCTAATTTTAGCGCCTCATTTAATGCATTTGGTTCAAGCAATAAAAATTGGGGGTTATTGTGATACTGTTCAAGGTTGCACGTAAACAAATAATTACTTCGATTACGTGCAATTTCGTATTTCTCAGTGGCACAATGACCAAAGAAATTTAAAATCCATTCGCAATTAGTACACGAATTAATAACTCGGCTTTCAAGCATTATCACGTTGTATTTAACCGCCAGCTTCAATAAATCAATCCCACTGCCATTCGTAATTTCACATTCATCCGTGTACAAGAAGCGTATAAATTCCAAAAATGTTTCGTACGTATAATCGGTGATCGGTATTAGCTTCTTCTCGCCCAAAGTTTCTTCTAACTGCTCCTCAAACACCGTACTTCGCATCATTAATGCAAGCGAGTGGGCGTAGATTATTTTGCCACCCACACTAAACTGTACGTCCGATAGGAAATTCTGGTTAAATAATTTTTTGATAATTTCATCCATTCTAAGATGTGGTGAACAGTTTAGTTTGAATTTCATTTTGTTGAAATTTTTTGCATGCACTTATCACTTAACACTTTTTTAACACAGGAATTTAGTTGTAATCGTTGAATTTAACTGCAGTATCGCACTATTGATGTGCGAGTTTTATTTATATTTTAAAATTCTTATCGTATCTGTACAGGGCAACGTTAAACGTTCGTGAAATGGTGACAAATTCCGTTATCAAAAATTTGATAATTTGATTGATTAGAAATCGAAAAAACAAATAAATATTGTATGAATACTTATGTAGGTTTGAAGTAATTCTCATTAGAAAAAAAAATTGTATTACAACGGTCAACTTGACGTGCATTTACTATACTATTACAAAAAAAATATTTTTGTGTCGCAGATCACAATCAGGCTAATTTATTTAATTACTCAGTTTGGTTTTGAGAATGGTCAACAATATTTAAATAAATTTCGACATCAGCACATTTTCGCTGCTACGGTCGTTTAAAGAAATTCGGATTATCCGAAATTATTTTAGGTCAATACAAAATTTGATGTTTAAAAAAGTTTTCTGCTTGCCTTTCAAAATTATTGACGTAAATAATCACCTGAACAATAAATAGACCACAACGGCAGAGCCTCAAAAATCGAAAATCTGCAAATGTGCGGGATTTCGAGGTGGTGTCTCTACCAATAGGCGTTGAGACCTCTAATCGTCAATAGATCGCTCGAATATTTCTCCACATTAAAAATTCTTTCTCCACGTAGAAAATTTAATTTTATTCAAAATCACATGAAAAATTATAGGAGAGTTGTGTTCACCTGAGTTGTTGTGATTTTTTTACTATGATAATTGAGATTATTTAAAAATATTTATAAGTGGTTTTTTAGGCTAATTAATTGGTACAAGTAATAAAAAAGTTGTCTGTGATGCGTGTAATGTAAGTTAGAAGTGAAATTTTGAGTGCAATTATAGTAGTTTATAAAAAAATAAAATCTGTGCTTATGGTCATGAATTTTGAAATAAAATTCATAAAGTGAAATGGCCGGTGTTAATTTTGCTTTGATTGATATAAAATGTGTAAAGTGTAATCAAAAGTGAATTTAAATGCGACTTGACAATACCCAGCAAACGTGTCTTACGTAACACATGCAACAGACAAACTCAAGACTTGGTATGGTAACAAATCCAAGTCAGTCAAAAGACAACTCCATATAAGTCATTAGTTTGTGAACATTATTCGTATTTGTTTTAATAGTTGTGGTTCGTGAAAATAATACATAATTTATCAATTTATTTAATAATCGAAACGTTGCAAAACCAGTAATAGTTTGGTGCAAGCGGATTGTTTGTGTAAAGACTGAAAAGTCTAACAGTGAAGATTTATCGATCTGTTTATGTTTGTGAAAGTACAGTAAGGCTTAATTCTGTGCTCCGCCTAATTATTGTATTTAGTGGTTGCATTGACAGTTTTGTACTATAATCAATAGGTTGTTGTGAATAAAGTTTTAATTTATTAAATTATAAAATATTAATAAATTACATCAACTAGTAAAATTTGCCGAACTGTTTGTGGTATAAAATAGACTTACTGTTAAAGATTTGTCGAACTGTTTATTGATAGTAATGGCAGCTACTTGTAATTTGTGCTCCTCCAATATCACCAAGGGGCGATTTCCTGGTATTAATTGTGGGGGTACTTGTAACAAACTTTTTCACATCAAGTGTGCCCGCATTTCTGATGAGCTCCTACAAGGAATTAAAAACCGATCTGCTAATTGGTTATGTGAAGATTGTCGATCTACTTCGAACCAATCTAGCATCGTCGAAGACGACGATTATTCGGAGCCTATTCACAGCGGGCTTAGTTTATCGGATATAATGATCCAGCTTAAACTTTTGGAGAAAAAACTTTCGGCGTTGGAAGCATTGAATGCTGTTGTAACATCTCTAATGTCGGAAAACGCAGCCATTAAATCCAGAATTCACATACTTGAAGACTAGTTGTTAAAGCATACTACTAAATTTCATCTTTTGGAAGCTGACTGTGATTATCCAAAGCAATTGGAAAATGCTAGCCGAATTATTATCAGTGGATTACCTTTGAAGCACGGTGACGTTAAAGGTTTGATCATTAATACTATAAAAAAAGTTGGAGTGGAAATTCAAGCTGAGGATCTAGTATCAGTTGACCCGATCCACAAGGATATAAATGTGTCTAAAAATGGCAACCCTTTAAAGCCATTTTTAAGAGATTTTTTTAATGTCAAGTTAAGCTCAGTTGATTTAAAAAAATAGGATTTTAGAACATATGCTCAGAAAGAAAGCTCTGTCCACGAAGGATTTGGATGTAATTTTGCCGCAAAATCATTCAGAACAACGTATTTACATAATGCATTATTTAACACCATTTCAATCGAAGTTGTACCGTGAAGCTAAGATTATAAAATCTAAATATAATTTTAAGTATTTATGGTGTAAATCCGGGAATATATTACTTCGAAAATCTTCGGGATCTGATGTTCTGCGTATACGTTCATTCAATGATATTTTTCGGCTCAACTGCACCGATCATCCATTGGAGAATACTGCAGTTGAATAAAATATTATCGTGGAATCTGTATAGCAATTATCACTTGCAATTAAAGCAGTATTCCTGTGAGATGAATCATTTTGTTCCAGCTTTGTATATTTATTCAAATTTGATACAGTTTTGACAGCCCGTACTAATTTTTATTGTGGTCGGAAAAAAATAGTTAATATGGTATTGTTAAATGAACTCGTCATGCAGGCTGACTGGACTCCTGTTCTGAATCTAGCTGATACGTCTCTAGCTCTTGATAAATTTTATTGCATTTTTAATAACATTTTGAAGCAGTGTTATTTTTATTCTCGGGTCAAAAATATCAGGCTTTTACAGCCATGGGTCTCACTTAATCTGGCCAGTCGAATCAAAAAAAGGAACCAATTTCGGAAAAAACTAAAAAAACATCCCAATGATACGTGTCTGCGTGAAATATACGATTGTATTGGTAAACAAATTAATGTTGATGTGAAGAGTGAGAAAGAACGGTATTACATGAATCGTTTCTCAATCAATGGAGGTAACGTTAAAAAAAATTGGAGCCTTGTAAATGAAATTTTAACAATAAAGCCTAAAGCATCTTCTATTGGAAATATTTTATCTGATAGCGGCACTCTGCTTACTAATGAAGTAGATATTTCTAATGCATTCAACTGTTATTTTACTAGCGTTGCTGATAAGCTTAGAACAAAATTTTTCTCGAATATCACAACAATAAACCATGACCTTCCGTATGATTACTGTTCGGAAACATTCTTTTTGACTCCGGTTTCTAATGGTGAGATTTTAGATATATATATATATATATATATATATATATATATATATCGAACGATAGAGTTTGTTGGAGCCGAAAGAGTCGTTCGATAGTGAAGGTATTAGCAATAACATGTTGAAAGCCAGTTCTAGAGTTATCAGCCCTATTCTTGCTCATGTTTTTAATCTTTCTTTTGAGCAGGGAGTGGTGCCTGTGAGGCTTAAGTACGCTACTGTTCTTCCTGTTTTCAAAAGTGGTGACCATTGTATTATGGATAACTATAGACCCATTGCACTACAGCCAGCCATTCACAAAGTTCTGGAGAAAGCTGTTAAAAACAGAGTAACTATTTTCCTTGATCAGTGTCAAACACTAAGCGTTCATCAGCACGGGTTTCGCAAAGGTATGAGTACTGAATCAGCTATGTTGGACTTCTTAGATTTTATTCATAATGGGCTAAACAACAGTAAGATCTGTGCTGGGTTGTTTATTGATGCTTCTAAGGCATTTGATATGGTGGATCATAAACTTTTATTATCTATTCTGTTTGATGTTGGGTTTAGAGGTGTCTCTAACAGGTGGTTTGCTTCTTACCTAGATGATAGAACTGTGAGGGTTAGAGTTAATGATACTTTTAGTGATCCTAGGGCCGTGAACGTGGGGGTGCCACAAGGATCAGTGCTTGGTCCTCTACTGTTTCTTATTTATACGAATTCTATTTTTAAACTTAATTTAAATGGTCACAGTACTGGATATGCTGATGATTTAGCTCTAGCTTATTCTGCGGAATCTGCCAACGACGTTATTTCTTTGGCTAATTCTGATCTGGAGGTCTTACATAAATGGTTTGATAAGCATTTCCTGTTACTAAGTGAAAAAACTAAGTTTATGTGGTTTAAAATTTCTGGCATTTCAGCCGTTCCCACTGCTTCCCCATTAACATATCATAGTGCTTCTAAATGTACTTCTGTTAGTTGTCATATGAATTGTTTGAACATTGAGCTAGTCAGCTCTTTTAAGTATCTTGGCATACATTTGGACACTAACCTTAGTTGGAAAACGCATGTGTCCAAGTTAAAATGTTACATGGCATCTGCCTCACGTATTTTTTACCTCCTCCGTAATTTATGTCCGGTTTCGGTGTTGAAAATTACGTATCATGCTTTGGTTATGGCCAAATTGGAATATGGTTTGTCTTGCTGGGGTGGGTGTTATCCAACTACGTCCAAACCATTGTACGTTCAGCAAAAAATGATTTTGCGCACAATCTTGAGGAGAAATAGATTGGAATCATCTTGGCCTTTATTCAAGGCAACCAATATTCTACCGTTAAGGCATTTGTATATTTATAAGGTTTTACGAGTATTTTTTAAGCGTAGCGGTCAGCATGTAATAAGAAGTGATGCTCGATATAACATTCGCGCTAATCATCGTCTTCTTTATAGTATTCCCAGATTTAGTAATGAGCACGTCCGCCGCTACATTGTTGTTACCCCTCCGATGTTTTTTAATGCGCTACCAGAACACATTAGACGCCACATTTGTTCTAAGCAATTCTTGCCGTATGTTAAAAATCGGCTATTTGAAACACCAGACGTGTCTCATTTATTTTGCGTCATCATTTGATTTGTTTTGTTATACGGTTGTTCTTAAGAGCTACGATTTAATTTAACTGTATTTGCAACATTATTTATGTATTTCTGTTAGATAACTGATTGGTATTTGATTGTCGATGGATATGTATATTTTTAATTGTTTTTTTTTCTCTCTTTGTATGTTATTAAAAGAATCAATGCCTGCTACTGGATTATTATCCACAAGGCATCTATTGTTTTATTTTATTTTATTGTAAATTTTATAGTTATGTAAGCTTGTAAAAATATTTAAATGAAAATTAAATAAAATAATAATTAGAAAAAAAAAAAAAAATATATTTGGGACAAAGAGTCTTCAAAGAAATGTCTTATGGTCGTTATTGGTAACATGTATTCAAGATGTCTGGAGTAACATATCTCAAGCACTTCATAGGTAACATGACTGGTGGTCGTTATTGATAACATGTCTGGATGTTGACCTATGTTACATGTTTGGTGGTCGTATTAAGCAACATGTCTTGCGTTCTTCATTGATAACATGTTTTGGGTTTGTCTTTAAAAAGATGTATAGGTACCTGTCTTCGGTAACATGTTTGAAACAGTCACACTCCTAATATCTACCCAGCAAAAGTAGAAAATGTTATTCCCCTCCCCCTTTCTTTACCCCAGACTTAATACAAAATGTATCGACTCTTAAAAATGAGAACCTCTTTGAGATTTTTGTGTCGCTAATTCGGTTTCGTACTGGAAAGTAAGGTCTACTCCTCAGGTAGCTACGACCGAACTACAAACATTTTTTCTTTCTTATTAGCCAAATTTCGGAATTTCGTTTAAAAATCATTTTAAAATCCCATTTCCATCGTACATGCTAAATTTAATCAAAATCGGATAAGAAATCGCTAAGTTCCTTCCTAATTGGCTATATTCCTGGACTTCGTCTAAAAATCATTTGAGAATCTCATTTATACGTTTAACCCATTTCTTTCTATTCAGCGATAAAATGCTCACTACCCAAATTCTCATCTGTTACGTTCCAAATGACTTGGGCCGCCACTCTGCTAGACACTAACGTGATGTCTATCGCATGTCACTTTTTCCAGGCCTTTATCTCTGGCACTCACAGTTTTAATTGAAGCTGCATATATACTTACAATTAACAAATTTCTATCCATATTCCTAGTTTTGGCAGCGATGACCTCGATTAACTCGAAATCGGCGACCCCCACATTAGTCAACCTGATATTGGCTCGTGCCAATATCGCTACTTCGCCTAATCCAACAGCCCTACGTCTGGATAGAAAACTGTAACCTTTCACACGAGACGCCTTTTCCTCACGCTTCTAAGTCTCATTCATAAGTAATACTTTCAAATCATTATTGACCAGATAACTCCGCAGCATATCTCTTGGCATTATGCTTTAGATGTTTATCTGGCCAATTCTCAGACATTTATTGGATCTGCTGTTCGATCTGTCATTGAATGATTTTGACACAGCCCTCATTCTCCCATCATGTCATCCTCTAGTGATATCCTTAACTCATTTGCATTTAGAAATGAGTATCGCCTTTTTTGTGTAGTTGCTCCTGCTACCATGTTTGCTGCTGCTAGCTAGATTACTTGTTGTTGGGTCCCCTGCTTGTTGTTGGGTCCTGCTCTTTCGGTTTTTTATTGATTTGTTGTTGTCCAAATAATACAAAAATGATTCAAGTAATCTATCGTAAATAAATTACATATTTCTGAACAAATACCGAGCTTATTAAAATGTGTGTTTCTACTAACTGTCTTTGTCGTGATAAAGGTTAGATGGAACCTTAGCAAAATTAATTTAAATTGTTTGAGCTTCAGGTGGATGTGTGGTTGTTGAGTGTAATGTTTTATCATGTTGTTATTCTTCAGTTCAATCCTAGAAAATTTCTATTGAAGCTTTTTTCTCGATCATCGGCATTAACTAACATTTTTTTTACCACAGATTTAAAAAAATATTTTTGACTGCTTACAAATTCTGTTTGCCTGTTAAAAAAAGAAAATTAAATTCAAATTTAACAGGCGATCTGAATTTAAAAGTAAAAAGATTATTCATGAAAAAAAGTCATTTAGAATATTTTTTGTTGTAAAATTTTGTTTTATGTTCTCTGTTATTATAATCAGAACTATCTGGAGTGTGGACTGAATTTAAATATTATTTTTGACATCTACTTAAAAATGCCATTAATCCATTTCTTGTTTTTGAAAACAAACTAAGATCTATTCTAACATTTATCTACATGAATCTAAGTTGTTTTTTAAAAAACTTAAGGCGGATTCACGGTTGCCTTCGTTCCTTCGTTTATTCGGTCTGAATTTTTTTTTAATTCAATCAAAGGACCAAGAACGAAAAATAACGTAATTAATTGTATAGGAATACGATTGATTAAAAAAAAATTCAGCCCGAATGAACGAAATCAACCATGAGTCCACCTTTAACTAATTATTTTGATTATTAGATTGATGTAGCTGAAGATGAATTTATAATTATAATCCTCACTTTTTCGAAGCGGTTGTCCTGTATCATACTTTCTCATTATAATTTATAAATTTGTCTTCCTCGAAATTTTTTTCGGTTGCACTATTACCGGGATTTGATTTTGATCTTGTATGTATCCTTTTTTATCAAAGAAGAGGAATGCTTCAGGCACTGGTATTCTGCCCCTCGCTATCATTTGTCGAATTAGTCTATTCTCAGTAAAGTAAGTTCCATATATTAGAGTTTAGTTTATGTAGATCAATTCGGTTTAGCTTCGAAATTATCATACTGCTTCTGGTTTGAAATATACTCCTAACCTGTTTCAGCTTTTCGAGGCAACCCCGCGCAATTTCGAATGCATTTTCGCTCAAACTTCCTTATAGGCGTTCCATATACAGGGTGAGGAAAAAGTATGGAAACCCCTAAAAATCTCGCGCGGAGTTCGGTCAAAAAGAAAATTAGCAAGGTTTATTCTTAGGTAATTTTCAACAAGGAATTTAATGGTGAGGTTGGTTGTGACCTTGATCTTCATCTTCAAAGTCATTTGGAGGTCAAGGTAATTTTCGTAAATTAGAACCCCTATTTTTGTTGACAGAATCGAAAGGAGCGATTAATTTTAGGTCCGACTATGTATTTTCAATGACCTCCCAAGATCGTCTGAAGGAATTTACATTGTATTTACAAAGTATGGAAACCCCTAGAAATCTTGCGGAGCATGTCAAAAAAAATGAGCAAGGTTTAGTCTTAGGTAATTTTCAACAAGGAATTTAATGGTGAGCTTGGTTGTGACCTTGACCTTCATCCTAAAGGTCATTTTGAGGTCGAGGTCATTTTTTATAGGGAAACCCCAGTTTTTGACGTCGGATTCGTAAAGAACGATCCCAAGGTCATCTGGAGGAATATTGTTTTAGTTATAATGCTTATGATTTTCTGAGAAAATTAAAAAAAAATAAAAATTAAAAAATTAATTCTTTATTTTTAATTTTTTATTGTTTTTATAATTTTCATAACAACACAAGGATTATTACAATCTTCTGTTATTTATGATTTTTTTTATTTTTAATTTTCATAGAAAATCATAAGCTTTACAATTAAAATATATTCCTTCAAGTGACCTTAGGAGGTCATGGAAAATACTTATTCGGACGTACAATTGATCGCTCTTTTCGAATCCGATGTCAAAAACTAGAGTTTTGCTATAAAAAATGACCTTGACTTCAAAATGACCTTTAAGATGAAGGTCAAGGTCACAACCAAGCTGGCCATTAAATTCCTTGTTGAAAATTACCTAAAACTAAACCTTGCTCATTTTTTTTTGACATACTCCATGAGATTTCTAGGGGTTACTATACTTTGTAAATACAATGTAAATTCCTTCAGATGATCTTGGGAGGTCATGGAAAATACATACTCGGACGTAAAATTGATCGCTCTTTTCGATTCTGTCATCAAAAATAAAGGTTCTAATTTAAAAAAATTAACCTCACTTGCAAATGACCTTCGTCATTTGGAGGTGAGGATTAGCATAATCGTATTTACGCACCACCACCCACCAATACATCATTAGATTCATTACATAACAACAATTTGTTCTCATTACCGAACAATCTTGAATATCACGCCACCGACTGCACCAATCACGTTGTCCCATATAAACAATACACCGACAGCGCGAGACACAATTGACACGTCTTAATTTACTCATTTGAGATTGAGCAAAACCCCTCACTCTTCATGGCAATAATACAAACAAGACAGTATAATTTCCATATGAACTTTTTATCGTCATTTAGGAGTAACCATCTCAAGTTCAACCGATGACGAACAGCGATGGTTACACCCATTTACGTGCACCAGACCAATGGAAAGCAGATGCTTGTTACGCAGGCGACGATCACGGCGTAACAGGGTTCTAATTTACAAAAATTACCTTGACCTCCAAATAACCTTGAAGATAAGGTTAAGGTCACAACCAAGCTGACCATTATATTCCTTGTTGAAAATTACCTAAAACTAAACCTTGATAATTTCCTTTTTGACCGAACTCCGCGAGATTTTTCTGGGTTTCCATACTTTTTCCTCACCCTGGATGTATAATATTACAATTGAACCATACTGGGCAGTCATTGGTAATAATTGGTCTAACCAAACTTTGGTAGCAAATTCGTTTAACCCCACTGCATATTTATTTTGCATAAAAACTCCTTTTGCAACTCATAAAGCTTTCCTAGCTTTTTCAAGTTGAATGTATAAGGGCGGATGAAGAGAGCAGAATTGGTCAATGTTAATCACTAAATATTTTATTAAAGTTTTTTTTATCCATCCACATTTAAACTAAACTGTTCATTTTTATTGTCCGATTTTTGCAATTTTTCATTGTATCGTTACTCGCTAAGATCTAATGATCTGGTATGTCGTTTCATTACTGTGTTTCGGTTTTATTGTGCCAATGCTTTGCTGAATGATTTATTGATGTGACAATTTTGCCAGGCTCGCGTTCGGAATTGTGTGTTTTTGAATATGACCCATGATGACCCGCAATATTCAAATTGTCCTGCGTGTTACAGCTGACATATTTATTACCTGCTTTGGCAACATCTTTCCAATTAACATTGCTAATATTTAATGCATCGGTTTCCTCAATTTCTAGTAAGTTAATATTCATGTTCCGTTTTACTCGAATTAATTGCTTAATATTTGGAAATATTTTGTTCGCTGGTCTTATTGCATTTAGCGTGTTTCTTCCAAAAATCTTTGGTTTGTAGCATCAATTCATTTGTTCGTTTGATTTCCGCTTGTAGGGTGTTAATACGTTCACTGGTGTCAAATGCTATCCGTCTTAAGTGATTCAATGCTGGAAGGAACCGACTTTTGTATTTATACTTTCCAAGATATTCGCTGATGATTTAAGACTTTTATGCTGAATTATGCAGAATTGTATCGACATGTTGGTTTCCGGTTCAACGTGAATTATGCATAGTTGTATCTGGCGATTAGCTTCCATATAGATTTTTGTGTCACTAGTTGAGTTACTTTTAAAATTGTTTTCACGGTGTGTTTCAATATTCATTTTAAGTTCGTTAAAATCTTCCTCCTCCGTTAATCCTGTAAGAACAACTGATTTCGGTTTCATAAATTTGTTATGGTTTTTATCTTTTCATTGAACATTTTGGTCCTGTTCTTATGGCTTCTAATATGTTCTTCCAGTGCTTATTGATTTGCAATTGTACGTCGATAGCCAGCTGTTTCAGGGCATATCTGAAATAAAAATTAGAACTTGGAAGGAGATAATTCCATTGTGTTTGTACAGGCAGCTTAAGCGTAATGTACTGGGATTTGCGATCGCGCTGTATAAAATCGAATTAAAGATTACAATCTGTTGATAGACTGAATCTTGAAGATATCGTGAGCAAGTTAAGTCGATGGCAGATGCACTTATAGGTACTCGGTAATATAGGTATAGCGTTTGTTAACCATTTTTCGAGCCGCTTTTATGTTCGCCCCATTGGCAGTAATAAGGCCAATAAATTTATAAATCCCGACGTCTTTCAACACCGACGATTTTCCTTAGTGAAAGAAAAGTTATACTTAGTTTTTAGAAAATGGGCTTATGTGTAATGATGACATCATTTGTTATAGAGTTCCTGCGTATGTTCGACAAAGCATCGGTCTGTAAAAGCTCATCGACTATCTGTTGCTCCTTTGGTCTCATGTCGTCAATAAAATTCCAGCATACTAGAGTTTTTCATTGACGATGACGTTGCAGGTTTTCTAGTTAAAATAGTGGTAATTCCGGGTCAGGTTTCAGCTGTTTCCCGTGTTTGTCAAATGAATATGTAAATGGATAGGAAAAGTGTGTATAGAGAATTATTTTTACAGTAAAATATAGTGTAGTAGATTACCACGGTAACACCACTTTGGGTAATATTACCCCAAATTAGCTATTTTACCGGTAATGTTACCATCAAGAATATTACCGTTTACATCACTAATACCGTACCGTCATACAATCATAAAGCCATATCATCATACCACCAAACCATCATATCATCATCCATCGTACCATCATACCATTATACTATTATTAAAACATGAAAATAACAAATGCCTTAAGGGGCTTCGCATCTTCATCTACATATTCCAACAATATGATTTTTGGGAAAATTACATTTCATTTACTTATTGACCTACTTTATTCAGTTCAATTACCATTTCTTGAACTTTGCGTCGCATAATTTTACCACTCGGTGTCATCGGTAGGGCATCAACCACGTAGACTCCACCTCGAAGTAGTTTATAATCAGCCAAATTATCTTTAACCATATTATAAACGGCCTCCTCAATAGTTTTGTTATCTTGATTACCAACTTTTTCAAGCACAGCTGCCGGAAGATCACCACCTAATTCGTCGGGTAAACCAACAATGCAGACTTGTTTTATAAACTCAAGTTTTAAGAGAAAATCTTCAACTTCCGATGGCGATACAACAAAACCGCGATATTTTAGGATATCCTTTTTACGATCCGTAATATAAAGCATACCATCCTGATCGAAATAACCAACGTCGCCAGTATATACCCAGCCATCATTCGACAATACATTTTTTGTCAATTCTGGATCACCTTTATACCCCAAAAATAGATATTCTGGTTTCACAACAATTTCACCATTTTCGTTGATGCCCAAATTATGTCCGTCATCGTCGATAATCTAGAACCGATAAAGTTGTTAATAATTTAATTACACACGGAAAAAAATAAACTGGTCCTCAGCTAAGAAAACGGACTTTTAATTCAAGAAAAAGTGCTTTTCTTGATTTAAAAGCTGATTTTCTTATTTCTATCGAGTTTTTCTTCATGTAAGAATTGTGTTTCTTGAAATGAAGAAAAAATCGAAAGAAATAAGAAAATTAGCTTTTAAATCAAGAGAAAGTACATTTTCTTGAATTAAAAGTCCGTTTTCTTAGCTGAGGACCAATTTATTTTTTTCCGTGCATTTTTTCGATAACTTCGCTGAGTTTACCTTGACTTTAGTATTGTGTGCAACATAACCAACCGATTTTGAATTATCGGTCACATTGTACGTCACTAGTAGAGGTACTTCTGACAATCCATATCCAATATACAGTGTACCATTTTTGAAATATTGTTTTAACAGGCGTACATATATCTCAGGCACCAGTGACCCACCACAAATAAATGATTTAATCGACGATAAATCAACCGAGGTAACTTGAGGATGTTTAAATATTAAACCCAAACTCGACGGTGGACCCAAAATTTGTGTAATTTTATATTTCTCGATAAGTTCGAAAAATAATTCGCATGAGAATCGTTTTTTTGTAATTACCCGTTTGCAACACGTGATTGAACCGTATAATATACTTAGCAGACCGCTAATCCAGTATATTGAGCTGAAGCACAAGTAGATATCATCACATGTTTGTTTCCATAATACGGTTAATCGTGCAGTGACTAAAGCGTGTGATAAACAAACCGCCTTTGACAAACCAGTTGTTCCTGATGAGCAGACTATTAGTGCGATCGATGATTTGCCATCTTTAATTGGTACCGGTATAAAATCATTCTCGTTCTCATCGGGTTGAAAATATTCTGTAATATACGGTATCCCCGGCGATTGTTTTTCGAATGTCACAAATATACAGTTTAATTCAATTTGGTCGGCACAAAATTTTACTCGATCGTACAGTTCGTGATCACAAAAAATTATTTTTGGCCTGCTTAGCTTGTAGTGATGTATAATATCGGCTAAACAAAAAAATTGTTGTGCAAAGATTAATAAAAAGCCGTTTTAAAACCGTAGCTCAACTTACCATTATCGAAAAGTGGATCCAACGGGTGAATTGGTACTCCAATTAATAGTGCTCCGATAACAATAGGTGCTATATCTGAATTATTCAACGCCACTATCCCGATGCTGTCATCATTTGTTAGCTTTAATTTCAGTAGATGGAGAGCCGCTCGAATCGACCGGATTCGCATCTGATCCGTGGTCACTTCAATTCCATTTTCTTCACTAATTTGTATAACACGATTTGGTCGTTGCTCCAAATTATTTAAAATTATTTGAGCTATCGATACATTTGGATGATAGAGTTGGGTCTTTATACGGCCACTCCATATTTTTGTATACGGATTATAAATTGTTTTACAATTTTCCATTTTACAGTAAAATCAAACTCTGATTCGCGCACTTATGAACAACAGAAACAATTAGATGAATAAAAAATGATGTTTTGGTAGCGGAGTAATAATCACACTTATTTGTTTTGTACGGTCTTATCATAACAAATAGTTTGAATTGCACAGCAAATATTTACCAGTATATTTCTTATAAGAAAACGCGGTCATGTAAATAGAATACAAATATGTAATGGCTATGTACAGATGATTATGGTATTTACTCATTAACGTCTCGTGCTACAACTAGCAAAGTAATTTGGAGCAATCATTATATGTAGCTGAGCGATATTTACTCGTTATCATTCGTAGAGCGAAGACTGTATTTGCCCAAGAAATGCCCCAACCGCAACTCTGTTTCACTACGTTAAGATCACCCCTCAAAATAACAATGTCGCTGCCTGCCGTAGATTGTCTGGTGCGAATCCCCTTTCATCTTTAAATGGAAGCTTTACTATGTATTTTCTATTACTTGATCGATTCGTGGCATAACAGTTTTAAAACCACACCTAACACTTATCTTCTTCTGGGGTATATAACTTTATGGCGGATTTAGGTTATGCACCAATCGAATCAAGTATATTGAGCAATTAAATCATGATCAAACTACAGGATGTTGCAGGATCACTGGTCATCTAAATGTGAAATAAGGAAGAAATAATGAAACTGTAGGTGAGAGGGAGAAGGAGTTCCTAACAAGGGAAACGATTTAATTTTAATCGGGTTATACCTGACGATTTAACAAAACGGTTTAAGTAAATATTTCATGTCTAGTCTATAGGTGAATTATGCCAAGTAGGGCGCATATTTGATTAATCGTCATTTTTAAGATGTTGTTCTGAAATATGGCCAATTAGGATGGGATTTGTCTATTTCTCAACTAATTATGATGAAATTCGACACGGCCAATAAAGGCCCGGGTCTAGGGCGACAAATTTCCCGTAAAAAGTTGGGGCAGCAAAATAAATGTCTAACAGCTTTCCATTTATTACTTCCATCAGAATCTTCAAAATCGTATTGATAATAATTTTTCCATTGCTTAAGCTTGTCTGCATTCACACTTGTCTTATACGGTCCAATATGGTTACCACAACTTTCCCAATCTCGTACCTTTCGTTACTATACTGATTTTAGTTATTTGTTGTATCACTTACATAGGCCTAAGAATTTTGGGAACAAATTTTAAGCCGCTACCAAACTTAGTACGCCTAACTGCCGCGATGTTATCGATTTTGTAGATAGTTGCCGTCTACCTCTTTGTACTATAGTTTCTTATATTTTCTTCCCGTATCTTCTGAATGTTTCTTGTGTAATTGATACATAAATTCTCCTTCCGTTTTGCAAAAAAAAAACTGACATTGAGATTTGGCAAGAAAATAAAGATTCTGTAAAGCTTTCATGAAATCGTCATCAGTGAGGCATTCGTGAAATAAAGGACAACGATCTGTAAATGTCCAAATACTGAAAATAATTTGCGTAATATATATTGTCTTTGAAATGATTAATTTTGCTATACTTTGAGGTAACATTTGTTGTCAGAATTGTCGCACATTACAAAAAGCATGCAATCCTCTTTACACTCTTTAAAGTTTAAAGGAATTTACGAGTTTTTCGAAGCACATCTAGATTAATTGCATCAATCATATTTTTAAAATTTTGACATATAAAACAAACGCACGAAGTATGTGCTTGCATGTGAAATTTATTATTTTCATAAAAGCTTTCATATGTAGCATTATTCTAATGTTGAGATCGTCCTCATAAAAATTAATCATCTTTGAAATTCGTCGGGTAAATGTTTACTTTTTTCGTTGTTGAGGACTTTTTATTGCCATTCTAAAAGAAGTCTGAAATTCATCCGCCAGCTTTCTGGAGCTGTTGTGAGAATGGAAACACATAATGGACCATTTTCTGACAGGCTCGCGAATTTAAATTTGGGTGACTCATCTAACACGAACTCATTATCATCAAAATCACGAATGAAGAGAGTTATAATAAGGCGAAGTGATTCGTGTTGATAGCGCATAATCTTCTGAAATCATATGTAGTTGAATTCTCAGGTAGAACATTTTGAATATTTTTTTCGATATTTTACACAAGCTTTTATACCAATATGGATAGGATTTCCATGTGGATTTATACTATATCCGTGTGGGTGAACTGTTTGCCGTTTTTATCATTTCTTTCGGATTATTCGTAATTTTTGCTGTTGAAGATTACTTTCTCCACACGAACAACTAAACGAGTAGAACGATCTATGGCTAGGCTAAATTTAGCGGAAATTAAATCACTTAACTTGTCAATTGCAGCTTATTAATAAAACTAACTAGTTGGGGTGCCCGTCACACAATGTGACGGGTCTAGAAACCTCTGTAATACAGAAAACTAACAGAAACTCAATTTTATATATGAATCGTCAGCCTTTAGGCTTGTCCCACCTCCACCCGATCACGTTGATCTCGTCAATTATGATGTTTTTTAATTTAGAATTTATAATATGTGATCGCAAGCCTTTGATTTGATTTTTTTAGTATTTTTGGAAGTAAATTGGTGTTTCAAAGAATTTCTTTGTACACAACATTTCGGATAAAAACCTTGTCACTTCCTTCTATAAGGTTTCCCTGTTCTTTTGTATTAAGTACTTGTACTTTTATATTTGATTTAGATGTCACTCTGGAGAAAGCAACATACAATTGTCCATGAGAGAAAACGGGCTGTGCCAAATACAATCCCACTTTACCAAGGATTTGTCCTTGAGATTTATTTATTCTCATCACATCACAAAGGCTACGCGTATTGGAAACTGCCATCTTCGTAATGTAAAGGGAAAATTGCTGTCAGAAGGAGCTAATTCAATTCTTGGAATTGCAATTTCATCTCCTTTTGTTCTTCCTGTCAACACTTTAGCAAATATAATGTTTGCTTTTATATGAGTAACAATGAGCCAAATTTCATTACACAGAGCTCTGTTTCTGCAAATATTTCGAAGCAATATTACTACTACTCCAACTTTTAGCTTTAAAGCATGTATACAGGCATACCTGATGGAGTAATGGAGTTTAAAAATTCCGTTGGAAAATTTGTTCTTTCCTGTTCATCATCAGTGTCTACAGAATCTACACTGTAGTACACTTTCTCTTCTCCTTGCAATCGACTCAATACTTCATCATTCATTTTAAGTGTGTCCTCGTTTATAGGACACAATATTGCTCTATTCGCAAAGTCTTTAGCTTCATTAGCTGAAAACTGTTGCGCAAAAATATCATCTATCAATGAACCGTTGCTAATGAACTCTTGGGGTGTATAATAATATCTTCTCCAAGATTATATGTGTTGGTTAATTTACCATCACTCAACTCAATTAACCAATCGGCAAATTCTTTATCATTCCCCGTTCTCATATTTGTGCTCAATCTTACTTGAAGAATTTTTGGCCAGAGAGAACACCTCTTTCCCCCACTATGGTAACTCGGTTGCCATGCGGAACAACTGGCAGTATTTACCTGAAACCTCCTCTAAGGAGCATTACCGCATTTCCAAAGGTATTTTAATTACTGAAAATTTCTTTAAGAAGTCTATCAACTGCTTTCAATGCTTTGCCAGATGTCATTGCAACCTCAGTTTTCATTCGAATGCTTGTATCTAATAATGGCACAGGTAGTTCAAATTGAGAATGGTATGTTGTTCCTCCCACCAAAAGAGTTCCAGCAATTCCGGAGAGGGCAACCGGGAGTGTAATATATCCTTTCCCTCTTAAAACACTTAATAAAGTGTTATATAAATAGATTTTTCCACTTCCCCCTGGTCCATCTATAAAAAAAATCCGTTGCTGTTCGTCAGGATCATTAATGGCTTATATCACCATGTCATATATTTTTGCTCACAATTGAGCTTTGATACATATTCTTCACCTTTTTTCGTTCAGCCTCCAAATCGTATTCTAAAACGATATCATTAATGGATTTTGTTTTTGGCAATCCCGTTTTTCGTAGTCAACTGAACTTTGACGAACAATAAGTTCAATGTCAAGCAGTGCTCGGTTTTCAGGATCACTTTTTTCTGACGCACAAAGTCGTCAGTCATAGAGTCTTTATGTTTATTCCAAAGATTCAAAATGTCTCCTGGTTTTCCATATGCACGTATGTGCAAATGCAAGTTTTATTTCCCTTGCTGATTGTATCATCAGCAAGTAACTTTCTTGCTAGGCAAGCATCTTGAAATGTATCATATAGTACACCATCCACAGTTCGTAGACATTCAAATGATTTTGCTCCTCTCACATATAGCAAGAGTAGTCTTAAATAAAACCTTTCAGGGTCATTCATCCCTACTGTATACATTCTACTAATGATTTTATTCCCTCGCTGCTTTCTGGGGACCCAAACTCCTTTGTTAAATACAAAGTGTTTAGGAATATCCATGTACAATAGATCTTGTGCTTTAACACAGCAATGGGTATCATTCTCTTCCGCATCATCATCTAAAATATCTTCGTTGTCATTTTCATTTTCCCTTATTCCCTCGGGTAACTCAACATTTTCGTTGCCGTCAAAAGCATCGCCAACATCTATTTTTTCATGATGATTGTCTTGGCTTTCCCCTGTTCGTGTTGCTACGTTTGGAGTTTTTTGGTTTAATTTAAACCAAGCCAAAAGAGTAGTGTCTTTCACTTTTTCTGCTGCTTCCTGTTCTGGACCTGCCAAAAACACAACAGATTGTTCTTTTGGCAAATGTACTGCCAAACGTATAACAGAATGTGATTGCCAATGCATCAAATAACCATTTATACGCCACGTGGCCTCGGGAGGACATAAATAACGCGAATCAAGGAAGTTTTTAACTTCATCATGTGTTATCTCCACATTAATACAATCATATCCTTTGTGTACATATTTGTATAGGTATTTTACGGCTCTTATACCGGCGCAAAATTCACAATTAATATGGCAATTGAATGAAATACTAAAAATAAAATATTTCTTGTACATACTTTCCTGAGTTTTTTGATAAAAATATTTACAAAAGGATTTTTGGGGTTGTTGATGATAGTCAAGGTGCTTATTTGAACAAAATTAACCTCGAAACTTCAGAAAATTGTAATAAATCAGCTATTTTCATATATTTACTTTAAAGCGGCCATTTTGGATCCGCCACCTTAAATTATAAAATTTTAGAAAAATCAATGCATCCGAGTTTCATTACTTAATATTAATTATTGGGTGAATTGTAGATTTTGTCATTTTATTTTGCAATTTTTATTTTTTATTTTATTAATTAGGGTGGGTGTTTGTAGCCCAGAGCACTGCGACGTGCGACCATTGAGACCCATTGTGTATCCCTAGATATTCTTACGTGAAATGTAGGTCTATGTCCTTGATAAACGCCACTACCTGATGCATATCCAGTGGGTCGGCGTTAGGCCATTGAATAGCATCGCATATGAAGAGTAGGTGTTCCGATATCTCTTTACCACAATCACAGAATCTGCACTGGTCTGTTAAAAACCAGGTAAGGGATCTTAGGGATTGGCGGTCCATCCTCGGTACCTCTCCCAGACGCATAATATTGTAACTGAATAATTTCTTGGCCTGTCTCATCCCATTGGAGGACTCCCAGAGTAATTTCCTATAGTTCTGCTCCCAGTCCCTTATACCATCTGCCAAGTGGGTTTTGGTAAAAGCAATACTACGACTGGAACCCTGAAAATCTCGGCTTGTCCATTTTTGCACATCGGTCTGCTGGCTCATTTCCTTTTATGGTGGAGTGGCAGGAGACCACAAAAGGGTGACTTTGTTTGCTTTTGCAAAACTGTGGGGGTGCTACCCAGTGGTATGCATAGTTCTAGATCGGGCCCGACTATCCCTGCACCGATACCCCCGCCTATTTTTGACCCATCCGTATACCATGCAGAAGATGGTAAAATTCCTCCGACAGTCGATTGTTCTTACCATCAAATCTGATAGTTGGATCAATTCCTCCTTAAAATTTAATTTATGTAGGATACTGTTGTGTCCTGGCCTTATGGTTTTAATTTTTCCTGTAATTTATAGGCTCAGCCCTTTTGAACCGGCTATTTTTTTAATGTGTAGGTGCAGTGATGAGAGCCCTAGTATTCTCTCAAGGGCAGCTGTTGGACAGGTCCTCATTTGGTATATGATGTTATAGTTATCGTAAATTAATTTGATAATAGGCTGGAACCTGGAAGTAACCTCTTAATTTTCTGAATGGAAAATCTTTTTTTTAAAATCTGATTTTTTCGAAAACTTTTCCGAAATCCATTTCCCCCACTTTTATCAGTTAAAATTAACGATTCAATAAAATGAAATTTCAAAATTATTGCTAGAATAATTCCACACCAACAAACCTTGGCTTAGCCGCCCCGGTGGCACAGTGGTTAGCATGCTTGCTTTAAGCTCCGGAGGTCCCGGGTTCGATTCCCGGCGGGTGATGAAAAAATCACGGCTGGTTAATGTTGGATCAATGAATTAATCTCTCATTATCCGTTAAAATGATTACGAAACTTCATAATGAAGCGGCCAAATCCCTCTATGGGATGTAGCGCCAGCGAAAAAAAAAAAAAAAAAAAAAAAAAAACCTTGGCTTGAAACCATTCCAAACGGCATGAAAAACACGGCCCTATTGTTGTAAAAATTCCCAAAGTAAGACTACAATCGCATATAAAATATCAAAATATTATATCAGCTAACTGATAACTTTCTTCATCATCGCAAATCGTCATGTGAGCCCCCTGTTGACCTACACGCCATTTGTAAAATTGTTCAGAAATCGAATTTTACACTTTTAGCAAAAATACTGTTATCTTCTTCAGACAATTTAAAATTAATAATAATTAACTTTATCAACATTAATTAAAATATAAATATTTCAATCAATATTTAAATAATTTGATTTCCGTGAAATTTAAATTATCAGATCATTGGTGCAGTATTTTTAAATGTATTCTGTAAAATTCCAGATCCTCTTGTAGCATGTAATCAAACAAGAATTCGATGTCTTTAATTTTCTCCTTCGTGCGTGGCAAGTTATTAACATTGGCCACCCTCATCGACACCAGCCACGCACGACCAACCCCAAACGTTCCCAGACACGCAAAGTTCCCCTCAACACCCCTATCCGCGTGACTGTGAATTGAAATCAACGGTATTACAATGTATATTACAGTTGTATTCAAGAATTTAATCATTTAATTATAAAGCTAGCATACATTAATTTTCTCATTGATAACACAATCAAACGATTTTGATAAAAATTTGTAGATGAACGGTAATACATTGCTGGCATCACAATTATAAATAGAGTTTGGTTTATAGAAAATTGTCTATAGGACCAGAGAGAACTCACATGATGGAATCATTCCAATCATTTCCCATTTCCCAATTAGTATCGGTCACCTATTTTAATAATCTTCGCCAAATCAATAACAATTCAACAACAATAACAGCGTATTTACACAAAACCAAGGCACTCCCCCACACCTTAAGCGCCCGCACCGCACGGCCTGCACAGATACTCTCTCAGGTTTCAGTACAACTAAAACCAACAAAAATATCCATACAAGCCACTGCGTGGTAAACAATTAAGATTCAAAAAGGTTCCCTTGCTGCCAAAATACTACACGAAAAATTACAAACAAATATAGAGTACACATATTAAAAATCTGAAGATACATTTGTGTACTTCTTCCATAAGCAAACCCTCACCCTGCATACATCACACCACCCTAGACAAACCTTCAAACACAAACTCAAAAACAATTCAGATCTTCCGAGTAAGAAAGAGGTAGAAAATAAGTCACCTCGCCAGCCATATTTAAGCCAATGAATAAAATATTGCTAAACTCGTAAAATTTGCGATGGTTTATCAAGAGACTTTTGTGAGAGATTTGAATGTTTGATCAAAACAAGTGGAATTTTTAGCTGTCCTTAAGTTATATGTATGTGGTTTGGTGTGATCGGTGATTTTTTGCTTGTGAAAAAACTGGAATAATAAATCTGAAAGAAGTTTACAACGGTTTGTTGAATTTCGACCAGAAGCAGAACCGAAAGGACATTGCTCGGAAGTCGAGGAATGAAGTCGACGAACTGCTCGAACGGGTCTTAACTGGTGATAAAATTGCAGTGTACGAATATGACGCCGAAACTATGGCTTAGTGGCCCTAATAGAAGCTTCCTGAAGAGGCAATACCGACAAAAGCTCGTCATATTCAATGGTGATTTCAATGGTGTAAGAGATTCATAAGAGATTCGAATAAGAATGGCATAAGAGATTCGATTTCAATGGCTAAGAGTTCTTTCTACCAGGCACTAATAATAAGGAGTACTATCTGGAAGTTACACTTCGCTGCTTGTTCGTAAATTTTTGGCCTAAAACGACAACGTTATAATGTCTCAGCCTCCGTATTTTCCGGCCATGGCATGCGACTTCTTCCTGATCCAAAAACTAAATTGCCGAAAACCTCTTCGACAGGCCAACAATTAACTAACCATCCAATATAGCTACAAATGTCATGATATGTTAGGGGACAAGTGAATCAATACAACAAAAAAACTTGTGAATCAATACAACAACAACTGGACATCAAACCCCGCAAAGTTCAAAAATCCTTCGATTTTTTTATCAATTCATATATTTTATCACCTATAGCAGTTTTTTTCAAGCTTCCCGTATTTCTCGAAAATATTTGGTATTCGTAAAGGTTATGTTCAAATTGAATTCATGCTTTCCCATTTTCCAACAATTCGATATTTGGACTTTATCAAAACTTTATAAACGTCTTGTCCATTTTTTTGTATGAACAACTCCAAAAAAGGTCTATTTTTAAAACTTTATTTTGGCGTGCAGGAAAAATTTCTAAATGTGCCAAGTATTTGCGATTACTGGTATACAGCACCTCGACTATTTACAGTTGTATCGATAATAATTTTTCTTACAGATTGTATTGTAACTAAGGATAGTGATATGAGAGAGAAAGAAATTATTTTATTTCAGATTGTTGTTGCATTCACAGACGAAAACTAAAAAAAATGTTTGCCACTTAAGTACCGTGATACGTCACCGTATTTGTTGCTATAACTTGACGAATAAAATTCATTGTATGAATGTGTTCCCAAGTCTTCTCAAAAAAATTAACAAAACTAAGAATTTACCGATTAATATTATTAATTGAATTTATATTTGGTTACATATGTAATTATAAAATGCAATACTTTATGAAAATTTATTTATTAAAAATATTTTTAAAGCTACTGTGTTTATTGTGGTGCCGGTTTGAATACCATTTCGATCATATTGTCACTCGCCTTTAATATTTGAACCGAGTTTTCCGGGTTATTGCAAATCAAATTTACATCTTTCAGTCTGCAACAAACATTTATAAATTCATCTATTATCTCTAAATATTTAATAGCGATCGTGTATTCAAAATTTGGTTTGGGCCGAAGTGATTCCCCTAGACTGGTTAACATAATATCCCAATACCCAGGAGCAGATTGTGTAAACTGAATTTTCTCACTTTCGCTTGTTTTTATATTTTTTGTTGTAATTTCTATTTCAATATCCTTTCTGTTCTTTTCAATTCCGATCCATAAGCCACGTAGAATCGTGTCCTTTGAGACAGTAAATTTGGTTTCAAATGCTGTCTCATGTTTAATTTTTCGCCACTCATAATCGTTTTTCCATTCGTTTCTGCGTTTTGATATCCAAACATCAATTCCACTGTTACTCCCAAATAAAACTTGTTTCCCAATTGACATCATATCACCGTCACTTAGTATTCCGGGATATTTATTAGCACAATCACGAATTTCATCACTCGACATTGCAGGGAATCGAATTTTTTTGATGAGCCCATCGAATTGTTGCCTTCCTTCTGTTAATGACATTTGATGTTGTTTGCAATAGTTTTCGATCCATATGGCCACCGCATCAAATATTTGAAATTCGGTTATGTCATAAAATTCTTCTAATTGTAAAGCATCATTTACGGCATCCGGATGAAGCGATAAAAATTGTGCGTTGTTGTGATACTGCTTCAGGTTGCGAGAGAACATATAATGACTTCGGTGGTGGCCAATTTCATATTTCTCAGTGACACAATGGCCAAAAAAATTTAGAATCCATTCATGCGAATCACATGAATTAATCACTCGGCTTTCCAGCATTATAACGTTGTATTTAATAGCGAGCTTCAATAACGCAATCCCATTGCCATTCGTAATTTTACATTCATCCGTGTACAAGAAGCGTACAAATTCCAAAAATGTTTCGTACGTACAATCGGTGATCGGTATTAGCTTCTTCACGCCACAAGTTTCTTCTAATTGCTCTTCAAACACCGTACTTCGCATCATTAATGCAAGTGAGTGGGCGTAGATTATTTTGCCACCCACACTGAATTGTACGTCCGATAGGAAATTCTGGTTAAATAATTTTTTGATAATTTCATCCATTCTATGTGGGGAACAATTTAGTTTGAATTTCATTTTGTTGAAATTTTTTGCGTGCACTTGTCACTTAACACTTTTTTAACACAGGAATTTTATAGTAAGTGTTCAACCTAACTGTTATCGTATAAATGATATGCGAGTTTTATTTATACTTTAAAATTCTTATCGTATCTGTACAGGGCAACATTAAATGTTCGTGAATGGTAACAAATTCCGTTATCAAAATTTTGTTAATTCGATTGATTAGAAAGCGAAGAATATAAATAAATATTTTATGAAATCTTAGATGTATTTTTATCTTTATTACAACGATCAACTTAAAGTCATTATCTATACTGTTACAAATATATATTTTTGGGTCGCTATCAAACAACCGATCTGTTGTTGTTGATTTCAAACGATGATGTGTAGTACAGTTTTCCTTATCTCTTTTGATTTGTTTTCTATTGGTGAGAAAAGGAACGCCGACCATATTGAAACTTACACCGAAACGGACAGCATGATTTTGCTAAGTGTTAACATATTCTATTGAATAGGCGCGTTTTTCTTTTACAGTACCTAATTTCAACAGTAATCCTTTCACTTTTTATCAGAAGTTGTTGATATATCACATAAATATTTGGCTTAACGTCTTTTATTAAAAAAATCACATATTTCCAATATTTACTCCTCTCTTTTTACTTTTCCCACTATAACGAAGTTATATTGGGTAAGTATTGTAATCGCGAAAAAAATTTTGTTCCAGATTTTCACCCCGAAACACCGATCAGAAAAATGTCGTGTCCGTCCTTCCGTTAGTCCGTCCGTCCTTCCAGTCGTACATTTTTATTATTTTTGTTTTGCCTCCCATTCTCACAAATATTGATAGTTTTACTCGAAATTTTATACAAAGATAGATTTTAGTAATAAGCAGTTTGTGTTAACTTTTAGATCCATTCGAGTATAGAATAGAGGGGGTTGCAGTGGAAGAGAAAACTGCAAACAGATTTTCTCAAAAACGGGACTGACGATTTTTTTGTTATGTTGATGATAAATTTGACAATTCATCATCTACTTGTACACAAAATTTGATGTCGATTGAAGCATTGCGTGGGGGTCATTTTAACAAAAAGGAGTAATATAAATTTGTTTATCTGTTTACCGAGGTAATGCCAAATTTTCTGACGAAATATTTTTCTACAGTTAATAAACCTTGCAAATTCCAATAATTGTTCCCTAGGTGTCTTTAACATAAAATGATTAGATTACCGTGAAATATGAAATTTAAATTTCTAAATTTATCTAAAATACTTTGCTGGTGGCAAATAATATCATCAACTTTTAAAAATAATTATATCTAGTGAGCTTTTAAATATAGCAAGATATTTCCGTTTCTATGACATTGACATTTCTGTGACATTTTAATGATGGAAATATCAACGACATGACGTTGATCGATACATTATTTGTGATTTTGTGAATAAAATCACCTTTAAAGGTATTATTTCTGGGTAATAAATTCTCTTGATATTCAACGTCGTATATACAACTCCTAATACCAAATTACTATGGGAGGCTTTAAAATAAGATCTCGCCACTAGGGTGGCGCAGGTTTAGGAGAACTGGGAGATATATAAAATGAAATGCTATATGACAAGGAGGTGGGATTCGGTAACAAATGATAATTAACGTTAATTCTGATTTTGTATTGTTTGTGTTTTATTATTTTGTATTTTCGAATGGTCCACAGCGATACCCGTCGAGACTGAAACACAGAGTAAAGAATTATATCGGCAAATGCTCACGTTGCTTGCATAATATTGTGATATTAACAAACGGCACAAATTTTCAGAAAATAAATTTTTGAGCATTGTGGATACTCTCTGAATGGAGTAAATTAAATTCTTAAGGACTTTCAACGATATACTACAGATGTATAACTAGATCTAATTGTTAAACGTCGAAGATAAAAAATGGCGAATGCGACTTTGAGTGCTGCTCAACACGTGTCAGTTCTAAATAATCTAACGTTATTTGTGGATCTGTGATTTGGCGGTATGAGAGTAGAAGAATTGTCGTGGTCAATTGTGATATTGGGAAAGAGCTCTCCAAATTTAAGAAAAGCCGTGGCAGATTGTGAAAGCCCAAAATAACGGAAAATGTTTGTAAAATATAAATAGTTGGTTTGGTGTTCTTTAACGATGCTTTCTGGGAAAAGTGTTGTCCGAGAGTCGGATGAACCCAATTTTTTTATTTTGTCTCGATGACTAACATACATATTTTTTGTTCTAATACGTAACAAAATTTTAGCAAAGTATCCTAAAACTTTTCAGTCAATGATTTATTAATAACCACACATCCAACGTTAATAGTTAAATACTAACTTTATTTTTAATTTAAATAATGTCGCAGAAAAATGATTTACTATAATAGGCTATCAAATTATTAAGATTGTACGGTCCCGATGACTAAGAGCGTTTTGTACAAAATAAATTTCCATTTATTTTGACAGTATCGATTTTTGTAAGTTGAAAATATTTCTAAATGACGTAAGAGGTATCAAACTAACTCACTGGCTAGATATTTTTAAAAACAAAAAATTCTTTATTGATTGATTGATTTAGATTTACGATCCAAGCATTGTAGCAAGATTCCCGGATGACGCCGGGTCCACCGTACACTTATTGTTCCTAGAGCGTTGAGTCCGGCTATAACTTTATTACTGAAAATTAGGATTAAATTTAATCCCTTTAAGAATGATTAATTCTGAAATAAATTAAATTATTTATCAATATGTTTATGTATATTTAAAATAAACCTCCTCACTATGATCTTATTAATCTAAATATACTTAAAATTACATCCGCATAAATCCTAAACCACCTAAATAATTCAATAAATATTTTAAAAAGTCCTCTAGGTGACACCCCTACACATTTTAACAATTAATTAACTATTTAATCAGCTTACAAAATTATTGCTAACTCAGCTTCCTTCAGGAACACTCATCCAATAGTCATCAAAAAGAACGTTCCAGCGATATATCCGTAACACAATCAGTCACTAAAACCACCACACACCACTCAGCAAAACATTCTATAAAAATAACTTTAGAACATAGGTAATAATTTTTACTCAGCTTCAATTAATGATTTAAATTTCAAATTAATTCGACTCAAAGTTTCTCGAAATCTGCATTTGATTACTTCGAATATTTCTGAAAATCAAGTTCTAAATTAGTTAATTGTCACCAACTCGGAGCACAATTGAAGATTTTCGATTTTTGAAGCTCTGAATTTGTGGGCTATAGTTCAGTTGATTTTCAATAAAATTAAATTTTCCACAAAACGTGTAGAAATATCCGAGCGATTTAAATACCCGTTGGCATCACAATTCCAGGTCTCAACACCTATTGATAGAGGTATCAATCATCGAAATCGGAGCACAATTGCAGATTTTCGATTTTTGAAGCTCTGAAATTGTGGGCCGTTCAGTTGATTTTCAATAAAATTAAATTTTCCACAAAATGTGTAGAAATATCCGAGCGATTTAAATACCCGTTGGCATCACAATTCCAGGTCTCAACACCTATTGATAGAGGTATCAATCATCGAAATCGGAGCACAATTGCAGATTTTCGATTTTTGAAGCTCTGAAATTGTGGGCTATAGTTCAGTTGATTTTCAATAAAATTAAATTTTCCACAAAATGTGTAGAAATATCCGAGCGATTTAAATACCCGTTGGCATCACAATTCCAGGTCTCAACATCTATTGATAGAGGTATCAATCATCGAAATCGGAGCACAATTGCAGATTTTCGATTTTTAAAGCTCTGAATTTGTGGGCTATAGTTCAGTTGATTTTCAATAAAATTAATTTCACAAAATGTGTAGAAATATTCGAGCGATCTAAATACCCGTTGGTATCACAATTACAGGTCTCAACACCTATTGATAGAGGTATAAATCATCGAAATCGGAGCACAATTGCAGATTTTCGATTTTTGAAGCTCTGAATTTGTGGGCTATATTTCAGTTGATTTTCAATAAAATTAAATTTTCCACAAAACGTGTAGAAATATCCGAGCGATTTAAATACCCGTTGGCATCACAATTCCAGGTCTCAACACTAATTGATAGAGGTATCAATCATCGAAATCGGAGCACAATTGCAGATTTTCGATTTTTGAAGCTCTGAATTTGTGGGCTATAGTTCAGTTGATTTCAATAAAATAAAATTTTCCACAAAATGTGTAGAAATATTCGAGCGATCTAAATACCCGTTGGCATAACAATTACAGGTCTCAACACCTATTGATTGAGGTATCAATCATCGAAATCGGAGCACAATTGCAGATTTTCGATTTTTAAAGCTCTGAATTTGTGGGCTATAGTTCAGTTGATTTCAATAAAATAAAATTTCCCACAAAATGTGTAGAAATATTCGAGCGATCTAAATACCCGTTGGCATCACAATTACAGGTCTCAACATCTATTGATAGAGGTATCAATCATCGAAATCGAAGCACAATTGAAGATTTTCGATTTTTGAAGCTCTGAATTTGTGGGCTATAGTTCAGTTGATTTTCAATAAAATTAAATTTTCCACAAAATGTGTAGAAATATCCGAGCGATTTAAATACCCGTTGGCATCACAATTCCAGGTCTCAACATCTATTGATAGAGGTATCAATCATCGAAATCGGAGCACAATTGCAGATTTTCGATTTTTAAAGCTCTGAATTTGTGGGCTATAGTTCAGTTGATTTTCAATAAAATTAAATTTTTCACAAAATGTGTAGAAATATTCGAGCGATCTAAATACCCGTTGGCATCACAATTACAGGTCTCAACACCTATTGATTGAGGTATCAATCATCGAAATCGGAGCACAATTGCAGATTTTCGATTTTTGAAGCTCTGAATTTTTGGACTACTGTACAGTGGCCTTGTTGGCACAGGTTAGCATAAGCCTCCTAGTCAAAGCTGGTTACAATCGAACTTTGGTTTAAGTTCCCTGGCCTGCTGCTCCAACACCTTCGCTAGGATGCCCTCCTGCATCTTTAAGCTGATCGACCATCAGGACAACCTCAGGAAAGCCAGAGAGTAGCATCCTAATGATCTCAGATTCTGCAGCCTGCCTGAAAGTAATTCCAGAGTTGACTGCAGAACTCGAATTTGTCACTGTCACAGATTCCTCCTGGGCTTTTTAACTGGACAGTACCACCAGTTTCCTTCTGTGGCCGGATCGCCAGAAGCTTTATCTTACCACCGTGAATTTTGCGATTAGCTAGAAACCTTCTGTACCGAATCTTCGCGCCTCCACACATTTTCATGCGAGGAGCCACGAGATATTTGTCAATTATTTGCATTTTTGTAATTTAAACGGCTATGAAGTTTTTAACCAAATGAGAAAAATAATAAAACATGGCGGTACAAAATTTATCGAAACAACAAAAAAATTGTGTATGTATTGGTACAGTTGGCAAAAGCAATGTAAGCCATTTTGTAAAGTTTCGTTACGCCCCATAATAAAACACATAGAAACCAACGCCGCCTATAAACGTATTTTGTTGAACAAAATTGAATTCGAATTATTTTTTGTTTATTTGTTTCCCAAGAAAATAGCCAACTTGATTTAATTGGCAAAAGCCAACTTTTCGAAATAAAATATAAATTTAATATGTAATATGACCTGGTGGCAGGTATCATAACCAAAAATTAGAATTGGGTTTAATTTGACCCAATATTTTTTTGGGTTAATGTTATTCTTGCGAGGGTGTATCCTATGCAATTGTTGTTGTAAATTTGTCAAGGAAATGCGCTTTATTTGATGGAAATCGCCAATAAAGTCACAAAAAAGCCGTTGCTTTGATTTGCTTGACCAGAAAATATTGGGAATCATTTTTCTATGGTCCATACTAAATTCACGTTTGAGAATCGCGGAACTGCTGTAATAAAATATGAGCAGATTTTTTGCTTATCTAGTCGCAAGGCACGTAAGTATATATCTCGTCTAATCTTTTTTTTTTTAATTTTAATACATGAATACAATACACACTTTATCACAACTAACGTTTTGAAATTTTACAGAGATCCGTCCGTGTGTTCAGAGCCGCTTTTCGAAGCTCGATTGTGTTGTTTTTTGATTTGCCGATAATACCTTTTATGTATGGTGTAATAGTAATGTTAGCTAGGCTGGTGGATCTTTTGTGGGAAGCTTTGATGTTCTTTAGAAAATTATATTGTAGTTTGAAAAATATTTATTCAATTTTTCCAGCGAGCTCTGGTTTTTAATGTCCATTCCAATCTTTGTGTTCCGATATACATACTATCCTATTCACAATTAAAACACAATTTTTGCTAAATTTTCAGTGCAACGTAACACAAAACCTCTTCAAAATGAAATAAATGATAATTTAATGGACAATTTTATTTTTAATTTCATTAAACTAAATATTAAGCTTTTCAATTCAAATTTTTTTTTTTTTAATTTTCTATTCTGCGAGAAGCATGTTTATGCGAAGCAATCGTGAATAAATCTCTTAAAAAAATCGTGTGAAAATCTTCGTAAATATTTCGATTACTAATATGAGGTATTCCCTCCTTTCGATTTTAACATTTCGGATAGCCGTCTTGGCACTGAGTCTATTAAATTCCTTATGAAATCTGTAAATTCCTTATGAAATCTGTGGGTATATTGTTCCACACCTTTACTATTGTATTCCATGTTTCATCTTCCGTTCTTCCAACCTCACATGGTATTTCCCGTTTTATGTAAGCCCAAACGTTCTCTATAACATTTAGGTCAGGACTCTGAGATGACCATTCTAGAACATTTTGTCTGTTACTTTTTAAAAATTTATTCCAATTAGATTGCATTCCACAACTAAGCCGATTTCATTAAGAAGTTCCAAATATTGTGATTGGCGAACATTTCCTTGTAAAATTTGAATTGGCCCAACACCATTATAGGAAATATTGTCCCATATCATTATGTGGCAGCCACGATATGATCATGAGCAAACTTCAAACGTTTTGCTTTATTATTTTTGAAAATGTATGGCTTCTTTTTAGTGGTGTATTCCCTGTTCCTTCAACCTACGGCAAATAGTAGGTTGGCTAATTTACTTTTCGTCGAGTTGCAAGTAGATTACCTTTCACATCCAGTTTACTGCCTCTTCCAATTACATTACTTATTGTACCATGAATATTTTGTTTTCTAATTTGGTATAAAACCGTATTTTTGTGACCAATTATATTGTTTTCATAATTCACTGGCTGTGTCCATTAATTACCAAACACTATTTATTTGAAATATTTTAGCCTGTGAGTTGTTGAGCTCATGTATATGGTTTATGTAAATATTAAAGAGTGTAGGGCTCAAACTCAAACTTCCCTGGGGGATTCCTTTGCTTGTAAGATGTTTATTTTTATAAATTGATGTACCCAGTTTGCTAATGAGTCGCCGCCCCGGTGGCACAGTGGTTAGCATGCTTGCTTTAAGCTCCGGAGGTCCCGGGTTCGATTCCCGGCGGGTGATGAAAAAATCACGGCTGGTTTAATGTAGGATCAATGAATTTATCAATCATTATCCGTTAAAAATATGATAACAAAACTTCATTCTGAAGCGGCCAAATCCCTCTATGGGATGTAGCGCCAGCGAAAAAAAAAAAAAAAAATTGGAGACTTAATTATCTTTCGACTCGTCATTGCTAATCTCTAATGGTATATTCCTTATCAATCCAATTGTATGATTAAAGTTAAAAGGAATATACTCCTCATACTTATCAAATTGTTTTAGCGCCTCACACTCTGTGCATTCATTGGCGTTCGAAAAAAATTTGAACGAGATTCTAGCTAAATTCTTACTAACCTGTTCGATTGAAGACCATACGGAAGACACAATGAGAATGTATTCGTAAGTTCTCAACCGATAATTATTTTAGATTTTGAATTTTAATATTAAAGATAAGTACGGGATTATTTGACTTTCGAAAGGCCTCAAGGCTATTCGATAGTTTCGTGAAATTGTTTGAAGCTGTTTCCCAGATTATTCGGGATTATTGAAGATTGTCCGTGATTATTTGAGATCTTTAAGAATTTCGGAGAATATTATGGATCGGTTTGAGATTATTTGAGATTTTCATTGAGTCTGAAGAATATTTTCGAGATTTTGGTACTTCTAAAATGTTTTAAAATTTTTCAGGAGTGCATTAACTCGCATTATTTTATTTTAACTCACTTAAATATGGGACAATATTTAGATGTCTAATTAACTTTTCTTAACAATGCGAGGTATTACGTAATTGCGTAACAGTCCCATTTGTGCCCTTTGCAATTTTTACATCTTTTTTGTTTGGTTGAGGATGTTTTAAAAACATATGCACAAATGCCCTATATTCTATACAAGTAATTATGCTGGTATCATGTACGTTCAGATCTCAACGTGTTGATTTTACCCAACATGTTGCCAACTGTATGAGGATTACCCTGTAACCTACTATTATTTCGTTTGTTTACTTTAATCTTATTTATGCAATATAATAATTTGCAAAACAATTACAAGGAACAAGTTAAACAAAAAATCAATACAAATACATACAAGAAAAACTTGTTATTCATTTTTTTATATGTATAACCAAAACCATCGTTAATTTTCATTTCAAACAAAATAAATTGAACGAGTTTTATTTACAGATACAAATAATTTTATTTTGAACACCAATACACACAACTAAATTAAATTGTATGTACATAAGTATTTATACCAAGCAATAATTTGATTTTTTTTTTGTTTGATGAAATTAAAATTCGCTAGAACTTGAAGCACACATCTCTAAGTATATATACAAATTTATTTAACCATATTTCACCGGTTGACTGTACGTAAAAACTAGAACTAATACAAAGCAAGTACGATAAGGTGGACACAATTTCAGACAGGGACTTTGATCAGTTTGGAGAAATACAATGCAAAAAGAGTCGTTAGCGGTGATTCCGCACATCCACAGCCGTTGGTGGCCACAGCTGTGTTTCAGCTGTGGGCCACCGTTGTTGGCTGTGGATGTGCGGAATCATCGCTAGCGGCTCTATTTAGCATTTATGGCTAAATTTGACCAAGTTCTTTGGGATTGCTTGAATACGTTTATTGCACCGTGTTGGGACTAGAAATCCGGTTTTTTTGTTCGAATATTTTCGGATTATTATCTATTTATCTATCTATATATCTATTTATTTATCTATTGATCTATTTATCTATCTATTTATCTATTTATTTATCTATTGATCTATCTATTTAACTATTGATCTATTTATCTATCTATTTATCTATCTATATTTCTATTTATTTATCTATTGATCTATTTATTTATCTATTGATCTATTTGTTTATCTATTGATCTATCTATTTATTTATCTATTTATCTATCTATATTTCTATTTATTTATCTATTTATCTATCTATATATCTATTTATCTATTTATTTATCTATTGATCTATCTATATTTCTATTTCCGATCTCGAGAAATCCGGTTTTTTTGTTCGAATATTTTCGGATTATTATCTATTTATCTATCTATTGATCTATCTATCTATCTATTTATCAATTTATTTATCTATTGATCTATTTATCTATCTATATTTCTATTTATTTATCTATTTATCTATTTATTTATCTATTGATCTATTTATCTATCTATATTTCTATTTATTTATCTATTTATTTATCTATTGATCTATCTATTTATCTATTTATCTATCTATTTATCTATTTATTTATCTATTGATCAATCTATTTATCTATTGATCTATTTATTTATCTATTGATCTATTTATCTATCTATTTATCTATCTATATTTCTATTTATTTATCTATTGATCTATCTATATAGCTATTTATCTATTGATCTATTTATTTATCTATTGATCTATTTATTTATCTATTGATCTATCTATTTATTTATCTATTTATCTATTTATTTATCTATTGATCTATTTATTTATCTATTTATCTATTTATTTATCTATTGATCTATCTATTTATTTATCTATTTATTTATCTATTGATCTATTTATTTATCTATTTATCTATTTATTTATCTATTGATCTATCTATTTATCTATTGATCTATCTATTTATTTATCTATTGATCTATTTATTTATCTATTGATCTATTTATTTATCTATTTATCTATTTATTGATCTATCTATTTATCTATTGATCTATTTATTTATCTATTGATCTATCTATTTATCTATTGATCTATCTATTTATTTATCTATTGATCTATTTATTTATCTATTGATCTATCTATATAGCTATTTATCTATTGATCTATTTATTTATCTATTGATCTATTTATTTATCTATTGATCTATCTATTTATTTATCTATTTATCTATTTATTTATCTATTGATCTATTTATTTATCTATTTATCTATTTATTTATCTATTGATCTATCTATTTATTTATCTATTTATTTATCTATTGATCTATTTATTTATCTATTTATCTATTTATTTATCTATTGATCTATCTATTTATCTATTGATCTATCTATTTATTTATCTATTGATCTATTTATTTATCTATTTATCTATTTATTGATCTATCTATTTATCTATTGATCTATTTATTTATCTATTGATCTATCTATTTATTTATCTATTGATCTATCTATTTATTTATCTATTGATCTATCTATTTATTTATTTATCTATTGATCTATCTATTTTTCTATTTATATATTTATTTATCTATCTATTGATCTATTTATTTATCCCCTTTGCAATTTTTACATCTTTTTTGTTTGGTTCAGGATGTTTTAAAAACATATGCACAAATGCCTTATATTCTATACAAATAATTATGTTTGTATCATGTGCGTTCAGATCTCAACGTGTTGATTTTACCCAACATGTTGCCAACTATATGAGGATTACCCTGTAACCTACTATTATTTCGTTTGTATACTTTTTTCTTATGTATGCAACATAATAATTTGCAAAATAATTACAAGGAACAAGTTAAACAAAAAATCAATACAAGTACATACAAGAAAAACTTGTTATTGATTTTTTTTTTATAACCAAAACCACCGTTAATTTTCATTTCAAACAAAATAAAAACAAGTTTGAACACCAACACACATAAGCTAAATTAAATTGTATGTACATAAGTATTTATACCAAGCAATAATTTGATTTTTTTTTTGTTTGATGAAATTAAAATTCGCTAGAACTTGAAGCACACATCTCTAAGTATATATACAAATTTATTTAACTATATTTCACCGGTTGACTGTACGTAAAAACTAGAACTAACACAAAGCAAGTACGATAAGGTGGGCACAATTTCAGACAGGGACTTTGATCAGTTTGGAGAAATACAATGCAAAAAGAGTCGTTAGCGGTGATTCCGCACATCCACAGCCGTTGGTGGCCACAGCTGTGTTTCAGCTGTGGGCCACCGTTGTTGGCTGTGGATGTGCGGAATCATCGCTAGCGGCTCTATTTAGCATTTATGGCTAAATTTGACCAAGTTCCTTGGGATTGCTTGAATACGTTTATTGCACCGTGTTGGGACTAGAAATCCGGTTTTTTTGTTCGAATATTTTCGGATTATTATCTATTTATCTATCTATATATCTATTTATCTATTTATTTATCTATTGATCTATCTATTTATCTATTGATCTATTTATTTATCTATTGATCTATCTATTTATTTATCTATTGATCTATTTATCTATCTATTTATTTATCGATTTATCTATCTGTATATCTATTTATTTATCTATTTATCTATTGATCTATTTATTTATCTATTGATCTATTTATCTATTGATCTATTTATTTATCTATTTATCTATTGATCTATTTATCTATTGATCTATTTATTTATCTATTGATCTATTGATCTATTTATCTATTGATCTATTTATCTATCTATTTATTTATCTATTTATCTATCTATTTATTTATCTATCTATATATCTATTTATTTATCTATTTATCTATTTATCTATTTATTTATCTATTTATCTATTTATTTATCTATTGATCTATTTATTTATCTATTTATCTATTGATCTATTTATCTATTGATCTATTTATTTATCTATTGATCTATTTATCTATCTATTTATTTATCTATTTATTTATCTATTTATCTATTGATCTATTTATCTATCTATTTATGTATCTACTTATCTTCTATTTATTTATCTATTTATTCTTTGATCTAGCTATTGATCTATTTATCTATCTATTGATCTATTTATCTATCTATTGATCTATTTATCTATCTATTTATTTATCTATTTATCTATTGATCTATCTATTTATCTATTTATTTATCTATCTATTTATGTATCTATTTGTCTATCTATTTATCTATTGATCTATTTATTTATCTATTGATCTATTTATCTATTGATCTATTTATCTATTTATTTATCTATTTATCTATTGATCTATCTATTGATCTATTTGTCTATCTATTTATTTATCTATTTATCTATTTATTTATTTATTTATCTATCTATATATGTATCTATTTATTTATCTATTTATCTATCTATATATCTATTTATTTATCTATTTATCTATTGATCTATTTATTTATCTAGTGATCTATTTATAATATACACAAATTACATTTATTTTTAGGATAAACGAAATAAATTGTATAAGAATTAATCCTTTACTTTTTTATATTTTGTCTCTTAGCAAAGACCTATTCTCTGGAAATGGTTTACTGATAACACAAAATGGAATAACACTGTTGGCATAACAATTACAGGTCTCAACACCTATTGATAGAGGTATCAATCATCGAAATCGGAGCACAATTGCAGATTTTCGATTTTTAAAGCTCTGAATTTGTGGGCTATAGTTCAGTTGATTTTCAATAAAATTAAATTTTTCACAAAATGTGTAGAAATATTCGAGCGATTTGAATACACGTTGGGACTACAATTCCAGGTCTCAACACCTATTGATAGAGGTATGAAAGGGCGAACGAAAATCGTATGTTGCTTTGAAATTGTTGGAGAGGTTGCCTTCAAATTTCCCTCTTTCTTTGAATCTTAAGTGTAAACAGATTTAAATCCGGTGAAAATGTTTTGTTCGACCTCTTTGTTAATAATACAAATGGAACAATGGAATAACTATACCACTGTTTAGAACAACCTGACCACTTTGCTTTATATTTTTGCAAGACCGATAATACCTATTTGATTTTGATTTTTTTAAGGAACATAATGGAAATTTTAAACGATTCGTTAGCCGCATATTACCTTTTTTATTAATGTGTAAAAAATTCTTGTTTTATTCCAGTTATTCCTGCTACACATGGATGAAATAACACCGAGTGCGGTAGGCCAATTGAATGATATTCAACAACCAGTTGGATGTTCTACAATATGTGTGAATGAACCGGGCAATGTAAGTACCATAAACAAACAACCGTTAATCCTTTGAATTCTAATTCCTTTTATCTCGCTTTGTAAAAGGAAATTCTTGGGCACACCGAAGACGCGTTGAGCGAAGTTCTCAATCATTATTATTTTGTATCGGCCCATATTATAAGTGATTCACCACAAGGTAAATACAAAGTTAAGGAGGAACGATTCACATCATTATGCTGTGCTGGTCATTTACCTGGGTACACAATGAACTATAATCACCATGGATTTGTGTTTGGTTTGCTTCATAGCGGAAAAACTCGTAAGTTTAACAGAGAAATGCCTAAATTACATACATACTAGTTTATCATTTTGTCATTTACAATTTAAGCTCGTCACTTCATCACACGTGCATTGTTGAGTGCCGAAAATTTTGTTCAAGCGCAACAAATTTTACGTGACACTGGTGTTGGTGCCGCTGACGGGTGTTCCATTAATATGACATTTTTACTGCAAGAAGGTGTTCGACTTTTTCATAACGCTGAAATGGGCCCCGTCGAATCGGGCTCAAATCAATCACAATTGAATATTTTAACATTCTTAACCTTCATCCGTCCCTAAAAAAAAGTAACACTAAAGTTCCTTTGGTCAAAAATGACCAAAATAAATTCAACAGCAAATTTACGCTAAGCAATACGATGTAAATTTTTGTTTCCAAATTTAATTATTAAAACCAAAGATAACACAGTAATTTAAAACAATTTCAATGTTTATTTATTAAGAAAAATTCATATTTTATTTCGTACACTGATGGCACACATTCTTAGTATGAGCTATGCGCCTGTTGTACGAATTTTGTCAGAAACTGCAGCGGCCTCTTTTTTGTGCTCCTGCTAATTCTGTAGATTATGGCGGGGTTGAAAATTTTGCAACGTTTGATGTCAAATTTGCTACAGATTGCGACAATATGTAGACCGTGAGAGGTAAACCCTTCTAGACCAACGTGGCTTGATCAACGACTCACCCAGTGTTACAATAAATAGTTGGCTTTTATAATACTTCTTTCTACTCCATTCTGGCAAACACTAGTGAATAGCACGAGCGCATTTATTACTGATCCAATATGTTAGTGAACACTCCTACTGGCTATCTATTTGTTTTACATGTACAAGTATAGCAAGCAATCGTTTTATCGACCATGTTGACACCGCCTTTCGTTTTATTGCAGTTCTATAAAATATTGTTTTTTTTTCGGTATCTCTTCAAAAGTACACACTTACAGAAATGTTTCTGGGATGTATGATAGCAAGATTGTATCCTTAGTAAAAGCGAAAGTAGAGGAATACAAAAGCTTGTCTCTGATTTCTAAAATAATCGGTGCTATTGATGTTTTTTTCTTTCGAATTGTTCTAATCATGGTCATGTGGCATTTTAGTAGCATTTGCCCAGTTCGTAGGATGTAAACAAGTTATCAAATGTAACGTTTCTCTCTTTTATAAGCTGCGTGATAGACAAACCAAAGACGACAAGTAAACCCTGATTTCTCTCAGGTGCTGTGCCTGTCTCCTTTCCTATGTACGGCTGTACGTTTCAAACGTAAGAGCTTTCACTACCGCAGAGCAGCCAAAACATAATCCCATACTTGGCGATCCCTAAAACATAATACCATTCGGTATATATTGTCGAAAAGGGCACCGTGCACGAAATCCAACCAACTGCTATGGTAATATATCCACCCACTTTATTCGTTTTTCTCCAATTGGTGCTAACTTATTGATGCATTTACGACTAGCTCGTGTGCTACAATCATCAAATCTCATGACATGACTCTTGAAATTAGTTTGAAACGTTTTAGAAGTATTACTTTCCCAAGAATCTACATGAAGTTCACATAATCCGAAATTTCAGAACATGTATCATCAGGTGCAAATGATGTGCCCTCCCTCACCTAATTCTTCTTAAGTTGCCGTTGACATCTTTGGAAAATATTATGTATTATGTATATGTACAAAATGATTTTAGTTTACCATTAGACGAAAATTGGAATAGCAAATAATGTGAAATTCATCTATTGGTCATTTTTGACCACAAGATCTTTAGTGTTACTTATTTCGTAGCAGGGTAACGGTTAATCAGAAAATTCCAATTCTTTGAGTAAATCATAACTAATACATATAAATTAAAGTCACAAAGGAAAACATGTTTAAAGGTTTAATTTAACAAGATATTTGAAAAATAATATTCGATTTGGTCAAAAATGACGCGAGGGACGGATGAAGGTTAATTTTATTTTAAATAACAAACAAAAATTATTTGATTACGAAATTGAATTTTAATGTGTTTTTGTTTTTTTTTGTTAAAATGAGATAATTAACCAATAAGGTAATGAAATGCAAACCTTAAACAGACGTTGATTAATGAGTAAGATGGTGCTGAAAGTTGTAGCATCAAAGGTAAGCAGATCCTAAAACATTTTACTCTCCAAATCCTATTGAAATGTTTGAACACAGATTTTTGTTTAACAATTTATTGAGCGGAAACGAAACAAAATTTTAATGTCATGCAGCATAAGAGGTAGTAGCTCGAATGATAGCGTAGTGGATTGTAGTGCAGTGGGTGTCGAGTTCGATTCTAAGAAAAGTCGAAATTTTTTTTTTTTGTATTTTTAATAATTTACCATGCTTTAGAAGTGAGAATATAATGCGGTATCGAAAAGAAAATGGTACGTATTTAAGGTAAGATTTAAGTTAAAAATATATTTCGAAAATGCACGTTGTTGTAAATCAGAAACGAAAAATTAATCTGCATTTTCTGTTTGACGTTATAATCCCCTAAATGTTGATTTGAAAGACAAAACAAATAAAGTTAATACAATATATCATATAGGTGATGGTCTAGGTGTTAGCGCTGTAGACTATAGAACAGATTTTCTCAAGTTCGAATCTTGATGCAGGTACATTAATTTTTTAACCCATAGATGTTTGAGAAAAAAAAAATTGTTAATTGTAGAGTTCGAAAAAATTGTTGAGTTAAAAAAATTGTTAACTGATGAGTAACAAAAATTATCCGATGACTAAAATTCTGAAGTGTGGTTTGCATCAAACATGCTAATATATCTACCTTTGAAAATCGGTCCCAATGTCTAACTTGAAAATATTTTAGATCCAAGTTATTTTTTCGCCAAGTCCAAAATACAGAGTATATATAGCAAAAATTGAGTACTATATATATAGAAGCGAATGGTCGGGTGGTAAAATGATGGATTGATGTCCAAAAGGTCCCGAGTTCGATTCTACCAAATTCCCATGTTTTTTTTCAAAAATCTGAAATTTCTGTTTTTTTTTCGAATTTGGCCAAATTTTGATTTTTTTTCTGGCGGATCTCCAGATCCGCCGATTTTCTTGGTCCCAAATTCAATTCATATATTTTTCATCTAAAAATTAACGTTGGCATTGCTTGGCATCGAACTCGATACCTTCATTTCTGCAGTCCATCACCTTACTCCATCGGCTATCACATCATATAATAATGTACACCGATTTGTTTGTATTATGCAGTCATTCAGCAAAATTGTCTCCAATATATGAATATAGCGACATCTCTGTTAGGGCATACGTACTATATTTAGTATAGATTTTTTCTGCTCTAAAAGTGCTAGTATATTTGATTTTGCTTAAAAGAGGGCGCGGATTGTAACTTTTGTGAAAAATGTCTGAGGTTCGATTTTATGAACTAGCGCGCATTTTTTTTTTTTTTTTATTAATTATTTAATATTATTATTGCATTAACATTTTCAAAAATGATTTTTTTTCTCGATATTTGTGAGAAATTGATCCAGTTTCAGAAATTTTTTAAATTCGGATCTTATAAATATTAAAAATTACAATTTTTACTAAGTACATTACTTAGCATCGAACTCGGTATCTTGCATTCTGTAGCAATTCATTCTACTACTTCGGCCATCACATGTTATATCAGTTAGACTCAATTTATTTGTGTTAAGCAGTTAAATTATAAAAACAATTACAACGAAGTTAGATCGATGACACCGTGGCCGAACAAATCGGCAAAATCTTCAATAAAAAAAATTTCAATTTCTACCAGGCTAGCAGAAACATAATTGTGTTATACATATTTTAAAAAAGGGGAAATGTATTATAATAAAGGGGGATTCGTTTCTGTGATAAAACAAAAAGTATAACACAATGGGTTAAGTGTTATAATTTTTAATTTAGCACAGAAACGAACCCCCCTTTATTAAAATCATTCCCTTTTTTAAAATATGTATAACTGCTGTGATTTCTGCTCGCCTGGTAGATTGAAATTTTTTTTTTGTTGCACTTTCTAAAAACATCAATTAAAACGAAAATTGTGTAAACATTTAATATTTTCATTTTTTGTTTTATTTATTGTTGAATTAATACATAATTTGTTTTTATGTTATTTATTAATTACTTTTTTTCATTAATTTAACAAATAAAATAATTGTTATCAACATTTTTGGCATATTGGATTGTGGTTGTGATTATTAATGAAATAAATTTGTTGTATTTAACAACCGATAATTTTTACAAACTAAATAATATGTAATCTGAAAACTAGTGGTTGTTTTATTTGTAGAAAATATTGATAAAAATTATAATTAAACGAGTTAATTATTAAATATCTAAGCCACAATACAATATATTATTATTTATTATATGTATTTTTTTCTTATTTATTATTCTTGTGACTATATTCATTTTATTTATCTATGTATTTATAGTCTGTGTGTGCAAATAATAATTTAATTAATTTTAAAATAAGCCAAAATAATTAAAAATTACATTTTTTTTTTAAATGTTTAATCGATCGTGGGTTGGTACTGAATGTTCTGTACTTGGTGTTGCTTCACAAGCATAATTTTTAATAACTGATGCAGGCTGCCTTAGGTCGAGTTCACAAAATACATGGCACTGGTTGTCAGCTGAGTGACCGTTTTGCAATAAAAGCAAAAAATGTTGCTATAAATTTAAAAAAAACAATTAATAAATCTCACCCATTTGATTCACACAAAGCACACAATTTGAAATTGAACGAATTCGATTAATTGATTATAAACGTACCTAACTAATTGAAAATTTAATAATTTGACACAGGGGTTTCGCCACCACTTGGAACACTCCACATATGACCATCTAGATCCAATTCAATTGTTGGAAGGATGATGCTTTCTGTAATAAAAAGACAAATTATGTATTTGTTATTTTTTTGCATAATGTGCTGGAAATTTGATTTAAATTACCCAAAGAACAATCATCTTGTGTTATTAGTAAGCCTAATTCCATTTTGTGTTATCAGTAAACCATTTCCAGAGAATAGGTCTTTGCTAAGAGACAAAATATAAAAAAGTAAAGAATTAATTCTTATACAATTTATTTCGTTTATCCTAAAAATAAATGTAATTTGTGTATATTATAAATAGATCAATAGATCAATAGATAAATAAATAGATCAATAGATAGATAAATAGATCAATAGATAAATAAATAGATAAATAGATAAATAAATAGATATATAGATAGATAAATAAATAGATCAATAGATAAATAGATCAATAGATAAATAAATAGATAAATAAATAGATCAATAGATAAATAGATAAAAAAATAGATCAATAGATAAATAGATAGATAAATAGATCAATAGATAGATAAATAGATCAATAGATAAATAAATAGATAAATAGATAAATAAATAGATATATAGATAGATAAATAAATAGATCAATAGATAAATAGATCAATAGATAAATAAATAGATAAATAAATAGATCAATAGATAAATAGATAAAAAAATAGATCAATAGATAAATAGATAGATAAATAGATCAATAGATAGATAAATAGATCAATAGATAAATAAATAGATAAATAGATAAATAAATAGATATATAGATAGATAAATAAATAGATCAATAGATAAATAGATCAATAGATAAATAAATAGATAAATAGATCAATAGATAAATAAATAGATAAATAAATAGATCAATAGATAAATAGATAAAAAAATAGATAGATAAATAGATCAATAGATAAATAAATAGATAAATAGATAAATAAATAGATAGATAAATAGATAAATAGATCAATAGATAAATAAATAGATCAAAATAGATAAATAGATCAATAGATAAATAAATAGATCAATAGATAAATAGATAGATAAATAGATCAATAGATAGATAAATAGATCAATAGATAGATAAATAGATATATAGATAAATAAATAGATAAATAGATAAATAAATAGATAAATAGATCAATAGATAAATAAATAAATAAATAGATAAATAGATAAATAAATAGATATATAGATAGATAAATAAATAGATCAATAGATAAATAGATCAATAGATAAATAAATAGATAAATAGATCAATAGATAAATAAATAGATAAATAAATAGATCAATAGATAAATAGATAAAAAAATAGATCAATAGATAAATAGATAGATAAATAGATCAATAGATAGATAAATAGATCAATAGATAAATAAATAGATAAATAGATAAATAAATAGATATATAGATAGATAAATAAATAGATCAATAGATAAATAGATCAATAGATAAATAAATAGATAAATAGATCAATAGATAAATAAATAGATAAATAAATAGATCAATAGATAAATAGATAAAAAAATAGATAGATAAATAGATCAATAGATAAATAAATAGATAAATAGATAGATAAATAGATAAATAAATAGATAGATAAATAGATCAATAGATAAATAAATAGATCAAAATAGATAAATAGATCAATAGATAAATAAATAGATATATAGATAGATAAATAGATAAATAAATAGATAAATAGATAAATAAATAGATCAATAGATAGATAAATAGATCAATAGATAAATAGATAGATAAATAGATAAATAGATCAATAGATAAATAAATAGATAAATAGATCAATAGATAAATAAATAGATCAATAGATAGATAAATAGATCAATAGATAAATAAATAGATAAATAGATAAATAAATAGATCAATAGATAAATAGATCAATAGATAGATAAATAGATCAATAGATAAATAGATAGATAAATAGATCAATAGATAGATAAATAGATATATAGATAGATAAATAAATAGATAAATAGATAAATAAATAGATAAATAGATCAATAGATAAATAAATAGATAAATAGATAAATAAATAGATATATAGATAGATAAATAAATAGATCAATAGATAAATAGATCAATAGATAAATAAATAGATAAATAGATCAATAGATAAATAAATAGATAAATAAATAGATAAAAAAATAGATCAAAAGATAAATAGATAGATAAATAGATCAATAGATAGATAAATAGATCAATAGATAAATAAATAGATAAATAAATAGATATATAGATAGATAAATAAATAGATCAATAGATAAATAGATCAATAGATAAATAAATAGATAAATAGATCAATAGATAAATAAATAGATAAATAAATAGATCAATAGATAAATAGATAAAAAAATAGATAGATAAATAGATCAATAGATAAATAAATAGATAAATAGATAGATAAATAGATAAATAAATAGATAGATAAATAGATAAATAGATCAATAGATAAATAAATAGATCAAAATAGATAAATAGATCAATAGATAAATAAATAGATATATAGATAGATAAATAGATAAATAAATAGATAAATAGATAAATAGATAAATAAATAGATCAATAGATAGATAAATAGATCAATAGATAAATAGATAGATAAATAAATAGATCAATAGATAAATAGATCAATAGATAGATAAATAGATCAATAGATAAATAGATAAATAAATAGATAAATAAATAGATAAATAAATAGATAGATAAATAGATAAATAGATCAATAGATAAATAAATAGATCAATAGATAAATAAATAGATCAATAGATAAACAGATAAATAAATAGATAGATAAATAAATAGATAGATAAATAGATCAATAGATCAATAGATCAATAGATAAATAAATAGATCAATAGATAAATAAATAGATCAATAGATAAATAAATAGATCAAAATAGATAAATAGATCAATAGATAGATAAATAGATCAATAGGATAGATAGATAAATAGATAAATAAATAGATATATAGATAGATCAATAGATAGATAAATAAATAGATATATAGATCAATAGATAAATAAATAGATCAATAGATAGATAAATAGATCAATAGATAAATAAATAGATAAATAGATAAATAAATAGATCAATAGATAAATAGATCAATAGATAGATAAATAGATCAATAGATAAATAGATAAATAAATAGATAAATAAATAGATAAATAAATAGATAGATAAATAGATCAATAGATAAACAGATAAATAAATAGATAGATAAATAGATAAATAAATAGATAGATAAATAGATCAATAGATAAATAAATAGATAAATAGATAGATAAATAGATAAATAAATAGATAGATAAATAGATAAATAGATCAATAGATAAATAAATAGATCAAAATAGATAAATAGATCAATAGATAAATAAATAGATAAATAGACAAATAGATAGATAAATAGATCAATAGATAGATAAATAGATAGATAAATAGATATATAGATAAATAAATAGATAGATAAATAGATCAATAGATAAATAAATAGATCAATAGATAAATAAATAGATAAATAGATAAATAGATCGATAGATCAATAGGATAGATAGATAAATAGATAAATAAATAGATAGATAAATAGATCAATAGATAAATAAATAGATAGATAAATAGATAAATAGATAAATAAATAGATAAATAGATCAATAGATAGATAAATAGATCAATAGATTAATAAATAGATAGATCAATAGATAAATAAATAGATAAATAGATAGATCAATAGATAAATAAATAGATAAATAGATATATAGATAGATAAATAGATAATAATCCTAAAATATTCGAACAAAAAAACCGGATTTCTAGTCCCAACACGGTGCAATAAACGTATTCAAGCAATCCCAAAGAACTTGGTCAAATTTAGCCATAAATGCTAAATAGAGCCGCTAGCGATGATTCCGCACATCCACAGCCAACAACGGTGGCCCACAGCTGAAACACAGCTGTGGCCACCAACGGCTGTGGATGTGCGGAATCACCGCTAACGACTCTTTTTGCATTGTATTTCTCCAAACTGATCAAAGTCCCTGTCTGAAATTGTGTCCACCTTATCGTACTTGCTTTGTGTTAGTTCTAGTTTTTACGTACAGTCAACCGGTGAAATATGGTTAAATAAATTTGTATATATACTTAGAGATGTGTGCTTCAAGTTCTAGCGAATTTTAATTTCATCAAACAAAAAAAAAATCAAATTATTGCTTGGTATAAATACTTATGTACATACAATTTAATTTAGTTGTGTGTATTGGTGTTCAAAATAAAATTATTTGTATCTGTAAATAAAACTCGTTCAATTTATTTTGTTTGAAATGAAAATTAACGGTGGTTTTGGTTATACATATAAAAAAATGAATAACAAGTTTTTCTTGTATGTATTTGTATTGATTTTTTGTTTAACTTGTTCCTTGTAATTGTTTTGCAAATTATTATGTTGCATACATAAGAATATAGTAAACAAACGAAATAATAGTAGGTTACAGGGTAATCCTCATACAGTTGGCAACATGATGGGTAAAATCAACACGTTGAGATCTGAACGTACATGATACCAGCATAATTACTTGTATAGAATATAGGGCATTTGTGCATATGTTTTTAAAACATCCTCAACCAAACAAAAAAGATGTAAAAATTGCAAAGGATACAAATGCGATTGTGCGCAATTATGATATTGTCCCATATTTAAGTGAGTTAAAATAAAATAATGCGAGTTAATGCACTCCTGAAAAATTTTAAAACATTTTAGAAGTACCAAAATCTCGAAAATATTCTTCAGACTCAATGAAAATCTCAAATAATCTCAAACCGATCCATAATATTCTCCGAAATTCTTAAAGATCTCAAATAATCACGGACAATCTTCAATAATCCCGAATAATCTGGGAAACAGCTTCAAACAATTTCACGAAACTATCGAATAGCCTTGAGGCCTTTCGAAAGTCAAATAATCCCGTACTTATCTTTAATATTAAAATTCAAAATAATTCTCCAATTACATTTGGAAAAATTGAAAGGATGACAAGGTGGATTCCGTAGTCGGGGACCGCAAGTGATACGGATTAATGATCAAGACTACTTTCAACGGCAATACCATTCCAAACAAGATAAGATTATACGATAACATCCTACTAAAAGTAGATTACTACATACGGCAAATAGGTGTAAATCAAGTGAGTCTGAAAGATGCAATTTGTGTGCCAACATTAAAAACAGTGATCATACATGTGACCCAAATAAGCCGAAATGCAAATTTTGCGGAGAGGGACACAAAACAACCCACTTCAAATGCCAGGAAAGAGAGAGACAAAGGAAAATATCATATTACATGGTAGTTTACAAAACATCGCACAGGGAATCCAAACTCAAGCTTTATGGATTGAGACAAGACATACCCACCTTGAAAGGATATAGATGGAAGAAACGAGGAAGCCACAAAACGACTAGTGAAAGAACTTAAAAACCATAAAATTTCACGTTATAAAATTTTAGATGATAAAAACCTAGCCACGGATTTCCTAAATATTAATTTTCCCTACTCATTGGAATTAAATCAACTTGAAACAACTAATCGAATCGAACCAATTGAGCTAGGAAGCGGATTAGAGATTATGGACAACATTGCCTCAGGTAACGACAAGATAAGCTACAAATTAATTAAAACATTAATTAAATCTAACACACAAGTCTTGGATGCAATCTTAAATCTCTTCAAAAAAATCTGGTGATCTCTTCAAAAAAATCTGGTCAAACCAATGTTATCCAGAAGAATGGAAAATTACCAGTGTCATAGCCATCAAGAAAAAAGGGAAAAGTGATAGAGAAATTTCGAACTACAGACCTATTATGGCTACTACCAATTTTTTCAAAAATTTTTGATAAATTAATCCTATTAATTAACACCTAGAACCATTCTTATCAACACCGATATTATTAAAGCATTCGACAACGTCAATAAGAAAATACAAATTAAGAAATTCAAAAACCTTGATTTTCGAGACTCATTAACAAACTGGGTACATCAATTTATAAAAATAAACATCTTACAAACAAAGGGATCCCCCAGGGAAGTTTGAGTTTGAGCCCTACGCTCTTTAATATTTAGTACATAAACCATATACATGAGCTCAACAACTCACAGGCTAAAATATTTCAAATAAATAGTGTTTGGTAATTAATGGACACAGCCAGTGAATTATGAAAAAAATATAATTGGTCACAAAAATACGGTTTTATACCAAATTAGAAAACAAAATATTCATGGTACAATAAGTAATGTAATTGGAAGGCAGTAAACTGGCTGTGAAAGGTAATCTATCTGCAACTCGACGAAAAGTAAATTAGCCAACCTACTATTTGCCGTAGGTTGAAGGAACAGGGAATACACCACTAAAAAGAAGCCATACATTTTCAAAAATAATAAAGCAAAACGTTTGAAGTTTGCTCATGATCATATCGTGGCTGCCACATAATGATATGGGACAATATTTCCTATAATGGTGTTGGACCAATTCAAATTTTACAAGGAAATGTTCGCCAATCACAATATTTGAAACTTCTTAATGAAATCGGCTTAGTTGTGGAATGCAATCTAATTGGAATAAATTTCATGCTTCAGCATGATAATGCACCTGTACATAAAGGAAAAATCGCCTTTAAATTTTTAAAAAGTAACAGACAAAATGTTCTAGAATGGTCATCTCAGAGTCCTGACCTAAATGTTATAGAGAACGTTTGGGCTTACATAAAACGGGAAATACCATGTGAGGTTGGAAGAACGGAAGGTGAAACATGGAATACAATAGTAAAGGTGTGGTACAATATACCCACAGATTTCATAAGGAATTTAATGGACTCAGTGCCAAGACGGCTATCCGAAATGCTAAAATCGAAAGGAGGGAATACCTCATATTAGTAATCGAAATATTTACGAAGATTTTCACACGATTTTTTTAAGAGATTTATTCACGATTGCTTAATATTTAGTTTAATGAAATTAAAAATAAAATTTTCCATTAAATTATCATTTATTTCATTTTGAAGAGGTTTTGTGTTACGTTGCACTGAAAATTTAGCAAAAATTGTGTTTTAATTGTGAATAGGATAGTATGTATATCGGAACACAAAGATTGGAATGGACATTAAAAACCAGAGCTCGCTGGAAAAATTGAATAAATATTTTTCAAACTACAATATAATTTTCTAAAGAACATCAAAGCCTCCCACAAAAGATCCACCAGCCCAGCTAACATTAAAATTTTTTTTTTTTTTTTTTTCGCTGGCGCGACATCCCATGGAGGGATTTGGCCGCTTCATAGTGAAGTTTCGTAATCATTTGTACAACGGATAATGAGTGATTAGTTCATTGATCCTTACACCATTGATCCTTACTATTACACCATACAAAAAAGGTATTATCGGCAAATCAAAAAACAACACAATCGCGCTTCGAAAAGCGGCTCTGAATACACGGACGGATCTCTGTAAAATTTCAAAACGTTAGTTGTGATAAACGTGTGTATTGTATTCATGTATTAAAATTTAAAAAAAAAAAGGTTAGACGAGATATATACTTACGTGCCTTGCGACCAGATAAGTAACAAATCTGCTCATATTTTATTACAGTAGTTCAGCGATTCTCAAACGTCTATTTAGTGTGGACCATAGAAAAATGATTCCCAATATATTCTGGTCAAGCAAATCAAAGCAACGGCTTTTTTGTGACTTTATTGGCGATTTCCATCAAATAAAGCGCATTTCCTTGACAAATTTACAACAACAATTGCATAGGATAAACCCTCGCAAGAATAAAATTGACCCAAAAAAATATTGGGTCAAATTAAACCCAATTCTAATTTTTGGTTATGATACCTGCCACCAGGTCATATTACATATTAAATTTATATTTTATTTCGAAAAGTTGGCTTTTGCCAATTAAATCAAGTTGGCTATTTTCTTGAGAAACAAATAAACCCAAAATATGTTGAATTCAATTTTGTTCAACAAAATACGTTTATAGGCGGCGTTGGTTTCTATGTGTTTTATTATGGGGCGTAACGAAACTTTACAAAATGTCTTACATTGCTTTTGCCAACTGTACCAATACATACACAATTTTTTTGTTGTTTCGATAAATTTTGTACCGCCATGTTTTATTATTTTTCTCATTTGGTTGAAAACTTCATAGCCGTTTAAATTACAAAAATGCAAATAATTGACAAATATCTCGTGGCTCCTCGCATGAAAATGTGTGGAGGCGCGAAGATTCGGTACAGAAGGTTTCTTGCTAATCGCAAAATGCACGGTGGTAAGATAAAGCTTCTGGCGATCCGGCCACAGAAGGAAACTGGTGGTACTGTCCAGTTAAAAAGCCCAGGAGGAATCTGTGACAGTGACAAATTCGAGTTCTGCAGTCAACTCTGGAATTACTTTCAGGCAGGCTGAAGAATCTGAGATCATTAGGATGTTACTCTCTGGCTTCCCTGAGGTTGTCCTGATGGTCGATCAGCTTAAAGATGCAGGAGAGCATCCTAGCGAAGGTGTTGGAGCAGCAGGCCAGGAAACTTAAACCAAATTTCGTTTGTAACCAGTTTTGACTAGGATGGCTTATGCTAACCTATGCCAACAAGGCCACTGTACAGTAGCCCACAAATTCAGAGCTTTAAAAATCGAAAATCTGCAATTGTGCTCCGATTTCGATGATTGATACCTCAATCAATAGGTGTTGAGACCTGTAATTGTGATGCCAACGGGTATTTAGATCGCTCGAATATTTCTACACATTTTGTGGAAAATTTTATTTTATTGAAATCAACTGAACTATAGCCCACAAATTCAGAGCTTTAAAAATCGAAAATCTGCAATTGTGCTCCGATTTCGATGATTGATACCTCTATCAATAGGTGTTGAGACCTGTAATTGTGATGCCAACGGGTATTTAGATCGCTCGAATATTTCTACGCATTTTGTGGAAAATTTAATTTTATTGAAAATCAACTGAACTATAGCCCACAAATTCAGAGCTTTAAAAATCGAAAATTTGCAATTGTGCTCCGATTTCGATGATTGATACCTCTATAAATAGGGGTTGAGACCTGTAATTGTGACGCCAACGGGTATTTAGATCGCTCAAATATTTCTACACATTTTGTGGAAAATTTAATTTTATTGAAATCAACTGAACTATAGCCCACAAATTCAGAGCTTTAAAAATCGAAAATCTGCAATTGTGCTCCGATTTCGATGATTGATACCTCAATCAATAGGTGTTGAGACCTGTAATTGTGATGCCAACGGGTATTTAGATCACTCGAATATTTCTACACATTTTGTGGAAAATTTTATTTATTGAAATCAACTGAACTATATATAGCCCACAAATTCAGAGCTTTAAAAATCGAAAATCTGCAATTGTGCTCCGATTTCGATGATTGATACCTCAATCAATAGGTGTTGAGACCTGTAATTGTGATGCCAACGGGTATTTAGATCGCTCGAATATTTCTACACATTTTGTGGAAAATTTAATTTTATTGAAATCAACTGAACTATAGCCCACAAATTCAGAGCTTCAAAAATCGAAAATCTGCAATTGTGCTCCGATTTCGATGATTGATACCTCTATCAATAGGTGTTGAGACCTGTAATTGTGATGCCAACGGGTATTTAGATCGCTCGAATATTTCTACACATTTTGTGGAAAATTTTATTTTATTGAAATCAACTGAACTATAGCCCACAAATTCAGAGCTTCAAAAATCGAAAATCTGCAATTGTGCTCCGATTTCGATGATTGATACCTCAATCAATAGGTGTTGAGACCTGTAATTGTGATGCCAACGGGTATTTAGATCGCTCGAATATTTCTACACATTTTGTGGAAAATTTTATTTTATTGAAATCAACTGAACTATAGCCCACAAATTCAGAGCTTCAAAAATCGAAAATCTGCAATTGTGCTCCGATTTCGATGATTGATACCTCTATCAATAGGTGTTGAGACCTGTAATTGTGATGCCAACGGGTATTTAGATCGCTCGAATATTTCTACACATTTTGTGGAAAATTTTATTTTATTGAAATCAACTGAACTATAGCCCACAAATTCAGAGCTACAAAAATCGAAAATCTGCAATTGTGCTCCGATTTCGATGATTGATACCTCAATCAATAGGTGTTGAGACCTGTAATTGTGATGCCAACGGGTATTTAGATCGCTCGAATATTTCTACACATTTTGTGGAAAATTTTATTTTATTGAAATCAACTGAACTATAGCCCACAAATTCAGAGCTTTAAAAATCGAAAATCTGCAATTGTGCTCCGATTTCGATGATTGATACCTCTATCAATAGGTGTTGAGACCTGTAATTGTGATGCCAACGGGTATTTAGATCGCTCGAATATTTCTACACATTTTGTGGAAAATTTAATTTTATTGAAATCAACTGAACTATAGCCCACAAATTCAGAGCTTCAAAAATCGAAAATCTCCAATTGTGCTCCGATTTCGATGATTGATACCTCAATCAATAGGTGTTGAGACCTGTAATTGTGATGCCAACGGGTATTTAGATCGCTCGAATATTTCTACACGTTTTGTGGAAAATTTTATTTTATTGAAATCAACTGAACTATAGCCCACAAATTCAGAGCTTTAAAAATCGAAAATCTGCAATTGTGCTCCGATTTCGATGATTGATACCTCAATCAATAGGTGTTGAGACCTGTAATTATGATGCCAACGGGTATTTAGATCGCTCGAATATTTCTACACATTTTGTGGAAAATTTTATTTTATTGAAATCAACTGAACTATAGCCCACAAATTCAGAGCTTCAAAAATCGAAAATCTGCAATTGTGCTCCGATTTCGATGATTGATACCTCTATCAATAGGTGTTGAGACCTGTAATTGTGATGCCAACGGGTATTTAGATCGCTCGAATATTTCTACACATTTTGTGGAAAATTTTATTTTATTGAAATCAACTGAACTATAGCCCACAAATTCAGAGCTTCAAAAATCGAAAATCTGCAATTGTGCTCCGATTTCGATGATTGATACCTCTATCAATAGGTGTTGAGACCTGTAATTGTGATGCCAACGGGTATTTAGATCGCTCGAATATTTCTACACATTTTGTGGAAAATTTTATTTTATTGAAATCAACTGAACTATAGCATACAAATTCAGAGCTTTAAAAATCGAAAATCTGCAATTGTGCTCCGATTTCGATGATTGATACCTCAATCAATAGGTGTTGAGACCTGTAATTGTGATGCCAACGGGTATTTAGATCGCTCGAATATTTCTACACATTTTGTGGAAAATTTTATTTTATTGAAATCAACTGAACTATAGCCCACAAATTCAGAGCTTTGAAAATCGAAAATCTGCAATTGTGCTCCGATTTCGATGATTCATACCTCTATCAATAGGTGTTGAGACCTGTAATTGTGATGCCAACGGGTATTTAGATCGCTCGAATATTTCTACACATTTTGTGGAAAATTTTATTTTATTGAAATCAACTGAACTATAGCCCACAAATTCAGAGCTTCAAAAATCGAAAATCTGCAATTGTGCTCCGATTTCGATGATTGATACCTCTATAAATAGGTGTTGAGACCTGTAATTGTGATGCCAACGGGTATTTAGATCGCTCGAATATTTCTACACATTTTGTGGAAAATTTTATTTTATTGAAATCAACTGAACTATAGCCCACAAATTCAGAGCTTCAAAAATCGAAAATCTGCAATTGTGCTCCGATTTCGATGATTGATACCTCTATCAATAGGTGTTGAGACCTGTAATTGTGATGCCAACGGGTATTTAGATCGCTCGAATATTTCTACACATTTTGTGGAAAATTTTATTTTATTGAAATCAACTGAACTATAGCCCACAAATTCAGAGCTTCAAAAATCGAAAATCTGCAATTGTGCTCCGATTTCGATGATTGATACCTCTATCAATAGGTGTTGAGACCTGTAATTGTGATGCCAACGGGTATTTAGATCGCTCGAATATTTCTACACATTTTGTGGAAAATTTTATTTTATTGAAATCAACTGAACTATAGCCCACAAATTCAGAGCTTTAAAAATCGAAAATCTGCAATTGTGCTCCGATTTCGATGATTGATACCTCAATCAATAGGTGTTGAGACCTGTAATTGTGATGCCAACGGGTATTTAGATCGCTCGAATATTTCTACACATTTTGTGGAAAATTTAATTTTATTGAAATCAACTGAACTATAGCCCACAAATTCAGAGCTTCAAAAATCGAAAATCTGCAATTGTGCTCCGATTTCGATGATTGATACCTCTATCAATAGGTGTTGAGACCTGTAATTGTGATGCCAACGGGTATTTAGATCGCTCGAATATTTCTACACATTTTGTGGAAAATTTTATTTTATTGAAATCAACTGAACTATAGCCCACAAATTCAGAGCTTCAAAAATCGAAAATCTGCAATTGTGCTCCGATTTCGATGATTGATACCTCTATCAATAGGTGTTGAGACCTGTAATTGTGATGCCAACGGGTATTTAGATCGCTCGAATATTTCTACACATTTTGTGGAAAATTTTATTTTATTGAAATCAACTGAACTATAGCCCACAAATTCAGAGCTTCAAAAATCGAAAATCTGCAATTGTGCTCCGATTTCGATGATTGATACCTCTATCAATAGGTGTTGAGACCTGTAATTGTGATGCCAACGGGTATTTAGATCGCTCGAATATTTCTACACATTTTGTGGAAAATTTTATTTTATTGAAATCAACTGAACTATAGCCCACAAATTCAGAGCTTTAAAAATCGAAAATCTGCAATTGTGCTCCGATTTCGATGATTGATACCTCTATAAATAGGTGTTGAGACCTGTAATTGTGATGCCAACGGGTATTTAGATCGCTCGAATATTTCTACACATTTTGTGGAAAATTTAATTTTATTGAAATCAACTGAACTATAGCCCACAAATTCAGAGCTTCAAAAATCGAAAATCTGCCATTGTGCTCCGATTTCGATGATTGATACCTCTATCAATAGGTGTTGAGACCTGTAATTGTGATGCCAACGGGTATTTAGATCGCTCGAATATTTCTACACATTTTGTGGAAAATTTTATTTTATTGAAATCAACTGAACTATAGCCCACAAATTCAGAGCTTTAAAAATCGAAAATCTGCAATTGTGCTCCGATTTCGATGATTGATACCTCAATCAATAGGTGTTGAGACCTGTAATTGTGATGCCAACGGGTATTTAGATCGCTCGAATATTTCTACACATTTTGTGGAAAATTTTATTTTATTGAAATCAACTGAACTATAGCCCACAAATTCAGAGCTTTAAAAATCGAAAATCTGCAATTGTGCTCCGATTTCGATGATTGATACCTCTATCAATAGGTGTTGAGACCTGTAATTGTGATGCCAACGGGTATTTAGATCGCTCGAATATTTCTACACATTTTGTGGAAAATTTAATTTTATTGAAATCAACTGAACTATAGCCCACAAATTCAGAGCTTCAAAAATCGAAAATCTCCAATTGTGCTCCGATTTCGATGATTGATACCTCAATCAATAGGTGTTGAGACCTGTAATTGTGATGCCAACGGGTATTTAGATCGCTCGAATATTTCTACACGTTTTGTGGAAAATTTTATTTTATTGAAATCAACTGAACTATAGCCCACAAATTCAGAGCTTTAAAAATCGAAAATCTGCAATTGTGCTCCGATTTCGATGATTGATACCTCAATCAATAGGTGTTGAGACCTGTAATTATGATGCCAACGGGTATTTAGATCGCTCGAATATTTCTACACATTTTGTGGAAAATTTTATTTTATTGAAATCAACTGAACTATAGCCCACAAATTCAGAGCTTTAAAAATCGAAAATCTGCAATTGTGCTCCGATTTCGATGATTGATACCTCAATCAATAGGTGTTGAGACCTGTAATTATGATGCCAACGGGTATTTAGATCGCTCGAATATTTCTACACATTTTGTGGAAAATTTTATTTTATTGAAATCAACTGAACTATAGCCCACAAATTCAGAGCTTCAAAAATCGAAAATCTGCAATTGTGCTCCGATTTCAATGATTGATACCTCTATCAATAGGTGTTGAGACCTGTAATTGTGATGCCAACGGGTATTTAGATCGCTCGAATATTTCTACACATTTTGTGGAAAATTTTATTTTATTGAAATCAACTGAACTATAGCCCACAAATTCAGAGCTTTAAAAATCGAAAATCTGCAATTGTGCTCCGATTTCGATGATTGATACCTCAATCATAGGTGTTGAGACCTGTAATTGTGATGCCAACGGGTATTTAGATCGCTCGAATATTTCTACACATTTTGTGGAAAATTTTATTTTATTGAAATCAACTGAACTATAGCCCACAAATTCAGAGCTTCAAAAATCGAAAATCTGCAATTGTGCTCCGATTTCGATGATTGATACCTCTATCAATAGGTGTTGAGACCTGTAATTGTGATGCCAACGGGTATTTAGATCGCTCGAATATTTCTACACATTTTGTGGAAAATTTTATTTTATTAAAATCAACTGAACTATAGCCCACAAATTCAGAGCTTTAAAAATCGAAAATCTGCAATTGTGCTCCGATTTCGATGATTGATACCTCAATCAATAGGTGTTGAGACCTGTAATTGTGATGCCAACGGGTATTTAGATCGCTCGAATATTTCTACACATTTTGTGGAAAATTTTATTTTATTGAAATCAACTGAACTATAGCCCACAAATTCAGAGCTTTAAAAATCGAAAATCTGCAATTGTGCTCCGATTTCGATGATTGATACCTCTATCAATAGGTGTTGAGACCTGTAATTGTGATGCCAACGGGTATTTAGATCGCTCGAATATTTCTACACATTTTGTGGAAAATTTTATTTTATTGAAATCAACTGAACTATAGCCCACAAATTCAGAGCTTCAAAAATCGAAAATCTGCAATTGTGCTCCGATTTCGATGATTGATACCTCTATAAATAGGTGTTGAGACCTGTAATTGTGATGCCAACGGGTATTTAGATCGCTCGAATATTTCTACACATTTTGTGGAAAATTTTATTTTATTGAAATCAACTGAACTATAGCCCACAAATTCAGAGCTTCAAAAATCGAAAATCTGCAATTGTGCTCCGATTTCGATGATTGATACCTCTATCAATAGGTGTTGAGACCTGTAATTGTGATGCCAACGGGTATTTAGATCGCTCGAATATTTCTACACATTTTGTGGAAAATTTTATTTTATTGAAATCAACTGAACTATAGCCCACAAATTCAGAGCTTCAAAAATCGAAAATCTGCAATTGTGCTCCGATTTCGATGATTGATACCTCTATCAATAGGTGTTGAGACCTGTAATTGTGATGCCAACGGGTATTTAGATCGCTCGAATATTTCTACACATTTTGTGGAAAATTTTATTTTATTGAAATCAACTGAACTATAGCCCACAAATTCAGAGCTTCAAAAATCGAAAATCTGCAATTGTGCTCCGATTTCGATGATTGATACCTCTATCAATAGGTGTTGAAACCTGTAATTGTGATGCCAACGGGTATTTAGATCGCTCGAATATTTCTACACATTTTGTGGAAAATTTTATTTTATTGAAATCAACTGAACTATAGCCCACAAATTCAGAGCTTTAAAAATCGAAAATCTGCAATTGTGCTCCGATTTCGATGATTGATACCTCAATCAATAGGTGTTGAGACCTGTAATTGTGATGCCAACGGGTATTTAGATCGCTCGAATATTTCTACACATTTTGTGGAAAATTTAATTTTATTGAAATCAACTGAACTATAGCCCACAAATTCAGAGCTTCAAAAATCGAAAATCTGCAATTGTGCTCCGATTTCGATGATTGATACCTCTATCAATAGGTGTTGAGACCTGTAATTGTGATGCCAACGGGTATTAAGATCGCTCGAATATTTCTACACATTTTGTGGAAAATTTTATTTTATTGAAATCAACTGAACTATAGCCCACAAATTCAGAGCTTCAAAAATCGAAAATCTGCAATTGTGCTCCGATTTCGATGATTGATACCTCTATCAATAGGTGTTGAGACCTGTAATTGTGATGCCAACGGGTATTTAGATCGCTCGAATATTTCTACACATTTTGTGGAAAATTTTATTTTATTGAAATCAACTGAACTATAGCCCACAAATTCAGAGCTTCAAAAATCGAAAATCTGCAATTGTGCTCCGATTTCGATGATTGATACCTCTATAAATAGGTGTTGAGACCTGTAATTGTGATGCCAACGGGTATTTAGATCGCTCGAATATTTCTACACATTTTGTGGAAAATTTAATTTTATTGAAATCAACTGAACTATAGCCCACAAATTCAGAGCTTCAAAAATCGAAAATCTGCCGTTGTGCTCCGATTTCGATGATTGATACCTCTATCAATAGGTGTTGAGACCTGTAATTGTGATGCCAACGGGTATTTAGATCGCTCGAATATTTCTACACATTTTGTGGAAAATTTTATTTTATTGAAATCAACTGAACTATAGCCCACAAATTCAGAGCTACAAAAATCGAAAATCTGCAATTGTGCTCCGATTTCGATGATTGATACCTCAATCAATAGGTGTTGAGACCTGTAATTGTGATGCCAACGGGTATTTAGATCGCTCGAATATTTCTACACATTTTGTGGAAAATTTTATTTTATTGAAATCAACTGAACTATAGCCCACAAATTCAGAGCTTTAAAAATCGAAAATCTGCAATTGTGCTCCGATTTCGATGATTGATACCTCTATCAATAGGTGTTGAGACCTGTAATTGTGATGCCAACGGGTATTTAGATCGCTCGAATATTTCTACACGTTTTGTGGAAAATTTTATTTTATTGAAATCAACTGAACTATAGCCCACAAATTCAGAGCTTTAAAAATCGAAAATCTGCAATTGTGCTCCGATTTCGATGATTGATACCTCAATCAATAGGTGTTGAGACCTGTAATTATGATGCCAACGGGTATTTAGATCGCTCGAATATTTCTACACATTTTGTGGAAAATTTTATTTTATTGAAATCAACTGAACTATAGCCCACAAATTCAGAGCTTCAAAAATCGAAAATCTGCAATTGTGCTCCGATTTCGATGATTGATACCTCAATCAATAGGTGTTGAGACCTGTAATTGTGATGCCAACGGGTATTTAGATCGCTCGAATATTTCTACACGTTTTGTGGAAAATTTTATTTTATTGAAATCAACTGAACTATAGCCCACAAATTCAGAGCTTTAAAAATCGAAAATCTGCAATTGTGCTCCGATTTCGATGATTGATACCTCAATCAATAGGTGTTGAGACCTGTAATTATGATGCCAACGGGTATTTAGATCGCTCGAATATTTCTACACATTTTGTGGAAAATTTTATTTTATTGAAATCAACTGAACTATAGCCCACAAATTCAGAGCTTTAAAAATCGAAAATCTGCAATTGTGCTCCGATTTCGATGATTGATACCTCAATCAATAGGTGTTGAGACCTGTAATTATGATGCCAACGGGTATTTAGATCGCTCGAATATTTCTACACATTTTGTGGAAAATTTTATTTTATTGAAATCAACTGAACTATAGCCCACAAATTCAGAGCTTCAAAAATCGAAAATCTGCAATTGTGCTCCGATTTCGATGATTGATACCTCAATCAATAGGTGTTGAGACCTGTAATTGTGATGCCAACGGGTATTTAGATCGCTCGAATATTTCTACACATTTTGTGGAAAATTTTATTTTATTGAAATCAACTGAACTATAGCCCACAAATTCAGAGCTTTAAAAATCGAAAATCTGCAATTGTGCTCCGATTTCGATGATTGATACCTCTATCAATAGGTGTTGAGACCTGTAATTGTGATGCCAACGGGTATTTAGATCGCTCGAATATTTCTACACATTTTGTGGAAAATTTAATTTTATTGAAATCAACTGAACTATAGCCCACAAATTCAGAGCTTCAAAAATCGAAAATCTGCAATTGTGCTCCGATTTCGATGATTGATACCTCAATCAATAGGTGTTGAGACCTGTAATTATGATGCCAACGGGTATTTAGATCGCTCGAATATTTCTACACATTTTGTGGAAAATTTTATTTTATTGAAATCAACTGAACTATAGCCCACAAATTCAGAGCTTTAAAAATCGAAAATCTGCAATTGTGCTCCGATTTCGATGATTGATACCTCAATCAATAGGTGTTGAGACCTGTAATTATGATGCCAACGGGTATTTAGATCGCTCGAATATTTCTACACATTTTGTGGAAAATTTTATTTTATTGAAATCAACTGAACTATAGCCCACAAATTCAGAGCTTTAAAAATCGAAAATCTGCAATTGTGCTCCGATTTCGATGATTGATACCTCTATCAATAGGTGTTGAGACCTGTAATTGTGATGCCAACGGGTATTTAGATCGCTCGAATATTTCTACACGTTTTGTGGAAAATTTAATTTTATTGAAATCAACTGAACTATAGCCCACAAATTCAGAGCTTTAAAAATCGAAAATCTGCAATTGTGCTCCGATTTCGATGATTGATACCTCTATAAATAGGGGTTGAGACCTGTAATTGTGACGCCAACGGGTATTTAGATCGCTCGAATATTTCTACACGTTTTGTGGAAAATTTTATTTTATTGAAATCAACTGAACTATAGCCCACAAATTCAGAGCTTTAAAAATCGAAAATCTGCAATTGTGCTCCGATTTCGATGATTGATACCTCTATAAATAGGGGTTGAGACCTGTAATTGTGACGCCAACGGGTATTTAGATCGCTCAAATATTTCTACACATTTTGTGGAAAATTTAATTTTATTGAAAATCAAATGAACTATAGCCCACAAATTCAGAGCTTTAAAAATCGAAAATCTGCAATTGTGCTCCGATTTCGATGATTGATACCTCTATAAATAGGGGTTGAGACCTGTAATTGTGACGCCAACGGGTATTTAGATCGCTCGAATATTTTTACACATTTTGTGGAAAATTTAATTTTATTGAAATCAACTGAACTATAGCCCACAAATTCAGAGCTTCAAAAATCGAAAATCTGCAATTGTGCTCCGATTTCGATGATTGATACCTCTATCAATAGGTGTTGAGACCTGTAATTGTGATGCCAACGGGTATTTAGATCGCTCGAATATTTCTACACATTTTGTGGAAAATTTTATTTTATTGAAATCAACTGAACTATAGCCCACAAATTCAGAGCTTTAAAAATCGAAAATCTGCAATTGTGCTCCGATTTCGATGATTGATACCTCTATCAATAGGTGTTGAGACCTGTAATTGTGATGCCAACGGGTATTTAGATCGCTCGAATATTTCTACACATTTTGTGGAAAATTTAATTTTATTGAAATCAACTGAACTATAGCCCACAAATTCAGAGCTTCAAAAATCGAAAATCTGCAATTGTGCTCCGATTTCGATGATTGATACCTCTATCAATAGGTGTTGAAACCTGTAATTGTGATGCCAACGGGTATTTAGATCGCTCGAATATTTCTACACATTTTGTGGAAAATTTTATTTTATTGAAATCAACTGAACTATAGCCCACAAATTCAGAGCTTTAAAAATCGAAAATCTGCAATTGTGCTCCGATTTCGATGATTGATACCTCTATAAATAGGTGTTGAGACCTGTAATTGTGATGCCAACGGGTATTTAGATCGCTCGAATATTTCTACACATTTTGTGGAAAATTTAATTTTATTGAAATCAACTGAACTATAGCCCACAAATTCAGAGCTTCAAAAATCGAAAATCTGCAATTGTGCTCCGATTTCGATGATTGATACCTCTATCAATAGGTGTTGAAACCTGTAATTGTGATGCCAACGGGTATTTAGATCGCTCGAATATTTCTACACATTTTGTGGAAAATTTTATTTTATTGAAATCAACTGAACTATAGCCCACAAATTCAGAGCTTTAAAAATCGAAAATCTGCAATTGTGCTCCGATTTCGATGATTGATACCTCTATAAATAGGTGTTGAAACCTGTAATTGTGATGCCAACGGGTATTTAGATCGCTCGAATATTTCTACACATTTTGTGGAAAATTTTATTTTATTGAAATCAACTGAACTATAGCCCACAAATTCAGAGCTTTAAAAATCGAAAATCTGCAATTGTGCTCCGATTTCGATGATTGATACCTCTATCAATAGGTGTTGAGACCTGTAATTGTGATGCCAACGGGTATTTAGATCGCTCGAATATTTCTACACATTTTGTGGAAAATTTTATTTTATTGAAATCAACTGAACTATAGCCCACAAATTCAGAGCTTTAAAAATCGAAAATCTGCAATTGTGCTCCGATTTCGATGATTGATACCTCTATCAATAGGTGTTGAGACCTGTAATTGTGATGCCAACGGGTATTTAGATCGCTCGAATATTTCTACACATTTTGTGGAAAATTTAATTTTATTGAAATCAACTGAACTATAGCCCACAAATTCAGAGCTTCAAAAATCGAAAATCTGCAATTGTGCTCCGATTTCGATGATTGATACCTCTATCAATAGGTGTTGAAACCTGTAATTGTGATGCCAACGGGTATTTAGATCGCTCGAATATTTCTACACATTTTGTGGAAAATTTTATTTTATTGAAATCAACTGAACTATAGCCCACAAATTCAGAGCTTTAAAAATCGAAAATCTGCAATTGTGCTCCGATTTCGATGATTGATACCTCTATAAATAGGTGTTGAGACCTGTAATTGTGATGCCAACGGGTATTTAGATCGCTCGAATATTTCTACACATTTTGTGGAAAATTTAATTTTATTGAAATCAACTGAACTATAGCCCACAAATTCAGAGCTTCAAAAATCGAAAATCTGCAATTGTGCTCCGATTTCGATGATTGATACCTCTATCAATAGGTGTTGAGACCTGTAATTGTGATGCCAACGGGTATTTAGATCGCTCGAATATTTCTACACATTTTGTGGAAAATTTTATTTTATTGAAATCAACTGAACTATAGCCCACAAATTCAGAGCTTTAAAAATCGAAAATCTGCAATTGTGCTCCGATTTCGATGATTGATACCTCTATCAATAGGTGTTGAGACCTGTAATTGTGATGCCAACGGGTATTTAGATCGCTCGAATATTTCTACACATTTTGTGGAAAATTTAATTTTATTGAAATCAACTGAACTATAGCCCACAAATTCAGAGCTTCAAAAATCGAAAATCTGCAATTGTGCTCCGATTTCGATGATTGATACCTCTATCAATAGGTGTTGAAACCTGTAATTGTGATGCCAACGGGTATTTAGATCGCTCGAATATTTCTACACATTTTGTGGAAAATTTTATTTTATTGAAATCAACTGAACTATAGCCCACAAATTCAGAGCTTTAAAAATCGAAAATCTGCAATTGTGCTCCGATTTCGATGATTGATACCTCAATCAATAGGTGTTGAGACCTGTAATTGTGATGCCAACGGGTATTTAGATCGCTCGAATATTTCTACACATTTTGTGGAAAATTTTATTTTATTGAAATCAACTGAACTATAGCCCACAAATTCAGAGCTACAAAAATCGAAAATCTGCAATTGTGCTCCGATTTCGATGATTGATACCTCAATCAATAGGTGTTGAGACCTGTAATTGTGATGCCAACGGGTATTTAGATCGCTCGAATATTTCTACACATTTTGTGGAAAATTTTATTTTATTGAAATCAACTGAACTATAGCCCACAAATTCAGAGCTTCAAAAATCGAAAATCTGCAATTGTGCTCCGATTTCGATGATTGATACCTCTATAAATAGGTGTTGAGACCTGTAATTGTGATGCCAACGGGTATTTAGATCGCTCGAATATTTCTACACATTTTGTGGAAAATTTAATTTTATTGAAATCAACTGAACTATAGCCCACAAATTCAGAGCTTCAAAAATCGAAAATCTGCAATTGTGCTCCGATTTCGATGATTGATACCTCTATCAATAGGTGTTGAAACCTGTAATTGTGATGCCAACGGGTATTTAGATCGCTCGAATATTTCTACACATTTTGTGGAAAATTTTATTTTATTGAAATCAACTGAACTATAGCCCACAAATTCAGAGCTTTAAAAATCGAAAATCTGCAATTGTGCTCCGATTTCGATGATTGATACCTCTATAAATAGGTGTTGAGACCTGTAATTGTGATGCCAACGGGTATTTAGATCGCTCGAATATTTCTACACATTTTGTGGAAAATTTAATTTTATTGAAATCAACTGAACTATAGCCCACAAATTCAGAGCTTCAAAAATCGAAAATCTGCAATTGTGCTCCGATTTCGATGATTGATACCTCTATCAATAGGTGTTGAAACCTGTAATTGTGATGCCAACGGGTATTTAGATCGCTCGAATATTTCTACACATTTTGTGGAAAATTTTATTTTATTGAAATCAACTGAACTATAGCCCACAAATTCAGAGCTTTAAAAATCGAAAATCTGCAATTGTGCTCCGATTTCGATGATTGATACCTCAATCAATAGGTGTTGAGACCTGTAATTGTGATGCCAACGGGTATTTAGATCGCTCGAATATTTCTACACATTTTGTGGAAAATTTTATTTTATTGAAATCAACTGAACTATAGCCCACAAATTCAGAGCTACAAAAATCGAAAATCTGCAATTGTGCTCCGATTTCGATGATTGATACCTCAATCAATAGGTGTTGAGACCTGTAATTGTGATGCCAACGGGTATTTAGATCGCTCGAATATTTCTACACATTTTGTGGAAAATTTTATTTTATTGAAATCAACTGAACTATAGCCCACAAATTCAGAGCTTCAAAAATCGAAAATCTGCAATTGTGCTCCGATTTCGATGATTGATACCTCTATCAATAGGTGTTGAAACCTGTAATTGTGATGCCAACGGGTATTTAGATCGCTCGAATATTTCTACACATTTTGTGGAAAATTTTATTTTATTGAAATCAACTGAACTATAGCCCACAAATTCAGAGCTTTAAAAATCGAAAATCTGCAATTGTGCTCCGATTTCGATGATTGATACCTCTATAAATAGGTGTTGAGACCTGTAATTGTGATGCCAACGGGTATTTAGATCGCTCGAATATTTCTACACATTTTGTGGAAAATTTAATTTTATTGAAATCAACTGAACTATAGCCCACAAATTCAGAGCTTCAAAAATCGAAAATCTGCAATTGTGCTCCGATTTCGATGATTGATACCTCTATCAATAGGTGTTGAGACCTGTAATTGTGATGCCAACGGGTATTTAGATCGCTCGAATATTTCTACACATTTTGTGGAAAATTTTATTTTATTGAAATCAACTGAACTATAGCCCACAAATTCAGAGCTTTAAAAATCGAAAATCTGCAATTGTGCTCCGATTTCGATGATTGATACCTCTATCAATAGGTGTTGAGACCTGTAATTGTGATGCCAACGGGTATTTAGATCGCTCGAATATTTCTACACATTTTGTGGAAAATTTAATTTTATTGAAATCAACTGAACTATAGCCCACAAATTCAGAGCTTCAAAAATCGAAAATCTGCAATTGTGCTCCGATTTCGATGATTGATACCTCTATCAATAGGTGTTGAAACCTGTAATTGTGATGCCAACGGGTATTTAGATCGCTCGAATATTTCTACACATTTTGTGGAAAATTTTATTTTATTGAAATCAACTGAACTATAGCCCACAAATTCAGAGCTTTAAAAATCGAAAATCTGCAATTGTGCTCCGATTTCGATGATTGATACCTCAATCAATAGGTGTTGAGACCTGTAATTGTGATGCCAACGGGTATTTAGATCGCTCGAATATTTCTACACATTTTGTGGAAAATTTTATTTTATTGAAATCAACTGAACTATAGCCCACAAATTCAGAGCTACAAAAATCGAAAATCTGCAATTGTGCTCCGATTTCGATGATTGATACCTCAATCAATAGGTGTTGAGACCTGTAATTGTGATGCCAACGGGTATTTAGATCGCTCGAATATTTCTACACATTTTGTGGAAAATTTTATTTTATTGAAATCAACTGAACTATAGCCCACAAATTCAGAGCTTCAAAAATCGAAAATCTGCAATTGTGCTCCGATTTCGATGATTGATACCTCTATAAATAGGTGTTGAGACCTGTAATTGTGATGCCAACGGGTATTTAGATCGCTCGAATATTTCTACACATTTTGTGGAAAATTTAATTTTATTGAAATCAACTGAACTATAGCCCACAAATTCAGAGCTTCAAAAATCGAAAATCTGCAATTGTGCTCCGATTTCGATGATTGATACCTCTATCAATAGGTGTTGAAACCTGTAATTGTGATGCCAACGGGTATTTAGATCGCTCGAATATTTCTACACATTTTGTGGAAAATTTTATTTTATTGAAATCAACTGAACTATAGCCCACAAATTCAGAGCTTTAAAAATCGAAAATCTGCAATTGTGCTCCGATTTCGATGATTGATACCTCTATAAATAGGTGTTGAGACCTGTAATTGTGATGCCAACGGGTATTTAGATCGCTCGAATATTTCTACACATTTTGTGGAAAATTTAATTTTATTGAAATCAACTGAACTATAGCCCACAAATTCAGAGCTTCAAAAATCGAAAATCTGCAATTGTGCTCCGATTTCGATGATTGATACCTCTATCAATAGGTGTTGAAACCTGTAATTGTGATGCCAACGGGTATTTAGATCGCTCGAATATTTCTACACATTTTGTGGAAAATTTTATTTTATTGAAATCAACTGAACTATAGCCCACAAATTCAGAGCTTTAAAAATCGAAAATCTGCAATTGTGCTCCGATTTCGATGATTGATACCTCAATCAATAGGTGTTGAGACCTGTAATTGTGATGCCAACGGGTATTTAGATCGCTCGAATATTTCTACACATTTTGTGGAAAATTTTATTTTATTGAAATCAACTGAACTATAGCCCACAAATTCAGAGCTACAAAAATCGAAAATCTGCAATTGTGCTCCGATTTCGATGATTGATACCTCAATCAATAGGTGTTGAGACCTGTAATTGTGATGCCAACGGGTATTTAGATCGCTCGAATATTTCTACACATTTTGTGGAAAATTTTATTTTATTGAAATCAACTGAACTATAGCCCACAAATTCAGAGCTTCAAAAATCGAAAATCTGCAATTGTGCTCCGATTTCGATGATTGATACCTCTATCAATAGGTGTTGAAACCTGTAATTGTGATGCCAACGGGTATTTAGATCGCTCGAATATTTCTACACATTTTGTGGAAAATTTTATTTTATTGAAATCAACTGAACTATAGCCCACAAATTCAGAGCTTCAAAAATCGAAAATCTGCAATTGTGCTCCGATTTCGATGATTGATACCTCAATCAATAGGTGTTGAGACCTGTAATTATGATGCCAACGGGTATTTAGATCGCTCGAATATTTCTACACATTTTGTGGAAAATTTTATTTTATTGAAATCAACTGAACTATAGCCCACAAATTCAGAGCTACAAAAATCGAAAATCTGCAATTGTGCTCCGATTTCGATGATTGATACCTCAATCAATAGGTGTTGAGACCTGTAATTGTGATGCCAACGGGTATTTAGATCGCTCGAATATTTCTACACATTTTGTGGAAAATTTTATTTTATTGAAATCAACTGAACTATAGCCCACAAATTCAGAGCTTCAAAAATCGAAAATCTGCAATTGTGCTCCGATTTCGATGATTGATACCTCTATCAATAGGTGTTGAGACCTGTAATTGTGATGCCAACGGGTATTTAGATCGCTCGAATATTTCTACACATTTTGTGGAAAATTTTATTTTATTGAAATCAACTGAACTATAGCCCACAAATTCAGAGCTACAAAAATCGAAAATCTGCAATTGTGCTCCGATTTCGATGATTGATACCTCAATCAATAGGTGTTGAGACCTGTAATTGTGATGCCAACGGGTATTTAGATCGCTCGAATATTTCTACACATTTTGTGGAAAATTTTATTTTATTGAAATCAACTGAACTATAGCCCACAAATTCAGAGCTTTAAAAATCGAAAATCTGCAATTGTGCTCCGATTTCGATGATTGATACCTCTATAAATAGGTGTTGAGACCTGTAATTGTGATGCCAACGGGTATTTAGATCGCTCGAATATTTCTACACATTTTGTGGAAAATTTAATTTTATTGAAATCAACTGAACTATAGCCCACAAATTCAGAGCTTCAAAAATCGAAAATCTGCAATTGTGCTCCGATTTCGATGATTGATACCTCTATCAATAGGTGTTGAGACCTGTAATTGTGATGCCAACGGGTATTTAGATCGCTCGAATATTTCTACACATTTTGTGGAAAATTTTATTTTATTGAAATCAACTGAACTATAGCCCACAAATTCAGAGCTTCAAAAATCGAAAATCTGCAATTGTGCTCCGATTTCGATGATTGATACCTCAATCAATAGGTGTTGAGACCTGTAATTATGATGCCAACGGGTATTTAGATCGCTCGAATATTTCTACACATTTTGTGGAAAATTTTATTTTATTGAAATCAACTGAACTATAGCCCACAAATTCAGAGCTACAAAAATCGAAAATCTGCAATTGTGCTCCGATTTCGATGATTGATACCTCAATCAATAGGTGTTGAGACCTGTAATTGTGATGCCAACGGGTATTTAGATCGCTCGAATATTTCTACACATTTTGTGGAAAATTTTATTTTATTGAAATCAACTGAACTATAGCCCACAAATTCAGAGCTTTAAAAATCGAAAATCTGCAATTGTGCTCCGATTTCGATGATTGATACCTCTATCAATAGGTGTTGAGACCTGTAATTGTGATGCCAACGGGTATTTAGATCGCTCGAATATTTCTACACATTTTGTGGAAAATTTAATTTTATTGAAATCAACTGAACTATAGCCCACAAATTCAGAGCTTCAAAAATCGAAAATCTGCAATTGTGCTCCGATTTCGATGATTGATACCTCAATCAATAGGTGTTGAGACCTGTAATTGTGATGCCAACGGGTATTTAGATCGCTCGAATATTTCTACACGTTTTGTGGAAAATTTTATTTTATTGAAATCAACTGAACTATAGCCCACAAATTCAGAGCTTTAAAAATCGAAAATCTGCAATTGTGCTCCGATTTCGATGATTGATACCTCTATAAATAGGTGTTGAGACCTGTAATTGTGATGCCAACGGGTATTTAGATCGCTCGAATATTTCTACACATTTTGTGGAAAATTTTATTTTATTGAAATCAACTGAACTATAGCCCACAAATTCAGAGCTTTAAAAATCGAAAATCTGCAATTGTGCTCCGATTTCGATAATTGATACCTCAATCAATAGGTGTTGAGACCTGTAATTATGATGCCAACGGGTATTTAGATCGCTCGAATATTTCTACACATTTTGTGGAAAATTTTATTTTATTGAAAATCAACTGAACTATAGCTAAAAATTGGGTCGATTCTTGGATCGCCTCAAAAGACGAGAAATTTTTTCGACGTGAAATCCGTATGCTGCCTGAAAGATGGGAAGAAGTCGTAGCTAACGATGAACAATACTTTGAATAAAATATATTGTACCAATTTCTGTGAATAAGGCTTGGAATTTATAAAAAAAAACCTCATCACTTATTTGTACCCCTAATGTATTAATCGTAATAAGTTATTAATATTGGTCAATTTGATCGACAGTGGTCATGTACGACAAATTTTAAACGTTTTTAGATACATACGTAAATTTTTTTTCTATATTTTTAGATACATAATTGTGAATTGACATCAACATTATGTATATATAAGAATTATTGGGGTTGCTGATGATAAATTTATAGTCAAAGTGCTTATTTGAATAAAATTAACTTCAAAACTTCAGAAAGTTGTAAAAAAAATCAGCAAATTTTTATATAATTTAAAGCGACCATTTTGGATCCGGCATCTTAAATTATTAAATTTGGACCATACATTCGTAAACAGTAACCAGAAAAATACCTGCGTACCGAGTTGCATTATTTGGCATTTTATTTTGCAATACAAAATTAATAAAACATAAGGAGGCTTTATCAGGTAAATCCCATTTAAAACCGATCACAAAAGGTTTCATCAAAATCCATTTAGTTTAAAAGCTTCGGTATCCGAGATAAAACAGTACAGGAAGTCGGCTATTTACAATTAGCTATATCGATAATTTTTGATACATATGTATTGTAACTGATAAGTAATGAGGAAGATAAGAAATTATTTTATTACAGATTGTTGCTGAATACACGGCCAAATACTAAAAAATATTTTACCACTACTTAGGTAGGTACAGTGATACGTCACCATATTTGTTGCTATAGCTTGACGAATAAAATTCATTGTACGAATGTGTTCGCAACCTCTTCTCCAAAAATTAACAAAATTAATTATTTGCCGATAAATATTGTTAAATGGATTTATATTTAGTTACAAAATAGTAAAACTAATGAAATAATTATAAAATGCAATACTTTTATTAAAATATATTTGTTAAATTATTTTTATAGAACCATTGTGTTTATTGTGGTGCTGGTTTGAATAACATTTCGATCATATTGTCACTCGCCTTTAATATTTGAACCGAGTTTTCCGGGTTATTGCAAAAAAAATCTACATTTTCACTTCTGCAAGAAACATTTATAAATTCATCTGTTACCTCCAAGTATTTAATAGCGATCGTGTATTCAAAATTTGGTTTAACGCGAAATGATTCACCGAGGGCGATTAACATCTGATTCCAGAACCCAGGAGAAGAGTGTGTAAACTGAATTTCCTCACTATCGCTTGTTTTTATATTTTTTGTTACAATTTTTATTTCAATATCCTTTCTGTTCGCTTCAATCCCGATCCATAAGCCATGCAGAATAGTATCCTTTGTGACAGTAAAATTGGTTTCAAATGCAGCCTCACAATTAATTTTTCGCCAGTCATAAACTGTTTTCCATTCATTTCTGCGTTTTGATACCCAAACATCATTTCCAATGTTACTCCCAAATAAAACTTGTTTCCCAATTAACATCATATCACTGTCACTTAGTAGTCCAGGATATTCATTAGCACAATCACGTATTTCGTTACTAGACATTGCAGGGAACCGAATTTTTTTGATGAGCCCATCGAATTGTTGCCGTCCTTCTGTTAATGACATTTGATGTTGTTTGCAATAGTTTTCGATCCATCTGGCCACCGCATTAAAAATTTGCATTTCTGTCATGCCATAAAATTGTTCTAATTGAAGCGCCTCATTTACGGCATTTGGATGAAGCGATAAAAATTGTGCGCTGTTTTGATATAGCTCGAGGTTGAAAGCGAACATATAATTACTTCGGTGCCGTCCAATTTCATATTTCTCAGTGACACAATACTCAAAAAAATTTAGAATCCATCCGTTATTATTACATAAATTAATCACTCGGCTTTCTAGTATTATCACGTTGTAATTAACCGCCAGCTTCAATAAATCAATCCCATTGGCACTCGTAATTTTACATTCATCCGTGTACAAGAAGCGTACGAATTCCAAAAATGTTTCGTACGTGCAATCGGTGATCGGTATTAGCTTCTTCTCGCCCAAAGTTTCTTCCAATTGCTTTTCAAACACCGTACTTCGCATCATTAATGCAAGCGAGTGGGCGTATATTATTTTACCACCCACACTGAATTGTACGTCCGATAGGAAATTCTGGTTGAATAATTTGTTGATAATTTCATGAATTCTAAGATGTGGGGAACAATTTAGTTTGAAGTTCATTTTGTTCAAATTTGTCGCAGGTGCACTTGACACTTAACACTTTTTTAACACAGGAATTTAGTTGTAAGCGTTGAATTTAACTGCAGTATCGCATTAATGATGTGCGAGTTTTATTTATACTTTAAAATTCTTATCGTATATGTACAGGGCAACGTTAAACGTTCGTGAAATGGTGATAAATTTCGTTATCAAAAATTTGTTAATTCGATTGATTAGAAAGCAAAGAGTACAAATAAATATTTTATGAATATGTACTACTTATATAGGTTTGAAGTAATTCTTTGTAGAAAAAAATTGTATTTCAACGGTCAACTTGAAGTACATTATCTATACCAGTATTCGCAAGTATGACGTGCCAAACTGCCAATACAATTATTTCTTTAAATTGTTTTTTTTGCGTGCCAAAATACATAATTCCGTAAAATATTTTTGTTTTAGAACTTTTGGTTCAACGCTTCTTCAATAAATTGATATGCAAATTCAAATGAATAAATTTCTTGCATTTTAAAGGAGTGACAATATACGAGTAGCCAGACGTCCTTGTTTCTCCGGACATGTTCTGGCTTTTCAAACTTCTGCGGGCGTCTAGGAAAATGTCTTACATTGTCCTGAAAACTCAGACGGAGGACAGAAAAATAATAATTGGTATGTATTGTGTATGGAAAACCAAAAATGGCAAATCTAATTTTTAATTTATGTAGTAATGTTTCAAAATATTTTTTGCCCTTGGGCCATGTTTTAATTTATAAATTCTGATATCAGCCCAACCTTAGGGCCGAAAAAATCCTTCAAGCCATGTAATATTAGGTTTTATATTTGGAACTATTTTTAATAACAACAAAATATTTCAGACATACAATTTCACTAAAATCCGCCAACAAATGAGCTTGTTCCATTTGATGCTAGAGTTAAGAAGATAGTCTGAATTGGCTCAGTATGTAAAAATTTTGATTTAAGATATCGATTAAAGCATGATGATATGACCGAAGGTATTCTTTAGAGCCGGAATTTTTTTAATTTTATATTACGAACTACTTACAGAATCGACTTTACATATCAAATCTCTACTAGTAAAAACTACAAACTTGCCACCTAGTTCGGTCCTACATTGGTTGTTCATGTAAAAAAATATTGGTGAAACAATCTTTGATTAATGGTACCATAATATCAGTAGAGGTGTTCCGCAATATTTCTTGAATTTGACTCTTATTTTATCTAAGAAATCTGACCCCAAATGATATAACCCGCACATTTAAATGATGAATCAAGATAGCGGCTTTTGATACTTTTCTAGAAGAGATTTAACTATAAATCTGTTTTCTGACCAGTGGATGGTCATCGCCACCAAACAAATGTTTGCTTTTTTTATCAAATACATAACAAAATTCGAGACTTTAACTGTCCTGGTTTTTTTAAGTCGAACTTTTCGACTCTTTCAAATTTTTTCAGATTTCGTTCAAGTTTAGTTGTTTTTGGCCTGGTCATCCTAGTGACAACTTCCATTATGGCTATCCTTTTCTTGTAATTAATAACAAAGCATACCCTGAACTAAAACTAGCCAATATAGTCAATGAAGAAAATATGAATAAAATGTATCGGAATAAAAATTTGCGATGGTTTATGGTGTCTGCTCGGTTTGAAACATTTCGGTATCTAACAAAAATAATTTCAAATGGGTTTCAGGCATGAAACGTGTGACAGTAAACTAACTAAGCTTTTGAATAACAATCATATTTACAAATTTACAATAAGAGAACATAACAAAAATTAACATCATAATAGAAATACAAACTATTTACATTATCGATGTTCAGTTATCAATTTAAACAGACCCTTTTTAAATAAGTCTAGAGAGCTGATGTCTTTCAGCTCCAAAGGCAAGCTGTTCCAAGTGATAATTGCATTTATCAATGCTGAATTATTCCTAACACTAGTTCGGTTACCAGGCAAGTTAATATTTTTTGTGCGCAGTGACTGGGAAAAATTTAATTTCTCATGCAAATACAATGGCATACCCGAATTGATTATACGAAAAATAAAAACGGCAGTTCTATAGCAGTAAAATTGAAACAAGTCGCATCCAAGAATTATGTCTTTATACTCAGAGACCTGATCAAACTTTCTAAGATCATAAATATATCGAGTACAATTATTAAATGTAATCTCAAGTATGTATACGTCTTGAGGAACTATCACATTTGTTATAAATTACATCACAATAGCTGAAAATGGGTACAACCAAACTTTTAATTAAATAAATTCTTAAGTTAACAGGGCAAAACATTTATCAACCTAAGCGTGTACTGTAACGACCCTTGGTGTGGATCGTTCCGGGAAAGGCGCTCATGACACTTATCAAGAAACACCGATACAGTAATACACTGCATCGTACGGAGTGGTGTCTCACCAAATCTAGTGTGTTTGTAAATAGAAAAGAAAAAAATGAGGAGTAGCCTTGGAACGGTTCACGTCAAGGGTGAAAAAAAAAAAAAGAAGAGAGTTGAGATTTCAAACCGAGTGAAAACGGTTGGTGAGTGTTATAACGAGAAAAAACATAAATATTGAGTTAGTGAGTTTAGTGTTAATTTAAACCGGTTCATCGGTAATCAAAAAAAAACCACGAGCGAGTTTACCCTCAACTCGCAAAAGATTTATGTGAAAACTTTTTTGTATAAATATCTATTAAATCATTTCATGCCATGTCGATAAGGCTCAGAAACCCCTCCATAAAGACGGATGTATCTGCTCAGTAATTAAACTAAGTTACATTTTTAGTTGAAAAAGTAAAGTTATTCTACTATTTTGAATGTGGAAGACGAACCTTACTAATATTAATTGACCATGAGCAAAGTACAGTTCTGTTAAGTTAATCACCTAAACCTGCCATGTACGCTTTAAAATATACCATTACTCATACACAGAAATCTTGTTCAAGATTCCTTAGCAGTAAATGGTCACGGCAAACTCGCTGAACAAAGAAAAATCGCATCGCTTTATCACTGATCAGTTTAAAATAAATTAAATAGAGCGATTCTATTTGGGCGCACTGTTGGTCGTAAAATCATTGCAATTGGAAAGACTGTAGCGCGAAACCCTACATAACCAAACTCACGAACAGCATGAGCAATACTAAAGGCATTGCCCCATGCATGCATTTCAAACCGTCAAATCCAATTATTGACAAAATTGTTTGCTTTTCAATATGAAAATTATTAAAAAATAGTTTGAATCTATAAGTTCCACCTTATTCGTAAAACATTTAATTAAAATTGATTTAATTTCATTCAAAAACTCCAATTTTATATTTTGACGGACGGATTTTTGCTTTACGACTGGCAAAACATAAAATTGGGGCTTTGTGAATGAAATTAAATAATTTTAATAAAATTTTGTTAGAATAAGGTGGAACTTATAGATTAGAACTATTTGTTAGTAATTTTTATATTGCAAAGTGAAGCAACTTAGCCAAAAATTAAGTTTGACGGTTTTAAATGCCGGTTTTCCATTTTGCATGGGGCAATGCCTTAAGAAAGCATACCGAACCGATTAAACAATTTGAAAATTATTATTTTATTATGTATCGATGTATATGTACAATTTTCACAGCTAGCTATTTCCATTTAATTTTTTTACACTACACAAGCATAATTTGTGGTCCTTTTGCTCGTATGTAATTTTCATTTTCTAAACACTTGCTACTGCGGCCATATATAGCAAATATTTTCACAACAAAATTAATTAAAGTAGGCGAATTTTTTTGTATTCGGTTCACGATATTTTTGAAATGCCGGATGATGTTGTATATTGCATGTGTATGCGTAGATTTTGCATTGATTTTACGTTTAATTTATTTTTTGTTCTTGTCGATATTCATACATACCTGCAATATTTTTTGTTCGGCACTTTTATTTCCGTAACCCGAGTTCTATATAATTTTTTACTTACTCCTGCCGCTAAAGATGTTTTCACATCAAAAAAAGGAAATATAAAGAAAAAAAAATCGATAGATAATACGTGTGCAGATAATAAAGTTGCCCAGCTCTAAAAACCAGGCGTAAATTTGGTTCAGGAGCTGACCAAGTGAATAATTCCTTGGTTTCTTATTATCGAGTTATCGGTCCATATATTTAGAGACCAATTTATACCGTTCTAATCAGTGAGAGCATTTGGTTAGTAATTTGTACCCATACCACAGGACGATTGTGCATCGACGAGTCTGATAGTGGGTAAGGATTGTTATCGAAAGGAATACCGATCACATTTGGGTTGGTACACGAATCAGTGACCAGTATCGCGTCCCTTTGGACCCCGATTTCTGATAGTCTGGGGAAGAGTTAGTGCGACAAGTGAAGGTCGTAATCCCCAATCTTCAAGATAGTTCCAGCCGACATATTTCAAACCAGGTGATTGCAGGCCGGAGTGCCCCCTAGAGAAGAAAAAAAACCATTAGATCTGAAACAAAGGGAAAAAAAAAGGAAGAGGGAAAAGCAGCTTTTAATTGGATTGGTTGGGGGCTATAGAGAAAGTTTTGTTGTTTTTTGTGTTTTTCTTTGTTTTGTTTTTTTTGTTCATTTGTTTTTTTTTTTGCTTTGTTGATTTATATAATTTCCTTGATCTCGGGCATGGTGTGTGCTTAATACATCCGCATATATTAGTAAATAAAAATTTATATAATTTTTTTTCGCAGTAATCAACATTTTCAGGATTTTAAGGTTGAGTGGGCTCACAAAGCGCTTTGGAGAGGATCATTCTATCCGTAAGTAAAAAAAAAAAAGAAAAAAAAATTAAATTCAAAATTTTATTCTTATATAAGTTTCTATACATATATATATGTATGTATGTGCTATATTCCCGTGATTTCTGGTGTATTGGTAAACACTTGTTCGGGGTAATCAATACTTCAAATTAATTCATTGGATGAACAAATGTTTTAGTTATATTTAATAAATATTGTTAGTCGTTACAACCCATAAAACTTTGTGTCCGATTATTTTGAATTTGGTCGAGAGTGGATTGGGTTCACCCTTCAGTCAGGGTGTGGGGTAGCGTTTCTCATTTCGTTCGGGTGCGAAATTGTTATAAATAAAACATTTTTTTTTGGTGAAAGAGAAAATCGTGTTTGTTCCGGCCACACATCAGTGTTATTGGAAAGTTCATAAAATTAATTGGTGTGCATAAGATGTATTAAGATCGTGAAGTCTGGAGGTGCGGTGCTGAACATGAGTGGGAATTAACGTCATTCCAGAATAATCCAGGTTGAAGAGAATGGTGATTCTTTATTGGTAAGGGAAAATTTTTTGATTTTTTATATTTATTAATTTAGTAATTTACTTCCCCCCCCCCCCCCCCCCTAGCGGTCTACTCAAGCATAGGCCAAGTCTGACATTCTTTGTCCCCCACGACCCCTCACTGAAGCCTAGCCGGCTATCACGACCGCGTCAGACCGCTGGCTCATGATCTGTTAACCGACGGGATTATTATCCAGTAATCTCTCCTGTCGGTTACAGTACAAGCTATAATTAACACGCTGGCACAAGGAGCGCACATGGTCGTTCCAAGTAAGATTTGAGTTCAATATGAGTCCTAAATTGTTTAATGTTGGAACAAATGAGATGATGTCACTGTCCAAATAAAGCACAGGTCTAATATTAAGAGAAGTATTTCTAGAAAGAAACAATGCTTTACTTTTACCTGTATTAATTGAAAGTGAATTATTTTTGGCCCACAAAGAAATATTTCTAAGGTCAGAATTAAGTCGCAAGACAATTTCATTCAATTCTGATAAGTTATATAAATAGAAAATAGCAAAGGACCCAATATGGATCCCAGAGGCATTCCAGCAAATATCCCCCCCAATACAAGAATGATCATCATCACACCTCACAAACTGCTTACGATTACATAAATATGAATGTATCAACATAATAGCTGAATTGGAAAAATTATAATACAAATATAGCTTCTGTAACAACTGGATATGATTAACACAATCAAATGCCTTAGAAAAATCCAAGAGCACCAAAATAGCCATCGAATTTCTACTGTCTAAAAGGTAGACGACAGATCATCAACTATATGTACAAGGGCTGTAGTAGTGCTTACTACATTGTATCCGGATTGATATTTACAAAGAAAATCAAATTTATTAAGGTGCGCCTGGATCTGCAATTGCATAACTTTCTCCAAGTCCTTATAGATAGAGCAGGCAAAATACTAATTGGACGTATATCACCAATACCAGAAATAACATCCTTTTTAGGTAGTGGTGTGATAGAAGCTACCTTCCATAAATCAGGGAACACAGACTTTGTCAAACATTGATTTATAATGAATGTTATAAGAGGCAGGAACAGGTCAATAAATAATTTTAGTACCTTAAAGTTTACCAAATCATAAGCTTTCGAATCTGATTTAATTGCACGAATCGCATTCAACACTGTAAGTTCATCAACGCAATCAAATACAAAGGCATCATTTTCAGAACTACAGAAATCAATATCAGGTACAGGCAAAACCCCAGTAGAACCACAAATATTACAAATCCCAGATAAGATTTGTTCCGCAGAAAATTCAATGGCTGCATCACCTGTAGAGCTTGAAATACCTAGTTTTTTAAATTATTCCACGTTGTCTTAGAGTTATGAGCATTCTCAATATAAAATTTATGCTTGGCTTGATTGATGCCTTTAACAGTTTTATTTCTAAAAAATGTAAAAGCTACCAAATCAGCATCCAAACCCAGACGATTTATATCTTTTATTAGCCAAATCCCTACATTTCATTAAATTTAATATAATATATGAATTCAACCACGGTGCAGTAGGGCATTTATTAATGATACTTTTCCGGGGTACGCAAGCTAAATCTAAATGTAAGAAATTTGAATTAAATATATCAAGGATGTCATTCACATCGAAATAGTTGTACATATTAGACCAATCTAACGAAAAAAAATTATTTATAAAATTCTCGTGATTGATAGCTTTATAATCAGAAACAACAGTATAAGAAATTTGATCCCTAGTTCGAGAAAACTTATAAAATGCAAAAATTAAATCATGATCAGAAATAGCAGGAACAGCAGCCTGGCCAAGCGAAATAATATTATGTCTATCAGGCACGTAGAAAATTATCAGATCCAAAAGACTGTTGATCCTAGTGGGTGTATAAGGCAAATAACATAAATTATGCAAATTCAAACAAGCTTCTAGTTGATTATTAACCATCATATTGAAGTTAAAATCACCACAGCAGAAAATCTTTTCATAGCTTATTAGGTATTCAGCAAAAATTGTTTGTAAACTGTTAATATCATTACTACAAGCAGAAGAAGGGTTGTAAATAACCATAATTAAAATTTTACCAAAATCTATAAGAGCCATGATAATCTCATCCTCCGTTATTATTAAATGAGTGATGTTATATTGGGAATTATTAATGAAGGGAATATTATCAATTTGAATATCATAAGTTGTATACACTAATTTAAAAAAAATCTGCAAACCCTACGCAAATGCCAGAATCTGTGTTCAACTGTATATTTGAAAATTCAGTTGTGCTGCGCTTGTAGTATTTAGCCTCAAATTCAGATTTAAATTGATTCCGATTCTTTCTCAAAGGGGTACGAAACGTTGAAAAGCTGCAAATAATAAGTTGTTAAATTTATCCACATTTACGTCTAAAATATTGTTATTAAATAAAACACCGCAATTAATACCTTTACCGAAAAAAACCGGCATTTATCATTGAGACTTATTTTTATATACATATTTCAAAGCGGACATATTTGATCCGCCATCTCAAGTTATAAATTCGAAAACAGCTACCATAAAAATCCCTGCGTACCGACCGAGTTGCATTACTTAATACATATTAGATATTGGTGAATTCTAAATTTTGGCATTTTATGTTGCAATATAAAATTACCAAAAAAAGCAAAAAGCGCAAGTCTTCGTTTTATCACAAATTTAGTTTAAAAGATCCGTAAAATGTTACAAAAACTATACTATTCAAAATTATATTAATAACTTTGTTGTAAACTGGTAAGTAATGAGGAAGATAAGAAATTATTTTATTTCAGATTGTTGTTGAATACACGGGCAAATACTAAACAAATAATTTGGCACGTACCTACTCTGATATGTTATCGTATTTGATGCCACAACTTAACGAATAGTACGAATGTGTCCACACGTCTTCTCAAAAACTAAAGAAAATTAATTATTTGCCGATAAATATTGTTAATTGGTTTTATATTTGATTACATATAGAATTAATCATAATTATAAAATACAATACTTTGAATTAAAATTTTTTTTAAAAGCCACCGTGTTTATTATGGTGCCGGTTTGAATATCATTTCGATCATATTGTCACTCGCTTTTAATATTTGAAGAGAGTTTTCCGAGATGTTCCTAATCAAATTTACATTTTCCATTCTGCAACGAACATTTATAAATTCATCTGTTATCTCCAAGTATTTAATAGCGATCGTGTATTCAAAATTTGTTTTAACGCGAAATGATTCACCGAGGGCGATAACCATCACATTCCAGAACCCAGGAGCAGATTGTGTAAACCGAATTTTCCCACTTTCGCTTGTTTTTATATTTTTTGTTGTAACTTCTATTTCAATATTCTTTCTGTTCTTTTCAATTCCGATCCATAAGCCACGTAGAATCATGTCCTTTGAGACAGTAAATTTGGTTTCAAATGCTGTCTCACGTTTAATTTTGCGCCAATCATAATCTGGTTTCCATTCGTTTCTGCGTTTTGATATCCAAACATCATTTCCACTGTTACTCCCAAATAAAACTTGTTTCCCAATTGACATCATATCACTGTCACTTAGTAGTCCGGGATATTTATTAGCACAATCACGTATTTCGACACTCGACATTACGGGAAACCGAATTTTTTTGATCAGTCCTTCGAATTGTTGCCTTCCTTCTGTTAATGACATTTGATGTTGTTTGCAATAGTTTCCGATCCATCTGGCTGCCGCGTTAAAAATTTGCATTTCTGTCATGCCAGAAAATTGTTCTAACTGTAAAGCCTCATTTATTACATTAGGATGAAGCACTAAAAATTGTGCGTAGTGGTGATTGTTCTCGAAGTTGAGAGAGAATAAACAATTACTTTGGTGCCGTCCAATTTCATATTTCTCAGTGACACAATACCCAAAAAAATTTAGAATCCACTCGTTCGTATAACTGGAATTAATTACTCGATTCTCTAGCATTATCACGCGGTATTTAATAGCGAGCTTCAATAACTCAATCGCATTGTCATTCGTAATTTTACATTCATCCGTGTACAAGAAGCGTACGAATTCCAAAAATGTTTCGTACGTGCAATCGGTGATCGGTATTAGCTTCTTCTCGCCCAAAGTTTCTTCTAATTGCTCCTCAAACACCGTACTTCGCAGCATTAATGCAAACGAGTGGGCGTATATTATTTTGCCACCCACACTGAACTGTACGTCCGATAAGAAATTCTGATTGACTAATTGTTTTATAATTTCATGAATTCTAAGATGTGGGGAACAATTTAGTTTGAAGTTCATTTTGTTCAAATTTGTCGCAGGTGCACTTGTCACTTAACACTTTTTTAACACAGGAATTTAGTTGTAAGCGTTGAATTTAACTGCAGTATCGCATTAATGATGTGCGAGTTTTATTTATACTTTAAAATTCTTATCGTATATGTACAGGGTAACGTTAAACGTTCGTGAAATGGTGACAAATTTCGTTATCAAAAATTTGCTAATTCGATTGATTAGAAAGCGAAGAGTACAAATAAATATTTTATGAATACTACTTATATAGGTTTGAAGTAATTCTTTGTAGAAAAAAAAATGTATTTCAACGGTCAACTTGAAGTACATTATCTATACGAGAATTCGCAAGTATGGCGTGCCAAACTGCCAATACAATTATTTCTTTAAATTGTTTTTTTTGCGTCCCAAACTAATTCCGTAAAATATTTTTGTTTTATAAGATGTGAGTTAACCTTTCAGCTAATCGCATTTCTCTGGTATTTTGTTTAGAACTTTTGGTTCGTTCAACGCTTCTTCAATAAATTGATATGCAAATTCAAATGAATAAATTTCTTTCATTTTAAAGGAGTGTCCGGGAAAATGTCTTACATTGTCCTGAAAATTCAGACGAAGGACAGGAAAATAATAATTGGTATGTACTGTGTATGGAAAACCAAAAATGGCAAATCTAATTTTTAATTTATGATATCGACCGTAACACCATTAGTACGAGTAATGTTCCAAAATATTTTTTGCCCTTGCGCCATATTTTAATTTATAAATTTTGATAGAAGATAGTCTGAATTGGCTCAGTATGTAAAAATAAATTTGGCGAATATAATTTTTGATTTAAGATATCGACTAAAGCATGATGATATGACCGAAGGAATTCTTCAGAGCCGGAATTTTTTAAATTTTATATTAGGAACTACTTAAAGAATCGACTTTACATATCAAATCTCTAAAAAACTACAAACTTGCCACCTAATTCGGTCCTACATTGGTTGTTCATGTAAAAAAATATTGGTGAAACAATCTTTGATTAATGGTACCATAATATCAGTAGAGGTGTTCCGCAATATTTCTTGAATTTGACTCTTATTTTATCTAAGAAATCTGACCCCAAATGATATAACCCGCACATTTAAATGATGAATCAAGATAGCGGCTTTTGATACTTTTCTAGAAGAGATTTAACTATAAATCTGTTTTCTGACCAGTGGATGGTCATCGCCACCAAACAAATGTTTGCTTTTTTTATCAAATACATAACAAAATTCGAGACTTTAACTGTCCTGGTTTTTTTAAGTCGAACTTTTCGACTCTTTCAAATTTTTTCAGATTTCGTTCAAGTTTAGTTGTTTTTGGCCTGGTCATCCTAGTGACAACTTCCATTATGGCTATCCTTTTCTTGTAATTAATAACAAAGCATACCCTGAACTAAAACTAGCCAATATAGTCAATGAAGAAAATATGAATAAAATGTATCGGAATAAAAATTTGCGATGGTTTATGGTGTCTGCTCGGTTTGAAACATTTCGGTATCTAACAAAAATAATTTCAAATGGGTTTCAGGCATGAAACGTGTGACAGTAAACTACCTTCGAAATTTTTGAATTTTGACTAAAAGCAGTGCCGAAGTGTAGAAGATGCTAAATGAAGTCAACGACGACGAAAGTAAGGCTCAATCTCCCATTAAAAGCTTAATAAAGACGCAATACCAAACAAAGCTCGTCAAGTAGTGTAACATGAGTTCTTAGGTCGTTCGATTAATAAGGAGTACTTCCATAGGAAGTTATATGCTGTTTGCGAGAAGCGATCCGAACGAAACGTCTGGATTTATGGGGAAACAACTCATGGCCATTGTACCATCTCTGCTTGTTTGTAAATTTTTGGCCAAAATCGATACCGTTATGGTACTGAGCACACCAAAACTGTGTAACCTTTTCGACAGCCAACAATAAACTAAGCATCCAATGTGACTCAAAATGCTAAGAAACGTCAGGGAAAGTGTACCAATACAACCAAAAAGCAATAGTGGCAATTAGACTTAAACAACCTGCGAAATTGTAAAATTTGACAATTTTTTGATCAAGCCATTTATTTTATCACCAAGAAATTTTCTTTCAGGCTTTCCGTGTTTGTCAAATTACTTGATATTCATTCCAAAGGTGGTTGTATGACCAAATTGCTTTCACGAGTTGCCATTTCCCAGCAATTCAATATGTAGTTTTGAAACAAAATTATTGGAAAAAAAATGAAATTCTTGGCTTAAAAGACAAATTATGATGTTTAAATCAATTTTTTGCTTGCCTTTCAAAATTATTGGCCAGAATCATATGAATAGACCAGAACACAAATTTAGAGCCCCAAAAATTGAAAATTGGCAATTGTGCTCGAATTTCGATGGTTGATGCCTCCATAAGTGTTAAGGTTTGTAATTGACATACCAACGGGCGTTTGGCTCATTCGATTATTTCTACACATTTTGTAGAAAATTCAATATTATTGAAAATCACCAACAATAGACCACAAATTTAAAGCCCAGAAAACAAAAATCTGCGGTTGTTGAGACTTCTAAATTGATATTTAGAAAATTTTCAGGAGCAACGCCAATTAGAAAGAAACTCGGTTTTTATAAATCGATTGTGACGAAATTCGATAAGTACGACATGAAATTGGTAAAGAAACAACCAAGTTCCTTCCTAATTGACCTTATTCCAAAAATTAATGCTGTGTGCCTCAGGTCGCATTTTTTGACTAAATTTTCGACTTTTCATTTCAAAACAACATTACACTATTCACCGCCAGGCGGCCAACAAAAAGCCTCCTCGTGAGGTTACTTTTCAATTTAGTTGTTATTTATAGAAAGAGTGCTTGGACTAATATGTGTTTTACAAAATTCAAATTTGCACAGTGTTTTGTAGATTATTAACGCTAATGAGTAATAAACTCAATTTGTTCACTATTATTATTGATAATTATATTTAGCGCAATTTAACCACGTCATAAATCTTTTATGGAAATATTGTACAAATTACAGAACTAGCCTCATGTTTCAAAACATTTCTAAAATATGTATTTTACGTCATGTCGAGCCCCAATGTGCCGCAAGTTGCAATTTTACTACCACCGAGTAAACATTTAAAATAATTTACTTATTACTTGTGTGAAAAGTTGAATCAGCAGTTTAAATATTTTTTTTTTTTATTTTTAAAAAAAAATTTGTGATGTGAAAAGTAAGTGAAATCGTGATGTTCAATTCTCCGCCTCAAGTAAAAAAGGCTGGGCTAAATCAGCAGACAGAGATGTCCGCAAGCGATTTGCCACTGAACGTCACGACCTCAATTATTAATAAAATTGGAAATGTGCAGCATAGTCCAAAGCGACAACAAATTTTAAATGCTCAAAAAATAGCTTTACCAGGCAATTTAAATCAAAATGAACTAGAAATTAATTTAAATAACTTTGGTGTGTTGAACCATAAAGAAAATAAAAGTGCATCGTCGACAAATATTGACGATAATATAAACAATGGAAGTGCATTGACAACAAATGAAAAAAAAATGAACAGTGATGTAGGTCAGTGTTTAGTGCAAACGGGAATTGACCGGTATATTACTGTCCGATCAAAGCGAAGGAGAAGCCCTAGATCAGCGGCCAGTGCAAGCGCGAACAAATTCACTAAGTTAGCTTCCGTTGAATTAACACATGGCAATAGGTATTCTTGCTTGGTTGTTGAAGATCCGCCGCCCGAAAAAACTCCAAAAATTGAGAAGCCGCCACCAATCTATTTGAGGGAAGAATCAAATAGAGAACTTGCAAAAACCATCGAGTTTATTACGGAAGGTGCATTTTATATTTCCGTTATCAAAAGAGGAGATATAAAAGAAACAAAAATTCAACCGCTCAATATTGATGCTTACAGAGCGTTAATCAAGCATTTTGATCAAGTTGGTAAACATTACTACACGTACCAACTAAAGAGCCAAAAAGGATTAGTTGTAGTATTGAAAGGAATAGAGAGCTACGTAGATGCAAACGAAATTCAAGCTGCTCTCGCTGAGAAAGGTTTCCAATGTAAATCTATTACCAATATTATTAATCGGGAGAAGGCGCCGCAGCCATTGTTCCGCCTGGAATTAGAACCAGATAATAATAAGGTCAAAGGCAAACATGCAATATATGACCTAAAATATCTACTGCACAGAAGGGTTACCATCGAAGAACCCAGGAAAAGAAATGGGCCGGTACAGTGTGTTAAGTGCCAAGAATATGGACACACTAGAGCATATTGCACTTTGAACGATGTTTGTGTTATTTGTGGTGAACTCCATAACGCAAAGGTTTGCAATAAAGCCAAAACGGAAGCATCAGTGAGAAAATGCAGCAACTGCAATGGAAATCATACAGCTAATTATAGAGGGTGCCCAATTTATCTTGAATTGAAAAGAAGAATCAATCCAAAGCAGCGAGCTGAACAACGAATGCTTAATCTCCATTCTTCAGCTAAAAAACAAGCACGCCCAGAAATTGTAAACCCAAACGCTCAAAATGGAAATCAGTACGCAACTGTCAACGGTAGTGTGCACCAAGGGGTTTCATACGCAAGTGTTCTTAAAGGTACGGCTCCTAAAGTGCAAGCAAGTGAAGAGGGAAACATCTCAAAAGCTTTAAACAAATTGACTAATATGATGCAAAGCCTCATGGCGATGATGGAGAGAACCATGGATCTAATGATGCAGAATATGAACACGCTGATGCAGATAGTCGTAAAAAGTCAAAAATGACCATCATCAAAATAGCTATATGGAATGCAAACGGCCTAGCACAACATAAAGCGGAGGTTCAAGCATTCCTCACTGAGCACAATATTGACATAATGTTAATATCCGAAACACGCTTTACCAAAAATAGCTATTTCAAAATTAATGGGTACTCTATTTATGACACCAAGCACCCAGATGGGAAAGCACATGGGGGCACTGCTGTATTGATTAAAAGAAGATTAAAGCACTATGAGCTGACGAAATATGAGAAAGAACATATACAATCAACGAGCATCTGTCTTCAGGAGTGGTCTGGAAACTGTGTCAGATCGGCAGTGTACTGTCCTCCAAAACATGCTATAAAAAAACTCCAGTTCTTGGATTATTTCAGCCAGCTGGGTAATCAATTTCTTGCGGGAGGTGATTACAACGCCAAACATACTCATTGGGGCTCCAGATTAACATCGCCGAAAGGCAAACAATTTTATCAAGCTATAGAGGAACAGTCCCTGGATTATTTATCTGCCGGTAATCCAACTTACTGGCCGACGGATAAAAAGAAAATTCCTGATTTAATCGACTTTTGTGTAACTAAGGGCATTCCACGTACATATGCTAAGGCCACCGATTGTTATGATCTGTCTTCTGATCACTCACCGGTAATAGTAACAGTGAGTACCGATGTCTTAAGGAACGGAACACCCAACCGTCTTACAAATAAGCAAACTAATTGGGATCAATATAGGAGGCTAGTCGAACAAAATTGCCTACTTAATATTCCTCTGACCACACCAGCTGATATTGATGCGGCGGCTGAAAATTTAAAAGACATCATGGCATTATCAGCTGAAAGGGCTACACCTGTCATAAGTAGTTCCGAAAAAGTTAATAAGCTGTCTCATAATATACAGGAACTAATCCAGGAAAAACGGAAAATTCGCCGGCTATGGCAGCAAACAAAATCACCGTTATTGAAATGGAAATTAAATCGAGCTATCAAGGCCTTAAGATTTGCTTTGCGGGAAGAAGAAAACCAGAGCGTCCAAAACTATTTAAGTGATCTCTCGGCAACCGAGAGGACAGATTACTCTTTGTGGAAGTCAACAAAAAAATTAAAAAGGCTAACAAATTCGAATCCACCGATTAGACTACCAACTGGAAATTGGGCGAGAAGTGATGAAGAAAAAGCCAATGCTTTTACTGATCATCTAACAACAGTATTCACACCACACGAAGAAGATAATAATTTCGTGCTACCCCAGCAAATGGATGATGGTTTATCCTACAAACCTATAAAGTATAATTGGAAGAAAGTTAAGAATACAATTAAAAATTGCATAAGCCCGAAAAAGGCACCAGGTCATGATCTCATTACTGGAAAAATGATAAGGGAATTGCCAGACAAATGCATCAAACTAATAACATTCATATTCAACGCGATCATGCGAACCAGTTATATTCCTCAAAAATGGAAAATATCTTTAATCACAATGATACATAAGCCTGGAAAAAATGAAACGCAGATCTCATCATATCGCCCAATAAGCATGCTGCCCACAATATCAAAGCTATTTGAAAAAATGTTACTAACAAAATTGAAACCAATATTGGAAGAACCGCGCGTTATACCAGACCATCAATTTGGGTTCCGAAACCAACATGGTACCACAGAGCAAATTCACAGAATTGTAAACGCAATCAAAATCACCTTCGAGGAAAAGAAATATTGTTCTGCTGCTTTCTTGGATATAGCACAAGCATTTGATAAAGTTTGGCACGATGGGCTAATATACAAAATTAAAGAGCTTCTACCGATGAAATTTCACTCAATTTTGGGAAACTACCTTATTCAAAGGCAATACATTGTCAAACAAAATAGCGCAACTACTTGCTTAAATGATATTAATGCAGGTGTCCCGCAAGGCAGCGTTCTAGGGCCAATATTATACTTGTTGTACACAGCCGATTTACCTGTAACCAACAAAGTAACAATATCAACATTTGCCGATGATACGGCCATCCTGGTGTCACACAATAATCCCGAAATTGCCTCAAAGGAGTTGCAGAATCATTTAAACAAAATCGCGGACTGGCTAAAAACATGGCGAATAAAAGTGAACGAAAACAAATCAACTCACATCACATTCACGCTGAACAAACGCACCTGCCCACCAGTGAAATTAAACAATACAAATATTCCTCAACAAACGAAGGTCAAATACTTAGGTTTGTACCTGGATAGAAGGTTAACGTGGAAAACCCATATTGAAACTAAGCGCAACCAAATAAAAATGACATTTTCCAAAATGTATTGGCTAATGGGAAGGAAATCTCAGTTGTCATTAGCCAATAAAGTTTTACTGTACAAAGCGATAATCAAACCCATATGGACATATGGTATTCAGTTATGGGGATCCACCAGCGCTTCAAACAGAGAGCTCCTGCAACGAACTCAAGCGAAAATACTTCGAAGTATTACTAATGCTCCGTGGTACATTCGAAATAGTAATATACATGATGACTTTGGGATTAAAACCATTAAAGAAACAATTAAAGAATTCAGTTCTAAATATTATTCAAAACTAGAAGCGCATCCCAACGAATTGGCCAGGGATATATTAAAACAGCCACGATTTAGGCGACTGAAAAGAACAGATCCACTCGGACTGATGAACCTGTGAACCTGTAAATTTATTAAATGTTGATGTTATACATATGTATGTATGTATAAGTATAATCTAAATTAATTAAATTGTGAGCACCAACAATAAGTATTAACATTGGTTAAGACTTAAAGTATGTAATAATTTTAGCTTAAGATTTGATTACTTCTTGTTAGTTTCTTATGTAGAAAGATTCAAGAATAAAGCCATTGGCAGCATTAAAAAAAAAAAAAAAAAAAATGTCGAGCCGAAAACATAAGAAATATTTACAGGCACTCAATGTTAATATCTAATGAAAAATTATCAGAAATATTCTTCATCTGGCCAAATGTATTAAAAAAGCAAAAAATTAATTCAATAAACGAGTCGTAATTGTAAGCGTATAATATTGGTAAAGTACTTTTTTACTCGATGTATCAAGCACCAAATAAGGTGAAGGTCCATACCAAATTTATACAGACACTACTGGGAGTAACAAATAATGGTAATTATACAATTGAATCGTTTATTCGAGAAAGGGCTCATGTCCACTTTTTCAAATTTGTAAATTAGGGCTTTTTGCAAGTCACATATTTTTTTTAATGTTTATTACGTTTACAGTATCAAATGCTCTTTGAGAAGGTTCTGGAATACGGCCATGAAGTTCTGGATGAAGTTCTGGAATATGGCCATGTATGATGGAACTTGGCTATTTCTCAACCGATTAGGATGAAACTCGAAAGGTACAATGAAAATGGGATTCTAAAATGATTTTTAGACGAAGTTCTGGAATATGGCCATGTATGATGGAACCTGGCTATTTATCAATTGATTAGGATGAAACTCGAGAGGTACAATGAAAATGGGATTCTAAAATGATTTGTAGACGAAGTTCTGGAATATGGCCAAGTAGGATGGAACTTCATTATTTCTCAATCGATTAGGATGAAATTTGAAAGGTATAAGGGAAATTGAAATTTAAAAATGATTTATAGATGTAGGTCTGGAATATGGTCAAGTTTCATAATATTTGACCATATTCCAGAACTTCCTCTAAAAATCATTTTAGAATCCCATTTCCATTGTGCATGCTCAATTTCATCAAAATTGGATAAATAATTATCAATAAATGGAGTCGATTATTGATAAGTTATAACTTTTGGTGCAACAGAACTACGAGAAACTTATCAAAAACCTCAAACTTATCGCTTATCAAAATATTACTTATCATTTATCATTTCGCGAATTAGTGCAACATAATTTTGATAAGTGAGTGCTTATTACTTAATATAACTCAATAAAATACTTATCAAATTTAAATTTAGTGCAACAGAAAATTATCAAAAATTATGATAAGTTGATAAGTAATACGTGATAAGTAGTTGTTGCAATAGGGCCCAGGGCATTACTCTTAAAAAAACCGATATGCATTATGGCACTAAATAGCATAATTAGCGAAATTGATGTTACTCAAAACGAACACAAATGTCTATACAAGCCTTGCTGTCTCTACACATAGGATATATTGCGGTAAATTAGTTTAGTGATTTGTCGCTATATGCTACTGTGGCCAAAACGTAAAGCAAGTTTTTATTTATTTCAAAAAATATTTATTTATTCTTCTGTATTTCGTCGCCTTCAAAGTAATTCCCTCCCGACACAATACACTTATGCTAACGTATTTTCGAATTTTCGAAACAAGAATTAAAGTCGCCTTCCGGGGTAGCCTTCAAAGCGCGTAGCGATTCACGTTTTATATCTTCTATCGTCTCAAAATGATTTTCCGCAGTAGTCGTTGTCGTCGGTAGAGTTTCGGGAATAGCCAGAAGTCACACGGTGCTAAATCAGACAAATACGGAGGTTGTGGAACGATATAGATCGAATTTTTGGCAAAAAGTCACAAGAACGAGCGCAGTGTGAGAAGGTGCAATATCGTGGTGCAAATACCAAGAATTGTCTGCTCACAATTCTGACCTCTTCTTGCGAACAGCGTAACGCAAACGACGCATAACACTCAAATAATACTATTTGTTGATGGTTTGGCCGGGTGGTAGGAATTCTGAATGGACAACACCACGATAATCGATGAAAACTGTCAACATGGCCTTAAACACTTTCACGGCCTTCTTTGAACTGCTTATACCACTTGTAAACATTCCTTTCCGACAAATCATGGTCCCCGAGGGCTTTCTGCAACATCCTTAACGTTTCTGCACCCGAAATTTCATTTCGCAAACAAAATTTAATGCAACTTTTCTTTGCTCATTATAATTAGAAATTGTAAAAATTCGAATGCACTTTTAGCGTCGTACAAAACCAAGTATAAAACAAAAACTGATGAATGTTTTGAAATAAAATTTGTCACAGATGTATATCACAATACTGCACAGTAGTATAAGCATGTTATAAAATAAACGAATAAGTAAAAACACAACAATATTTTACTTTTTAAATATTAGTTTAGTATTTAAAGAGCACATGTCCTGGACATGAGCCCTTTCTAGAATAAATGGCTTTTTTTTTGCAAGGTAGGTGCTGTTCCATTAACCATATGGTAATGTCGTCTTGCCATAAAACGTATATACCTGTCTGTGATACAAAACCGTCATAATACTAATTTTGACAAAAAGTGGACATGAGCCCTTTCTCGAATAAACGATTCAATTTTTGATGTGCTCCGTATAAGGCTGCTGTTTATCGAATGTAAAGCAGTCTGTGGGCAAAGTTTTAAGTCACTCTTTCACATAAATTTTGCTGTACAATATTTTACCAATAATATGTTTAACCACTCAAGGACACCGTTGGATATATTAACCCATTTAACAACGACGTCAATGCACATTTGTCTATATACCTGGCCCAGCGATTTGTTCATGTAAATTTGCAATTCTCCAACGATCTAAAAAATAAGTTTTGCCAAACTCAAAATAGTGTTTCGTCCATAGGTTGCAGTCGCGAATTAACGCAAAAAGTTTCGGGTTGCGATAAAAATTGACTTTACATATTCATTTGAGTTTCTTTTTGATCGGCATTTAACGATCGCGGCACACATAGTAACGGCGGTTTTATAGTTGAAATACCCACAACCTCAGCAGATATACAGTTTTTTTTTAAATTTAATGAAAATTCGAAGTTTACTTTTAATTTGGGCTATTAATACGGATAAGTATTCTCTAAGAAGAAGGGGCCAACACCATCTACAGTGACCTCTGCACCTACCAAGAAGCCATTAATTTAGTGTTCTGTATTCTGTATCATTCGGGTGTAATTTCTGATTCCGCGATTTTTTTAGAATCGAATATCCTATTTTCTTTTTATTTAGAGCAATTATCAAATGCATGACTGGTCTCTCGAATATCCTTATTCAGCTATCTTTCGTAATCAATGTAATCATCAATCAGAATCGAATTGTCAAACCCAAATATGGCACCGTTCTGATTAATAAGTTCTACAACTTTAGCTTGATGGTGCTATGTTTCAAGTCTATTTACGATTGCTAACCTCCATCATTTCACAGCCTTTAAAAATATTGATCAGTCATTTTGCATCCCGGTCGACAGCAAGAGTTGAGTTTATACAAATTACCGACATTTTATGGACGAGGAATACTGAAAATCTGGGGATCATTCTATCCCATCGAGTTACAAACCCGGTATTTTCAGATCAAATGCTGTTGCACACAACACAAATCGAAATTTCATGCCTGCGGTTATTTTATTCAAAGAGCAATTATGTCCTTTAAACCAAGGTATATACGTTAGTTTAAACTATCTCACTATCTATGAATGACTGGTTTAAGTTGACCAACTATTTAGAAAAGTCGTAAATTTAACCAAAAAAATTGACCTGATGCACACAGCATTAATCTAAATATGTGTCAGAACCTAAAGCCATTTTAATTTCTATGGAGTCAGATTACGTGTAGGTGACATTCAGCTTCAGCAACCGAGAAGAAATTGCTGGGCCTGTCCTAACAAAACATTTAGCAAAAGGAACAATTTCTTTTTTCTCTAAAACTAGATCACCGCTTTTTCTGCTTAATCTGAGCTACTATATATCTGATCTTAACTTTGAACTAATATTCGAACGCTTGATAGATCTCGTGGCCCCATTAACTGCGGATACCTAGTTACGCCACTGCATCAAACCAAATTAATTAACAACCAGTAAATTTAAATCGTAAGGATAAAACATCTCGCCTTAATTTTTACTAACAAATCTTTCGCATCCTTGTTTCTTAGGTTAATTCGAATTAATGTTACTGCAACCACGATCCCCACTTTGCTTTCAATAAAATGCTATTGATGGATAAACTTCTATACGAGATATTCAAATTTTCTACATTCAGATCTAAGCGATAATCAGAAATAAGAGAAAGGCCGATCCCTAATTAATCTCCTGAATCAATGTTTTACTGTAATATATTATTCCTATGCCATTATGGAATTAAAATGGTATATAAGAAAAAAAAAAATCGAAAACTGGGAAATCCCGGGAGCCAACCTAAACAGCGTAAAAATAGAAAGAATGCTTATAAGAGGATTTTAGATGGCTCGCCAAAAATATAGAATTACTATAACTCAATTCCAACAGAGTCGGTTTTTTAATTCAAACGGTGCGCTGAAACTGTAAAATGTTTCCTTCCCTCACCAATATAAAACAAATTAAAAGAGGCAAGGAAAAATGTACTGCGCCTCAGTGTGAATCTAAAAAATAGATCGGTTGTCTGACAGCAACCCAAAAATATTTTTTTGTACATACCTCAAGTTGACCGTTGTAACAAAGATAAAATTACTTCTAAGAATTCTTAAAATTTTTATTTAACATATATTCTTCGTTTTCTAATCGATCGAATTAACAAATTTTTGATAACGAAATTTATCAACATTTCACGAACGTTTAACGTTGCCCTGTACAAACTCGATAAGAATTTTAAAATACAAAAAAATCGAATTGTAATTCGCATATCACTAATACGATACCACAGTTAAGTTGAAGGCTAACAATTAAATTCCTGTGTTAAAAAAGTGTTAAGTAACAAGTGCACGCGACAAATTTCAACAAAATGAAATTCAAACTAAACTGTACACCACATCTTAGAGTACATGAAATTATCAACAAATTATTCAACCAGAATTTCCTATCGGACGTACAATTCAGTGTGGGTGGTAAAATAATATACGCCCACTCGCTTGCATTAATGATGCGAAGTACGGTGTTTGAAGAGCAATTAGAAGAAACTTGTGGCGAGAAGAAGCTAATACCGATCACCGATTGCACGTACGAAACATTTGTGGAATTCATACGCTTCTTGTACACGGATGAATGTAAAATTACAAATGGCAATGGGATTGAGTTGTTGAAGCTCGCTATTAAATACAACGTGATAATGCTGGAAAGCCGAGTGATTAATTCATGTGATTCGCATGAATGGATTCTAAATTTTTTTGAGCATTGTGTCACTGAGAAATATGAAAATGGGCACCACCGAAGTAATTATTTGTTCTCTCGCAACCTAAAGCAAAATCACAACAACGCACAGTTTTTATCGCTTCATCCAAATGCAATAAATGAGGCTTTACAGTTAGAACAATTTTATGACATGACGGAAATGCAAATATTTAATGCGGTGGCCAGATGGATCGAAAACTATTGCAAACAACATCAAATGTCATTAACAGAAGGACGGCAACAATTTTATGGGCTCATCAAAAAAATTCGATTCCCCGTAATGTCGAGTGACGAAATACGTGATTGTGCTAATAAATATCCCGGACTACTAAGTGACAGTGATATGATGTCAATTGGGAAACAAGTTTTATTTGGGAGTAACAGTGGAAATGATGTTTGGATATCAAAACGCAGAAATGAATGGAAAACAGTTTATGATTGGCGAAAAATTAAATGTGAGACTGCATTTGAAACCAATTTTACTGTCACAAAAGATACCATTCTAAATGGCTTATGGATCGGGGTTGAAACGAACAGAAAGGTTATTGAAATAAAAATTGTAACAAAAAATATAAAAACAAGCGATAGTGAGGAAATTCAGTTTACACACTCTTCTCCTGGGTTCTGGAATCAGATGTTAATCGCCCTCGGTGAATCATTTCGCGTTAAACCAAATTTTAAGTACACAATTGTTATTAAATTTGTGGAGATAACCGAAGAATTTATAAACGTTTTCTGCAGGAAGAAAAATGTGGATTTGATTTGCAATAACCCGGAAAACTCGGTTCAAATATTAAAGGCGAGTGACAATATGATCGAAATGGTATTCAAACCAGCCGCACAATAAACACAAGCTTTAAAAATATTTTTAACGAATAAGCTTGGTTTTTATATATACATATTTGATTAATTTTATTGTATGTAACCAAATATACATCCATTTAACAATATTTATAAGCAAATAAGAATTTTTTTTTTCAATTTTTGAGAAGAGGTGCGGACACATTCGTACAATGAATTTTATTCGTCAAGTTGTAGCAACAAATACTGGTAACGTATCAGAGTAGGTAAGTGCCAAAATATTATTTTAGTATTTGTCCGTGTATTCAACAACAATCTGAAATAAAATAATTTCTTATCTTTCTCATTACTTATCAGTTACAATACAATCTGTTAGAAAAATTATCGGTATAATTGTAAATAGTCAAGTTCCTGTTTAGTTGTAACTCTTGGACACCGAAGCTTTTATACTAAATGGATTTTGAAGAAATCTTTTGTGATCGATTTTAAATTCGATTTCAAACTGTTAGCAGCCCTGAAATCATTATATAGCTAGCTGTGTCTTTCTATATGTAGGACAGTTAGTCTTTTGTCATATTACTTGAATGGAAGTACAATAAAAGATTAAAACTGAATTATTATTATAAAATTACATATGTTGTTTAATTAAAGACACAACATATATGTGGCGACGAGGATAAAGAAACAATTTATCAATTTTTTTTGGCGAGCAATTGAACGTGCACTAAAGAAAAAAAAAACAAATCAAATTTTCATTTTGTTTTTTCAACGTGGCGAATAATTTGTGGCAGATTTTTTTTAATAAAAAAAAATTAAAAAAAACAATAAAAATATCAGGGATCCGAAGTATTTGGAGGCATTGAATAAAATTCTTCAAAACCAGAATGCCGCTATCAATCATTTGGCAAAATTAATTGGAGATGAAAATACATCAGCCAACATAACTTCAAATTCTGCAGGCAATCTTTCATCGCAAATCACAGAGTTTTATTACGATTCTGATTCACGTGTTTTCTTCGAGGCTTGGTACAGCAGATTCGCAGAATTATTCAAAGAAGACGCCAAGAATCTCGACGACTCAGCGAAAGTGAGACTTCTGCTCATGAAACTACACACGTCGAACTATGAAAAATATTCGAATCTGATTCTACCCAAAACACCGAAAGATTTTTCGTTTGCCGAGACGGTTCAGAAACTTACAGAGCTGTTCGGACCACAGAAATCTCTATTTCACCGACGATATGAGTGTCTACAGGTCGAAAAACACGACGGTGAGGATTTTGTGTCATACGGGAGCAAAGTCAACAAGTTGTGCGAAAGTTTCGATTTGGCCAATCTTTCAAGCGATCAATTCAAAAGCTTGATATTCATCATTGGTCTTCGCTCGAGTCGCGATAAGGAAATGCGCATACGGCTTTTGTCAAAGATGAACACAAGAGACGAACAAATCAATGGCATAGACAAATTGATTGCAGAATGTCAGACCCTCATTAACCTCAGGTCTGATGTCAGGTTGGTTGAGAAACACCAGCAAGAGAAGTCACCAGCTGTCAACCTGATCAAGCACACAGGAACAGTGAAGAAGGTGTACAACAAGACGCAGCACGCAGGAGACAACAACCTTTCCAACAAAGATCCAGCAAAAACTCCAAGAACCCCTTGTTGGCCATGTGGAGGCATGCATTTTTCGACAGACTGTTCTTTCAAAAGTCACAAATGTCAAAATTGTAAGCGAACTGGACACAAGGAGGGTTACTGCGGGTGCTTTCCTGAGAAGTCACAACAAACACAGATTCGTACCAAAGCAAAATACAATCCAAAGGACAATCCAAGTGTTAAAGAAATCTCAGTTGCTAACAGCATGGGTGGATTTGCGAATAAGCGCAAATTTATCGCAGTACTCATCAACGGCGTCGAAATCAAACTTCAAATGGACAGTGATTCAGACATCACAATCATATCCGAGTCGATGTGGCATCGCATCGGGAAGCCCCGGTTGTCAAAACCAACTTTCGGAGAACGGACCGCAGACAAGAGCCAATTCAAGATCACTGCACAATTTGAAGGCGACATCAGTTTCAAAAATGTCGTAAAATCAGGAATAATTTACGTCGCGCCAGACATCAACATTTTCGGGATTGATTTCATGGACAAATTCAATCTATGCGTTGTGCCACTTAGCGTGGTCTGCAATCACATTACCGCCGAAGACGTATCAAGTTTAGATGTAAAATCATTGTTCCCTGATTTGTTTTCGGGTAAGCTAGGTCTCTGTACAAAAACGAAGGTCACATTACATCTAAAGCCGGATGTGAAACCAGTCTTTCGAGCAAAACGACCAGTGGCTTTTGCGGCACTGCCACTCATTGATGAAGAATTCAAACGTCTTCAGAATTTGAGCATCATTACTCCAGTCGAATACTCCGATTGGGCCGCGCCGATAGTCGTTGTCAAAAAAAAAAGAGGGAAATGTCAGAATATGTGCAGATTATTCAACCGGTCTGAACAGCGTTTTGGAACCAAATCAATATCCATTACCAATTCCTCAAGAGATCTTCGTAAAAATAGCAAACGGAACAGTCTTCATTCACATAGATCTTTCCGACGCATTTCTTCAAGTGGAGATCGAAGAAGAATCTCGCAAGCTACTCACAATCACAACGCATCGAGGACTTTTTCAATTCAATCGTTTACCCCCCGGCGTGAAGTCGGCACCGGGTGCATTTCAACAAATTATGTCAAACATGGTTAATGATTTGGAAAGAGTTGCTGCCTACATGGACGACATTATCGTCTCCGGCACAGACAAGTTGGATCACAATCAAAATCTGACACGCGCACTCAAGCGAATACAAGATTTCGGTTTCAGCCTAAAAATCGAGAAATGCAAATTCGCAATGAGATCGATTCGCTATCTGGGTCACGTCATTGACAAGGATGGTCTACGCCCAGATCCAGGTAAAGTGGAAGCTGTTACGAACATGCCACCACCGACAGATATAGCAACTCTACGTTCATATTTGGGTGCTATAAATTATTATGGTAAATTCGTAAAATAAATGCATCAACTACGACGACCACTCGACGTGCTGTTGGAACAAAATGTCTCATGGAATTGGACACCAGATTGTCAAAGGTCATTTGACAGTTTCAAAAAAATTTTGAAGTCTGATTTGCTACTCACTCATTTTGATCCAAGTCTTGAGATCATCGTAGCGGCTGACGCATCCAACACTGGCATCGGAGGTTGCATTTATCATCGGTTTCCGGACAAATCTGTCAAAGCAGTTAATAAATCACATAAATCACGTTTCAAGGACCTTGAACAAAGCTGAACAAAATTATAGTCAGATCGAAAAAGAAGCCTACGCTTTGGTTTTCGCTGTGACTAAATTTCATAAATTCGTATTCGGTCGAAAGTTCTTAATTCAAACGGATCACAAACCATTATTGTCAATTTTCGGTTCAAAGAAAGGTATTCCTGTATACACAGCGAATAGACTTCAGAGATGGGCACTCACACTACTTATGTACAACTTCAACATCGAGTACGTGTCCACAAACAGTTTCGGATACGCAGATATGCTTTCACGATTGATCAACTCTCACGTCAAACCAGACGCAGAATTTGTGATTGCGTCAATTCAAGCGGACGACGATTTTCAATCAGTTCAGCTCGAAATTTTTCATCATTTGCCCGTAACACACAACATGATACAGCAATCAACGGAAAAGTCAGCTGTTCTTCAAACAGTCATTCAACACGTCAACAATGGCTGGCCTACTTCATTCAAGCAAATTCAAGACACTGAGGTCAAACAATTTTTTCATCGTCGAGAAGCACTGTCAATAGCGAACGGTTGTCTCATGTACGGTGATCGCCTTGTTGTTCCAGAAAAATTTCAGCGACGAATTCTTCAACAACTTCACAAAGGACATCAGGGAACGCAGCGAATGAAGTCGATTTCTCGAAGTTATGTATACTGGCATGGCCTCGATCAGCAGATCGAAGAGACGGTTCGCGCTTGTAATCAATGCGCGAGTGCAGCTAAATCACCACCGAAAACTTTCCTCGAATCTTGGACCGTACCTGATGGTCCTTGGCAGCGAATTCACATTGACTACGCCGGACGCATTTACGGGTATTTCTTTCTCGTAATCATCGACGCATATTCAAAGTGGCCGGAAGTTTTTCTGTCGCAGACAACAACTTCAACAAAAACTATAAAAATGTTGGAGGAAACATATTCTCGTTTTGGTATTCCAAAAACTATCGTGTCTGACAATGGAACTCAGTTTGTTTCAGCACAATTTAAAGAATTTTGTGAGTCAAATGGCATCAAACACGTGCGTACCGCTCCATTCCATCCACAATCAAATGGGCAGGTGGAACGTTTCGTCGATACGCTCAAGAGATCTCTTAAGAAAAATCAAGGGGAAGGAGGTATCGAGGAAGCTCTACAAATATTCTTGTCTACAAATCGCTCAACGCTGAATCCTAACACACCATTGCAGAAATCACCAGCCGAGATCATGCTCGGACGACCAATGCGAACAACGTTCGATCTGTTAAAACCATCTGATCATTCAAACATTAATCACGATGATCTTAAGCAGAAACAGAATGAACAATTCAACAAGCAACATGGCGCTAAGAATCGACAGTTCAATGTCAATGACTCAGTCGATGTCAAGGTTAACTACAACAACAAGTATCGTTGGCAGTCTGTAATCGTCAAGGAACGACTGGGAAATGTAATGTATCGCGTCAAGTTACAAAACACTAACCGAATGGTCCGTTCGACCGTTTCAAGAACCATCAGCCTCATCTGATTCTCGATCGGAATTACCACTTGACACGCTCCTGGCTGAGTGTTCTACTGATTCAGTTCCAAATCCTCAGAACGAATCTCTATATGAAGAAGCGGTTGATGTGCAACAAAACAATGGGCAACATCCATCTACTCCGGTTCGTCGATCAACTAGAGAACGAAGATTATCTCGACGACTGGAAGGGTTTGAATTAAACTAGGGGGAGATGTTGGCAGCCCTGAAATCATTATATAGCTAGCTGTGTCTTTCTATATTGTATACAGCTAGTCTTTTGTCATATTACTTGAATGGAAGTACAATAAAAGATTAAAACTGAATTATTATTATAAAATTACATATGTTGTTTAATTAAAGACACAACACAAACAAAGTTTACCACCTCAAAAGGCTTCCTCCTTATTGTTAATTTTGTATTGCAACATAAAATTACAAAATTTACATTTTAACGAATAATTAATATTAACCCTTAAATGACACATGGGGTCCAGTGGACCCCAGACCTTTTTTCAATCGTATATATTTAAATGTTTCCACCGGAAATGCATCTCGGGTTTCGCTGTTGGACGTTGAGATATTGCACTACCTATTTACGTACTCAGCGCAAGCCGGTTGATCACTAGCAGCTGTGTAGAAAGGTTCAAAATCACAAATACGTATATTTGTGTGAAAATCGGAGTAATTTTTAGGCATCTCAACTGTAGCAGACCTAGAGCAAGAGAGATGCCATATATCCCTGCTGCTGATATCTGTCTGTAAACAAAGTAATTCGAAAGGTCAAGAAACAAAGACAGATTAATAGACCTTGACCAAACAAGAAAAATGTGATATGACCAAGAAAGATCTCTAGGTGATCGCATTTGATAAAAATTGAATGAAAATATTTGTATTGTATACGAAATAATTTTTCAAAGTTGTTTTTGCCGTTTTTTGTGTTGTTTTATTGTTTTTGGTCGTGAGTAAGACTGCGCTCGATGTGAAAATTGTATTACTGGTCAGCCATCTTCGACGAAAGAAAAATTCAACGTTCATATTGGAAAATAAATACCTTTTTTTAAAGATTCAGTATCGGACTTATTTTTATCTAAACAGATACTATCTCAAGGGTACACCACTAAATTTTTAGCTAAAAATATTGAAAATTAAAAAAATACGGTTAATTTATGTAAAGCAAGCCATTTTCTTATTTTTTTTTTGGTATCACAAAATTAAAATTTCATTAATGTAATAATTTGATCTCCTTTAGTAAGCTTTAAACTACATTGGAAAATATTGTCAAAGCTAAATATAGAAAAATTCAAGGAATAATAGGCAATTTTCATGCTGGGGTCTAAAAGACCCCATGTGGCATTTAAGTGATTTTTCTTAAGTGTGTAATTTAAGGGTTAAGTAATATTTATGATCCAAATTTCGTAATTTAAGATGGCAAATCCAAAGTTGCTGCTTCAAAGTATATAAACATTGTGATTTAGTGCTTTTCAGTAGTTTTGAGATTAATTTTATTTAAATAAGCACTTTGACTATAAATTCATCATCAACACCCCCAAAATCTTTTATATATTCAGTGTTTATTTTTAGATATGTCACATCTTTATTCATAGTACGTTAACAAAACTTTACTATCCGTTAGGCGGTGGATCTAGACCAACTTAACAGTGGCGCAGTTTATCAACTTGATAATCATTCATCGATTTGTTGATATAACCGTTTTTGAGAAAACTAAACACATGCTCAAAAATTATAATTTCAAAATTGTGGGAAGACCAGCATCGAATTTGAATACAACTTTGTTTTCTAAATTTAAAGATTCAGTTTCTCTAAAGAAAAATTAAAAGTTGTCTATCAGATCCAATGCGAATGTAACGTGTAACGTATACTGGGCAAACGAAAGAATTTATTGAAAAACTATTATCTATAGGTTTTACACTCCAAAATCAGCCTTTTACAAAACACAATCATCCTTTTCCAAATCAAATTCAACCGTAGACGATATAAAACGAACAGAATTTATTTAATTTAATATATTTACTGTACATATTTAAATTCTAGAAACAAAATACCAAATTAATACATTCAGGGTGTCTTGTACTTGAATCCTTTATGGGGTGATATCTTGATCAATTTTGAGCAAAAAAAGGTTTCTACGGGGGAGGAGGGGGGGTCTATCTCCAGTATCCACTGAGATACAGAGCTTAAAAGAAAATTTACTCGAGCCAGTACCAACACTCACATTTACCCGGGTTTTACATCGAATAAACTTTTTATTCGATAAATATTTTTTTTATCAAAACATCGTTGAAGCTTGAAGGCATTAATAGTATAACATACAGTTATAGTATTTAATGAAACATGTGTCTAAATAAAATCACATAAAACTAACAGGACTTAAAATCAATGAGATTTGATGATTTATCGTTGAGATAATACCCTCAACGCAAGTTTCACAAAGAATTAACATAAAACAACAAAGTTTATTAAACAAATGGACAAGGCGACAAAAAGGGATTTTGGGATTCGATTAAGCTAAAGTTAAGCGTATTAACATTTTGGACAATTTCACGTTTGACGGAAGTGCGCCTTATTAAATGTGTATTAATTAAGAGAAACGTGAAAAGTTTATTACATTTAGTTTATTTGGTGTGGAATTCGCCTTAAGTTAATAACTTGTATTTTACTCGACTTATATTAGTTTTCAAGGGGTCCCGGTCGGTACGGCATATTTCATTACGGAATATGAAAAAATGGCATATTTCAAAACGGCATATTTCAAAACGGCATATGGTACACTACGGCATATGATACACTATGGCATATTTCAAAACGGAATATTTCAAATCGACATATAGTACACTACGGCATAAGGTTCACTATGGCATATTTCAAAACGGCATATTTTAAAACGACATATGGTACGTAGCGGCATGGGGTTGGCCACGTCTTACTACTTTTCAAAGTACTGTTTCTGAAATCTTTTCTCCAAAATCTTGTTTTACAAAATCTTGTCACCAAAAACTTGTTTACTTTTTTATATGGATAATAGTTATTTATGGTACTAGTGAGCAAAACGAGATATTATCCACAGGGGATAAGTTTGTCCCACGAGGCGATAGCCGAGTAAAAATTCATATTATGAGTTTTTTATGAGCTATTCGGAATTCCTTGTTCTCATTCCATTAATTTACTTCCTACAAGAATTATTTCAGATTTCGAACTAGCTTCAGTTTCTGCACTAAAAAATTTCCTGCCGGATTTAATTTTTACGGGTTGTTTATTTCATTTTACCCAAATTATTTGGGGATCATCAATATAGATGAATTAGGCAAAGGCAAATTAAAAACCGAATCGACAAAATGAGATCTGGTGAACAATTATATCCAAATAAAATATGTAGAAAAGGAAAAAAAACTTAAATATATCATGATAAATCGACGGCCTAAAGAGGAAACGTCTTCCGTTAAAGGCATCATAAATAACATAGCTTTTTATTGATTTGTATCACTAATCCATTAAATCTAGTTTAATTTTTATTATATTTTTTCAAACACATCTCAAGAAGAGAAACTAACTTGTGCAATTATAATTTTAAATAAAATGTGTGTAGGTATGCAAATTAATTATTAAAATTTGTTTTTTATTAATTGAATCTGAACCTTTATCTTAATATACATACACAGGGTTCCAAAAGTAAGTTAACAGAAGCAATAATTATAGAAAACCAGACCTGGCATAGAAAACAAACGAAATCTTATCTGTTTCTCTTCACAAAATCCTTGTCTTAGTCATGTTTATGCGTCTTGTTTACTTTTTAACTGCGTACCGCACCACCAAACTAAATGACGCATCATTTGAGTTTGTGCTGTCGTTCTACGCGCACCATAAATAAGTTAACAAGCCATTTTTGGCAAAATATAAGAAAGAAGAACTAGTGCACTTTCTTTAATTGTGATTTTATTTCATTGTTACTGGTTTGTTGATGATGAATTAAATTTATTTTGACAAGTTGGGGCTACCGAGAAGGTATATATGAAGTACATTATATTTTATTGCTGTTTCGTGATTGTTTTGTTTAAATTTATCTAAAATTGGGTTCGTATTTCAGGAGGTATTTCCAAATTTAAGCATTTAAGCACAGAAGAGCGGAACAATATAATAAAACTGCAATATTCTGGCAGATCAATGCAAAAAATTGCAAAAATAGTTGGCAAATCGGCCACTTCAGTGTTTAAAACAATAAATACATTTAAGTTTGAAGGCAGAATATCAGAAAAAAAGGATGAGACGGCCCAGAATGACAACAAGGAGACTGGATTTAAGAATCCGAAACATTTATTCTACCGATTAAACGTTATTAGCTCCAAAAATCCAGGCTATAATTAAAAATGAAAGCAAAAATCCACCTTCTAAAGTATAAACAAACAATGGGGGAAAGAGGGAAGATGAAGAAGAGGAAGATGTCATAAGGCGGGCAAACATGGTCGAGGGGCACGTAAAGTACTCTTCATAGGTAAAGTCAACAAAGCAAAAAAGATGCAATTTTACCAGGAATAAATTTTAAAATCTTTGGAAATTTGAAGAATGTCATGGAAGAGTGTACGTGTGGCGAAAGAAGCCGGAAATATTGTCTTTCAAATGTACACAGCCCACCTTAAAGACATTAGACAAAGTTCTAGTGGTGTGGGGTTGTATGTATTCATCAGGCATCAGCAAAATTATTGTTATAGAAGGCAAGATGATTGCTGGTGTCTATTTAAATCTACGGAAAGAAACACCAATACCAGAAGGAAAGCGACTCGTAGGTGAGAATTTCATATTACAACAGGACAATGCGCCTATACACTGAGCCAAAACTGTCGACAGATACTTTAGAGAATGTTATACAAACATTTTATAATGGCCACCTCAAAGCCCAGACCTGTCACCAATAAAAAATCTATGGGAGCTACTAAAAACGCGAATAGCAGAGAAGGCACCGAAGAACTTAGCAGAATTGAGGAGTTTATAATTAGTGAAAAATGGTGTAGTATAACACCTACAGAGTGAAAGAAATATGTTCATTCGTTACCTACTCGCTTGGCTAAATTAACGCATAATAATGGTGGGCACTGCTGTTATTAAAAACTTGTTAACTTACTTTTGGAAGATCCAATTTTGCTCATTTTCAATGAAGTTAAATTTTTCTAATGAATTATGTAATTTATTTATTTTTTTGTTCAATATTCCTAAGCATTGTGCTTTCGTAATGAATCAAGTTTTTCAGTTTTTTTACTTTAAGAAGAAAATGTTAATAAAATTGAAATAATAAAAAACGTAAAACGTGTTAACTTACTTCTGGAACCCTCTGTATATGCCTGCCCATGTGAAAAATTAACTTAAAATAAGGGGCTTAGGAAAACTGGGTTGGGTATGTAAAATTGCATTACAAAATATTGCGTAGCAATTTCCCGTACATTTTTTTCTCTATTCTGAGGAAAATAAATTGAAGAAAAATGACATCGACTAATTTAACTTATAATTGTAGAGGCTAACGGATTCGGTAACTTTTGAACTTTTAAGATTTTGTTAATGCAACATTTTGAAATGTAATATTTTATATCGATCCCAGAAAAACTATTTCACTAAATATTCATTATTTCACTATAAAACAATCAAAATAATTATTTCGGAAAACAAAATTTTAAAAAACAAGATTTTGTCCAACAAAATTTTGGTAAACTATTTCTTATACGGTAAGAATTCAAAAAACAAGATTGAACGGCAAAACAAGATTTTGTCTTGCAGGCAAATACCCCGATCTCAATGGTATATGGTACAACAGGGTATAAGGTACACTACTGCATGTATGATTTGATAAATTTTAAATTTAAAACGTTTAATATATTTTTAATTTCTAAACCTGTATTTATCAAAATGTATCCATTTGAATTATAACGAAATTCTATTAATCGATAGAAAATTTTTAGAATTAAAGAAAAATTCTAATAAGTGAAGGAAAATTTAAGTAAATAAAGGATTATTCTACTAATTGACGGATAATCCTGTTAAGTAAAGGTTTAAAGGAAAATCCGTTAAGTAAAGGAAAATTCTATTAAGAGAATGGATTTCAGCATAATCGGTTAAAAATAGTCAAGCTTCAATCTAATTGACAACAATCTAGAGTTTTATCACAGAGAATTAAGAAGAAAATTCTCTGTGGTTTTATCTAAAAGCCATTTTAGAACCCTATTTTCGTCTTATAAACGAGTTCATACTAGTGATTCAAAAAAAGTCAGTACTAAAATAATAAAAAATCCTAGAATAAATGCGCTATTATCCAATTATGTTGCTAAATTTTGATGTTGGTGTAAAATTAGTTCCTTCTTTAAAAATAATTTCAATGAATAAGAATAAACCGGAAGGGCCAATATACATATTTTTACTTTTAAAATTAGATTTAAATAAAAGAGAAAAATTTATTAATAAGCACTTCCTGATTATATCTTTATTACCAATATTTTTATTTCCGTGTGGAGAATAAATTTAATTGCATTAAGTGAAGGAAAATTCATTAAACTGCATTAAACGAAAAAAAATTGCAATAGGTACCGGACAATTTTAGAAAGTATAGGGTAACTTTATAAGTTGATGATTAAAACCATTTTAGAATCCCATTTCCATCGTACTGTTGAGTTTCATCATAATCGGTTAAGAAATAGCCGATTTTCATTCGAATTGGCCTTATTCCAGAACTTTACCTAAAATTCATTTTAGAATCCTATTTCCATCATATTTGTCGAATTTCATCATAATCAGTTATGAAATATCCAAGTTGCATAAAAATTGCCATATCTCAGAACTTTATCTAGAAACCATTTAACAACCCTATTTCCATCACTCCTTCTAAATTTTATCATAATCGGCCAATAAATAGACAAATTCTATCAAATTAACCATATTCCAGAACATCTACTAAAACTCATTTTTGGATCCCATTACCATCACACATGTCGAATTTCATCATAATCGTTTAAGAAATACCCAAGTTCCATCATGATTGGCCATGTTCTAAAAATTCATCTAAAATTATTTTTAGAAGACCATTTCTAACGTATATGTTGAATTTCAACATATTCGATTAATTAATAGGTAAGTTCCTCCCTAATTAGCCATATTACAGACTTCGTCTAAAATCCGGTTTAGTATTCCATTTTCATCGCACTTGCCAAATTTCATCATACTCGGCTAAGAAATAGCCAAGTTTTAGAAAATACCATATTATACCATATGCCATATGAAAATATGCCATCGTGTACCTTATGCGATAGTGTACCATATACAGTTTTAAAATATGCCATTTTGAAATTTGCCATGGTGTACCATATGCCATAGCGTACCATATGCCGTTTTTAAATATGCCGTTTTGAGATATGCCATAGTGTACCATATGCCGTAGCGTACCATATGCCGATTTTAAATATGCCATTTTAAAATATGCCATAGTGTACCATATGTCATATTTTCATATTCCATTTTGAAATATTCCGTTTTGAAATATGCCATGTTGAACGGATTCGGTTTTCAAGTGCACACGTTTTTGGAGTTGAAATTATCTTTTAATCGGTGTATAAGACAGCCGCGTAGACCTTTCCACTTCATGGATATTGATATTCAAACGTGGAAATTTTTGCAAGTTTCAAAAATTTTCTGTGTTTGATCAAATTTTTTCTGAGAAGATTTATTATCAATAATATGTCACTTTTATAATTTTTATTGATGCTTCTTATTAATACCTATTAAAACTAAGAATAAACATTTGGCTTCAGTCTTATGATTTCAGATATATTCTTTATCGAGTGAAAGTGTTGCATAAAAAAAATATTTTTTTTATGATTATTATAGATTTTATTATTATAGTGGATGCATTTTAAGGTTCTTTTCTGCACTTCTCGTGTCACATTAAAATTCCGTAAATTTGCACGTATTTCGGCTGCTGCTTAATCAATTCTGTGATTTAAATCTTCCACGGTTTGAATTTCAGTCTAATAAACCAGCTCTTTCATTCGAACCCAAATAAAAAAGTCCGATCACCGTTATATCCGGCGATCCGGCGGACCAGTTGATGGGCCCGTTACAACTAATCCAGCGGTTTCCTTAGTGGGAATTTAGAAAATCTTTTATTTGGCGGCCAAAATGCGGTGAAGCACCGGCGTGGTACAGCCTTCAAAAGTATGGGCAACTAACTCTCTACGTATAGGAATTCCTAATAATAAGCGCATTTTAGTTTCGCAGGTAGTCTAAATGGTCTAATCAGGTGGTTTCCTATTACACTGGCCCATACATTCACTTAGAATTTATGTTGGAAAGACGTGTGCTTTTTGAAATGTGGATTAGTTTCAGCCTATGTAAATTTTGGAAATTAGTTATTCCATCTCTATTAAATTGTGATATAAATGTGATGTCCATAAAATATTCATTCGTCGAGTGCTGATTGACAGGTCATTCCAAACAGTCCGTAAAATTAATTCGTCGTTATCAGCTGATACGGCGTTCTGTTTCTCGAAGCATTCTAAATGCAGATGACAATGTTCGAGCATCAGGTAAACGACGATTAGGAAACTGTCGGTACTCTAAACGAACATTTCTCGAATTTCCTCTGCAGAAACCATACACATAAACTATATCTGCGTACTCCTTGTTTGAATAAATTAGCATTGTTCACTAGTTTTAATTTTAATTTTTAAAATTGTGAAAAACTGGTCAAATCGACTATAGAGAAAACTTATTTTATTTAAAAACCAAATTAAATAAAGAAAAGGCTGCTTAAGATTTACAGGTTTAAAATAATGTTGGAAAGATTTTTTTTGGGAATTAACGTAGCACAAGAAGTACATAAAATGGCTCTAAAATGCATCCAAAATAGAGGAGAACATTCGATACATGAATTATAATTAAATCTAAAAAAATAATAAAACACAATAATTATTGGTCGTATACGTAACATTTTTACATCAGTCGCCCTTTTCCAGGTTATCTTTGAAACTGTAACACTGAACCCTAATGTTTATTCTTAGTTTTGGTGGGTATTAATATGGAACATCAATAAAAATTAAAAGTGACATATTGATAATACATTTTCTCAGAAAAAATTTTACCAAACACAGAAAATGTTTGAAACTTGCAAAAATTTCCACGTTTGAATATCATGCTATGAAGTGGAAAGGCCTACGCGGCTGTCTGATACACCAATTAAAAGATAATTTCAACTCCAAAAACGTATGCACTTGAAAACTAATATAAGTCGAGTAAAATACAAGCTATTAATTTTAATGTGAGTGTTGGTACTGGCTCGAGGAAATTTTCTTTTAAGCTCTGTATCTCAGTGAATATTGGAGATAGATACACCCCCCTCGCAGAAACCTTGTTTGCTCAAAATTGATCAAGGAATCACCCCATAAAGGATTGGCATTCAAGTACAAGACGTACCCGTATAATAAAATAAATAAACCTGTAGCGGTTCACCCAATTCACGCTACACATTTCAAACGTTGGATAGCGTCGCACATTCCAACATGATTACGCATTGGGTGTCTCACGTCGTTTATCGCTGAACGCACTCCACACGAGAAACCAAAATACACGAGACACGACGTGATGACGAAACACAAACAAAACAAAATAAATTTAAAATTAAATCGAATTAATAAATTCAGTCTGCTCTCAATCTCTAATGCGACAACACATCGCTCGTCGTGTTGGCCGCCCAAAATATATTTTCGCGACACAAAATGGTGGTAAAAAATAAATATAAATTTGTGTAAAATTATAAAATTAATTAAATAAAAATTATATGTTAAAATAAATTTTATTTGTTTGTGTCCATTATAAACTTAAACCTTTACTATTATAATAGGGGCATAAAATTTGCTCTATAATTATTATAGACTTCACCTTGGATGTCATCGTAAAATTCACTGTAGAATTCATCCCAAATTGATCTAAATTCAATATAAAATTCATTCCCAAATTTACCATATAATGTCTTCTAAACTAAAAATGCACCTTAAAACGCACCTTAATACTTCACAGTACAACCCAACCTTAAATTTCATCCTAAAATTCACCCCAAAATCAATCCAAATTTGCCATCAAACTCATACCCGAAATTTACTTTAAAATTCTTCCTAAAATTACGACAAATTAATTCTAAAATTCACTCTTAAATTCAACTTACAAGTCACTCTAAAATAAACCCTTTAATTCAGCATACTCTAGAAATCACCCTAACATTCACTGGAAACCCCTCTCTAAAACTAACCCTGAATTCATTCTAAAATTTAGAAAGCGAAAACCCTTAGGAGCTTAAATAAGAATTTTATCAAATTGTCAATCAATCTTATATTTGGAATACATCAATCTTGTATTTGGAATTATTGATTTTAAAAATGAATTTTGTAACATAGTTTGGAAACAAAAGAAATTAGAAAATTCAGGAAAATTTAGAAATTTTGTATTGTATTAGAATTTAATTTAATTATTACGAATTCGGGAAGGTAAAAATGAAAAATGGGAGTTTAAAGATCTAAATATTTACAGTTAGCATTAAACTTCGACGAAATTCGTCAAATTTAAGAATCCTTATATTTAGAGAGTTTTTACAACATTTTTGAAATTTAGAATTTAGTTAATTTAGTCATTCAATACTAAATACAATACATTAAATTTAAGATTTTGAAAATTGTAAATTTTAGGAATATGGAAATTTAAATAATTTAGAAATACAAATATATAGAGTATTATTTAGAATTTTTGCTTTTAGTAACATGTACATAATATGGTTCTTTAAAACAGGGTGCCAGGCAAGTTTAGTTTCTCCATCGCTTACCGGTACAAACAATTAAGTTTTTTTAAAAACATTGGTCACAAAGAATCTCAAAAATTCTAAATACGAATTATCAGTGAGTCAAAGGATTTCAATCCGATGTTTTTAATATTAATGTGATATTTTCATAAAAATGATGAATTTTAATTTGGCCGTTTGAATTTGATTTGGAAAGAATGAATACGTTTTGAAAACAGATGAACTTGATTTGTAAAAGGTTGAATTTGGAGTGCAAAACCTATACATATATGGAGAATTCCACGTAAAATGAAACCTACACAATATTTACAGAAACAGGTTTAAACTCTAAAAGCTATCTTTTTTCTGACTCCTTAACATTCTTAATCATCTAAATATGTATATAAAAATGGTGTAATAAATGTATGTGCGCGCATCAGTTGAGAATGGCTGAACCAATTGGGCCCAATCGTTTTTTCTTGTGTTCGCAATTGCCAGGAGATGGTTCTTACGAAAGAAAATTTTAGTAAAATCCACCGGAAAAGTCGGAAAACTCGGAAAATCGAAAAATTATGTTTTTGTACGAGATTTCGCGCGTATCCGATCCTGATGGTCTTTTAGAAGAGAAAAATTGGAAAATCTGAGTGGAAAATCCGGAAACTTCCGGAAAAACTCAAAGAAAATTGAATTTTTGTTTCTATGAAATTTTGAATTTTTTGCATGTTTTGATGATTTTGGATGCTGTAAAGCGAGAAAAGTCGATGCAAAGCTTGAAAAATATCAGAAAATCGTGAAATAAATTGATAAAAACACAAAGTTGACGAGATAAATAAGAGATGGCGTTGAGGTGTGATAATTAATGCCAGAACCCAATAGATGGCGTTCTACGTTGGCTTAGGCGTTGTGCAATTTAACAGGTATTCTTCTTGCATTGTCATTTTCGATTTGCGAACGTGTTATTTTCCTTGCTGCTATTAAACTGGAACTTTGAGTATTAATTCAGTGTTTTATGATATTCCAATTGTGTGCATTGCATTCATAAACGGTACCATTATTACAATCATTTGAAGTTCGGTGTGATTTTTATGATTTCGATAATTCTATCCAGAAATTTATTGGTGCTTGTCACGCACGTGTGATTATCAAATTGGATTGCGGGATTGAGATTGATTCGATCGGTAAGTTCATTTTTGTGGATTTATGGCTTCAAAGTAAATTAGTCATATGAATCATTGTAATTTTTAGGAATTGATTTTTGATTAAAATGCTGGCTATCAGACGATCGAACCTAGGATGAAGAAACCGTAATTTACAAAGAATGCACGGTGTCCGTGAGAATGAAACGCAAGAGCAACGCGAAGAATTAAATAAACAGAAACGTGCTCATATCGAACAAGTTCGCGCTGCACGGGCACAAGCTCAGGTTCGACAAAACGTAACTCGATGAAGAAGTGCAATGAACGTCGTCTTAAATCGCGCGGCTTTCAATTATGACCCTACAATCGCCCACAAAGATCTTCGCTGTGTTGATATTGGCGCATTGTGTGCCGTGTGCCGATATTGCCACGCATTGAAGTTCCAAGCAGAAACGCCAGGCTAAGTTGTGCCGATGGCAAAGTTAAATTGCCGGTTTTGACTTCGCCACCGGAGCCATTGCGTACTTATTTCTATGGAGATACAACGCTATCCAGACATTTTCTGCAAACACGCAACAGTACAATCAATGCTTTATTGTACTCATCATATTCAAAATTGCCCTCTATTTTAAAAATTCAAGAGCAAATTTATCATCGAAGCGGAGCGTTCATGCCACCAGCGCACAATGTTGGATGTACTCTGTGGAGTGGCAATAAAGAGGATTGCCACATGCGCACATCCTAATATGGCTTACTGAGAAGATACCGCCAAATGAAATAGATAAAGTAAGATCTGCCGAAATACTAGATCCCACAATAGATAATGGTTGTTTGAAGTTGTGACCAAGAATATGATACACGGACCATGTGGAGCAATCAATTCAAAGACAAAAGTAGAGGTAATGATGATTAGGTACTGGTAATGATGGTTAACTACTATATCGACGAAGAAATACATCAATGGAAAATCAATTACTTTGAAAGTGAGAGGAAATGACATTGAAGTCGATAATCGTTCGGTTGTTTCATAATTGCCACTTTTATCGAAAACTTTCAAAGCACATATCAACGTTGAGTATTCCAATTCTGTGAAATCCATAAAATACATTTGTAAATACGTCAACAGAGGTAGCGATATGGCCGAGTTTCAACAAGAAATAATTTAGATGATCTCTCAATATCAAATCGGCGGATATATCAGCAGCAATGAAGCTGTGTGGCGTATTTTAGGATTTCCAATCCACGAGAGGATCCAACTGTCGTTCATCTTGCATCTTGAAAGCAGACAAAGGGTGTATATCACGGTGCAAAACATAATGGACAGAGCAATAAACCCACCGAACACAACATTAACAGCGTTTTTTCTATTATGTCAAACAGAAGATTTTGCAAGAACTTTGATGTATGCAGACATTCAAACTTATTACACTTGGAACGCAACAAGAAAGATTTTTGAAAGAAAGAAGATAAGCAAAGCAGTATTTGGACAACCTGGAATATTTTCATCAAATGCTTTAGGAAGAATATACACTGTACATCCGGATAACGCTGAATGCTTTTATTAACGGTTGCTTCCGATTACCGTTCGTGGTCCAACATCATTTATACATTTACGAACAGTGGATGGAATAGCACATAATATGTATCGTAGTGCGTGCGAGACACTTCATTCGCTGGAAAACGACGATCATTGGGACAAGTCAATTGAAGATTCATCCGCTACTTCTACGGTACGGAAAATTAAAGTAAATCATATGGTGAATGCTATAAAACTTGCAGTTGAAACAGAGAAATATTTAGGAAAAGCAACAATGCTGAAACTATAACCTATACATAGAACATTGAGAAAACAAGGTTTACATGTTAGAATTGTTCGCAAGAACCCGTTTGTTTCAAAGAAAAATGTAGCTAAACGAAATCAATTTGCCAAAGAGTACCAAGGGGTAGGGTAAGGATTTTGAATTCTGGAAAACCGTGATTTTTAGTGATGAAAATAAATAGAATATTTATGGAAGTGATGGGCGTGTAAACGTGTGGAGAATAACTAATCAAGAGCTCAAAGAAAAAAATATGCGCCGAACAGTCGAATTTGGCATTGGCAGTGTAGTGGTATTGAGGGTATATGTCAGCTGCTGGTGCGGGGAGTTAGCGTTTTATAGAAGGGACTATGGATAAAATGATGTATTTAAATATTTTAAAAAATAATTTGAAACAAAGCGCTGTCAAACTAGAACTATCGGGAAGTTATCATTTCTACCAGGACAGTGATCCAAAACACTCTGCTGTAATAGTACGAGAATGGCTACAAAGAAACTGCCCAAATGTTATAAAAATCTTACACAATCACCCGACTTAATTGTCTTAGAGAATTTATGGAAACATACAGACAAGAAGTCGCTTTGAATTTTATATTAAAATTTGAAGCGTATTGATCCACTAGACCATTTTGACTGTTTCCAATATAATTTTAGATTTTATAATTTTTTTAAATCATATTATATTAACTGATGTTTCTAACATTCTTGATTGGATTTGAAATAAAATGCTTATTTTTTCATTTTTGTTCGATTTGAAATTTTGACAGATTTTTAATTATTTTCCCAAAAAAATGAGTAAATTATTTTCACTGTGACTCACTGTATATTTCAAAGTGGACATATTGGATCCGTAATCTTGAATTATAAAATTTGGACCATAAATTCGATAACAGCTACCATAAAAATCCCTGCGTACCAACCGAGTTGCATTACTAATATTAGGTATTGGTAAATTCTAAATTTTGGCATTTTATTTTGCAATATAAAATTACCAAAAAAAGCAAAATGCGCAAGTCTTCGTTTCATCAAAAATTTAGTTTAAAAGCTCCGGTGTCTCAGGTAAAATGTTACAAAAACTCAACTATTGAAAATTATATCAATAATTTTGTTTACAGATTGTATTGTAACTGGTAAGTAATGAGGAAGATAAGAAATTATTTTATTACAGATTGTTGCTGAATACACGGGCAAATACTAAACAAATAATTTGACACGTACCTACTCTGATACGTTACCGTATTTGATGCCACAACTTAACGAATAGTACGAATGTGTCCACACGTCTTCTCAAAAACTAAAGAAAATTAATTATTTGCCGATAAATATTGTTAATTGGTTTTATATTTGATTACATATAGAATTAATCATAATTATAAAATACAATACTTTGAATTAAAATTTTTTTTAAAAGCCACCGTGTTTATTATGGTGCCGGTTTGAATATCATTTCGATCATATTGTCACTCGCTTTTAATATTTGAAGAGAGTTTTCCGAGATGTTCCTAATCAAATTTACATTTTCCATTCTGCAACGAACATTTATAAATTCATCTGTTATCTCCAAGTATTTAATAGCGATCGTGTATTCAAAATTTGTTTTAACGCGAAATGATTCACCGAGGGCGATAACCATCACATTCCAGAACCCAGGAGCAGATTGTGTAAACCGAATTTTCCCACTTTCGCTTGTTTTTATATTTTTTGTTGTAACTTCTATTTCAATATTCTTTCTGTTCTTTTCAATTCCGATCCATAAGCCACGTAGAATCATGTCCTTTGAGACAGTAAATTTGGTTTCAAATGCTGTCTCACGTTTAATTTTGCGCCAATCATAATCTGGTTTCCATTCGTTTCTGCGTTTTGATATCCAAACATCATTTCCACTGTTACTCCCAAATAAAACTTGTTTCCCAATTGACATCATATCACTGTCACTTAGTAGTCCGGGATATTTATTAGCACAATCACGTATTTCGACACTCGACATTACGGGAAACCGAATTTTTTTGATCAGTCCTTCGAATTGTTGCCTTCCTTCTGTTAATGACATTTGATGTTGTTTGCAATAGTTTCCGATCCATCTGGCTGCCGCGTTAAAAATTTGCATTTCTGTCATGCCAGAAAATTGTTCTAACTGTAAAGCCTCATTTATTACATTAGGATGAAGCACTAAAAATTGTGCGTAGTGGTGATTGTTCTCGAAGTTGAGAGAGAATATACAATTACTTTGGTGCCGTCCAATTTCATATTTCTCAGTGACACAATACCCAAAAAAATTTAGAATCCACTCGCCACTCGTACAAATATTAATCACTCGGCTTTCCAGTATTATCACGTTGTATTTAACCGCCAGCTTCAACAACTCAACCGCATTGTCATTCGTAATTTTACATTCATCCGTGTACAAGAAGCGTATGAATTCCAAAAATGTTTCGTACGTACAATCGTTGATCGGTATTAGCTTCTTCTCGCCCAAAGTTTCTTCTAACTGCTCCTCAAACACCGTACTTCGCATCATTAATGCAAGCGAGTGGGCGTATATTATTTTGCCACCCACACTGAACTGTACGTCCGATAAGAAATTCCGATTGACTAATTGTTTTATAATTTCATGCATTCTAAGATGTGGTGTACAATTTAGTTTGAATTTCATTTTGTTGAAATGTTTCGCGTGCACTTGTCACTTAACAATTTTTTTTAAAAAAGGAATTTAATTGCAAGCGTTCAACTTAACTGTGGTATCGTATTAATGATATGCGAAACATTTTATTTTATATTTTAAAATTCTTATCTTATCTGTATAGGGTAACGATAAATGTTCGTTAAATGGTGACAAATTACTTTATCAATAATAATTTGTTAATTCGTTTGATTAGAAAGCAAAGAATACAAATAAATATTTTATGAATTCTTCATCAAAAGAATCAGTTCAGACAACCGATTTCTTTTTTAATTTTATTTTGGTGCGGAAAGGGAAAATTATACACTTTTATTGCACCGTTTGAATTATAAAACGGGCGATATTAGAATTGCGTGACCACTGTACTCTGTTTTTCTATAAAAGGTGGAAACTGAAAAAGAAACGCGGATTTCGTTAGGTATCAAACGCATATTCAGAAGCAGAAATAAATGTTGGCAAATTAATTTCCGCAATATTAAAAATTATATTTCCTTTTTTTTACTTCAACTGCTAATTAGAGATCAAACCATTGTTACATAACCATTTTATATTTTTTTAGCGAATAACCGAACGCCATCAGTTCATTTCCCCACCACAATATTTCCCAAACTGATTTATGATTTTCTAATTAAAAATGGAAATCCAGCTTACACACACCCATAAACAAAAGTTGTTATAAAAAACAAAATTAATTAAATTATTTAAGCGTATAATTATTATTCATCCTATATATACAATTTGTAGAGAGTGCGAGAGAAAGAGAGAGGCCATCGCTTCCATTAATTTTTCTTCACTCCACAGTATGTTAAATCAGAAGAAAGGCAAAGAAGCGAACGAACAAAAAAAGGGTTGCTTGGGGGAATCGTTATTGTTATAACGCTGTGTATGATGATGATGATGATTATCTGATGATGATGTTGTTTAACAAAATGAATTTTTCCATTTTTTCCTTTTTTTTGTAGTTGTTGTTTTTGTTGTATCCAATTCTATTTATTTATGAATAATTTGCATATAAAAAAAATGAAAATACAAAAAATTATAATTAAAAATTTTCTCTTCTTTCACTTTCCCTTCAGACACGAGCAAGCATTCGGTGCGGTGCGGAGAAACAGGAAAAATGAATTTTCTCTGTTTTTCTTCTCATTGTTTTAAAAAAAAGAAAATTATTATAATCATTTCAGAACATATTGTACTGGTTGTTACAATTTTTTTTTGTATTTTTATTCACCGTGTAACTGATTGTTGTTATTTTCTTCATAGCTTTGTGTAATTATTTTTCATATTTCATGAAAATTTATTTTCCATTCTGTATATCAGGTAAAAATATTAAATTAATTTTTGTTTGTTTGTTCCGGGATTTTAATTAAAAGCGGAAAATTTACAGATGATGGTTCTCTTCACAAATAATTTGTAATGGATTTTTAAAAATCCAGAGACTACTTGCTTGCAGGCAGATCTCCAATTTGAGGATAAAGTCAAATTCTGTCAATTAATTTTGCTATAAGATGCCCTCCCGCAATATTCTGAACCGCTGAGGTTCAAATTTGGGGTTAACAACTCTCAAATTTAGAATGAAACTTCTCATACTGTTAGAAACGAATTAGTGCCAATTAGTGCTCATTGGGAAAAATTAGTGCTAGTCCAGGGGCTGAGAAAATGGGAAGCGAAATTTCATGCAGATTTTCAGCAGAACCAGACAACTAAAAAAAATTTCATTAGCAAACATAATGAACAAATTGGTGCTTTCTACAAAAACATAAAAGTCCACAATTTTCATTCATAAAACGATGGAAAATGAAAATCAATCAATACCGATACTTCTACTACAAAACGATACCATATCGAATCATCCAAGACACATTATTCTTTAAATAATTTCCGGAATTGAACAACATCAATATTTGATATAAGCTATTTCCGACATATTTTCCAAAAACAACCTGTTCAAAATATTATACATCGCCAGCCACTACTTTTCCCAACTGTCTGATAATAGTGGATTCCACGTCGCAGGAACGACACATCTTTAGAGGCTTTCCACGAATTGACCCATTTTTGGACTCCTCATAAAATTGGAACTGCTGCTCAGACAATCCATGATGCGTCATCTTTCGAAATAGGTATACCAATCGGAAGAAGCACTATCTGAAGAATATAGCGGGTGTAGTAGGATATATCGCGCTAAATTAAATACATACAACAATTACAACGTATCTTAAAAAATATTTCCAGAACGTTTGATTACGTTTGAGTAGAAATAAAGCAATGAAGTGTTATTTGTATTGTTTGTGCTTTTTATTAGAAATCTAGTTTTTTGAAATTTTCTTATCGGTTGGTGGGGGTTTAAAACTTCGGTATGAAGGAATCTTAGAATGTTTTCGCTTATAAGCGAAATCGAAATATTCTGCATGTACTGTAGTAAAAGTACGAATTGGAAAAGTACGAATTGGACCTTTTATACATACTGGGACACTCCTGTGATAGTTTCTTAGAAGAATCTTAATTGTACTGACTAAACAAATCACGTCAAAAATAATGAAGTCAAGTAAAATACTCAAGTCTGGGTAAAAGATTAAACAAATTTTGCGGTAACATATGAATTGGTAACATATTCCCCGGGCCCACTTGCGTAATATGAGGTCAACGGCTACGTCTTATGTAGTGTTCACGTAACTGTAACCAAAACTGCTGGAATGAGTAAATAAATTTCCAGGTAGTGGTGATAATCATGTATGTTTAAATCGATTGTTGCTGACTCTAAATCTTTCTTATGATCTTGAAGGGAAGCTTGAATGGCATTGATCTCCGACAAGGTGCGTGTAGGGCTTGGTTTTACACCTAACGGATAGTGTTAATGTCCTATATCCTGTCTCGGTAAACGTATCTCCTTTCAAGACACAGTTTGGATGCAGCTCCAAAATACCTTCTCCTTCAATGAATTCAGTGGTGGTTTCGATAACTCCACTGCTGTCATATTCGCATATTTAGGTACCGAAAGTTTTTGCTTCCATCACAAATACTCACGCATTGTATCTACGTAAAGGAATTCATAGTGTAGTAACGTCCATCTTGTAAATCGGACAGCTCTTCGGAATGTTCGCTGTTATTAGTGCTGCTGTGTATCCCATCATGCAGATTATTGCGAGCGAGCATAGTAACACGTCACATGGTCACTATTCTCAATTGGAAGACGGATGATTTTGGTAATTGGCCTTTTAAACAATCCTCCATTACTGCTTTTTATAGTTATGACTCTAACTAAGCCATCGTTTCCACTATGGATCTATTGAACTTTTCATAAAGGCCATTTTCCTGGATGTAATTATCATCCTTAACGAGGACAAGCTCCCCTTTCGATATATTATCTTGTTTTTTGGCCCATTTGCTTCGTTTTCGTAGCAGTAACATATATTCGGTTACCCAAATTTTCCAATACTCTTGCGTTACTTTTTGCAGGAGCTTCCAACGTATTAAATTGTTGATATTTTCGTTCAAAATGCTTGATTCGGGCATTGTTCTCGTAGGTTCGCCTATCAGAAAATATCCTGATGTTAATGCTGTGAAATCAATAGGATCCGACGTCACTGGAAAAAGTCGGCGTGAATTCAAGCATACTTCTATTTGGCGAACTACCGTCGTCATTTTTTCAAATATTAAATGTTCTTGTCCAATTAACCTATGCAAATGGTGATTAATGGATTTAACAACTGATTCCCAAAGTCCGCCCATTATGGTGATCTTGGTAGTATAAAATGCCATTGTGTAACCTCTTTTGCAAGCTCTTCTGACCATTTTCCCGATAGTTGTTTTACTGCAAGCGTGAGTTCGTTCCGCATAAGTTTTGAAGCTCCTATGAAATTGGAACTGCAGTTACTATAAAGGTCCGAGCAAAACCTTCGGCGTGCTGTGAAGCGTTTGAAGGCTGCTATGAAACTTTCTGATGACAAATTGCCCACTACTTCTATATGTATAGCTTTTACCGCAAAGCATATGAATACTGCTAGGTAACCTTTATAGTTTTTGCGACCTCGACCTGGTGAACACCGTAGTTGGAAAGGTCATTCTAATGTATTTTTGGTTCAAGTGACCGAAGTTGAGATTCATTTTGAGATTCTAGTTGGTTCTTCTCTAGTTTAAGTGCTAACTGTTCTGTTATTTTCTATGCTAACATTTGGCTATCATGAAGTTCCTTAGTTGTTAGGTATCTCGGTAAAGATTTGGTTGTTCTTCTTGGAAATCTAAGGATATAAGCGAAGATCCTTACTGTTTTAGTGTGTGATGAACAGCGCTCTATAACACCTGTTATACCGTTTTCTTTCTTGACCGTGGCAATTAGTGCGCGTATCTCGGTCTTCTCTGGTGTGGCTTCTTTAATCTGTGGTTGTAGAGAGGCGTCCTGTGAATGATTAACCAGGTTGGGCCATTCCACCGCAATTAGTGGTTTAGTAACTTTGAAGCATTTAGGCTCCTTGATGCGCAATCTGCCGGGTTGTCCTCTGATCTTACATAATTCCATTGTAGTGGAGATAATATAGATTGAATTTCGACGATCCTGTTCGCAACACACGTTTTAAACTTATTTCGCTTTCCTCTTACCCAAGCCAACATAGAATCTGTCCAAGGAAATGTTTCGATATCAGGCAGTTGTAACTCTTTTTTTGTTTTTCTTAGTAGTTTTGCTAACAGCACAGCGGCGCACAATTCCAATCTAGGAATAGTTAATTTTGCCTATAATGGTGCCACTTTTGTTTTTGCAATCCCTATGGTCACCTTGCTATCATCGGCCTGCATCTTCCGATGGCGTCACAGAAACCGTGCAGTTCACCTAGCTCACATGCTTCATCCATCGTTGTAGCTTAATTTCTTCTAGCAATTGTAACTGGTTGACATATGAAATCCATTTTGTTTCAATTTCATTAAGTAATTGTGCACCCCAGTCTAAGCCTAATGTCCATAGTTGTTGCATGGTGATCTTTGCTTTTACGATAACGAGGGCTAGCCCGCAATAATTTTTCATTAATATGAGAATAATTAATTATGTTGTGAATTATATTTTAAAAAATATTAATTTGATTTAAAACACTTCTTCACTTCTTCACAATCAAATAATTAAAGAATTATTCGTCGGCTCTGAACGAAGATTTCATTGTATTACATAAAACAAAGATTCTTGAAATGTGTATGTTTTTAGATCCCCGATTTCACTTTACATTGTCAAAAGCGAATAAGGCAACCAGCATATCTTAAGAGCTATATGAGCATCAATATAATTTACTCGAACCACAACAAATAATCAAAATATCAAATAATTCGCCAAATTCCACATTAGCCTTGTTCATTTACATCGAATTCATCAAACCAGGACATAAACATTTTAATGAACGGTTACATTGGTATGTAACCATGACCAAACCGTAATCAACACAAATACAAATAGAAAAAACCGAGGAAGAATTCAAGCAAATTCAAAATTATTCTCCTCGACTATAGATATAAACATCAATTTGTTAGATTATTGGATGCTTCTAAAAGTCCAATTGCCTTATTTGAGTTTAATTGCAAAGGTCGTACATGGATATAACCAAAGTGCAGCACGAGCTTTGAAATTTTCCACTTTTTAGATTTTGGTACACCATATGTATATTCTGGATTAGCAACGTCTAGGAATTAATCCTTGCTATATGCCTTTAAGCATTATTATTCAATTACAAAAAAATTCATTTAGCATACAAAAATAAAAACACAACTTGTTGATTTTAGCAACATTTTAGCAGAATATTCGCCATATCCGCACATCATCATCGACAAAAAAAGAAAATCTAAAACCTAAATTTAGCAAGCAAACATCATTTCCAAATTACCTTTTACATTCGTTTGGAATAGCAAAAAAAAAAAACAAATCTCCAATAAAGAAATTAATTTAGTGAGATGATCTGTGTGCTTTATGGGTTCTGTTATTACATAGAATTTCCGGGTAGTCCAATACAAAAAATAAAAAAATTAAATAATATTTTTTATGCTTCTGCTGTTGCATAAAAAAACGGTAAACTTTTTTTTTTATGCAAAAGATCAAAAAGTTGTTTTTTATATTTTTTTAAATAAAATCAAAGTGAATTTTCAACATTTTTACAGGTCAAAAAAAACGAATATTATTATAAATAAATTATTATTGAATTTTTCTGGATGGTTTGGATGTGCACGAAGCGTGTGTGGGTGGTGTTGGTGGTGTGGAAAATATTTCATGAATACATTTTTTATTTTTTCGATAATGGAATCTATTGGAAAAACCAATTTTTTTTTACTTCTTTTCAGTTTTGTGTATTTTTTTAACGGAATACAAACGTTCGTTTATTACTTTGAGTTGAAATTTTTTAATGTAATTATTTAATTTGAAGATTGATGTATAAACTTTATGGTGCAGTTTTTTTATGGAAACTGATTAAAACTCATCCGGCTTATTTGAACTTGGCAGAGGTATAGAGAGATTCCTTTTAGCGAATTTAATTTTAGAATCGGTTAAGAAATAGCAAAGTTTTAGAATAGTTCGGCTCGTATTTCTTACCACAAAATTATTTACTTTCAAATCTCTCGAAAAATAAGCACTCCACGGAGAAAAGGTCCATGTGGGGCGGGTGTAACTTTTTGAAATCTTAAATACGAACCCCTATTTTATATTGCAGATTCAGATTCTATGGCTAAAAAAGTACATAGGATTTGTCTGAAATATTTTTTTTCGATTCAAGATTGATGGCGCTGTATCGACGAAATTCAATTTTTTTCGATTTCTCCTGCTGAGAACGTTTGCATACGATTCTTCAATACTTTTGCAATAAAAAATACTGTTTTCATGTTAAATACTCGAAATTAGTAAATAATTCAAAAATCATCACAAATTAAAAAAATTAAAAAGTTTTAAAAAGGTTGAGAAATTCTACTATTATTTTAAAATTCGAAGCTTGAAAAATAAAAAATTGGAAAATTTGGAAAAAATTTAGGGGTTTAATCTTTAGAGGCTTTGACCTCGGGTCTCATCACTGAAGGGTGTGATACTGCAGATAACTAGGTAAAAGAACAGAAATCTCTAAAAAGTGTTCGTATTTTTTTAATTTTAAAGATACAATTTTGCGAATTTGTTCAAATTTTTAAATTTTTCAAACCTTAGGAAATTTTAACGAATTCTTGAAAAAAAAAAAATCGAAATATTTGAAAATTTTCAAATATAATTCAAAAATCACCACAAATTAAAATTTTTAAAAGTTTTGAAATTTTTGCCAAATTTAAAAAAAAAAATTGAAGCTTCAAAAAATTTAATTTTTAAAATTCAAAAAAATCGAAAATTTTGATAGTATTTACAGATTTTTCCAAAAATTGGTATTACCTCGGGAGACACTATTCGCGCTAAAAGAACAGAAATATTTTCGAAAAAGTAATTTTTTTTTTGATAATTTCAAATTGTGTAAAGCTTTGTGAATTTGTTTGAATATTTTGAAAATATTCAAACCTTCTGAAATTTTAACGGAATTTTGGAAAAAAATAAAAAAATTGTAAATAATTCAAAAACTATCACAAATTAAAAAACTAAAGTTTCCAAATTTTTAAAAAATGCCAAATTTTAAAAAAATGAAAATATTTGAAAACCGGTTTATTAATTCTACAATTATTTTGAAATTCGAAACTTCAAAAACAAAAAATAAAAATTCTAAAATTTAGAGATTTTCCCAAATTTGGTATTTTGACGCGAAATTTATTCCTTGGTCGTGGGCAATTACTCATCAACTATAAACATTACCTTTAGTTTAAAGATATGATTGCTTAGGTTGGTCCCTTACGCATAATATTATCACAATGACGATCAAGGGGCAAAGGAACCCGCGCCGCGAACCTCTGATATCGGTCGATTTAAATGTTTGAAGGTTTGAACCAGTGTGGCGTGTAGTAAATAGCTGATCCGATGGTGCCAATTTTTGCGTAAAAAACCAGTGGTAGTTAATTTATTTTAAATTAAATTAATTAATCTCCACATAAATTTTAATTAAAAATTCAAACTACACAATAGCGATTTAAAAAGATTGAGGTCACTATAGCGAGAGAATGCTTCATCAGATCGGAGCAATTCGAGTATTAATTTGTTCTTAATAATACTGTGTCAAATAATTTAAATTAAGCTAAACATAAATTTTAATTAAAATTACAAAGTATAAAATAGCGATTTACAATCAAACAAGAGAATCCCTTATCTGACCGGAGCAATTCTGGGGTCCATTTGAGCGTAAAGAAACTGTGGCAGATAACTTATTGTTAATTAAAATATTTAATCTTTAAAATATTTAATTAAAATTAAAATCTACAAAATGATGATTTACAAAGCTTGAGAACATATGACGGGAGAATGCATCATCTGATCGGAGCCATTATAGTGTCAATTTGTGCGTAAAGAACTTGTAGCAGATAATTTATTGTAAATTAAAAAATTAATTTTCACATAAATTTTAATTAAAAGTTAAATCTACAAAATAGCGATTTACAATGCTAGAGAGCACTGTAAAGGGAGAATGCCTCATCTGATAGGAGCAGATGAGGCATTCTCCCGGAAGCAGTACATTCCGCCATATGTCAGTGTGGACTCCGATATACTTCTTGTGCTCTGCGGCGATTTCAACATCGATGTCATCGCTAAACCCGAATTCGTGCGCTTCATCAAGAACACCTTCGACCTAGACTGCGTCTCCAACACACTAGCCTCGACGATTTTTGGAGGCACTTATCTGAATCTCACATTCGTCAGGCACATCACCGCTGAGACCCTGGGCTTTATATCGTACTTTTCGAACCATCGCCCAGTAATTAATCGTTTGCAAACAACCACTGTACTCTCATTTCCTAATGCTAATAATAAATAAATTTATTTTAACAAACCCAAACATCGTGCCATTTTTCACACCGCTTATAAATGTTATCACGGGTAAAACACCTACAACCGTTTGGAAGACACAGCCTACCCTGAATTTTTTTGGTTTCCCTCGAAGTTTTATCACTGACGGGTAGTCACTTAAGATAACTACATAGATGTGCTAATTTTCAGATAACTATCGATGCCTTAATGATCAAAACTTCTGCACTATTAAGTGAGTTCAGAAAATATTTAGAGACTTATAATATTTAGTGAATATTAATTCCCGCTAAAAGAACAGAAAAACATTTTTACCTTATCGTTATATACAATGGCCTCTAAATATTTTCTGAAACGACTTAATTTTTTTGATAATTTCAAATTATTTAAAATATTGTGAATTTAGGTGAATATTTTGGAATTGTTCAAATTTTTAGAAATTTTAACGAATTTTGAGTAAAATTTTAAGTAGCAATTGTTGCTGGTAAACACATTTTAAAAACAATTTTAGCAAAATATGTAATGCATTTTATGTGACTGAGTTTAAATTCTAAATACGATTTCAACAATTTTTTAGTTAAACTAGAAAATTAGGAATCTGAATGCTTTTTGTTTTATAATAGAACCGCGTAATGAATAAAATCTTAAGTAGGAACTTTCATTAGAAATAAAGTTTAAATTACAATTTGATTTAACCAAATATATGAGCTTATAACTTAAAACTTTAGTTTGGAATCCGGACTGCCTTTAATAACAGTGAATTTTAAATATTTAGTTAAAATTATTCGAGCAAAATTTTTATTTTCTAAAACGGGGAAGAATAGAATAAAGTTTGAACTAAAAATTCAATTTCAATTCAATCGAGAGTTCGAGCAAAAATTTGGATGCAATTTAATTAAAAAATATTTAAAAAATGAGTTTGAATTCGAAATTAAATTAACACAAAATTATGGTTGAAATTAAGCTAGAAATTTTGTGATATTTTGTTTACAAATTAAATAAAAATTCCAACCTAGATTGATAAACAATTTGATTGAGCAAAAGTACGAGCGTATTTTTAGTTTAAAACTTGCTTTAATAGCGTGATTTCTTTGAAGTAAGATCGCTTACCAGTCCAAATTTTTAAGTGTTTGGATGTGGAACCATTTTTGGAGTATTTCTCCAGCACTTTGTAACCGAGGAAAGTTAGTTTATCCAACTTTATAGACAAAAACTTGATAAATTACATATTTTAGGAACATATTTTTTATTTTTTAGAACCTAAAAATCACAAGCCTAATCATGACAAATAAAAAAAAACATAAAAGATTTAAAGTTTTTCGAAAAATGCTAAATTTTAAAAAAATCGAGAAAATTTGAAAACGGTTTAGTAATTCGAAAATTATTTTAATATTCGAAGCAAAAAAAAAAATCGAAAATTTTGAAAGAATCTTAGAGATTTTCCAAAAATTGTTATGACCATGACCTCAGCTTGGGGCCTCATATCATTGACAGTAACACTTAAGATAACTTAATGTGGCAAACTTCAGGTTCCTACCTATATTTTAATACTCAGAATTTCGTCACTTAATAATCACGCTAAAAGAACAGAAGTCTGTAAATATTTTCTAAAAAGTGTTCGTTTTGTTTTCTTTTTTTTGGTAAATTTTAAATGTTTTTGAAAATTTCAAAGTATTTAAAATTTTGCGAATTTGTCCAAATTAAAATCACAAATTAAAACTTGTTAAAAGTTTTAAAATTTTTGCCAAATTTTAAATCGAAAACGGTTTAGTAATTCGAAAACTTATAAACTTAACTTTGAAAAATTTCAAATAGTTGAAAAATCATCAAATATGTATTTTAAAAATTGATGTTTTAAAATTGGTAAAAATTGGATTACGAAATACAATATTTCGAAAATTTCAAATAATTAAAAAATTACAAAAGATTTATGCTTGGAAATTTTTTAAAAATACTAAATTTTAAAAAAATCGGAAAAATTCGAAAACGGTTTAGTAATTCGAAATTTGAAGCTTCAAAAAATTCGAAAATTTTGAAAGTTTTCAAAGATTTTTCCGAAATTGCTATGTCGAAGGACGAGCACTGACACTTAATAACAACTAGATATGCTAATTTAAAAGAGTCCTTTTTGTGAAACCACGGAATGGTTAATCGACAATTCTGGAGTGTGAAAATCCGCATTGGCTTCGCCAAGATGAACATGAACGTCCTTGGACTGTCAACGTGTGGTGTGGAATAATTGGCAACAAACTAATCGGCCTCCACATTATTGAAGGCAGCTGGAATGAAAAACTGCCAACATGACTTGGAGACTTGAGCTTAGAAGAGCAACAGAACATGATGGTTGTCCAAGCACACTACACTAACCGATGATAGCACGTAAAATACTTGATTGTGATTTCAATTTTGTTCTTTTTATTGCAAACGTATTGCAGAATCGTATGCGTAGGTTCTCAGTAAGAGAAATCGAAAAAAACAATGAATTTCGTTGATTACAGCGCTATCAGACAAATCCTATGTACTTTTAGCCGTAGAATCTGAATCTGCAATTATTAATAGGGGTTCCTATTAATGATTTCAATGTTACCCCCGCCGACATTTTTTACGTAGTGCTTATTTTTCAAAATATTTGAAAGTTTCAGGTTAAAAAAATCACCCGGTATATAACGTTAAAACTTTAACGCGAGATTAAACCCCGAAGGACCCAATGGCGGAGCTACTTGTGATTTATGAATGTTAAAAGCCACGACTAATATCGCATCTGAAATTTTTGCAATCTGATATTTAGTAGCTGAAGTCATCAACCCGATTTCAAAACAGGTTCATCAGTTCAGAGCCACAAAGCAGCAATGACAAACAGTAGTTTACCAAATTACAAAATTACAAGAGGCCCCACCAGTTAGGGGGTCCAGATGGGTCTTGCATCCGCCGCACCCTTTTGTAGCCGGTCCTGATATAGTATAAACATGGTTTGGTAAAAATACTTGTAACTTTTATGGATTCTAACATTTTGTGAATTTTCCAAGAGTATCAATTCAAAAAAAAAATGCTCTGTTTACTCTTCGGCCTATACTTCAGCTCAAAATGAAACAAACGTTTCTTCGTCAGAAATCTTTAAATAAATCAATGTAATAAAAGTATTTTTTTGATAAAATTTTAGTAGATTAAAAAATATAAAAATTGTTGAGAATTTCCGAGATACTCTAGAAAATATTTGAAAACTCTCAAACTCTCTAGAAATGAAATTCGTTGGGAAACAAATTTCTAGTTTTCTCGAGAAATAAAATTTCTCGGTAAATCGCAATCTCTAGCTAGAACTTCTTATTACAAAATTATTTTATAATACCACTTTCATTATACTCGTATAATCAAAATTTCTTAAGATACCTAGACGCACGATACCCATGTCTTTTTGAAATATAACGTTGTTTCTGTGTTTATAAGCAAAAATCAAAATGCTCCATTGAAAACAAAATTTAAAATTGTATCCGAAGTGTGCTTGGCTGATGGAGTAACTGGTCACGTGTTATTTTTTTTTCTACATTTTGTAAGCAACAATAAAACCTGGTTATAACGAAACTTTAATTACAGTAAGCACTACAAAGCTAACATTAATTACGTTTACTGTTACGGAGCAGCCGCAGAGCGGCGCCCCTGGTAATTTATGAATATTAAAACCACGACTACTATCGCATTTGAAACTTTAGCAGTCTCAACCCGATTTCGGCAAAAGTTCATCACTTACATATGCATGCATTCTTTTTTTCTAAACCATTCAGGAAAATTGTAATTATGTAAAGAAATTGTATGTTGCTTCCTCTTGGTTGACGTAACAAATGCACTTTATACTCAACTTTTCTAATAAGCACAAACGCACATGGTTGTTAAAGGGTTAATAATAATAATAATACGAGCACAAATAATAACAAAAGCGTACGAAAAAATATGATTAAACTAACTCAGTATACATTAAAATTAAAAATGAAAATCCAAAACAAAGGAAAAACGGGAAAAATTGTACATGTTGGGTGTTGTTATCCAATCATATTTGTACAAAAAAATGGGAAAAATTATTACGGTGAAAATGTATGGTGTATACGTTAAGGGAAAAACAACAAAAATATGAAAAAAACAAAAAAAAAAGTTACGATAATACATTTTTCATTGTTATATTGTTTTGTATTCTGTCAGTTATATATGAAATTTTGTTTTAATCAAAAAAAAAAAACGGAAAATTTAAATGAAAATTTTTTTAATTTTTTTTTTTTTTTTTATGTTCTGAATATTATTTGTCTTTTTGTTTGTGTGCAAAATAAATAAATAAAAATTTCTATATTGTATTTACTGATGATTTCCCAATTCCATGATTTTGTTTTCCCATTTTATGTTGTTGTGTTATGCTATGCAGAAATTTTCTTTTGCGATTTTTTTTATTTTTTTATTGTTGATTTTTTAATAATATACATTTTCTTTATTTTATCATAATAATGTACAGATATACATATAACACACAGATAAACAAGAAATAAGAATGAAAAATACGAAATTGAAATATTAAAATAATAAAAAAAGCACCATTTTCTTTTGAAATTACATTACAGCAATAACAACAAAAAAAAACGTCAAAAGAAGAAAATCGCAAACAAATGAATTAATATTTTTTATAAACATTTATACAGTACGCATTTGATGATTACATGTGTCACATATTAGTAACCTTTTTGGTAAGACGTATACATGAATGTCAATTCACGTTTTATTTAAACCCAGTGTTGTGCTGTGTAGTCTACATGAAGTAATTAATCAGTTGTCTACTCGTTTAGACAATACATGTAGACAATTCAAAAATTGGCGTCTATAATGTAGAGAACGCCAACAATGTAAAAAGTGCCTCATTTATAAATAATAACAAGAAAGACATGTACCATCTGCCAAAGTTGATGATACATTGAGAAGAATTGCCTTATAACTTGCGACATCCACGCTTATTGAACGGACGGGTGATAAAAATGGCCTAGGTATAGGCGAATCACACTAAATGATGGCAAATCGGTAGGATTAAGGTGTAAAGTGACACCCTTGCTGATAATTTACCAGGCTGGGGACCATCTAACAAAGTTCAATTGTGAACGGAGCTTTCGGCGCAGGTGGGCCTTTCTTTCTCCGATACTCGTGGGAATCAACGGTTGGGTACGTTATTCCAATTACAAAATCCCAAAATAAAAATCCCAAAATAAAAATTCCAAAATTACAAAATTCCAAATTTTAAAATCCCAAATTATGAAATCCCTTTGTTAAGAAGAATATTTATTGACACACGCGCACTCATTTTTTTAAAAACATAGGCTTATTTATAAAAGCTCGAATCGATTAACTATCTTACAATTTTCAGAAATATTAACTTGTTCAAAATAATTATTACAAGAGTCAGGTCGCTCCCATCTCTAAATACAAAAATAATAATATAAATTTAGATCTCTCCAAAGGGACAGGAATATAGGAACGGATTATCAGTTCTATTCTACTGTATTATAAAATTATAAATATTCTGATGTTCAATCATATTAGTAGTCTGCATATTTCATATCTGAATTCGTTTAATTTTCCAATTACAAACCGAAATCAGTTCTCTTAATTTAATGTTCGAAGTTTAGAAATTTTGATTTATAACGCTATAGGAATTTTGTACTTATCATAAAAAAAATAAAAAAGTTTTTAATCAATTCAAATTTTAAAGGAATGTAATTATTTTATATGTACAAAAAATTGGTTTATGAATAATATATTCGTATTTAGGCCTCAATACAAAATGAAAATAGTAAAAAACAACAAAGGTGGGAATAATTTATATCATGACGGATTCTGTTACCATTTGGACTCAGAAAAAAAAAATATTTATAAATGGAGATGCGCAGAACACAAAACTAAAAATCTTTACATTTTTAGAGAAAAATCAGCACAAAATTAGTATGTACTTCGGTTTTTGATCATTCACATATGATCCTCGAGCTTCAGAAGTTTATCTTGCTGGCTGTAATGCAAAACTAAAAAATCAGGCTACAAATAGTTCCGTACCACCATCACAAATAGCTCGGGAAATAATTGTAGGCTACAAACCAAATGCACGCGTGTTTACCTATCCAATAAGATGGCACAAAAAAGCAAAATAACATGAATTCGTTCCAACAAACTGAAAGAGCCAGAAAATATCGATGAAATTGACATACCCTACTTAAGTTTTCTCGAAAATGAGCTTTTCGTTCTTGCAAAGAAGATAGTGCAAAATGAAAAAATAATTATTCAAGGAACCATAACTGGTTTAAAAGTATTGGCTCCTTGCTGGCTAATGGATGGAACTTTTTATGTTGTACCATCTGTAGTGTTTTGTTTGATGAGAAAAAGAGTAAGAAGTGAATTCTGATTTTTGTTATGAATTGCTTCGTAAAGCAAGTGAACATGATATTTATTTGAATCCACAAAGGATCATTACGGATTTTGAAAAAACATTTATTTAGCAGCCGAAGAATATTTTCCTAATACAGAATTAAAACGAAATTTGTTCCATTTATTAATTTATTTGATTTCTATTACAGATTTCAACAACTTTTCAGTCTATCTAAAGTTATTTAAATATTCGTTGGACACGACTCATCCCAAAATTAAAACCAACCAAAAACAAAAGTGCCGCCCCGGTGGCACAGTTGTTAGCATGCTTGCTTTAAGCTCTGGAGGTCCCGGGTTCGATTCCCGGCGGGTGATGAAAAAATCACGGCTGGTTTAATGTAAGGATCAATGAACTAATCACTCATTATCTGTTGTAAAAATGATTACGAAACTTCAAAAAAAAATGAAGCGGCCAAATCCCTCCATGGGATGTAGCGCCAGCGAAAAAAAAAAAAAAAAAAAAAAAAAAAAAAAAAGTGCTATTCCACTAATTTTAAAGTTAGCTACAAAGAACTGTACGTTTTTTAATAGAGAGCTCTTATCCAGGGCATAGCAGGGCATTCATTTTTTGGCCAAACAGTAATTCCGGAATTTTCGAATTTGAATGTTTTCGATTCCGGAATTGACTGTTTTTTAAATCTCTTTAATTCACAAATTAAAAATCAAAATTTTGTTAATTCGTTTAAAATATTAGATATTTCTATAATTAATGCTCATATGTATGAACGTTAGTTACTAAATCGCAGTTACGATTAGGATATACATACACATTTTTTAGAATTAAAAAAATTTACGGAATTTATGAAGTCTTTAATTATTATAAATTCTAAAATTATGTTTATAAACTCTATAAATTTTATGAATTTTATAAATTCTATAAATTGTTTCAAGTCTGTCAGTTCTATAAATTTCACAAACCCAAATTTTGCTGATTCTAGAAATTTCATAATTTCTATAAATTTTTTAAATTTAATAAATACTATGAACTATTCTATAAATTCTATGGATAAAGTTTTAAAATTTAATAAGTTCATTAAATTCTAAAATCTCATAAATTCTGCTAATTCAATAAATTCAATAAATTTTATTAGTTCTACAAAGTCTGTAAATTTTATAGATTCAATGGGTTTCAAGTCTATCAGTTCTATAATTTCTACAAACTAAATTTGACTTATTATAAAAATTCCATAATTTTTACAATATAAATTCAAAAAATTTGATAAATTCTAGTATTTCTGAAAACTATAAATTCTTTGAATTCTATAAATTCTATTAATTCCATAAAGCCTAAAAATTTAATAGGTTAGATTAGGTTAGTTGGAGTAGCATAAAATGTATCCTCCTCACCCTTACTGTATCTCGCGTTTTCGAGATCCAACAGGTTGCCCATCTTGATTTTACCTAACTATTTATGCAAGTATTTATAACAAAGGAAGTGAACCAAAGTCCCTTCCAAACTAGCAGAGAAAATTATAAACAAAAGTAACACGCCTTAACACCTTAATGCATTGCATTTGTATTATGAAACAAACGGCAATTTCATAAAAAAAGAAAGAGCAGAAATATTATTTAACTGGAGGTTAGCTATTTTATTGTGAAACCGGACATTAGTCCTCCAAATCTTATAAGTTCTATAAATAAAGTTTAAAAATTCAGTGAGTGCTTTAAAATCTACAAATCTCATAAAATCTGTAGTGTTTAGTGTTTATAACTTTTGTAAATCCGATAAATTCTATAAATTTTAAAATCCAATAAATTTTATGAATTTTATAAATTCCATCAATTTTATAAATTATATAAACTCTACAAATTCTATAAATTTTATAAATTCTTTGGATTTTATAGATTCTATGAGTTTTATAAATTGTTTCAAATCTGTCAGTTAACGTTTACTTATTCTAAAATTCTATAAATTCTATGGATAAAGTTTTAAAATAAAGTTCTTTTAATTCTAAAATCTCATAAACTCTGTAAATTCGATGAATTCGATAAATTCTACAAATTTTACAATAGTATTTCTAAAAATTCTAAATTCTTTGAATTCTGTAAATCCAATAAATTCTGTAAATCCTATGAATTCTATTAATTCTATAAAGTATAAAAATTTAGTAGTTTAGGTTAGGTTAATTGGAGTCACACAGAATTTATCCTCTTCACTATTACTGCACCGATTTAAAGCTACTTTGTGTAGTGTACAACATCTCGCACTTTACTGTTTTCGAGATCCGACAGGTTGCCCATCTTGAACTTACATAAGTATTTATGCCTTCTGCGTGCTAAAGCCGGATATGAGCAAAGAAAGTGAACCAAAGTCCCTTCCTTCTTCTCGTTCAAACAGCTCTTACAGAAGTAATTTGCTCCTAAACCCAACCTCCTTGCATGCTCTCCAAAAAAACAGTATCTAGCAGTGAGAGCTTAATGTTCTGATGAGCCCCAAGTCTAGTTTTGGCCATGACTTGACTTGCTTCACTACAAGTGAGGGTATTAGTCCACATTTCCGATTTAAGCGCTGAGTTGGGACACGCAACACTTGCTCTTTCCGGTTACCCTTATAAATTATGTTATAAATTTTAATAGATTTTATGAATTTTACATTCTATAAATTGTGTTAACTGACAGACTTCTGTTAATTCTACTAACTTAAATTGTTTTTCTATTTTTTATTTTTCTAAAAATTTCCCAATTTTTATAAATACTATAAATTTTATGAATCCTTTAAATTCTAAGTTTTTGATATTTTTCCGGAAGAAGAACTGATCAAATCATAATTTTTTGTTGAAACAACGTTCCCGCAATGAGCATTCTGGGCCATGGACAAGATTATTGAATTTGTCAATTATATCATCATCACCGTCCGAGCTTGGATTGCTCTCATCAAATTTATAACTGGAATTGGACGACGAGAAAGTTTCTGAATTTGTTTCCTTGAGCCCGAAACTGTCCGGGTCTTACTATGTACTAAGTACCTTTTTCAGTTTAAAAACTAAAAAACAACACAATACATATTTGGCGCAGGCGTAAGCAAGCATTATTGTTTTCCATTTGTTTGTAATCCAATTATAGGTGTCATGTAATGATGAACGCAAAAATCCTAAACAGATCACTTTTGTCAGTCTCTGATAGGCATCATTTTTTTTTTTGCAATTGAAGCAAATTTTTCTTTTTAGCCTGCCTTTGAATTTTCAAATTATTAGATTGTGTTATTCCTTAAACTAACTACCCCCTTAGATTGACCAACATTTGAGGAGTGTCTAATCAAAAGTGGCTATTTAATAATGTAATGATCTGGCATCTGGCTGTTTTAAACGCACATTAAAGATTACTTTTTTATAGCTTGTTTTGACTGTTTCTGATTTTAGGGACATTTTTGATAGAGAAATAGCCACTTTTGGTCCATTCTGATATCGAAAAAAAATTATAGAAAAAAATAATTACATGTTGGAAAATGTAAATAGCTACTTTTGATCACACTCCTCATTTCTGGGTCCCTTGAATAGTGACTTTAGAGAAGTTTCCCTGTATAAAGATTTTTTTTTAGCATAAGACAGACTTCAATAGTCTACATTCTACAATATAATTAATTCCGGAATTATTGTTTTCAATTCCAAAATAAACGAAACCAAAATATGTGCCGGTATTCCGGAATACCAAAATTCCGAAATCCGGAATTAGATGCCCTACTTATCAGCAATCAGTTGGGCAGGACTATTTTGAAGGAATAGCGCAAGCCACCGTTTCCATAGTTAAGTCGAGCATTTAAATATTTTGGAGTCGTCTTGGAGTTCATTTATACAATTTGGCTAAACCGAAGAGGAATAAAAAAATGTAAACAATATTATTATTTAAAGCAGGGCTTTCCAGGTTATGTCGATGGGACTTAAATAAATATCATTCGTAAAGTTGAGCTGTTCAATGTCAAGCAAATATTTTTTTTTCGCTGGCGCTACATCCCATGGAGGGATTTGGCCGCTTCATGATGAAGTTCCATAATCATTTCTTTAACAGACAATGTATGCATAATTCATTGATCCTTCATTAACCAGCCGTGATTGCTTCATCACCCGCGCCAGGTTTCGAATTCGGGACCTCCGGAGCTTAAAGCAAGCATGCTAACCAATGCGTTACCGGGGCGGCAAAAATATTTTAATAAAAAAATGATGGCTTATACCGGTTAATATTTAGCTAGAGAAGTTAGAAACGTCCCTTTTTAACCGGTAGATTTGTATGTATGTACAATATTTAGGAATTAAAAGTTGTAAACAAAACCGTTTCATTCAAGGTTTTCTTTCAATATGCTTCCGGGGAGGTCAATTATTCACTGTTAGAATGCGGTTATAACACTGAGGGTACAAAAAGACGGTCAAATTTTTGGTCCAGTCTGCTCATAAATTTTTATGATTTCTTAGATTTTCTTGTGTATTAGATTCTAGAGGCATTATTTTTGCGAATAAAGTAGGTACTTATTGTTATATAATCAACATCTAGGAAAATATTGCGAAAGTAAAATGTTATATTCATATGGTGGTAGATGTCAAATAGGGAATAAGTGAATGAATAAAGAGGAGTTGAGTTAGATGTTTTAATACGGGTAACAACAGTTAACAAGCATTCTTAGATGAAGTCAATTTATTCGTTCATCTTTCACTGTTATATTAATATTTTCTCGTGCTTATAACGATAGTATAGAAATTAACAAAAACCGTATGTTGTTTCTCCATTTTTAATGTAGATTATAATAACAACCATATTCATAATGTTTATTATTATTTTGTGGGCGAGCTTCACCGTCCATTTGTACTATATACGTTCTGTTCCATTTTCCTACTACATTTTCTCTGCTTAACATTTAGGAAAATTAAAAATTCATTTATCCATTCATTTTTCATTAGAACAATATTTCCAGTTTTCCATTGTTTCTAGATTTAAATAGAATGAAAATTTGTTTCGTATTTATACTCAAAGTTAGATAATATTTTTATGGTACTTCTCATTACTAATTAGTAATTACCTATTTCAACATTAAATGTACTCTGTATCTAATAGGAAACATCAAATATATCTAATTAAATATAAATTCCCCATACCTCTATGTACTTTACATGTATCTACACTGGATATCTCCATAAATGCAATAATAATAGTGTCTATTCTATAAAATCTGATTTATACATAAAAAATCCTTTTATTTAAATAAATGAAATTACAGATGAATATAACTTTGTATGTTGGATAGATATTTATCTACCAATTTACATACAGCATCCACAAAACAAAACAAAAAAGTTTTTCCTCATTTTACTCTCTCATTCTCCGTAAAATTTTCATTCATTATACGTATTTAGATAAAATAAAATATTTAAATAATTTTAATTCAATTTTCAAATAAAAATGTTGTTTTGTTCATTTTCCACAACCAAAATAAAAAATACAAGTAAAAAAGCATTGAAACAAAAACAAACCAACAACCAACTTACCAACCGTAAACGTAATAATTATTATACATATTCCAAATCTATCTACCTCCCGCACTATAGACATATTCTGATGGTTGGTTTGTGATCAAAAATACCAAACAAAGAAACAGAATTTGCGTGTATACAGAGGGAACATTTTGGTTGTAAGATCTCAAAATTAGGAAATAATTATTTTTTAAGGTTAGGGATTGTAGATTTGATGTTTGTTTAGTATATTTTAAGGATAAGAATTGATGTTAAAGCTTAGATTATTGTTACAATTTTTTGCCTGAACTATTCAATATTTGTGGTGTTCGTTTACGTGTATCTTCAAAAATCCATTTCTTTATTCTCTGTGACAATTGTTAGATACAGCAACCCGAAGTGAGGCAACGGAAAATAATCCACTAGTTTTTTCCGGTTAAGTGTGTGAACAATAGTGTAGCTAGCATAAAACCGAATGAAGCTCATCACACAAATCAATAAGAAATGAGTGGGAAGCATTCGTAGGTACATATTTCGGAATTTGGAAACATTAGAATTTGAAAATCAATTTGCACATTAAGGAAATAAAAAATTTCCAAAGTAAAAGAATTTTAAGAATTTTTATTAGTTTTTCAGAATTAAAAGAAATGTAAGAATTTTAGAAATTTATAAAGCTTGATGAGCAAAGAAATTTATGAATGGAGATTTTTTTTAAATTAGCCCAATTCGGAAGAATTTTAAAAAATTCGCATTCAATTTAAACTCAATTGCGATTTAATTTTAATTTTTAGTATTTTAATTATTTTTTGTATAAACTCAACATTTTTTTATTCACTAAGTTTATAAATAATTAAGATTGCCAACAAATTTTAGAAATTTAGAAGCATTTTAAGAATTCAGAATTTTTAAAAATTTATAGAATTTAACAAATTTGTTTCCTATAATTTTATAAATGCAGATAAGAATTTTAAGAAATCAATAAAATTTAAGAATTTTAAAATTAAAAGTTGCAGAGGAATTTTATAAATTTTCAAATCTCCAAAATTTTAGATATTTTGGGAATTTTAAGAACATAAATATGTGCATATTTTCAAAGTTTTAGATATTTTAAGAAAACAAATTTTGAGAGATTTTTAATAAAACGTCAATTTCAATTTTTAGTGCTTAATATTCGTAAGACTTGGAGTCATTTAAAATTTTTAAAGAACACTAAAGATACGAGTTTGGGAAATTCTGAAAAAGATTAAACAAAATTTTATAAATAACTAAGAGAAATTTTGAGATTAGTAACTAATTCAAAAATCCTTAAATGTTTGAAGAGTTTCAAAATTTTAAGAATCTAAGAAATTTTAAGAATATTTTCGGATAAAATTTTTGATATTAACGAGTAAACGTTTTTTATGAATTGAAAAGAATATTCTGAAATATAATTTTTTTTAAAAAAGAATTATTTTTTAATTTTACAACTTCTAAATTTTAAGTTTCAAAAATTTATAAATTTTAGGAATTTTAAGAAATTTATGAAAGCAGAAAAATGTTGATCTTACAATTAGTTAGAATGTTAATAAAAATTACCAGTCTAAAAATATTAATTATTTCAAAAATGCTTTGAATTCGGAAAAATATTTTTGAATTTTATGTTTAATTTTACGATTTGAAGAATTTCATAAATAAAATATTTTCAAATATATTAGATAATTTTTTTAGAATTCTAACATTTTAAAAAATTTAACACAACAGAATAATTTCAAGAGTTCTTTGAATAATAAGTACCTATTTTAAAATAAAAGTTTTACAAAAGATTAAAATTTTATAAAAATTGACGAATTTGACGAATGCATTGAAAATTTTGAGAATTTTAAAACCAATGAAAATTTTAAAAGGCTTATTGAATTTATTTAAGCAGAATTTAAAAAATTCAGGAAAATTTTAATAACGTTTCAATTTCAAAGACTATGATAGTTTTAGGAATATTAAAACTTCATGCGAATGAAGTTTATCCTAAATTGTGGATAGTTCAATATTTGCTACGTTAAATTGAAAAAAAAAATTTTTTTTAGTGCGAAATTTAAATTTGCGCAAAAATTGTGGAATTTCGTGAAAAATTGTTTTTCTTACATGAATTTTACAGTGAAAATCTGTGGAGAACTCATACTCTCTTAACCATTTTTTTACAGTGGAATTTCGAGCAGAATAAGTAATTCATTCTCTTACTCGCGTTCTACAAACCCGTGCGGGTAAATAAAAATAAAATATTTCATTTTCAAGTTATCACACGACCAGAAGAAAAATTGAGCATTCATACTGGAGGCACTGAATAACGTTAAATTAAGTTAATTATTGTCCAAAGCAACAGTAGCAAGAGAATTAGCAAAAATTAAAGAATCGAATAGGCAAATACTATTAAAGAAAAAAAGTAAGGAATTAGTAAATAATAGTGAAAAAGAAGAACAGTTATCACCCTTAGTGCCAATAATACCAATGAAAGTAGCTAAACAAATTCCTTTAGGTAAGGTACTATATTAACACATTGTGAAAATTTTAAAGGGGCAGTAGCATACAAATTAATAAACAAAAAACATCAGAAATAAAATCACTGGAAAAGCTAGTGGATGTTTAACAAATTATAATATAGTAAATAATTGGGAAATAATAAAACCACATCTAATTCAAACTTACGCGGATACTAGGGATATCGATACATTAGAGCTAGAACTATTTAATCAAATAAAACAAGATATAGAACCAATAGTAACTCTACGATAAAATTATTAACATAAACACATTATTAGCAAATCAGGTAAATTTAAAAGAAAACTCACAAGAAATTAAAACACATCAATTAGAAAAATATAGGAACACAAGTTTAAAAGTATTAATCACAGGTATAAAAGATTTAGGAGCAACACTTAGGGCAAGGGATCCGAAAAATCTTAATGAGACATATAATTATATTACCGAAGAAATTAATAAATATATTCAAATTAAAAAAACATTCCTGTTAGTCAAAAAACTGAAAATTTCTAAAAACCGAACGGAAACTATCCAAAACAATTTTCAAACAATCGAAATTATACAAATGGTAAAAAATTTTCAAATTCAAATTACCAACAACCATCAACATCTAGGTTAAAATAACTACCTAAATCAAAATTTAAACCTCAGACGAAACCAAAATCCGAATTACCCACAAAAAAATGCTTATTAACCTTAAATTAAACAAGAAAACAAACCTCCATTTAAACCTTTTAAAAAAGTAGTAAATAAAAATCATAATTTACAAGAATCTTTACAAAACTTCGATGAAGAAAATTTTTCCCAACAAGCCTCGGAGAACGTACAAAACTAAACAACCAAAAATCAAAAGATTTACATTTTATTATAAACCAATAAAACACAAAACTATAAAATGTTATTAGATACCGGTGCAAATACAAGTTATATACGTCCAGAATTAGCCAATTTTGAAAACTGTACACCAACAATTTTAAAAGTAAAATCTATTCACAATGAAACCTCAATACACCTTTAAGACATCAATTCAATTTAATCAACCAAAAAATCTGTAAGACAATCAAATCGTAAGATTGCCATCAGCAAATCAAGTATCCACGCATTTTAGGACGTTGTAACTGGAAAAGTTATATTCCAACAGTGGTACATGCCACCAATGAAGATGATCCGGACCGAAGAAAACAATTTTGCAAATCAATAGCCCAGGGTTATCAGCAGTGTATTGACCACAACGGTAATAATTTTGAACATCTGCGGTAGGAGGAAAGTTATACATTTGATGTAGATTCTATAGCAATTTAAATATTAATTATATGTGAATAAAAACTAAAGTTATAATCATTCAAACTGTGTAATGTGTATACATTTTTTTTTTTGGGACACCCGGTGTATAATATTTCGGAAAATGGCGAAAATATTCAGGTAACGAATAGAAATAAAAATGCTCTAAATAATAATATCACTGAATTAGCTACTCAGGAATTATTAGATCAGTTTAATAATATCAATGTTGGCGTTTTTTACCAACCTAAACTAGATCAAGGAATTCAAGAGACCAAAACTTCTTTGAATGAATTTAAAACACAATTACACTTTATGATTGATGAAAATCACGTGCAATTGAAGCAAACACTCATGATCAAACATGGAAATGAATATTTTATATTAAATAATATAAAAAAAATTCCAAAATTTTCCGAATATTCCAAATTCAATATCGAGAACATCTTGGAAAACTATTTACGAACAAAACATGTCACTGCAATTTTTTGCAATGATTTCATTTTTAACTTTTATTGAAAAATTTAGGGATTCAAATTTAAAAATAATAAGAACAAAAATAATTAAAGAAGAAATAAATGATTCTTTAAAACAAGCGGAATTGATTATCAAAACACATAATCATGGGCGCATTTGCTAACAGCCAAACATAGGCAACTGCCTAAGGGCGCCAACTGAAATAGGGCGCTTGATTTTTTTTTTCAAAATTTTATTAAACATAATTTGTTTTAACCGTAATTAGAATTTATTTGTATCAACACGACGTCGCTATTTAAAATAATCAGTAAACGGTGTTCAAACGAGTTGTGAGCATTATACGAAAACTTGCTAGCCGAACATTGCCTTTAAGAGGAAAAACACAAAACATTGGAAACGTCAATAATGGTAATTTTTTGATGGAAGTGGAATTAGTAGCTGAATTCGATCCCTTCTTGGCTGCCTTTATTGAAAAATATGGAAATCCAGGAAAAGAGAGAACTTCATTTTTATCGTCAATCGTATTCGAAGAAATTATAATATTAATGGCCGACAAAGTAAAAGAATAAATATTTATGGTAGTAAGAGAGGCAAAATATTACTATTAGCGATGACTCCACTCCAGATAAAAGATGGTGGGCCCGAGGAACATTTTTTTGATTTTTTTTGGAAATTTTTGGACATAAAGCTGAAGATATGGAGAAGGAAATAATACAATATTTAAATGCAAATAAAATTCAAATCAAAAATATGAGAGACCAATCATATGACAACGCTAGAAACATGTCTGGCATTTATACGAGACTTCAAGCACGAATTAAGAAATAGTTCCATTTTGTGTTTTCACACTGTAGCATTGAATTTTGAAATACATTTTATCAAAGTGATCGTTTTTTAAATTTATGTGACGTGTTTCTTTGACGTAAATTACGAAATCTATGAATAATTTTCCAATGACTACTCAATATTTTGTTATACAAAATATAACTCACGTTGCCCCTAGCAGCACAAGCACATTTTGTACCTTGTGTAGCACATTCCATGAACTTGGTTGGAAAATTTGCAACAGATTGTTGCCGAGATGCAGCAACATTTTTTTAATTTTTTGCAAGAATTGTTTAACTTTTATCTTCCTTAACTAGTCGTTGGTTAGTGTTAACTACTGCTTTAAATGAAATTTTGCCCAAATCAAGAGCAACTCTTCTTCAGAATATTTTTTTTTACTTTCAACAGTTGGTACCAAGCTCTAAAATATAATTTACTATTTAGAATTTTAACAAACATTAAATAGTGATAACAAATTATTGAATAAAGTATAATTAATTCCAAATGAAAATTAAAAAAAATTAAAATTCTGATTTATCGAAAATTTAATAATTGTTATTTAATACCAACTCATAAAACTAAATATATTTAATATATTTACTCTAATGGTAAACACTGCAACTAGGTGAAGAAGAGAATTTTTCTATTCCTTCTTCTCAGCGGAATGAAACTCTTCATTCCGGAATGACAATACACGGCATTGTTGTTGTAAAATTGCCAATTGTAAATTTTTTAGGTAAAAAAAATCTAATGAACGGGTCCGACTCCCGAAGGTTAAGTTTTGTTTCATATGGGAACAGAATATGAGAGTTTGCAAACGTTTAATTTTTGTTTCACTTGACGTTTTGAGTGCTTAAAACGGTATTTTAGCGGCCTATTAAATTTTTTGGTGATGTACAATGTGCCCAAGTTCATAAATAGTGAAAGCTTATTTGGATACAAAGAATTTGAATATTGAAGTATTTGTTGAATCTAATGCTCGAGATGTTCCTCTATATTAAGGATTTTAATAAAAGCTTATTTAGTAGCTAAATTTTTTTTTTTTAAATCATGCAAAATGCTAAAAAATGGCAAATAAACTTTTGTGTGGCCGTTTTGATCAAAATAACACAGTCCAAAATTTAGCTACGAGCTAAGCAGCAGCTTATACCTAACTGGATCGTTTTAATATTCTAACTGATACAATGTGAGAAAATACATTGTTTACAAAAACTAATAAATGCTAAAGCGATTAAGTTCGAGACCGATGAATTTGCATGCACTTAACTTAAAAGTGCTGAAAAAACTAAAGGCTGATAAAGCTTCATAATAACAAATATCAATCTGTTATAGATTTATGATGTGCACACCAAATACAGAAGCTCTTTCGATTATTGGAGTTTGACAGCTTCCTCAACGCTTAAGATTAAGGTTTCAAATAGAATTTTGAATTAATTTTGATCATATGCCAATAGAAGGTTTTTAATATATTTGGATTATACTATTGGATAGGAAGTCTTTTTAAATAGACCTCGCAGGATTTTGAAAGCTTTAAGAGAAATATATAAAAAAATTCTATTTAACGCTGAAATCTGACTTTTCAAGCTACATACTTAAAGTTTCGGTAAAATGTTGGAATTGTCAAGAAAGCTTGGGGCTAAAAGCAGAAACTAATTGTTCTTCTGACGTTTTTATTTGTTAAATAGAAAGCTTGCATATTTTCGCTTGCATATTTCTCTTCAAGTTTCAAATACTTTAAAATTTTACAAAAATAGTTCAGTTTCAGTTAGTATCAATTTGACTAAAATTTAAATTTAGAAAATAGAAGCTTATCATTCAAAAATATGTCAAAGCATAATCCAAGTTAACCGACCAACCTAGGTTTTCATTTTAAAGCTGCATGAATTTGGAAATAATTACAGATTTGCAAATCTATTTAAAAATGCTAACGTAAAATGCTAAAACTTAGTACGAGCTTATACCCAACTTAACTGTAAAATTAACGTGTCAAAGTCTTTAGGTGCTGAAAGCTTTTTTATTTAAAAAACAAATCATTAAAATTCGTGATCAATATTTCTACAAGGTTCTAATTAAAAGCTTCATTCCACAAAATACAATACCGTTTACCGGAACTTTAAAATGTTGAAAGCATTTTTAATTTCAAAAACTATTAAAAGTTTGAGATCGATGTATCTAATTTTTAAATGATTCGTTCATAAAATTAAAGCTCAAAACAATTATTAAGACCCATAAATGTTGAAACTTCAATATTTTTTTTTTCTAAGTATAAAAGCAACAAAATGTTTGTAAAAAGATATTTAATATTTTGAAAGTAATATAAGCAAAATGGAGCTTAAAGCTTTGTTATTTTTAGAAAATAATAAAGCTTTCTTTGTATTACAACTTATTTTCTAAACATATCTTCAATAATAATAGCTAAAGGTTAGCACTTTCTTAAAGCTCTTAATAGATTAAAAACGTTTAGGCCAACTTTTCGATATTCCAAATTTGCAGAGATTATATGGTTTACTAACAGTGATAAATGCTAAGGCTAATTTGTATATTAGTGCATAATTTTAATAATACTGAAAGCTTGGAAAGCTTCGTAATAAAATTTGTTCAGTTCAAATTTAACTTTGCTAGCGCAACATCAATCTGTTATGGTTTATGATGTGCATACCAAATACAGAAGCTCTTTAGATTTTTTCGCCATGGTAGTTTCCTAAAGCATTTCACTAGCTTTCTAAATGTTGGATTTTGAATTAATTTTGATCATTTGTCAATAGAAGGTTTCTAATGTGTTTTAGGTTATTTTATTGTCGATTTTTGCAGGATTTTAAAAGCATTAAGGGAAACATACACATAATCGAGTAAAATGCCAAAATTTAGTACAACCTTATACTCAACTTCAACTTTCTTGAAGTGTACTTTGAAAAATTTTTATTCGAAATCAATTGAATGTTTGAAATCGATTTGTTTTTAAAATTAAAATCTCAAAACAATTATTAATGCATTAAAATTTTAATACTTCAAAGTTTATAAAAGCTCAATTTTTTTTCTATAAAAGTTTACAAAATGTTTGTAAAAAGCTTTGTAATTTTATAACAATTGAAAGCTTTCTTTAATAATAATAAAAGGTTAAGGTCTTATACCCACTTTTCGATATTTCAAATTTGCAGAGATTGGATAATTTTAATTCGTAGTAAAAAGCAAATTAGTGAGTGTGTGATTTCCTCAATTCCGAAAGCATGAGTTAAAACCTTTCAATAAAAGCTACGTGTTTTCAGATACGGTTGGTTTTTGCGAGCTTAAAGAATTAATTAAAAGCCGAACGCTTCAAGAATTTATATAAAAGTAGAAATTAATTAAATTTCGTTCATAAAAATATAAAGCTCATAAAAATGATTGCAACATTTAAATGTTGAAACTTCAAAGATTAAAAAAACTGCCAAAAAATATTGGCTTTAAAAAGTTATTGGATGTGTATAGAGAATGAAAAGTGCCAAAACTGGTGAGAATGAAAGTGCCAAAACTGGTTTGCAAAATTGTTGAAGATGCACCACGTTCCGGAAGGCCAGTTGAAGATGATGAAAACAAAATAAAGGCATTGATTGATGCAAACCGCCGAATAACAAATCGAATTCCACCGTTCATGATCACGTGAAACGCCATGGTTTCATTTCAAAACTCGATATATGGGTTCCACATGTTTTTAAAGAAAGAAATTGTATCCGTCGCATTAACATCTGTGATATGCTTCTCTGCAGAAAGAAGTTTTTCATTGTTTCAAAAGACTGAAAACATATTTGCGATCAACTAAATATAAAAGAACAACGTTTAAACGCATTAGCTATATTGTCAATAAAAATAGAATTTACATAGAATTTTGATTATACTGGAATAATTGATGCTTTCGCAGACAAAAAAGCTAGAAGAAAATTTTAATAAATATGTTAATATGTACAATTATTTTTGTTGGTTATTAAATGAATATATTAACAATAACAGCAAATATGTAATTAAGTTTTCATTATAGTGTACAGCAAATTTGAAATTCTCTGTAAAATTATAGGGCGCTTCAGTATGCTTTGGCTAAGGGCGTCAAAGGTACAAATGCGGCACTGCACATAATCAAAATCATAGAGGAATTAATGAAAATTATGCTCGAATAAAGAGGAAATATTTCTTCCCACAAATGAAAGAATTAATAGCAAGTTATATTAACAAATGTGAGATGTGTAAACTAAACAAGTATGATAGAAAACCCAATCAAATAAAGTTTCAAATTACGCATACACCAAGCAGTGCTTTAGAGATAATACACGCAGATACATTTTGTATGCTAGGGAAAACCTTTCTCACTCTAATAGATAAATTTTCAAAGTATGGAATGATTGAATTTATTGAAAATAGACAAGACAATTACCATTACTAAAACTCTCTAGAAAATTTTCTCACGAGAAACTATACCAAAACAAATAGTATTTGATTCTGTTGCAGAATTCACATCAAACCAAATGGAGGAATTTTTAAAAACATTCAATATACAATTTCACATTACAACTCCAAAATCTTCTACAGGAAACAGCCCAGTAGAAAGATTACATTCAACTATAACGGAGCTAGCTAGAATTATATTTTCTCAGAACAAAAATTTAACAATAATATAGAAAAATGAATAAAAATACATAATGTAGTTTAGAACCCCAAACATATGAAAAAGACGAAATAGTTTATGAACAAGTAGTTACGATTTTACAGGAGACAAATTAAAGCCAAAACTCATAAAACATTGTAAAAGATAATGGTACTACAGTTAAAACAAATAAACGTAATGTTCATAAAAGTAAAATTAAAACTTAACTATTTTTTGCAAATTAACAACCAGTACTCTGTCTCAACCCATCGAAATGTTAGGCATGTGTATAATAATAAAGGTATAATAGGATTAAAATTAGCTGAGGCCTAGAGTAATAAATAATTATACAAAAATTAGATCATACTATAGAACTAGAAGATTTTAAGATAAGTTTATTAAACATAAAAAATAATTTAGAAAAATTAGAAACCACAATTAATTAAAGAAAAGAGTTTAACAAATTACCATATAATAGTGGCTAGAAATAGATATAAAATAATGGTAGAGGAATTAAATAATATTGTACTAATAGTTAAAATTAAACGAGGACTTTGGAATCCTGTAACATTTAACATAAATACATAAGTATGTAGATACATATTTTCAAAATTTTAGGTGTTTTAAGAAAAAAGATTTTGAGATATTTTTAATAAAATGCCAATTTGAATTTTTAGTGTTTATTATTCGTAAGATTTAGAGTCATTTAAAATTTTTAAAGAACACTAAATATACGAGTTTGGGAAATTCTGAAAAAGGTTAAATAAAATTTTATAAATAACTAAGAGGATGCACAAATTTTGAGATTAGTAACTATTTCAAAAATCCTCAAATGTTGGAAGAGTTTCAAAGTTTTCATGTACAATAGGAACTGTCAGTTATTTGGTCATGTGGTACAGATCATTGCTATATGGACCTTAAATTTCGATTATGTGATGAAAATCACTTAGTAAATATCTTCCCCATCAGTGATTTGGAGCTTGAATAAAAATGTGTCGCATTGAAATGTGCCAATTGTCAGAATAATCACACTGCCAATGATCCTAGCTGTCCAAAAAAATCCGAATATATTAGTATAAAGAGGAAACTACAAAGCCAATCTAAAATATCGCAGCCTGCACGTAATTTTAGGCCACCACCGCCAGTATCAGATATCAATAATTTACCAACACTACCTGCTCTTAGGCAGCAGAACTGGTGGAAGATTCCAGTTCTTGTTGAAACAAATTATAAATCTACGTTTCTACGCATCCCAAACATGATGAACTATTTTCGATTTCGGAGATATCGAAGATTGTTGAAGAAGTCATCGGCCATTTCCAACAATCAAAAAGTCAACAACTTCAAGTGATATTTGAAATCTCGGCTAAGTACAGCTATGGCGGTAACAAATAATATAAAAATCTGTTTTTGGAATGCCCATAGTATAAGAAATAAAATAAGTGTAACAATATAAACAATAATGAAACAGATGTATTGATTTTAACCGAAACTTGGTTACAAGTCTCGGATAAAATGTATGCATTTAATTACAAATTAAAGGCATTACCGTTTTAATCAGTCGGAAAATTCAGCATTCTCTTCTTCGGCTTTACGAAACTAAAATAATTGAATGCCTAGGGTTTAATATAATTACGGAATCTGGAAACTTGAAGTTTATTTGTGTGTGGCGATTTGAACGTTTGACATAGGCTGTGGGGTTATACACTAGCTAATAAAGCTGGCAACGTAGTGTATAATATAATTTCAAACCGAGGTCTAAGTGTTTACTATCTGAATACTCCTACATACATCCCTTATTCCGCAAGGTGTGAACCTTCTGTTTTGTAGATATACATAATTATATCTAACAACATTCACACTATTGCACAGCCATACACCTCTTCCCAACTATGTTCTGACCATCTGCTGTTATATTTCATATTAACACAAGAATTTGTCATCGTGCGCCCCCCTATGACATTTTGTTATAGTAAAACTAATTGGAACTTATATAAGGAAAAACTACAAAACACTACCAAACTAGATAATTTTACACCAACATTGTTTAACACTGCTAATGATATCGATGAAATAACAAAAGGTAATATCTCAAATATACAACACACGCGATGCTGCTGTGACTAAAGCATTCTCACATAAAAATACGGATCTTGCGCTACCTGATCCGGTGAAAATTTTAATTAAAATAAAAAATTATCGAAGGCATCAGTTAAAGGGGTTTATCTGGAAATGAAAGCTGAGATTTAATTTCAAATCACTCAGCTACGAAATACGAGGTGGGATTTGCTCCCTCCTTTGCTCCTTGATAATTTTGGGAAAATTGAAAATTTGCTATGAATTCAATATTATCTTCGAATTTGAAGTTCACTTTCAGGATTTGAAAAATTTTAGAAATAATTTTTTTTTTTAATACATTACAAAAATTTTGTAAATTTTAGATTTTCTAAATTAAAAGTATTTTTAGGTTTTTCCAAAAATTCAGAAAAATATTAAGAGAAATATTTTAAAAATTTAATACATATTTTATAAAAAATTAATAAATGTTTATAAAGAGGATGTTTTTTTATATTGGATGTTTTAACCAATTCGCAGAGTTCAGGAAAATGTTAAAAAAATTTCGACTCCATGTATTACAATACAATATTAGTACTTTTAAAAGTTCTATAAATTTTAAAAAGTAAACTAATTTTAAAGGGTTCTAGATGTCCAGTAATTTCACTAATATTAAAAACGGGCATTTTATAAAACGTAAAAACTACATAAATTTAAAAAATTTACTAAGCAACAGAACTAAAAAAAAATTTAAAATAAAAAACTATTTAGAAAAATATGAAATACCTACTACAAATTTTAAAAAATTTAATTGTTCTGAAATTTAACATTTTATTATTAAATTTCTTTAATTATGGCTATACCATATAGTATAGTTCAAGATTTATTCGACAACTAAAATTGCAATTTTTTTTCCTTTTAAGAATAATTTTAAAAATCTTAATAAAAATTTTTCTTCAGATAAAATTTTTGATATTTTCGAATTTTAAGAATTTCACACAGTTTAGACGTTTTAGAAACACACTTTAGGATTGCTGAGAAGATGGTAGATTTCCATTTTTTCTTCTTTTTGTGCGCTAAGGCTTTGGTCACGATGATTTAATTTTCTATTTTATTTAAAAACTGCCAAATCTTTCTTATTGTGACAACTTTTTTATATTTTTTTTTACAATTTAGGAGTTTAAAAAATTTTAAAAGTATTAGACTTTCTAGAATAACGACATAAGAGATAAAATCATAAAGAGATAAACGACACCAAAATTTTAAGAATTCCATTTATCAGACTATGTTTGAAAATTTTAATTATTTTAAGAATTTTATGAAGGCTGAAAAGTTTTGATTTTAGATAAGAACTTTCAACTGCTCCAATTTTAGGGAAGGAAATCTGAAGATTTTAAAATTTTCAAAATTATTGTACTATAAACTCCAAAAATTATTTTCAAATTTCTAGTTTCATTTTCGGATTTGAGAATTTTACAAGGAGGAAATTTTAGATAAATTTTGTAATTTATTTAATTTTAACACTTTAAGTAGCATTTTTAAGAATTTTAAAAGTTCAGAAGAATTTCTAGGGTCCAACTTAAAAAAAATGTATTAATGCAGAAGAATTACAAGAATTCTCTGAATTCAGATTACATATTTCATTTGTTTAACAATTTTTTGAATTAGGATATACAAAAGTTGTGGTTCAGTAACTCGAAGTGTTTACTATAAGATTGAATAGTTTATAGAGTGTAGGTAAATCCGTCACAGAGAGCGTGTATGCCACTTCAATTTTTCTTCTTGTGGATGCCTCTATTTTTGCATTATCTCAATGTTTGGTATTTTGCACTTTTATTTTGTATATCTCACCGCGCTTAATCGGGCGGCACTTCAAATAACCAATATCGATGAGTACCGATCCATTTTCGTGTCGACGTTTTAGATTTTTTTAACAGTTGGGGCTAGTTCGATTATTCTCTCAGTTGTTGGATTTCATGGTATTTTAAAAGACAAGAAATTCTACTTTTTGAAAGATAATAGCTCAATTTAAACCAGAACACAAGTATCAGTATGTATTTAGTAGATCGATTCTTCAAAAGTCTGTACTGGTTGAACTGTTATAGAGTAGAGCATTTAAAATGGCAGCCTAGGCGCCTAATCGTTTTTTTTTTCGATGGAACTATTTTGCCTACATTCACGGTGGTCTACCAAACGTGTCGCTTTATCTACATGTTCAAAAGTGGCAAACAATTCTAATGAAATATGAACCCTTTTTTGTACACTCTCTTGAGATTCCCTTTTGACCTGTTGTGCTGTCTCTACTTATTTGTGAATTCTCTAAAAATTTGAATTTCGAAGCAACTTAAAAGTTGAAAAATTGTTTGTTTATTACTTGCTTTTACGATAATAAAAAAATTGAGGTGTGACCAACACACAACTTTCTTTTACGAACGGCGATTTTTAAGAGAGATTTTAGAAACTCTATCAGTGATAGAAAAAATTAAACAACATAAATTTTAGAAATTTTAATAATTTCATCTCTTAAAAGAAATTAGAGAAATTTTCAAAATTTCTTAAAATCTTCGAGGAGTTGTATGCACAAATGATAAAGAATGTTAAATATTAAAAAAATTTCACGAATACAGAAATGTACCAGGACTGTAAATGGAGATCCTCTATTAACTAGGCTTTTGTGTAACAATGGATATAAAGCTAGACATCTCGTAATGGTGGCATTATGCTACAATCTGACTTCTGATCAATGACCGGTATTAATAACACTTACTGCTATGAATGCCATCTCAGAATATTCAGCAACTCTTAATGATAAAACGCACACGCAGTTTAAATAAAACGATCAAAAATCTGAAAATAGCCTCATAAAAAAAAACGCGACGCCCTTGGTTCAATACTACTCCAATTGTCTAATGATTCTTGTGGAAATTTGTTGGCTGACCTCGTACTGAATTCTGATTTCTATACTCCTGATCTAGACTTCTATTTTCTCGGCTAGGAATTATTCAGCTCTATTACGGAAATTCGTATATACTTCTTACATATCGCTCGTTAAGTGAAAGTTCTGATCCCAAAGCGACGAGACCCATTTTTGAATAAACAGCAAGAAATGGGGTCAAATGGATATTTGATTCTCATAACGAAAGAAGTAAATAACTCTAAACAACTTGAGTGTGAAATAGAGAGTGAATCCCTTGACATGTGCACTACGCCAATGTAATAAAAGTATACAATTGATGGAACAATCAGGTTCAGTATTGGAATGAAATGAAACTGATAGGAACGTGATGGCCAGCGAATGGGCGATTCAAAAAAGCTATCCATACGACAAAAAGAAAGAACTGAAGGGACTATGTGTCTCACGGACATAGACCACAAATAAGCGCATTGCGGGCATAAATTTGATATAGAGTGGGAAGTAAAATGAGGCGTGAAAGAAATGTTTTGTTAGATCCTGCAAAATAAATCAAATCTTACAAATTATAACGGATGTTCAGAATAATTTAAGTAATAGTAATAACCTGAATCTGTTGAAAGTTTAAAAGAAACGTTTATAGAATTTGAATGGAATGAGTTCCTGATCATAGAATGATTGCATTATTGAGTTTCGAGGCAAAGGTATAACTTTGGTGGATAAGCATTAAATTACTGGAAAAGTGGAAAGAATACAGATTGGTTCCAATTGCCAAAAGAGGGTGCGACCTGATTATGGCAATAAACTATAGGGGAGTAAATATGTTGAATGTTTTTATTGAATTGTGAATGGAATAATGAAAGGCAGACTCCGAAAATGTTGAATGAAAATAGTTTATTGCTAGTAACCACTTTTGGTTTCCGATGTAATCGCGGGAAAAATGTTATCTGGGAAATACGAAACGTATGATTATGTTCTTAGGGAACTGTATCGTCGGGGTCTTTTTTTCATTTATTTATTTACTTATCAAAACTGGATAAATATAGCAAAAATTTTAACCCATCTAGTCTCAAGCGGAACCGGATTCCAACTTGTAAACAAACTAAATAATGGCGGGTTGTTGCAATATTGGGACGGTTAACTAGCAGTAATATATTGCTGTTACGAGCCGAATAAATTTTTATTTTATCGTGTAAATAAACAGGAACTTGATTATTGATAATTTTGTAGACGAGTAATAATGATCAATAATAAAAAAATTAAATTATTGTACAACCAAACAATTCTCTAAACTTGGCCGAGCTATGATCATATTTCCTCAATCCGTTGACGCATCTGGCTATGTTGTTTAGCGTAACCTGTAAAATCTTTTCGAGTTAAAATCGCAGTTCATCTAAAGAAATGTACAATACTAATAAAAGTTATCGACCATTTAATGAAGATTGGATTACAAAATATGGAGTAATTAATAAAAATTTTAAGGCGCTCTATACTTTGGTGTAGTGATCGTTGGTTTCTCGAGTTTATAATGTTACACGTCATTTTGAAATAAAATATTCTAATTTATGTTCAATGCCGGAAAGTGAGAAAAAGAAAAGAGAATTTCCTTTACGCAAAAATACTGTCAATAGATGCTGTTATAGATAGGTACCCAACTGGAAATATAATGAAAGAAGAGTTGGTAAAATTAATGACAATTTCTGGAAAAAACAACGCAGGCCCAGACATTTTTAACTTATATTCAAAGAAGAATTTACCAAAACGAAAATTATTTTAAAGCAGATAGTATCAATTACAACAGATAGTGCTCCGAATATGGTTGGCATACATAATGGTTTCGTAAAAGTTTTGAAAGAAGAAATCAATCACCCAAGAAGAAATCAATCACCCTTTGAGAAAAGGCCAGGTTAAAATCGTTTGAAAGCGTAATTCCCAATGTGACCAAGATTATTAATTTCATTACTGCTTTTGCTTTAAACCACCGTCAGTTTACCACATTATTAAATGAAATTGAAGCACAACATTCGGGTTTCTTAATGTATAATAGCGTTCGACGGTTAAGTCGCAGGAATGTCCTCAAACGATTTGTTGAGTTGTTAGACGAAATCCGTCTGTTCTTAAATGAAAAGGAGCAAGATTATCTGCAGCTGATCAATTTAAACTGGCTAAATAAATGACTATAAAAAACCTTTCAAATTTTTTCTCAAAACTTAAAAACCGAATAATTAAAATATTTCTTTTTCTTAGCGGTGCACTTAAAAAAACACTAACAATTTTAAAGACAGGCCAAATAAAATCGAGACATTAAATAAATATAATTTAATTGTTAAAGATTCCAAAAATCTTGTTACTATAGTCTTTTATAAAAGATTTGCTGAATTTCGACATTTACACGAAACTTTTAAATTTTGAATTTTCCCCATTTCAACTATCCTAGTTAGAGTGGCCAAAATGCGATAACCTGGAAATGGATTTAATTGAACACAAAGCTGCATCTGAGTTCGAAATTTAAAGATTTAAAAAAAAATTAAAATTCCACATTATGCGTGTGAACAATTATTTTGAATTATGTTAAATCAACTGTAAGAAATGGTTTGGGAACTGATTTAACCGCGGCATGTGCTGGATTAAAGACGTCTACTTATATACCACAAATCGATTAGTTATCATCTACGAAACAGTAGCATCCTTCGCATTAAAAATTAGACAAAAAATATTGAATTTACTTTTCTTCTTCTGAATTAAGAAATAAAAGATTATTTATTTTGTTTTTGTTAAGCTTAAAATCTGAAAAAATTGCAAATTAGTTAAGATTAACATGTGAACGATTCGTAATGACCCGCGTTGCAATGATAGTATTTTTTATGGCCAAAATTGACCCACCATCAGATTTAGGTTGGCCATCCCTGGACTAGAGAATGTTATAATTTACAAACTTGACAATTTTTAATTTTAACGTTCTGTGTTAAATAGAACAGCATCAATATATTTTTTCTTATAAGATTACGTATCTTAAAACAATAATAATTTATAATTAAAAATCATTAAAACAATACCACTGTCATACACATCATAAAAATATTCCCAACATTTTGTAAATTTCCCCTTAAAATAAATTTATTAGTGCTTTTGCTTTGTGGTTGTGAACGGAAAAATAACCGAACCCAATTATAGATAATCCATTTAATACACAGCTGAAACAAACTTAGAGAGGAGAAGAATTGTTTTATAAGAAATAGCGACGTTGATTGGTGCAAAATAATATTAGTCAGCAATTCAGCATAGTCAATATGAAAGGAGCGAGAAAAACGATCAAAAATTTAAAAACAAACGAATGCTTTTCAAGTTTTTTCATGACGGTTTTTTGTTTTATAACCGATTGAAAAAAGAGAAAAAGCTATAAAATGACACCAAGACATATTTAAACTTAATAAAAAATACAATTTAAGGTTATTAAACCAATAAAAAATTTTGTGTTAAGCATCTGCATAGTATACCTTCTTCTTAGCCGGATGGATGAAATAAATCAGCAAACAATTACACTTTAAATTTTTATATATTGATCACTATACAATTTTGTACAACCAACAAACACTTCCACCTTCTTCAATTAACGCTTTTAAACTACTCACTACTGTGCTGTGACTGTCTCTCTTTTTAGTTTTGTTACTTTATTTTATTCATTTTAAATGCTTCTAGTGACATCTGAATAATTATTTTTCTATTACTCATCTAGTCAAGACTCAAACCAATAAATTTAGAAATTCAATTATGAGAATTAGGCCATTATCAATGATTTTCCAATAATTATCTATTTTAATTCATTAGAAATTCTTAACAGAAAACAAAATTAGGAACTTATATTTGGAATTTATCTGTCCTTAACGGGTCCTCTTAATCATAATGAATCGTGACAAGGCTTCTTTACCGTTTAAAGGATAAAGATATCTCCGCTACTTGGCCGCAGTATGAAGTAACAAAAAACTCGTATATTCGGAAAATAAAAAGATCTCTTGAAATTTTCCACCAATTTATCAATGTGTGCGACTGCTACATGCGCATCCCCTACATGTCTTTCAAACCAAACCCAGAGGGACATATAACCTCAACTTATACATTATGAATTCCTCAAATGTTTTCTCATCACCAAGCTCTACAAGATCCCTAACCTTCATAATTCTTTCATTAGCGACCCAATTTGTGTTTAACTTGATACCGTAAGGCTTATCTAAAGTTTTAACTCCTACAGGATAACGATGCAAGTCGGTACGCAACCAAATTAATTGCATACCCTTCACATGTCCGATCATAGATGATTATTCGGATTATTCGGCCAACCTTAGAGTTGAGATCCTTTTTCTTCGCAAATAATTTATTGCAATTAGTTTCTATCGTGAATTCTACCCCCAGTAAATATACGCTCCATTTGCAACTCGTCCCACCTAAAAACTTCATTTTTTTAAATTCAGCCCAGTCAATGAATGCCCTAAGTAGTAAACTAACGAGTACCCCTCGATAATTCACCGAAAATAGCTCGATAGCCCAATGAATGATCGTAAATTCGAGATGCTTTTTGGGGGTCGGAAACTTCTCTATTGATTCAGTTTTTGCGCTAATGAGTTCAATACCCTCCATTCATTTAATAATACTACTTAAGACTCTACACTAGAACAAATTCAATGTTAAATTTGCATCCCTAAGCGCCTGTAATATTGTTTCTAATCACGATAGTCCTTCCGAAATGGTGTTACTGGCCATAACAATGTCATCTAAATATGCCACAGCTATAGCTACCGATGATTACCCAAAACTCTATTAATAAATAATTGCGAAACAGCCAAACGCCGGTGTTCATCTTGTGTTATAAACGCCGACTTGCGTTTAGATTCTCTCTCTACTGACACCTTCTAGCCTGCTAGTAAAATAAATATTACTTATTTATTAATTAGGAGTCGAACTGGTCTCCTACCAATGAAAACGGAAACTGCTGTCGTATAGCCATTTTATAACTTACGCACAAGCGCTAATCTCTTGATTTTGTTTCTAACAAGATCGGACGACCATAATCGGACGTTGAGTTTTCAATAATATTTCCTTTGAATTTCTCATTTCCGCTTGGACTGATGGGCCAATAGTTCTTAATTCTGTAGTGATTCGATCCCTATACTTGAACCGCAATTCACTTTTAGCTTTCTGTGTTTGGTTGGTTTTAGTGAAAGTCGTAATGAAATAGTCTGAATAGTGAAAAGTGGATAAAAATTGGAACGTGGTATAACGGTAAAGAAAATCATGCGGCGTAAAGTAGGGAAATAAGAGAAATATTAGAAAAGAGAATACAAGTGGGTGTGCGTATAGAAGTCTAGGAAAAAAAGGACGATTAACAAGTAAAATTTTGTGGATTAAATATCAATTTATGATTTATACGTTAGGGATAGATGATTATAAGCACATGTCATACAGTGAAAAATAAGTAGCGGTCTACCTGTTAGACTATAGTTGAGGCTTATCAACGCATGGCAATCTTGAGAAGATTAATGGCAGCCAATGGATTGCTGCAATGATAAAATTATGACAAGAATTGAAAAAAGGTCAAACAAGAAATGGACTGTGAGGCAAAGGGAAAAATAAGATGCGCTATATTGGACGAGATAAATATCATCAGTGTGCAAGGTTGTAGGGCCCGAAGATTATCTTACCGTTGCTAATCGGGAGTGTCATGAAGTTTGAGTGGTCTTACGTAACGTAATTATTGTAGTAATTTATTTTGCATACCCGTATTGTGTGGCCACACATGCTTGGTTGAAGATTTGTTTTCGTGTTGGATGGATCGCACGATGAGTTAAGTTATAATGGCTGTACGTTTGTATTAGTGTTAGAAAAAGTCGATCACATCTCAATTGAGGTATTAAGTAGACAATTTGACTAATAGGATTGAATTGGGGTTTGTTCGATCGATTCGAATATGCGGGTTGAATTTTTGATAATTTTAAATAAAAACTATATGAAATATTTGTTTGAATAAAGAAACTTTATGCTTAAGACTAGAAAAGGAGAAAGCATGCAGTTTAACATGTTCCTCCTAACCGAATTAAAGATGGAAGATGTTGTTTAATTGAAGAATTGAGTTATGAAGTTAAAAGGACTGGCTAACTCTAATTTTTTTATTGAGTTATAATTTTCTAGAGTAACAAAATGAACGATGAAGCACCTCCAGAACTGCACGCGGAAGATTGTGAAATGCTTGATGAGGAAAAAGAATCCAAGCAGTTGAATTAAGAACGGTTATATATTCTAAGAGAACAACATATTGAGCCACTGGAACGTTTCTTTTCTGAAATATCGATTGAGGAAGGTTTTATTACTATTGACGGTTACCGAATTGAATAGAGGTCAAAAAAACTGAAGCAAGTTAATATTGGGCAAAGTGGTAGTTTATCGACAGTAAAAGACCCCGGAGGTCGATTATCTGCGGCCGAATGGCCGGCATTTCGGGATTTGTTCTTAGCTGAGGTCTATGACAAGAGGTATGACCCAGTCACCAAGTTGCTTTATTTACAGAAGGTCTGGTTGGAAAGGCTGCGCTAACATTGGATATATGACAACTTATTCGTGATAATTACGAAGCAGCATGGGAAATTATGATGAAAGCATACAAAAAACTCATAATTCGTTACGGGTTATACTAGACTCCCTAAATGGTGGAATCAGACAACTGGAAACCATTGCGGGGCCAGAACAATTGTGGAATCAAGTTTGGATCCGTTACGCGAAACAACGCTTACCTCAGTGCACTTTGGATGCATAGGAGCAACATCGTAATCAGGATGGCGCAGCCCGCCTGCCAACACTGGGCCAACTCGAGCAATTTTTGGATATCAAATCAAAGGGGCGACGGAAATTTGAAGAGAATGACTTGATGAAGGCGAATTAGTACGACCAATCACTCAATTAAGTTTACTACCAATGGATAAAGGAGAAGTCACATCTGATGCTGGTTTTCCTTAGGGTTTCTCAATGGAAGTTTTCCCTAACGTTTTCTCAGTGTCCTAGAGTAAATGCTGGATATTGATTATGGAATTTCGTATACGAGAGGATATGGAGAAGAACATGTTTGTACCGCGCTAGTTGTATGGGAATAGTAGGAAAGAATAATCTAATCCAACATGACGATGGGAGCCATTGTGGAGTCATTTTGCTCAATATAATTATTTGCTAACACCATCTGAGGTTCTGAAGTATTCCTAATAATATTTTTTCCTTTTAATATTTACTAATGTTATCTATGGATGGGAATTTCCTAACTACTATAAGCAAACCGAACGCAATATTTTATGTCAAAGGGAAAGTGTGTTTTTATTCAAATTGGTTCCGGTGAATAATAATTTACGATTACAACAGTTCTGACGAGGATGGTGGAAATATTAAAAGATTAAGAAAAGAAAAGGTTACAATAAAATGGGTGAGCAACCTTAAGTATAAACCATTTTTGCGATCGATAAGTTTGATGAGAAAATATCAAAATGGAATCGGTGGCAACAGCGACTGGAGGGAGCATTTACTGTTTTTAAAGTCGGAAATGAAAGTCGAGTGTATTTCTTGCTGCATTATATAGGCGGTGAAGCTTTCGACATTGTATGCGACAAAATAATGGCGGAAGATCCATATAACAAAAAGTATGAGAAAATATGTACATTACTGGAAAAACATTATAATCCAGCTCCACTTGAAATTATGGAAAATTTTAGATTCCATCTACGAAAACAGCGAGACAACGAATCAGTGCAGGAGTATTTATCGGTAATTAGACGATTAGCAATAACCTGCAATTTCCGCACCTATTTAAACACAGCATTACGGAATCAATTAGTATTTGGTCTTCGCAGCGAAATAATTCAAAGTCGATTGCTTGAGGAACGGAATTTGACATTGAAAAAAGCCATCGAAGTAGCTGCTGTTCTGGAAATTTCCTTAAAGGATGCCGCGCAATTGCATAGTACCGCATCAAGTTCAGTAAATTTAATTACGGATTACGAGAATAAAAGTAATAAACATTGGAAAAGAAAAGATAATAAAAATTGTAGTCTCCAAAATAAAACTAGTAATAAAAATAAAAGCCAAAGTAAAATTAAAGTGTTATAGATGTGGATAAGGATTTAAAATTAAAGGTCATTTAAAAAAAACTGAATGCAAATACAAATCAAATTGACAAAGTAAATCCAAATAATATTGAAATGGAAGAATTTTTTATTCTACAATTAGACAATGACGCAGTTGCAAAATTGTGGCTTGAAATAAACGTGGAGAATAGGGTTATAAAATTTGAGTTTGAAACGGGTAGTCCGGTTTCAATTATCGGATTAAAATTAAAGGAACATATGCTCTCTGTTTTGGAATTACAACCTACAGATATTAAATTAGTTACTTACTGTGGTACGAAGCTGGAAATTCTGGGATACGTGTCAACCCGAGTCAAGTTTGAAGACAACCATTTACAATTAAATTGCAATGCGTTATATTAGGACGGGAATGGATAAATAAATTAAGCGTTGATTGGAATAAAGTACTCAATAGTGAAACGGTAAATGAAATTTCAGCCTTGACAGGAACGAAAGACATGAGGGTAAATTACCTTATTGCCAAATACAAGTCAGTTTTCGACAGTTCAATCGGTACAATTGAGGGACTACAAGCTGTCTTATCCCTTTGAGCCCTTGCGGTATTACAATGAAACCACAAACAAAACAAAACCATTTTTGTAAATGCGTAGATTACATTTCGTTTGTGGATAAAAAAGTTTAATTGCATATTATGCATATTAGTAAATTAGGAAGAAAATATTTATTGAGCGATCAAGAAAAACTGAATTCGAATGAAATCGAATGCATACTGATCGAAATACCATCGAACACTCCATGGGGTCAGATTCGGAAATAAGAAATTGATGACAACCCAGAGAATTTTGATATACAAAGTATGGCAGTAATTTTAGAATCACGAAATATTCAATCCGACATTTTAGATGAAATAAGGGAAGATGAAGATAACTTAACGTTACCTGAACTGAGGACGCAACTGCTAAAAGATAAATATATCTGGTCAAAAGATGCACAATACAGTAATAATGTAATACATTTCACAGAGGATTACGGGCCAAATATTCCCGATGATGCAGAAAGCCCTACTGAAATCTTTTTACAAATATTTCCGGAACATTTAATAGAAAATATTTGCTTTCAAACAAATCTATACGCAACTAAGAGAAATATAAATTCATCTCATTCATTTAGAAATACTACATCCGCAGAAATAAAACTTTCCTTTGCTATTAATATATTGATGAGCTTGAAAAGGCAGGCGAGTTATAAAGATTATTGGTCATCCGACCCTGATGTACGAGATACATTTATAACATCACTAATGCCAAGAGAACGGTTCAGTTGATTATTATCCAATATCCATTTTAATGACAATTCGGTAATTCCCAAGGTAGGGTCTGAAAACTTCGATAAACTTTACAAAATCAGACCAATGTTAGACATTCTGGGGCAAGCATTTTTGGAATGTTACAAACCCGGTGTGTACCACTACCAATCTATTGATGAAAGTATGATAAAATTTAAAGGAAGTAGCACGATAAAACAATTTATGCCTTTAGAACCAATAAAACGAGGGTACAAAGTATTGGTTAGAGCCGATAAAACAGGGTACGTAAGCCAGTTCCAAGTGTACACAGGCGAAATAGCAGATGTTAACGAAAAATCTTTGGGTGCTCGTGTTGTAAAGGATTTAACAACCACTCTTGTTGGTAAACATCATCAAGTATATTTTGATAATCTTTTTAACTCTGTCAGTTTGCAAAGGGAATTGTGGTCTCTTGGTATTTATAGTTGCAGTACAGCAAGAAAAAATCGAAAACATTTGCCAACCGATCTACAATTGGATAATATCTATGGAAAGAGGATCCTATGACTGGAGAGTTACGCAAAGCGGAATATTATACGTAGAATGGATTGACAAAAAACCGGTTTTAAGCAACTTTCACAATCCTAAGGAGGTCACAACTGTGACTAAAAAGCGGAAAGATGGGGCGTCGCAGCAAGTAACATGCCCTCACTTGTTTTAGATTAAAATCGGCATATGGGGTATATCGGCAAGGCAGACATGTTTAAATGCTTATATCAGATAAATCGAAAGTCTAAAAATGGTATCACAATGGGGCAACGATAGATGTTAAAGAAACCGGCAGAAAACTAGCAACACCTAACTGGAACCGATTCAGGACCAACGTTCCGTTGGAGAGACGTTTCGATAAGGTATCGCATCTTCCGATGCATTCAACATCCAGACGTTGCAATCTTTACAGCTCATCCGGTAGGATTTGCAGAATACGGTGGACGTGTAATACTTGCGGTGTGGAACTATGTGTTACATCACAAAACAATTGTTTTGCAAAATTTCATTGCAATCATAATAAATAAAGAGAGTGTAAATCATACAGACGTGAGTGAAATCGCACCATTAGTAGGCAACAGGCAAGAATCAACACTTGGAGCCAAAAAGGAAACCTGCGAATCATCCGGAACAAAAAGTATACATATTTCCAAGGGAATTTTAAAACCCGTATCAATTCAACCATAGGAGAAATCCTCGCCAAATGAGGCTAATAATACTGTAAGTGAATAAAAATTATAAATAAATATTTCGACAAATAAATAAGCCATAAAATAATAGTAATAATTAATAATCAAAGGAAATAAAATAAATATTTTGACGAAAGCTTAAAATAATAATAACAATAGTAATAATAATAATAATCCCAATAAATAACAACAAAAGTGTTTAAAGATAGAAAAAGAAAAAAAATGGAACAACAATTAGAAGTGTTATATGACACCATAAAGCAGTTGACAGGAGCACTTAATGCTCAAATAGAACAATCAAAACTGATTGAACAAAGACTTCAAAGATTAGAGAATCCAATAATACCAGTGGTTAGAACAACAGAAAATTTGGTAACACCCAAAAATGCAGAGGATTTAAGAGAAATCAGTAAATTGCCAGACTGTGTAAAAGAGCTACAACCATTTGACGGTAACCCTACACAGTACATATCTTGGATCCACAGTGTTGAAAACATTTTAAAAGATTATAACATCATGCGCGATAAGCGTATATATCGAGCAATTCTGCAGAGTATCAGGCAGAAAATTAGGGGAAGCGCTGATTCTGCCCTTATATCTTACAATATATTCGATGACAAATGGATAGCAATCAAGAAATGTCTCTCCCTCCATTACGCTGACAAGAGAGACCTGAGGACACTAGAGCATCAACTCAGCAATCTATCTCAGAAGAATATGACATTGGACGAATTCTACGCGAATGTCAACCACCAATTCTCTTTAATTGTCAATAAAATCAAAACGGAAGACTATTCGACCGACACAATTAATGTTCTCATCGAAACATATCGGAACCGAGCTCTGGATGTCTTTATCAGGGGATTGAATGGAGATTTATCGAGAATGCTGATCATCCAGAAACCACAAACATTACCAGAGGCTTACGCATCCTGCCTGGAGATCCAGAATTTAAACTATCGGAATTTCACAGTACATAAGAAGAATATCAACAATTCAGTAACTGCTCCAATAAACCAAATTTTTTCAAGACCAAACATAAACCCACCTGATTTTCGAAGAAATAACAACCAAATGTCGTTATCACAAAGAAACATGGCCTATAACATTCAGCACCAAAATATCAAAGTACCGCCAAGGCCAACACATCCCAAACCACCAGAACCAATGGATATTGATCCATCGTTACAGAGCAGACAAATCAACTACATGAACCGTCCACCGCAACAAGTTCAACAAGGCCAACAAGCCTTTAAACGAGAAAACTCATATTACAATGGACTCATATTACAATAGAGTCTCAGGAAGAAGAGGATAGAGATGAATACTCACAGCTTTTAAGGGATAAAGCAGATTTAGGAGAACTTGAGGACGAAGAAGAAATCGAGGAGAATGCAGAGTTAAATTTTATGATGGGTGCCTCTCTAGCATACCATACATAGAATATCATATAAAAAATGGCAATACCTTAAGTTTCTGATTGATACGGGTGCCAATAAAAATTTTATCAAACCTCAATTAGCCAAAAACACGATTCCCGCCAATAAGAAATTTAAAATAAGATCAGCAGGAGGAGAAATCGAAATCAGCGAAAAAATCAGTGGACAATTTTTTAAAAGCATCGGGATCGGCATAACAATAGAATTTTTTGTTCTGCCGGGATTAAAATCATTCGACGGCATAATTGGCGATGACACACTGAAACAACTCGATGCAGTTATTGATCGAAAAAATAACATCCTGACACTTGCCTCAAAGATTAAGATACCACTTCATGAAAAACTGGCTTCTCAGGTAAATAGTTTGGAAATCCGAGATAGCCACCTCTCTTCCGAATTAAAACAGAAAATTCAGATATTACTAGCAAAATACAAAACATTGTTTGGTCCAGTAAATAACATAACACCAATCGATACTACTGTGAGGGGTGAAATCAAAACAACTACGGAAGAGGCGATCTATACGAAATCCTACCCATATCCAGTCAATATGAGGAACGAAGTGGAACAACAAATTGACAAACTTCTAGAGGATGGGATTATTCGGCCTTCAAGGATCCCATATAATTCACCGATCTGGATAGTGAACAAAAAGCTGGATGCTTCAGGTACACAAAAATACAGGATGGTTATTGACTTCAAGCGGTTAAATGCCGTCACCATCGCAGATACTTACCCGATTCCAGACATTTCTAACACGGTCGCGAATCTTGGGAATTCCAAGTTCTTCACAACAATCGATCTTACATCTGGATTCCACCAAATTAAATGAAAGAATCCGACATACCGAAAACCTTCTTCTCAACCATGAACGGGAAATACGAATTTTTGAGACTTCCCTTCGGACTTAAAAACGCACCTGCCATCTTCCAGAGGATGATAGATGACGTGTTGAAAGAATTGATTGGCAAAACCTGTTATGTCTACATTGATGACATAATTGTTTTCGGAGGGGAAACCAAGGAGGAACATCTAATAAACATCGAACAAATATTTTCTAAACTGGAAAAGGCCAATCTACGGATAAATTTGGACAAAACGGAATTTTTAAAAACGGAAACTGAATTCCTAGGTTATATCATCACAAGCCAAGGAATTAGGGCCGATCCAAAAAAAGTAGCTGCTATCCAGAACCTAAAAAACCCTGAGAATCTGAAAGAACTAAAATCATTTCTCGGATTAGCATCATATTATAGGCGTTTTATTAAGGATTTTGCGAAGATAGCGAAGCCCTTAACAAATCTTACAAGGGGTGAACATGCCCAGATTAAGGCGAACCAATCAAAAAAAGTAAAAGTCAGTCTGGATCAAGAACAGATCCAAGCTTTCCGTTATATTAAGGAGCTACTATCATCATCGGAGATATTAGTATTTCCTAACTTCAAAAAACCATTCAACCTGACCACCGATGCCTCAGACACAGCAATCGGAGCCGTATTATCGCAAGGAGATATCGGCAAAGATAGACCAGTTACGTATATTTCCAGATCTTTAAATAAGACAGAGGAGAATTATGCAGTCAACGAAAAGGAGATGTTGGCAATAATTTGGGCTTTGGACAGTCTAAGAAATTACTTATATGGAGCAAAGAAAATTAAAATACTTACGGACCACCAACCCTTGACGTTCGCACTGAGCAACAGAAACAATAACGCCAAGCTGAAAAGATGGAAGGCGCGCCTGGAAGAGTATAATTACGAGCTTGTTTACAAGCCTGGCTCCGCTAATAAAGTTGCTGATGCCCTATCAAGATTGGAAATAGAAGCAAACACACTTTCCACAGAGGGTACAATGCACAGCGCCGAAGAAGATTCTACAAGCCTAATAAAATACTGTGAAGCACCAATTAACGCATTTAAAAATCAGATTATACTCAAAAGAGGCAAAGAAATCTACGCGTATGAAGAACCTCAACCATCCTACCATAGGCACCACATCAGCCTACCAGAACTAAATAAAGAAGCGTTAGTTAGAATACTACGAGAAAAATTAAACCCGAATGTGATTAATGCGATAAAAATACCTAAAGAATTTATACAAATCTTACAAGAAGCCTTTAAGGAACACTTCTCCAATTATAAAATTCGACTAACTCAAAGAATGGTTATGGATATCTGCAATGAAGAAAACAAATACTCAATTATAAAAGAGGAACACAGAAGGGCACACCGAAATCATATAGAAAACAGGAAACAAATCTTGGAAAAGTACTATTTTCCGCAAATGGCTAGCCTAGTAAAAAAGTATACGCTAGCCTGCGATACCTGCAACATCAATAAATATGATAGACGTCCAAATCAAGTACAAATCCAGGAAACACCCATCCCGACGTATCCAGCGGAAATACTCCATGTTGACATAATGGAAATCAAGAACGAAAAATTCTTATCCTGTGTAGATAAATTCTCAAAATTTGCGAAATTTTTTCGTATCAAATCTAAATCGATCCCACATGTGAGGGATAAAATAATTAAGGCGCTTCACTACTTTACCGTACCTAAGATGCTTGACAATGAGAGAAGTTTCGTAAGCCCTATTATTAGTGATTATCTGAAAACGTTAGGAGTCGAAATTTACCTAACACCGTCACAGAGAAGTGAGGTAAATGGGACTGTCGAGAGAGTCCACTCTACAGTAATTGAAATCTTCAGATGCTTGCAAAACGAACTCAGGGAATTGACAGTAAAAGAATTGATCAACATAGCGGTAGATCGCTACAATAATTCTATACATTCTATACATTCTATACATCATGGCGAAACGATTTTTACAACAATTAAACAAATCCAATCAAAAGACAAACCAAGATTTCAAAAAGAAATAGTAGCCGAGGATAATAACGTTACAATCACGACAACATCGGGAAAGCGAATCCATAAGTCTCAGATCAAAAATCTAACACAATAATTATGTCTATTTCTAGAGCATGTCTATGGGGTCTGACATCAACTTTGAATATCTATGAATACGATGACCCGATAGTAACTATAAAACAAGGGAACGGACGAATTATCAAGGGGAACTTTAAAATAATCCACATGATCAATTTATACAACTACGAAGAATTGATTGACCGATTAACACCAACAATCAACAGCATACAACAAGAAAGCAAACTTCGACCTCAATTAATCCATCAGATAGAACAAATCTCGCAGCTAATTTCAGAACTCAAGAATCCAAAATCGAAAACCAGGAGATCGATAAATTGGATTGGTAGCGCATGGAAATGGATCGCAGGTTCACCGGATGCTACGGACTGGGATCAGATAGTAAAAAGCCAAAACCATGTAATTGATAATAACAACCAACAGTACAAGATTAATAAGATCTTAATCGACACATCCCAGCAGATGCTCAACGAATACAATAGCATTGCAGATCATTTACATGAAGATGACGACTACCACATACAACAAGTACTATTTAACAAACTTATAATTATCAAGGAGGAGATAAAAGAAATTGTCCGAGCTGCGCAATTAGCAAAAGGAAAAATTATCAACACCAACCTACTGGATAAGGGAGAAATAGGCCGGATAATCACAGAAATAGAAACCTTACCATACTCCAACGAAATAGAGGCAATGGAATATGCAGAACCTACGATGATGGTTAAAAATTCGACAATCTTATATGTCATATCGATGCCTAAGACAAGTAAGCAGAACTACAACCACATCACCATAAGGTCAACAATTAACCAAAACAAGCAGATACACCTAGAATTCAAGCAACTTTTGCTAAATCAAAATGAACTATACGGAATCACCCAAGAATGCAATGTTTTCCGAGATACCACAATCTGCGAAACAAGTAAGCTAAAACAACTAAATGAGGACCACTGCATCAATCAACTTATAAGAGGGTCAAATGCCAGATGTGACTATCAGTTCAATAGAAACCAAATTATCGAAACCTTAAACGATAACACCATATTTCTGACCAACTTTAAAGGAAACATCCTTTGTAACAACTCAAGCAAATATTTGGAAGGAAGTTATTTGATACAATACCATAATGAAACGATTAAAATCAACGACTCAACATTTACAAATAGGGAAGTAAAAACATCCCAAATTCTACCACCGATGTTACAAGCCAACATTAGCGAGAAGAGCATCAAAATCGACTCGGGATATTTACATAATTTGTATTTAGACAACATTGAACAACTGCAAAAACTCTTCGATGAACATAAGGAAGCTGCCTTCATCATAACTGTCGTTATATGCCTAGTCATCATGTTCTTTGCCAGCAAAGTACGGGAAAGAAGCCAAAGAAGAATGCTGTTCATAAACAAACCAACCCATCAGGAGGAAGATTCCAGCAACCAACAAGGAATCCAACCAATCAAGTTAAACTTTTGACCCACGAGACGTGGATCTTTATAGGGGAAGAGTTAAGATAACAACATAACGCGGGAAATAACGAGTCAAATAACAACATAACGCGGGAAATGATGATTCAACAAATACTTATAGACGAATTAATGTGGGAATTGACGAGTCAACAAAAGGTGTAGACACAAGTAGCAACACTACACCACGCATGTGTATTGTCTTAGAATTAATTAAATTTTATGTTTTTGATTAGTTAAGCAAAATTATTGTATAAAAAAGCTGTTTTATAAATAAAACAGTTAGTCTTTATTTTGTATAAGAATAGAATTGTACCCAAAAAATAAATAAATTTTTTTTTTCTTAAATCTACAAATAAAACTCATTAACTTCCATTTACAACGATTGGACAGTGTTTTGTCAAGGTTACAAAAACGCAATATGCGGGTTAATCTAGGAAAATGCCAATTTTTTATAAATCAAATAGAGTATTGTGTTTATCTCATCGATAAACGGAGAATCTACAAACGGAGAAATCAAAAATTGAGGCTATACGAAATATGCCCGTACCTGAGAATGTGGAACAAGTTAGGGCCTTAATCGGGTTAATAAATTATTGTGGCCTATTTTTAAATGATTTAAGTTCCACATTATATCCGTTGAATAGTCTATTGAAGAAATTAGTCGAGTTTATTTGGAGCCCGCAATGTGAAACAGCTTTTCAGAAAATTAAAATTCAAATGCAATCGAGGGAGTTTCTTGCACATTACGATCCGTAACTTCCTGAGGTATTAGCAACGGACGCATCTAGTTACGGGGTTGGTGCGGTGCTAAGTCACTCATACCTGGATCGAAATGAGCATCCTATACAGTATGCTTCTCAAACTTCGTCAAGTACACAGCAAAAATATACGCAGATCGACAAAGAATTATTTGGAGTGCAGAAGTTCTCGCAATATTATTTGGTCGAAGAAGGTTACCAACTTCTACAGCTATGAGAATGCAGCACTACGATCTATTCTTACCAAGTTTTCATTACGACATTAAATACCATAATACAAGGGAGCATGAAAATGCGGATGCAATGTCCAGATTACCAATTCAATCTGCGGTACCAAATTATCGGGTGGAAGGATCTGATATAATTCAAATTAATTTAATTGAAAAATGGAGGTACCCAGTCGAGATAGGTTTGGTGTTGACCAAAGGAATTCACACTACAAGAAAATTGCCTTATGCGTGGTTTAAGAGCATATATATCTGAACCTTTACGGAAGCGTGTTCTTGAAGAATTACATTCGTCTCATTCCGGGATTTCACGCATGAATTTTTTGGCTCGTAGTTATTGTTGGTGGAGTGGAATAGACAAAGACATTGAAGATGTGGCAAAAAACTGTACAAAATGTCAATTACACCAGGTAAATCCTTCAAAACGATGGGCGTATTTAGAAACGACACATTGATCAAATTAGAGAAATTGGACGACAAAATGCCGGAGAAGTAGATTTGAAGAACAATGTTTCCCGGTTTAACGATGTCAATGATGGTGCGATTGGCATAACTCAGGAGCATGGCGATTTTTCAAAGTATAACGGGTATAATTGATTTTTATAATTGATTCCCTCACCGTATAACACATAAACATGATACGTTGTGTGTGTACAATCAAAATTCGTTCAATGAATTAAATTTTTCTTTTTTATGATTTTATTTTAATTAATATTTCGTTTTACGTATTATTGTACTTGCCTGCTATTGTGTTTGGATATATGTTTTTCTATATCATGTGCATTGTACTCATACATAAAACAATTAACAAAAGGTTTGTCACATCTGTTATATAAATAATACTGTACTCAAATTAATCAAATTTATTGTATCCGTGCGCGCCTCCTTTACATTGTACCAAAATGCGGGGATATTTAAATCATAATTGAATCTTGAATTCAATTATGTAAATGAGAATAAGATGGCATAGATTTTATTGTTACACTGGACCCAACAATGTCCATACCTGTGTTCTTAGTGTATTGTAAGAAAATTTCATTATCGAATTGAATCGAAATCAACAATAAACCGCCAACAGCACCAAACAAAAAATACGAAAAGCGGGCCACCCTCTCACTAATGCGGTGTATATACATACATACCACGGTACACAGAAATTTATACCGGAATTTTAACGTCAACAATTTTTGTTTTGTGCATAATAGTACATAATAATAATCAAAATAATAACAACACAAGAGTAATGAAAAATAGGCGGAAAAAGCAACGCTGATTACTGTTGTTAAAATGAAATCATCTCTCCTCCAAAATAAAAATCATCTTGTGCAATGACTTCTGTGTGTATACACAAATTCAATGGAAATGTGTACAACATAATGGGTGAAAAACGGGTGTTGCGCGAGGAAAATGCACACGAGATCGATTATTATAGGTATGAGACATCATCATGAAGGGATTTCAATGATTGTTTTGTTGAAATAACAACAACAGTTTGTGATTTTTAATCGATTGCATATGAATTTCAGAATTTGATTAAATTTTTTATTGTTGTTGTTGTTGTTATTGCTGTCTTTTGTATTTGTTGATTCTATTATATGTTCATGTTGGAAGACAATGTGTATACGATATAAGATAATAAAATGTATTTCCATTTATAGTCAGCGAAATAAAAGTGCACGGTTAGTTTAAGGATTCATGTTACCGTTGAATCAAGAATAACTCTATACTTTTCCAAATACGAATATATAAATGTCCAATGTTCAGTTAGCGATACGAATTTATTGTTTAAGGCATACTATAAAATCTCAGCACAACAAAAATATTTTGGAATATCACCTATATCCATAGATATTTTTCTATTTCTTATTATTTACTCGTAGATTTCTTAGTTATATTAAGTATTGGTGTCATAATAAATCAATGTTTGTATGAACGAAATTATTAGGTAAAATGTGCAACAAGTGGAGCTAACAAGCTAAACTTAACTAAGCAAAGATATATTCTCTCGCTTAGCTTAGCTAAAATAAGCAACAAGCCTTATTATTTACCAGCTGGTCTTAGCTTAACTAGTCGACCTGTCACATTTCTCATAAAAAAATAAATCCCTAAGGATTCTTACCTGCAAGTCAAGTTGTTATCCCTTTAGCCTAGGGTTGCCATCCATCCTGGTTTCCCGGAACATGTTCTGTTTTATCGTAGATTTGCGTTCGGGTTCTGTTCGGGTTTTTTGATTTCTGGAAAATAAAAAAAAATAAAAAATATTTTACTAATTTTAGAGGAATCTATCGTATTCCATCTATCGATATTATCGTTAAAAATAATTATAAAAATAATATCGATGGTCAAACGTGCAAATGTTTTAAGTACAAAATTGGGCCAAACCGAGCCAAATACGGACATGTGTTCCTTAGTAACTAATTCATGTTATGCCCACATGCTGTAAGCGATTCTTTCACTGGATTGGTGTTGATAAGGTTTTCCTAGATGTTAGAAGTACGTTTGGTTCCAATTGTACCAGTAGAAATGTGTTGAGATATCTTAACACATTAGGGCATTTAAAAGCTAAATTTAAATTCTTAGGTTCGACTGCATAGATGTGGTAAGTATACTTACAACTTACCATTTCTGCCCATAATGGATTCTCTTTAAGAGTGTACCGCAGTCAAGTGCTGATGAATATAAAAGTAGATTTCAAGTGGCAAAAGTTGCAAGCACTCGATTTTTCACACCGGTAACCCAAGAAAATGCTGGAAATAATTCGACAGTGAACATTCCACAAGAAAATTCGCAAAAATTTAGACTACCAAAACTCGAGCTGAAGCGTTTCAACGGCGATCCAAAAGATTGGTTGCAGTTTTGAAATGTGCGCCGCAATGTTATTTCCTCTCGTCGCATCCTCTCTACCCGAAAAGATTTTGCGTGCCTGGCAACGCCAAAATACTAGAGTTGATAATGCCCAAGATCGGTTGAAAGTTTTGATGAAATTCTTGGAATCCGAAGTGCAAAACGAAGAGAGAATTTCATTAGCGATAAACGGATTCGACGAGCAAAAACCAAGTCACAACAACAACAAAAGTACGAAGAAAAACAGAAGTGTACAGAACCTTCAATACCAACCGCGGCTGCTTTGTTTACATCGAACGAAACAAACAAAATTCCGAGTAAGTGTATTTTTTTGCGGGGAGAGTCACGACAGCGATTCGTGTGAAAAAGCAAAAAAGTTGAGTTTGAGTGCGAGACAAGATATTGTGAAAGACAAAAAAGCATGTTTTGCGTGTTTGAAATTGAACCACAGCTACAATAAGTGTCGTTCTAGAATAAAGTGTGCCTGGTGTGGTAAAAAACATGCTTTGTTGATGTGTCGGGAAGTGACCAAAAATGATAGCGATCAGACCGTGGGTGAAATCCAGACAATGACAAAAAATCTCGCTCTCGCCAACGTAACCTTCCAAGATCCCCAAGTTTATTTGCAGACGCTCCGCGTCAAGTTGAAAGGGCCAACGAGAGAACGAGTAGTTTGCGCGGTCATTGACACCGGGTCGCATAAATCGTACCTGTTGGCCAGTTTTGCCGAAAATTTAGGTTTCGAAAATATCGGTGAAAAGAAGATGGTGCACTTATTGTTTGGTGGGGGGATGTCAGAACCCCGACAACACCAAGTTTCACGCATCACACTAAGTAAACTTGATGGTACTTTCAAGTGTACTTTTACGGCATTTCATGAGGAGATCATTTGTCAAAATATTGCGGCATATGAAAACAGCACACGTTTGAACGAGCTGAAAAGTAAAGGAATCTACTTATCCGACATTGGCAACGATACCGAACCTATAGCTGTGTTGATAGGCGCGGATGTGGTGGGGCGGCTGTACACAGGTAAAATTGTACAAATTCCCACTGGGGAGACTGCCGTCGAAACTCTCCTTGGCTGGACTATAATAGGGAAAATTCAACAAATTTTTTGGAACGCCAAGATGCTGCTCCCACAGTTATTTCGATGTTTACTAGAGAAGCAGATATTACGGATTTATGGAGACTTGATGCGCTGGGAATTACAGATCCAGCTGAGAGAGTTTCAAAGGAAAATTATCTCGCCCAAGCAAAGGCAAATTTTTTATCCACCACTCGGGTCACTCAAGAAGGGCGCTACGAAGTGGCGCTTCCCTGGAAGGAGAAGCACCCCCACTAGAAAATAATCGTTTTATGGTCGAAAAGAGATTGATTAATCTGACCAATAAATTGAAAAATGAACACTTGTTTGAGAAGTACGACGATTTATTGACACTTTGGGAAAAAGACGGCATTATCAAAGAAGTGCCCAGTGATCAGTTATCAGAGCATGATTATTATTTGCCACATCGTCATGTTCTAAAAATTAGTAGCACCACACCAGTCCGACCAGTATTCGCTGCCTTGAAACTGGTCCAAACCTAATAGAAATGATCCCTAATATTTTGTTGAGATTCAGGAATCATGAAATTGGAATAGTTGCTAATGCTGATATTGCAAAAGCATTTTTACAAATAAACATTGCGCCTTCGGATAGACAATTTTTGAAATTTTTTTGGTGGAGCAAGACAGAACCAAGAAAAATTATTACATTTCAACACCGTCGCGTTGTTTTCGAGTTGACCTGTAGCCCATTTCTGCTAGGAGCAACAATCGATTGTCATTTGGAAAAAATGGTTCAAAAATCCACGAACATTGAAGAATCAGAGTTGATAGAGAGAATACGCGACTCATTCTACGTCGATAATTGGGTCACGAGCGTGAAATCGGAAAATGAGGCCCAGTATTTCCAAGACAAAACTACACGGATCATGAAAGAAGCCTGTTTTGACCTCCGAGGGTGGGAGATGACGCACGATAATGGCCAATCTGACAACAGAGCCGTAATCGGAGTGATTTGAAACCAGGACAAAGATACATTGAGACTTAATATAACAATAACGGAAAAACGAACAGAAAAAATTACGAATCGTTTTGTTTTATCCACGGTGCATAAAGTTTTCGACCCACTCGGTTGGGCCACGCCCACTTTGCTACTTCCGAAAATATTGCTCCAAAATTTATGGGGAATCAAAGAATTAAATTGGAACGATAAGATCCCAGATGACTACCAAAAACAGTTTCAAGCCTGGTACGATCAAATTCCTGAACTTCGAGATTTAAGTGTTCCACGGTGGATTTTCGGAGACACACGTGACGAAGTAACGTTTCACATGTTTATCGACGCAAGCAAAACCGCATACACGGCTGCATTTTTTGTTCGAGTGGAAGGAGAAAAGGGTACGTCCGTTCATCTGGTACAAGCGAAATCACGAGTTAAGCCACGAGAATATATTTCGATTCCACGCATGGAACTCTTGGCAGCAATGCTTGGAGCACGCTTGATGAAAACCACAATCGATTCGTTAAAATTAAAGAAGGTAGAGGTAATTTTTTGGACGGATTCGTCAACTGTTTTGTCCTGGATTCGTCGTAATGGTCAATGGGCAGTTTTTGTGTGGAATAGAATAACAGAAATACGAGCGACCACTGATATCAAAATTTAGCGACACGTACCAGGCAATCAAAATCCGGCCGATCTGCCGTCACGAGGGTGTACAACCAACCAGCTCATAAATTCCAGTTGATGGGAGCGACCAGACTGGCTAAAAGATTCTCCTGATCACTGGCCAGCCGATCGTTTTGACGCCCGAAAGTTTCATTCAAGAGGCTACGGTACTCAGTTGTGCTTATGCTCAGTTGTGGTATTTGCTCAGAATGTCAAGTTATCTAAAAACCGTCCGAATGATTGCTTGGATTTTTCGATTTGCGCGAAATTGCAAAGTAAATCCAGAATGCCGCCAAAAGGGGGAAATCAGCGCAAGAGAATTTATTGATGCAGAATCGCGAATTTTGAAAATCAGCCAAGACGAGGCCTTTGAAGGAATAAACGATTCACGATTAAAGACCCTCGAAGTCTATAAAGAAGAAAGTATCGGATTAATCAGAACGAAATCACTGGTTTCAAATCGCGACGACAGTTTTGGTTTCAGATTTCCGATAGTTTTAAGCCATAATCATGAATTGATCAAACTGCTATTACACATACACACCGGAAAAATAATCACGCGGGCATCAATACGATGTTAAAACTTTTGAGAGAAAATTTTTGGATTACTTCCAGTCGGCGTGCTGTAAAAAATGTCATACAAAAGTGTGTTACCTGTCGCCGTTTTGCAGGAAAAACACTAAAAGCACCGCCTACGAGTCTACCCGCAAGGAGAGTGAGAGATGCAAAAGTTTTTGAAATCACGGGAGTAGACTACGCTGGACCTCTCTTTTTACGAGAAGGTCAAAAGTGCTACATCTGACTATTTATCTGCGCAGTATACCGTGCCATTCATCTTGAGCTGGTTACGACATTGGCAGCTGACGGGTTTCTCGAAGCTTTGCGCAGATTTATACATCGTAGAGGAAGACCGAGCTACATTTACTGCGATAACGGTACCAATTTTGTCAAAGCTAACCGTTTACTGCAACACGTCAATTGGGAGAAAATTTCGAGTTATTGTGCGACCGAAAAAATTGAGTGGGTTTTTAATCATCCATCCGCCCCATGGTGGGGTGGGTGGTGGGAGAGAATGGTACGCCTTGTAAAAGATATTCTGAAGAGAACCCTTGGCATTACAAGTATCAGTTACGAGGAATTGAACACCACACTCTGCGAATGCGAATCGGTCATTAATGCTCGTCCCATCACCTATTCAACGGAAGATAAAAACAACATTTGTGTCATAAGCCCAGACATGTTTTTGAAATAAATTCACGAAGACGGAGCCCCAGATATAGACGAAATTGAGAAAACATCACTGTCGCGCAAATTACGTTATCGGCAACGACTACGCGAGGAAATCAAAGATTGTTTTCGCACAGAGTACCTCGGTCAACTTTAGAGAAGAACAAAAGTCAATAAAGATCTCTGTAAAACTTTAAAGGTCGGTGACTTATTCTTTATTTCAACTGATAACCAAAAGGCTTGCAAGTGGCCTTTAGCCAAAATACAAAAACTAATTCCTGGCAAAGACGGAGAAATCAGGACAGTAAAACTCAAAACCTCCTCAAATGTACTGGTTAGACCAGTTCAACGATTGATTTCACTGGAAGCGGATTCGGATGGATATCTCCCTAAACCCGTGGAAAAATCATCGGAAAATTTAACACCAGAGGAATGTTCTGAAGAACCAATCGACGAAGATCGAAAAGACAGGGGCGAATCAAGTTCGGGTGACACCATGGAGCCCCCACAAAACGCATCCGAAGTGCAGCAGGTACTGCAGACACGACGAGGGCGAGCAGTCAAGATGCCGAAACGCTACATCGAATGACATGCTTAAGTAAATCATTATCTATTTTGACGTTTGTTAAATTACTAAAATCTTCAATTAAAGCCATTCAAAAAATTAGCGATTATCCTAATTATTTTCTTCGAATAAATAGTATTCTTTATATTTTCCATTCTAAGGCACGAGTTGTTTTATTACTCTTCCTAAAACCTTTTTGCAACATCCACCTTGAGTATTAGTGGTGCACTTAGAAGTACACCCACTCAACGATTGGAGGTCCTTTTTCATCTCATACCTCTAGATATTCTGGGCATTCAAATGGCAGCGAGCACAGCCATAAAGCTCAAATCCATTTTCATGTGTACCTGCAGTAATACAGGATACTCATCTATTTTGCGTAGCAGAGACATTCCTGGTACCACCGATTACATGATTCCATTACCATCTTTTGATGAAAGGTTTCGTACCGATATTCCCTCCAGACAGGACTGGCTGAGTGAAGAGATGTTGAATCCTGAAGTTTTAAACTTCTTAACGGATGGTTCAAAAATGGATGGTAAAGTTGGTTGTGGTATTTTCTGTGAGAAACTAAATGTAAACCTCTCATTTCGTCTCCTCAACTATTGCAGCGTTTTTCAGGCTGAATTAATTGCGATAATGGATGCCGTGGATTGGTTGACGTAGCCAATCCGCTCATCTCTTAACGAGATGGCAGATCAGTTCAACATCCACCTAACGTGGGTGCCAGGACACTTCAGTGTTGCGGGGAATGAAAAAGGCAGATTGACTCGCTCGGCAGGGTAAAAATATCCTCACTTTACCAAATAAGGAAAATGTTGAAATTCTGCTCGCTACATGCAAACTTTTGCTTCAAGAAGAAGCTAGGTGAGCAGCGAACTATAGATGGTCCAATGGTACCTCGTGTGTGTTATAACTAGGCAAATTTGGCCAAAACTAGATCAGGTAAGAACTGGACAGCTGTTAACGCTTCAGCGTCACCATATTAGTATGGTCGTGGGGGTTACTACAGAACACTGTCTCCTCACTGTAGAAGCTGCAAAGATATAGAGGAGGAAGAAACTTTACTCCCTCTTCTCTACACTTGTCCCCGTCTAGCGTTAAGCTGATGGAAATTTTTAGAAGCTCCTCTCCTCAGTGACCTGGCGGATCTCAATGGGATGGACGTCAGAAGTATTCAACGCTTCGTTGTAAGCTCTGGATGGTTCAGTGAGTAGAGCCGAGAAAAATTGTATGTGGTCTACGAATCATTTTTGTGTCTATGCCGGTCCCTTAGGACAGCCACTCTAACCTAACTTAACCTAACCTAAGTCTTTACGGAGTGTTGACATTGATTTGCTGAATGTTGTGCAATTTTATCATTCGTTGGAAGATATCATAGTTCAATTTCGGGATTTAACTTATTGATGAAGACGACGAGGTAGTGTAGACAGATTTCTACAATTTTCTAATTCCAGTAAGTGAGAAACCAAAAGATGAGAAATGCAAGAGTTTCATAAAGATGGTATAGTCTATTGCCACGAACATTTCAAAATGTTAGAATTGCTCTAAAAAATATTATTTTAGTATTCCAGCAATGAATGCATAGAGAAATATCTTTTCCGACACTTTCCCGAATTAAGAAAGGCTCGGGTCTTTATCGAGTAAAGGTTCCTCATCTTCAAACTTTTCCTTAACTTTCATATCAAAATCACCTCTTTTATAGCGTCGAAACCAGTACTCACTTGTTGAAATCGAAGGAGCATAATCACCTAAAGCTTCCAACAGCATTTGTTGATTTTCAAAAACACTTTTCTTCAAATGGAAGCAAAAACGCAAAGCTTCCGGTAAATTACGTGTTGTTGGCACTAAATTCGACATATTCAACGCTCAAAAATATGACGTCTTTGACACTTTGGCAAAATAACACATACCGAAAACTAAAGCCACAGGGGTGACATGTTCTACCATCACTATTTTCGATGTTCGATAGGCTTTGTATCTCTTTTTTCAAGAATATTTTCTCCACTTCATCACCAAAAAATTTTTTTTTCGATACTTTACCGATTACGATGAAATTTGATAGTGTAGAAAATTATACTAATAGACGGAGATCGCAATAGATAAAGCGTATTTGAGAAAACGAAAAAAAAGAGACACAATCTTCGATCGAACATCGAAAATAGTGATGGTAGAACATGTTATCCCAGGTCATGATGCTTTGGTATGAAGTTAGAAACGATTGACCCGATGCGGTATAGTACTAGCTACGCCATCTCTTGAAAATCCTTTAAAATTAATGCATACTCCTAATAAAATCTCACGATATACATGTGTACATAATATTATTTTTGAATGTTCAGCTTAAGGCATAATATTTCTGTTGCTCGATCACTATCAACTTCTTCGTTGCAGTTTAGACGAATAAATGACAATAATTATACCACTCTTACGTCATACGGCAATCATAATCTTGTTCTCATTTCTAAGTAAAATATAATCTGTATCAAATGCAAATCACCTTCTACGATGTCAATGTCGTGCAGTGATAACAAAAAATTTGTAAACAGACCGATTTGTTGTTTACTTGGAATCAGTTGCTCTGTAAATCTCAAACTAAGGATAATGCATACAACCTTGCAAACAGTAATTCTAATTGGAATTGTAACCAGTACATCGTCCAACCTATGCATTGCGCCCAATGCCACAGAAGAATGTTCGTCGCACGGTATTTGCGTCGAAGGTATATGCTTATGCGAATATCGTAACAATATGCAGGAGATTTACACCGGCAAATATTGTGAATGTGATAATTTCTCATGTGCGCGGTCTAACAGTGGAGAATTGTGCTCAGGATATGGTATATGCTTGTGTGGTGTTTGTGTCTGCGGTTCGGGTAGATCGGGATTGGCGTGTGAATGTCCCATAGATCGGATAGTCGCAATAAGTGCTTGTGAAACTCCTGGGACTGAAGTGAATTCAACAAATATTTGTTCCGAACATGGTAAATGTGTTTGCGGAAGGTGCCGGTAATTTATCGAAGATAAGCTTACAAAATTAATTTTCACATACATTTACTATATGTATTACAGATGTGATACCTCATATTTTGGAAGGCTTTGCGAAAAAAATGTCTTACATACTGGCGAGATCGGCGACAATAATACATTTGAATCAAGTGCTAACGAAAAATTATTTTTTTAGTTAAAACAAACCTGTACATAAAATATAAAATTTATTAAGAATTAAAATAATATTTCGATCATATCCGAGTTATCATTCTCCATGGCTATTGTGCCCCAATTTGAATTCCGATCAAACTGACAATAGGCCCCATTGAATGAATCGTCACACCTAAATATATCAAACCAAACAGTTTTGAATGCTTATTAAATTTTAGTGCTAAACCAATACACTTACCGACACTGCCCGCACGCACAAACCCCCCTACCAGAACATATTCGCCCATCGTCCAAAGTTGGTGATATACACGAATCCATACTTAATGGACATTCACATCCTTCACCCATTCGCCCCAATTTACAAACACATTTGTTACAGATGCATTCACCATTTTCGGGTCCTGAACACATTTTATTATTAACGCGCAAACACGTTAAATTGTCACATTCACAGTATTGGCCGTTAACGATTTGATGCGGATTATTAGGTCGATCAAAACAGACGCATTTATCTTCGACACAAAATCCACGGCCGGAACATGGTAATGTTGAGCCGGGCGCAATACATTGATTGGACGTTGTGTATGGTATGATTCGCATAACGATTGCGATTATTAAAAATTTAATGCGCATTTTTGCAGGAACTGATTGACGATACGATTTAGAAGCAAACTGATTTTATTCTAAAATGTGTCTTGTTTACTTATAAATGTATTATGATCGACGCGTGACAATGAGCTAAAGATTGTAACCTTATTCTATATTTAGCTAATTGATAGAGATTATTCTAAATTACAAGGCGAATCCGATTGCAAGGATACGTGATAATGGGAGCGTCTCATAATAAAAATTGTACGCGAATAAAAATCGAAAATGGATGCTGACATTAAAGAACTAATTAAAAGGAACGACAGGAAAAAACCTGTCAGACCATAAGGAGAAGTTTGTATACGCTGAAGACAAATTGATGCTCGAATTGTGGTATCAGCGATATGAAACTAGTATATGGTATTTATGGCAGATACAGCTTCGATAACTGTACCACAGAAAGTAGATTTACTGACCGAAAAAATTTCTACAGCCGGCTACCAAAAGTTTGCCAATACGATTTTGCCACTCAGGCAAAGACATTATTCCCTTCGATGGCACAGTGAAAGAACTCAAGTGCATTTTCGGCCATTTGAAATGAGACCATTTTGAAATGCGAAAAGTTCGATGATTTGTGCAGGAACTCAATAAACCGGTACACACTCAGAAACTTCTTAACAAGTTGGACAGCCAAGAGATGCATCCCCTCAAACTGATTTTGCGAGATGTCATCAATGAAGTACTGGCATCGGAAACAAAGTGAAATAGCAACAGAAAAAAGGCAGAACAGAAGCTAAGACGCCAAAAGCATAGGTACCGAAAACGAAGTTTCCACGTCGAAAGTGTGTAGCAATTCATTTCCACAGAAATTGCCCGTTTCGCTAAAAAGAGTATTTTGAGTGCAAGAAGGCCGGTTCAGCTACAGGGACACGACGCTTCCGTGGAGTACGAAACTTCAATCCACCTCAAAGCATTGCTGTAGCCACTTTCACCGTCTCGACTTGGAAGGTTTGTTGAACAAACAATCGACAGCACGAAATTGAAATTACAACTCGATTGCGGGTCTGATTGGACGATTATCTTCTAAACCAACTGGCAGTACCCAGTGAAGATGCGTTGAAATTGTACGACAGGGAAGATATCGATACGTATTACGTAACAAAATCAAGTTTAAACGTGCTCGGAAGTGATTGGATGGAAGCTCTGGATGTACGGAGCGTGGCAATCGCGGGCTTCTGCAATAACATTGATCAAAAAATAACTACAAAAATGAACGAAGAAATCAAACAAAAATGTTCGTCCCTTTTCCGTGATTTACTGGGTTTGTGCAACAAAATGAAAGTATCTTTGAGATTGAAGGCAGGAACGAAACCAATTTTTCGCAGCAGCTCAACTGATCGTAAATGAGCTCAAGAGATTACAGTTGTTGGGAGTAATCAAATTGAGGCACTGGAACCAAATAAGTACCCATTTCCAACGCCGGAAGAAATCTTCTCGAAGCTGAGTCAATACGGAGTGTTCAGCAAAATCGACCTGTCCGATGCCTTTTCACAGGTAGAGATGGATGACGTATCAAAAAAAACTCTTGACGATCAACACCCATTATAGCCTAATCCGAGTAAACCGCCTGCAACAGCGCGTGAAGACAACGCCTGGCATTTTCCAACAATTAATTGACACAATAACTGCATTACTTGACGTTTGATCTAATCCGGATCAGATCATGTTTCATATGATGAGAGGAAGTAAATGTACTATTCCTTTCACTGACGATTTTATTGTTGGAGAGTAACGAAAAGAAGCATCACGACAATCTTTTCGAGACATTGAAGCGCATCCAAGAGTACGGTTTTCGGCTGAAGCTCGAAAAGTGTTCGTTTGGCCAAGAAAAGTTGGAGTTTCTGGGCCACATCGTCGACGCAAATGGCTTACGACCAAATCCCCAGAATATCAAGATGCTAAGGCAAATTCCCGCACCGAAAGACGTACAAAATTGCAAGGATTCCTAGGAGCCGTTACATGAAAGACCTGCGTGGGCCATTGAACGAACTGTTGTGCAACAACATGAAATTTGAGTGACACCCGGCCCACCAAGAAGCTTTTGAGAAACTTAAGGTGCTTGCGTCAAACTTGGCGTTAACCCACTACGACCCAACGAAAAAAATCATTGAGGCGGCGGATGCATCGAGCTATGGCATGGGCTCAGCGTGGCTGTACGAAATAACCGACGAAGCCAAGTAGCCTTGTCCTTTACGTGGACCATAACAAACTACCCTCAGGTATAGCGAGAGGCCTTGTCGCTAATGTTCGCTCTAAAAAATTGCATCGATACATCTCCGGCCGCAAGTTCGAGCTTCAGACCGATCATAAACCGCTGTAGCCGATATTTGTATCGAAAAAGGGTATTCCGATGTATACGGCTAGCCGGTTATAGTGATACGCACTCATCCTGCTCACCTACAATTTCACCGTCAAATGCATAAACACAAAGAGCTTTGCGTAAGCAGATTTCATCTACCGGTCACGAGTAACCGGATGAAGAAATTGTCATTGGAAACGCGACGAAAAATTCCAACCTCTTGCTGATAGAAGAGGTAAAAATCACAAAAATGAGAATGGAACACCTGCCAGTAACATTTGAGGCCCTGCAGTGTGAAACCAACATATGCGAAACATTGAGAAAAACATCCGTCCTCATCGAAAACGGGCGGCCGCAATCCTCAAAACAACAGGTAAGTGAACCAAAGGTTGCAAAATTCTTCGCTCGACGCGAGGAGAACTAATGACCATCCAAGGATACGTATTTTATGGCGATCGTATTGTTATTCAGAGTCGCTATCGTAACCACATCCTTTCTGAGCTGCACCAAGGCCACCCAGAAATCGCCCGCATGAAGCTGTTAGCACGAAGCTAACTAGTAAAGCTCTGTGGAAGGTGCGCGGCTAATGCGAAAACACCAGTCAAGTGCATATTGCAGTCGTGACCAATGCCAAAAAGTGTTCAAGAGTGCACATCGATTTTGCAAGATCTGTAAATGGTTTCTGGTGTGGTCATTGATGCGTTTAGCAAATGGCCGGGGACGGAACTCTGAGACAGTATCGTTTCCGACAATGATCCCCAATTTGTGTCAGAAGGGTTTGAGCCGTTTTGTAGTGAAAACGCATCTAACACATCGGAATGGTTCACACAAAGTCGAATGGTCAGGCTGAAAAATTCGCTGACTCGTTAAAGACCGGGCTCAAGAAGCTATAAGGAAACACCGATCAAATTTTACGGAAATTTCTGATGTGCTATCGTTAAACACCTTCCTTTGCTCTTAGCATGAAGTCACCCTTTCAAGTGATGATGGGACGACCGATCAAAGCGAAATTAGACTTGTGTAAACCAAGTAGAGCCAAACATCCAATCGAAAGTGTTCAAGGTTGATGATGATGTGGTCAAAATTTCCGGCAAAAATAAGCGGAATTGGTCACTCGTAGTCATTACGAAGAGATGCGGTTTGGTAAACTATTTTGTGCTAACCGAAACAACAAACGAGGGAAACGAGAAATTAAAAACCATGCAAACCAACCCACTTTCCTCGATGACGGCGACAACATTTTACTGGATGACTTTGATTTACCAGCGCCAGCGCAACGAGTAATAGAACCAGAGCTTGAAATAAAATCCGAGAACAGGCCAGAGAAGATTCCAAAGAAGAGACACCACAAGCACGAAGCACGACTGGAGCTAATGCCGGAAGAGTCCCACAACGCTTACGATGTTTATGATATGCCAGACCGATTCGATGATCTTCGCGATAAGCTTTTAGCTTTTAATTTTGGTACATCGATTTTTGTTGTTTCCCAAGTTTTGAATTTTGTTTTTTAACGGGAGAGGAGTGTTGTGTTGTTGAGGTTTCGTAACAAAAATTTTTTACAAGGAGAGGCAGGGAGGATAGTATCAGCAACTAAATGGTCAAATATGGCGGTCTGTTCTACCGCATGTTTCAGCCAATATCAATAATTTGGTCTACAGAAGAAATCCCAGTAGAGTAAAGACGGCTCTTATTTATCCACTTCATAAAAAAGGAGTCCGATTGAACTGCAACAACCATCTCGGGTATCACTTTGCTGATCTTTGTGATTTTCGTCCAAATAGATCAACGACCGATCAAACTTTTACGCTGAGGGTTGTGCTGAAAAAATGGTATGAAAAGGACATCCCTGTACACATTCTATTCGTAGACTTCCAACATCTGGAGTGCGGCAAGGAGACCCAATAGCTCAAACTCTCTTCAACCTATCATTGCAATATGTCATCCGTCAGCTTAATATGGCGCAGCGCAGCTGCCTGTATAAATCAACCCAGCTATTAGCATACGCTGACGATATTTCCATTCTGGGTCGCAACATCATATCTCTAAAATAGGTCCACCTCCCATTAGGATTAACAGCCCAACAAATAGGCCTTCAGATCAATGAAACGAAGACTAAATACATGGCTACCGCGAGAAGGCAGACTTGTGGAGACTTCATTTCAGGAGATACACAATATGAAAAGATGAACGAGTTCAAATACCTACAATCACCGATCACTGAGCAAAACTCTGTTTCTGTAGACATTTTATCGAGGATCGCAGCAGGCTACCGAGCATTTTACGCCAATATCAAAATATTGAAGTCTCCTCATATATCGCGCAAAATAAAATTGGACATCTACAACAAGGTGCTGGTAAGACTATTTATCACCTTTGGTTGAGAGTCTTCGACACTGACAACGTCCAGAAATACGCTGTAACTGAGCGTAAAATCATAAGGGGAATTCTCGTACAGAATGCGAATGATCACGAGATCAGAAATAATCTTGATAAAGTCGACATCATCGGATTCATAAAATCGTCAAGAGTAAGATGGCTGGAGCACTAAACAGGCCTCGGAGTCGGCACCAACGAAAGTAGCACCTCGTGGGAGACAACCTACCCAATGGATGGGCGACGTTGACAGAGATCTAAACACACTCGATCGAATTATTTGGACGAGCATTCTTGAGGTGGCCAAATCCCTTCCAGGTCTTTACTAACCTTCCCACCTTCCACTTAATTTAAAGAGAATTTGTTTTTTTGTATGCTTACCTTTGTATTGAACTGTTTCCGGCATTCCAGTACATTTCTTGAATTCAGATTGCGCTTCAAGGAGTAAATATAGTTGAGACTTTGAGAGTTTCATTCATTTGATTGTTCTGTGATGTTACGAATTGTGTTGATCATGTACAACTCTCTCCTGGTCTAAAACCAGTTTGTTCTTTTCTTAGATGTTGATTGATTGCTGGAGATATTCGTGGCTTTATTTCTATTTCTACGGAATTCTCTCACTATTCCATTTTTGACGAGTCACAAGTAATATTTAAAAAAAATCATTCGCAGCGAAAAACTTAAGGATAACACACAAAAGGGTGTTGATATCTTGTTGTTTTGAATTTTTTTTTTTTTCTTAAAAATGTCTCAATTATTTTTACATAATTTACAATTACAGAACATAACTATTATTAAAATTCTAAAATGTCTATGCTATTCAAGCTCCCTTCAAAAACGGGATGACATGTTCCACAAACCAACTCTTTTTGAATTGTAAATGATCACCGGGCGATTCTAAAAATACCAACTGATCATTTACCATCATACCCTGAAGCCCTAACTTGTCATTAACAAATATTTCACTCTGTTCCAATGGTAAAATCTTTTTATCTCCACCCGGTTCATAAAATTCAAACCATTCAGTCTCCTTTGGCTGGACCACCGAATCATCTATAAATTTGACCATTACGAATTTCTCGAGTTTCTGTAAATTATCAATGTACGATTGATTTACAGAATTCTCATTATTAATTTCAGCCATAAATGTGCTTTTGGTGCGATACAATTCCTCATTTAATGGATCATGCCAGTAAGTGGCTTGTACCAGCCAATCTTGTACTTTTGGTGCATAAGCTGCATAATTTAATATTTGTCGAAAATATTCACATGTTTTTGAGCTTAATGATGGGCAGCTCGGAAGACCAAATACACCTTGGTGTTGGCCACCGATTGATATTAAATTTTTCATTGGTGGATTGGGGCAACGCTGGGCTACTGCTCGTCTGTAAAAATATATTAAATGTAAATATTTGTGATGGATGCGACATATAGGTGGTAATTACGTACAAAAATTGTCCACCTTGAGAAAAACCAATTGCATTGTAGCCATCTTTTAAATGAGGATCATTTGCGATAATTTCGCAAGCCTCTTCAATTTGCTTATTTGGATGGATAAAAAAACCACTACTGTAATCCGTAATTATAGATCCGCCAATTTTAATCGATGTCACATAGGTATTATTAAGCTGTGATTGTAAAAATGTTTTGATGTACCCCAAACTGAATGAGAAGCAGCATGTATCGCCTAGGTTAAGAAGTGGTTACTAGAGTTTTCTAAAGTTTAATTTAAATATTTCGTTAACTTACCCATTCCGTGCCATAATACGATCGGAGGAACTGCATGCGCATTATTAAAAATACCGATTAGTATAATTAAATTAATTAATTTAATGTTAATCGCCTTCATTTGTTTTGGGATTGCACTTTGGTTCCAATTTGTTTACAATTATTACTGTAAATAAACAGTACACTGAATGTCATATCGATCGATTTAATAAAAAATGAGTGCGTTTTATGTTTTGAACCAAAACAGCTGTAAATATGGTAATCCGATTGGACAATAGATGGAGCAATATCAAAACGCTGTTTGGTTTTAATCTTTGCTGTTAATGTAGCTTCAATTTACAACCACACATCTTATTCGAATTACTCCTCATTCATTAGGTAAATTTAGAAAATCGAATTTAGCTTGTGATTGATCGACTTAGCTTATTACCATTACCAAACAACATTTGTATTCCACATGTAATCGTTTTGGGTTTCTTATCAATACTGATCCAATTTCCACCTAAAGGACTGCCAGAAACGATGGCATTTCCTCCAAACCAGATAAAGCTGAAAACAGACAAAATTATCACAATCGTCGATAAATTTTAAAGTGCAAACATATCTGTTGGCCACCAAAGGCCCATCCTTAAAACAAAAACTCCCATTTTTATAAATAATTCAACTTTTATTGTTCTTTTTGTTTTTTTTTTTTAATATTTGATGTTTGTTTTTTGTGTGATCGTTTCCAGCATCTTAAGATGTAAACAATAAAAAAAAATCACAACAGATGCTTAATTAAAATCTAAAAGGAAAAGTTTTAACATTTTCCACGAAATAAATTTAAAAAAATCTCGATGAATTATTTGAATTTTGACGGTTTTTCTTTAGTATTTAAAAGGCTTCGATTAATTGAAGCCTGAGTAAGAAAATAAAAACAGTCTTTAGTCAATTTTTTGTTTGATTATAAAGATAATAAAAAAAAATGTGAAATTAACGATGAAAAATGAAAATGTTAATTCTTTACCTAAACAAAAAACCAAATTTAATCATCCGAACCAGCTGCACGTGTTGTCTTTCGTTGTCGTGGACTTTGATTCTGTGATTTTGGTGATTTTTTCGGTGATTTTGTTGTTGGTGATTTTTGCAAGGCACGTTTTGTTTCCTCAGGCAACCAATCATAATCAATATTATTTGGATTATTTGTTCCTGTTTCAACTTTTCGGGCTGGTGCAACACGTCGTTTTCGGCCCACAGATCCAACCAAAAATTGTTGACCCAGTACAAGGAGTAGCACAACAAAGGCAGCTAAGAAAATGTACAGGAATAATGTTTCACCATCGAGTCCCTCATCCAATTCAGTTATGTTAACAGTTTCATTGAAAACAGATTCTGAATATTGAATTCCATTAACGTCACGATAATTAAGCGCAATATTTAAACCAAATGGACGGCCAGCAAATGTTTCCGATGGCATAAAAGCATAAGACACGGTCGCTTCATGACCCGGTTTCACTTCACGATTATATGCGATGGCCGAGAAATTTTGTATGTAATAATTAAAATCCATTGGATATCGGAATGATGCTTCAACGGTTTCAATAAAGAAATCATCTTTGCCCTTATTTGAGAAACCAACTAAAAATTCAACCGGTACACCACCGGGTAAATCTAATTGTCCCCCAGGAATATAAATTGGTCGGGTGAAAAGTAAAAATGTATCCGCATCTGGTGACGTTGTTGTCTCCGCTTCTTCTTCCACCTCAGCATCATCACTGACCACCGCTTGATCTTCATTTTCTACATCTAAGTCACTTTCTTCGTCTAGGTCATCCCGACTGGCATAACTCATCATTTTATTTCCTAAAAATCAAGACAACAACAACACAACCATTAAATATTGATGACGTGAATAACATAACCTCAATGCGCAAAGTGCACACACAAATCAAATTCCAAAATTTTAACATTATCCCGATTTAATAAACACCGTAATTTATACGCTTAATTTAATTCGACTATCACTTTTACAAATAAAATTGCGTGCAGATTGATAATTTATAAGTAATATTCGATGCCACGTATCTGAGTGACACCAAAAAAAAAAAAAAAATCTTGTGTGGTGGAACATTTTGGAATTGGAATTGGAACCGAAACAAACAAAAAAATTCATATTTACCATTATCCACTGTAAATATTACAGCGGGTAGAACTAGTAACGCAAATATTATTAAATGTTTCATAATTTATATTATTGATAATTTAACACTAAAAATTTATTTTTTTTTGATTTAGATTTTTTGATTTTTAACTTTTTTTGTAACACACAACTCCGCCACCAGCCACTTTACACAAGAGGCATTCGATTGTGTTGTGTATGAAAAAAAATGAAAGTAGAGAAAAATGTGAAATTCGTCTAAACTCTAGCGAAGTTGTCATCCAACTAGGTTTACGTGGAACTGTGTGGAGACTTTTATTTTGTTGGCGTTTAATATGTCTACACAAAATTTCAATTTTTAATCGGGATCGGGAATCGTGTAAAATGGAATTAATTAAGTAATCCAAATAGTATTTACTTATTTAATATAAATGTGTGATTAATTATACATATTTTATAGTATGTAATAGTTTTTCATTAATAAATCAAAAAATATTTGCGATTATTTGAATATTTAAATGGTATAAAATTATGGTATTTCTCCAATCATTTGTAGTGACATCTGTTGAGAGGTAAAAAATATAATAATGGTTGACAGATACGCAATTAGGTCCATATAATTAGAATAATTTACATTTCGCCTTGTGAAACAAAGGCCGTTGAATGGAATCAACATTTGAAATTTTATGTTATTTTTTGTTTTTTTAAATTCAAATAGAAAGCGGGGAAACAAAATAACATAAAATGAATTTAACGTTTCAGAATCGGCCCAATATTAAGATTTGGTTGAAGTTGGAGCCAGTGCCAAACCGAAAATCGTTAATTTTGGGTAGCAATCATGATATAAATATGACGAGGTATGTTTGACAGCTGAAAGCACGTGAAGCGTGACGTCATTAAAAGTTAGGTTAGGTTAACACACAATTTAAAAATGTATCCTCCAACTCATTGAAACCATTTTGAGCTTACTACGAAGCGCTGGATACTCCTGACCGACGTCCATCATGATAAGGTTCGTCAGGTTATTGAAGAGGGGTGCTCTTAGAAACTTTAGTCTGTTTCGTGCCAGACGAGGACAGGTGCAAAGAAGATGAAGTACGGTCTCTACCTCTTCTTCGTTCTCAGCAACAGGTCATTTATGACCAAGTTCCATAGTAAGGGGGACAGTACGCAAACAATTTTATAGTTAAACAAAAGAGAATTTGCCTTGTCGGTAATCAAACCCGCGCCTTGGGCAATATGGAACCGAGATAGTGCTAAAGGCTGTTACTAAATTTGTATGCGAAATTTATCAACTTATGAACCGGGATAGCAGAAAAAGAAATAATGAACACGTTATTTAGGAGAGCGTAGTTGACATCTACGAACCTCTGAGTTATGGGCCCAGTACGCAGTATAGCTTGCCCAATAAGTCATCAAGCTCCTGAGTAGATACAGAGGGTTTTGGAACCGGTACTGGGAATGAATTACCTAGAATAGTAGTAACTCACCTGTCTCATTTTTACCCGTACTTCTCCATATTGTGTGGTGTGAGTTCACATCACTACCCAAGATGACTCCAACATTTCGCTTTTGAGCATCCATTTAAAGCATCTCATAGAATTGCAGGTGGTATATCATCAACTTCATGTGATAGATAGGCTGAAATAAGCCAAAGATTTAAACTATCAATCTCAATGCCAGCCGCCAATACATCTGAGTTACTGTAATTAAACAGCACAAACAAGTTTAGATTAGTTATAGCGAGAATGCACGAACGAATTTTACCTTCCTTCTTGGCAAAGATCGTACTTTATTTTAGTCCCATAACCCGGTCCCCAATGACCCAAGGCTCCTGGATCAGGACAACATCAACTTCATCAGCTTCCATTTCGAGCAGCAGAACAGCCGAGGCTGCCCTGCAGTGTTGTAAATTGATCTACAACAATCTCAGCATCAATCTACAGCATCGTCGCAGTATGTTAATAAATGATTGAGTATCGTATTCCCTGAACAAAATGGAATGGCGGAGCGAATGAATCGTACTCTCGTGGAGAAAGCACGCTGTTTGTTGTCTGATTTAAAGTTACAAAAATTATTCTGGTCAGAAGCTGTAGCTACAGCTGCTTATCTTGTCAACCGTCCACAATGCAAAAACTTTTTACACATTCACAATGCAAAAACTTTTTACTTTTGATTTACAGGTTTGTATGAATTTCCAACATAACGAGCAAACATTTTTATTCGTCAAATTGGAAAATCATACAAACCTGGAAGGCAAAAGTAAAAAGTTTTTCTTTTTACTTTTTATTTACAGGTTTGTATGAATTTCCAACTTGACGAATAAAAATTTTTGCTCGTTATGTTGGAAATTCATACAAACCTGTAAGTCAAAAGTAAAAAGTTTTTGCATTGTGAATGCTGTGTGTGTCCGTCATAGTTTCGCTTGTTTTTTACTCTAAGTTTATTTTTTGTTGCAACTGGAAAACCATAACACAAAAAACACAAGTGATTCCGTCATACACAGCATTCACAATGCAAAAACTTTTTACTTTTGATTTACAGGTTTGTATGAATTTCCAACATAACGAGCAAACATTTTTATTCGTCAAATTGGAAAATCATACAAACCTGGAAGGCAAAAGTAAAAAGTTTTTCTTTTTACTTTTTATTTACAGGTTTGTATGAATTTCCAACTTGACGAATAAAAATTTTTGCTCGTTATGTTGGAAATTCATACAAACCTGTAAGTCAAAAGTAAAAAGTTTTTGCATTGTGAATGCTGTGTGTGTCCGTCATAGTTTCGCTTGTTTTTTACTCTAAGTTTATTTTTTGTTGCAAATGGAAAACCATAACACAAAAAACACAAGTGATTCCGTCATACACAGCATTCACAATGCAAAAACTTTTTACTTTTGATTTACAGGTTTGTATGAATTTCCAACATAACGAGCAAACATTTTTATTCGTCAAATTGGAAAATCATACAAACCTGGAAGGCAAAAGTAAAAAGTTTTTCTTTTTACTTTTTATTTACAGGTTTGTATGAATTTTCAACTTGACGAATAAAAATTTTTGCTCGTTATGTTGGAAATTCATACAAACCTGTAAGTCAAAAGTAAAAAGTTTTTGCATTGTGAATGCTGTGTGTGTCCGTCATAGTTTCGCTTGTTTTTTACTCTAAGTTTATTTTTTGTTGCAACTGGAAAACCATAACACAAAAAACACAAGTGATTCCGTCATACACAGCATTCACAATGCAAAAACTTTTTACTTTTGATTTACAGGTTTGTATGAATTTCCAACATAACGAGCAAACATTTTTATTCGTCAAATTGGAAAATCATACAAACCTGGAAGGCAAAAGTAAAAAGTTTTTCTTTTTACTTTTTATTTACAGGTTTGTATGAATTTTCAACTTGACGAATAAAAATTTTTGCTCGTTATGTTGGAAATTCATACAAACCTGTAAGTCAAAAGTAAAAAGTTTTTGCATTGTGAATGCTGTGTGTGTCCGTCATAGTTTCGCTTGTTTTTTACTCTAAGTTTATTTTTTGTTGCAAATGGAAAACCATAACACAAAAAACACAAGTGATTCCGTCATACACAGCATTCACAATGCAAAAACTTTTTACTTTTGATTTACAGGTTTGTATGAATTTCCAACATAACGAGCAAACATTTTTATTCGTCAAATTGGAAAATCATACAAACCTGGAAGGCAAAAGTAAAAAGTTTTTCTTTTTACTTTTTATTTACAGGTTTGTATGAATTTTCAACTTGACGAATAAAAATTTTTGCTCGTTATGTTGGAAATTCATACAAACCTGTAAGTCAAAAGTAAAAAGTTTTTGCATTGTGAATGCTGTGTGTGTCCGTCATAGTTTCGCTTGTTTTTTACTCTAAGTTTATTTTTTGTTGCCAATGGAAAACCATAACACAAAAAACACAAGTGATTCCGTCATACACAGCATTCACAATGCAAAAACTTTTTACTTTTGATTTACAGGTTTGTATGAATTTCCAACATAACGAGCAAACATTTTTATTCGTCAAATTGGAAAATCATACAAACCTGGAAGGCAAAAGTAAAAAGTTTTTCTTTTTACTTTTTATTTACAGGTTTGTATGAATTTTCAACTTGACGAATAAAAATTTTTGCTCGTTATGTTGGAAATTCATACAAACCTGTAAGTCAAAAGTAAAAAGTTTTTGTATTGTGAATGCTGTGTGTATCCGTCATAGTTTCGCTTGTTTTTTACTCTAAGTTTATTTTTTGTTGCAACTGGAAAACCATAACACAAAAAACACAAGTGATTCCGTCATACACAGCATTCACAATGCAAAAACTTTTTACTTTTGATTTACAGGTTTGTATGAATTTCCAACATAACGAGCAAACATTTTTATTCGTCAAATTGGAAAATCATACAAACCTGGAAGGCAAAAGTAAAAAGTTTTTCTTTTTACTTTTTATTTACAGGTTTGTATGAATTTCCAACTTGACGAATAAAAATTTTTGCTCGTTATGTTGGAAATTCATACAAACCTGTAAGTCAAAAGTAAAAAGTTTTTACATTGTGAATGCTGTGTGTGTCCGTCATAGTTTCGCTTGTTTTTTACTCTAAGTTTATTTTTTGTTGCCAATGGAAAACCATAACACAAAAAACACAAGTGATTCCGTCATACACAGCATTCACAATGCAAAAACTTTTTACTTTTGATTTACAGGTTTGTATGAATTTCCAACATAACGAGCAAACATTTTTATTCGTCAAATTGGAAAATCATACAAACCTGGAAGGCAAAAGTAAAAAGTTTTTCTTTTTACTTTTTATTTACAGGTTTGTATGAATTTCCAATTTGACGAATAAAAATTTTTGCTCGTTATGTTGGAAATTCATACAAACCTGTAAGTCAAAAGTAAAAAGTTTTTGCATTGTGAATGCTGTGTGTGTCCGTCATAGTTTCGCTTGTTTTTTACTCTAAGTTTATTTTTTGTTGCAAATGGAAAACCATAACACAAAAAACACAAGTGATTCCGTCATACACAGCATCACAATGCAAAAACTTTTTACTTTTGATTTACAGGTTTGTATGAATTTCCAACATAACGAGCAAACATTTTTATTCGTCAAATTGGAAAATCATACAAACCTGGAAGGCAAAAGTAAAAAGTTTTTCTTTTTACTTTTTATTTACAGGTTTGTATGAATTTCCAACTTGACGAATAAAAATTTTTGCTCGTTATGTTGGAAATTCATACAAACCTGTAAGTCAAAAGTAAAAAGTTTTTGCATTGTGAATGCTGTGTGTGTCCGTCATAGTTTCGCTTGTTTTTTACTCTAAGTTTATTTTTTGTTGCAAATGGAAAACCATAACACAAAAAACACAAGTGATTCCGTCATACACAGCATTCACAATGCAAAAACTTTTTACTTTTGATTTACAGGTTTGTATGAATTTCCAACATAACGAGCAAACATTTTTATTCGTCAAATTGGAAAATCATACAAACCTGGAAGGCAAAATGAAAAAGTTTTTCTTTTTACTTTTTATTTACAGGTTTGTATGAATTTCCAACTTGACGAATAAAAATTTTTGCTCGTTATGTTGAAAATTCATACAAACCTGTAAGTCAAAAGTAAAAAGTTTTTGCATTGTGAATGCTGTGTGTGTCCGTCATAGTTTCGCTTGTTTTTTACTCTAAGTTTATTTTTTGTTGCAACTGGACAACCATAACACAAAAAACACAAGTGATTCCGTCATACACAGCATTCACAATGCAAAAACTTTTTACTTTTGATTTACAGGTTTGTATGAATTTCCAACATAACGAGCAAACATTTTTATTCGTCAAATTGGAAAATCATACAAACCTGGAAGGCAAAAGTAAAAAGTTTTTCTTTTTACTTTTTATTTACAGGTTTGTATGAATTTCCAACTTGACGAATAAAAATTTTTGCTCGTTATGTTGGAAATTCATACAAACCTGTAAGTCAAAAGTAAAAAGTTTTTGCATTGTGAATGCTGTGTGTGTCCGTCATAGTTTCGCTTGTTTTTTACTCTAAGTTTATTTTTTGTTGCAACTGGAAAACCATAACACAAAAAACACAAGTGATTCCGTCATACACAGCATTCACAATGCAAAAACTTTTTACTTTTGATTTACAGGTTTGTATGAATTTCCAACATAACGAGCAAACATTTTTATTCGTCAAATTGGAAAATCATACAAACCTGGAAGGCAAAAGTAAAAAGTTTTTCTTTTTACTTTTTATTTACAGGTTTGTATGAATTTCCAACTTGACGAATAAAAAATTTTGCTCGTTATGTTGAAAATTCATACAAACCTGTAAGTCAAAAGTAAAAAGTTTTTGCATTGTGAATGCTGTGTGTGTCCGTCATAGTTTCGCTTGTTTTTTACTCTAAGTTTATTTTTTGTTGCAACTGGACAACCATAACACAAAAAACACAAGTGATTCCGTCATACACAGCATTCACAATGCAAAAACTTTTTACTTTTGATTTACAGGTTTGTATGAATTTCCAACATAACGAGCAAACATTTTTATTCGTCAAATTGGAAAATCATACAAACCTGGAAGGCAAAAGTAAAAAGTTTTTCTTTTTACTTTTTATTTACAGGTTTGTATGAATTTCCAACTTGACGAATAAAAATTTTTGCTCGTTATGTTGGAAATTCATACAAACCTGTAAGTCAAAAGTAAAAAGTTTTTGCATTGTGAATGCTGTGTGTGTCCGTCATAGTTTCGCTTGTTTTTTACTCTAAGTTTATTTTTTGTTGCAACTGGAAAACCATAACACAAAAAACACAAGTGATTCCGTCATACACAGCATTCACAATGCAAAAACTTTTTACTTTTGATTTACAGGTTTGTATGAATTTCCAACATAACGAGCAAACATTTTTATTCGTCAAATTGGAAAATCATACAAACCTGGAAGGCAAAAGTAAAAAGTTTTTCTTTTTACTTTTTATTTACAGGTTTGTATGAATTTCCAACTTGACGAATAAAAATTTTTGCTCGTTATGTTGGAAATTCATACAAACCTGTAAGTCAAAAGTAAAAAGTTTTTGCATTGTGAATGCTGTGTGTGTCCGTCATAGTTTCGCTTGTTTTTTACTCTAAGTTTATTTTTTGTTGCAACTGGAAAACCATAACACAAAAAACACAAGTGATTCCGTCATACACAGCATTCACAATGCAAAAACTTTTTACTTTTGATTTACAGGTTTGTATGAATTTCCAACATAACGAGCAAACATTTTTATTCGTCAAATTGGAAAATCATACAAACCTGGAAGGCAAAAGTAAAAAGTTTTTCTTTTTACTTTTTATTTACAGGTTTGTATGAATTTCCAACTTGACGAATAAAAATTTTTGCTCGTTATGTTGGAAATTCATACAAACCTGTAAGTCAAAAGTAAAAAGTTTTTGCATTGTGAATGCTGTGTGTGTCCGTCATAGTTTCGCTTGTTTTTTACTCTAAGTTTATTTTTTGTTGCAACTGGAAAACCATAACACAAAAAACACAAGTGATTCCGTCATACACAGCATTCACAATGCAAAAACTTTTTACTTTTGATTTACAGGTTTGTATGAATTTCCAACATAACGAGCAAACATTTTTATTCGTCAAATTGGAAAATCATACAAACCTGGAAGGCAAAAGTAAAAAGTTTTTCTTTTTACTTTTTATTTACAGGTTTGTATGAATTTCCAACTTGACGAATAAAAATTTTTGCTCGTTATGTTGGAAATTCATACAAACCTGTAAGTCAAAAGTAAAAAGTTTTTGCATTGTGAATGCTGTGTGTGTCCGTCATAGTTTCGCTTGTTTTTTACTCTAAGTTTATTTTTTGTTGCAACTGGAAAACCATAACACAAAAAACACAAGTGATTCCGTCATACACAGCATTCACAATGCAAAAACTTTTTACTTTTGATTTACAGGTTTGTATGAATTTCCAACATAACGAGCAAACATTTTTATTCGTCAAATTGGAAAATCATACAAACCTGGAAGGCAAAAGTAAAAAGTTTTTCTTTTTACTTTTTATTTACAGGTTTGTATGAATTTCCAACTTGACGAATAAAAATTTTTGCTCGTTATGTTGGAAATTCATACAAACCTGTAAGTCAAAAGTAAAAAGTTTTTGCATTGTGAATGCTGTGTGTGTCCGTCATAGTTTCGCTTGTTTTTTACTCTAAGTTTATTTTTTGTTGCAACTGGAAAACCACATTAGCTTTACAAATTTCATTCAAAACCGGTTTTGTTTATATTTCGGCGCGCATGCGCAACAAATTAGTTTTTTTTGTATATAAATTATATCAATTCAAGAAAAATTGATTATACATAAATATGTTTCATTTTCTTTTAATTATATCTTATCTCTATATAGACAGGTACAACGCGCACCTATTTTCAGGTGTTACTTACACCAATACAAGTGCCTTTACAAGTAAAGTGCAGTAGATAGACCCCATGTACTGCTAATGTTTTGTTTGGGTATAATGTATATGGAGATTACTAGGGAGTCACCTCTGACAATTGATTCAATATTATTGACTAAGTACGCAGTTATCGAGAATTGCAATAAACTTAGATAGTGTGAACTATGAAACCTCTTTTTATTTTCTCCGTTTAATTTAAGTGTACAAAATTAAAATCAATATTACATGTAATAAGATTGTTACGTACCTAAATGAATTTTCAAATTTAAATAAGAAATTGTAAAGAAGTGATACTTATAATATTTTATGTAAAGTTGCGTTATAACCAGCAATGGTTCGAGCAACTGAATTCCAGAAGTACAAGTATAGCTAATCGTATAATAATAACACAAAATGTACATTAAATCGAATTAAATTGATCAGATTAGTATATATAAGTACATATCGCTCATGGCATAGAAAAGTGACACAACTCAAAAAATTGAGTTTTTGAGATAATTCGTCAAAAAGATGCGCAATGATCGATTTCATAACCTGACTTAGTGGAGTTTTTATATTTATTTTACAAAGCGAGGGGCAGCTGAATTTTGGGAACTTCCTTTTTTTGACACCCATAGAGAATAGTGTAGTAAAATCAAAATTAGCATTTTTTCTTTTGCTCTCCTGAAAAATTTCAAATTTTGAGTTGTGTCACTATTCTTTGTCACGAGCGATATATAGAGTTAATAATAAATTGTTACTGAAATTTGTTTAATAAATTTGAATAAATAAAAAAATAAAACACGCATTTCGTTTCAGGAACATGAAAACATTACATGGTAGACAACCATCAATGGATTTGAAGGACTGGGCAATATATTAAATTAAGATATAACGAATATAACGACGGCTACAAAGCACTATCGTGTAACGTTTTTTATATTTTTACAGAAGGCGAGGAAAAACAATCGGATTTACAGTGAAGATACTCTACAATGAACTAACAAAATGTTAACCTTTGAATATTTTTTAATTTTATTCTAGTATGTACTTACTCTATTCGATGTAATTTAGAGAACGTAAACTAATTTTCACTTATCTTATATTTTCACACACTTTACACATCTAAACTAGATTTAATCAAATAAAATCAAAGTGCCAACCATTTATTTTAACTTATTCACGAATCACGATACAACAAGATCAAAATATGAAACAAAAGAATCGAAAATGTCATAAAGTTAAGTTTTTGTGTCACACGCATAAAGCGCTATGCATAACAAAAAATTAATTTTGTATGTTCATTAGCCGTATTTAGCGAAGATACATTTTAAAAATGTATTTCTTGTTTTGGAATTTTTAATTGTGAATTTAAATTTTAGTTAATCATTTTTATCGGTTTGTTAATTTGACATTGTCCAATTTTAATTATGTTGTATTATTTTTTATGTTTGGTAAAACATTTAGGGTCCTAGTTTTGGGTTCATGTTCAAAAACGTAAAAATTGGGATTTCAAATCTGAGGAATGCATTTTTGTTGGCTACTGTGCGAGAATTCAAAAGCTTACCGATTATACAGTAAACAAAATGGTGACATATTAAAGAGCCGTGATGTAATCTTCATTGAATCGTCTGTACCAAAAACTACAAACAATGATCATGAAGTGGGGGAATCATCAAGCACGCCTCTTTATAGCAATATAGAAGTAAAGGAAACACTGACATTCTTAGAAGCTGCTGCAGTCGATGAATTGTGTTCCAATGATGGATTATATTCCAATGGTGGAATCTGTTCGCTGCTGTTACTCGTCCGAATATATGCTATATGCAATCAGCACCGTTAGCAAATTCAATAACAATCCTGGTTTGCCGCATTAGAACACGGTTAAAAGAATCCTGATATACCTTCGTGGTACTGCATCAGCCAGACTGGAATTTTTGAAAGACGGTAATTCAAAGGTAATTGGTTATTCTGATTCGGATTGGGCCAACGACATAGACGATAGACGATCGGTTACTGGCTACGTTTTTAAGCTTCAGGAAGGAGCTATTTCTTGAAACAGCAAGAGACAGCCAACATTTGCTCTTTCCACAACGGAGGCAGAGTACATGGCAATCTCCGCCGCAGCTCAAGAAGCTTTATGGTTGCGAAATTTTGAAATTGATTTAAAATTGTGCTTAACTCTAGATGCGACTACTATTTGTTGCGACAACAGGAGTGCTGTAAGTTTATCTTCAACATCACTTCACACGGTCAAAAAATTGAAGAAAAGGAGATTCAATTGACGGGTTAGCCCCTTAATCTTGCATTACAAAATCTTGCATAACAAATCGTATTGACAAAAATTTACTGTATAATGATAACTATACAGTAGAATTTTGCTTGAGATATCAAAAATCAAATGTCCAGGATTAAATATTCTTAACCAGGATATTATGTTGAGATATTTTGGAAAATGGAGATCTTCATTTTAATTTTAATATTAGCCGTATTTCTTGACGCATAGTTATCCGGATCGCTATCTGCACATTTTTTTTTATTTTATTTTTTTTAATTATAAGAAGATATATTGAACTTTTATGAATACGCAATAAATGTTATGTTAGATACTAAAGACAGGTACAGATACTAAAACTACAAAAAATTTTAAATGCAAGATATTGTATTTGCAAGATTTTGTATTTGCAAGATTTTGTATTTGCAAGATTTTGTACTTGCAAGATTTTGCACTTGCAAGATTTTGGGTTGCCAAGATTTTGATTTGCATGATTTTTAAAAAATGCAAGATTTTGTACTTGCAAGATTTTGTAATGCAAGATTTCGGGGCGCTCCCATCAAAAAGCTAGCGGAGTATTACAAACGCCAATCTTACAAATTAGAAGAGCAGCTTTACATATTAGGTTTCCAGTGTTTAGCGCTCCGCTTTATAACTCAGCAGTTATTAAATTATCAATTCTCTGCCGTTTGTTCAGTAAATCACCAATTAGAATCACCCACATTAGAATGTTCAGCGACTAATAAAACAGCTCGCTTATTTGCTTATGATAACCTTAGAATTCCACCACATAATCCATTTCTTGTCGTAAGGGAACATGGAGGCTGGTCTAACAGGCTGGCAAAAATAAGACGGACTAATAATTTGTGGGAGAATGATGTTCTTTACGAAAGCGCACAATCTTATAGTGGCTGACATATGCTTTCAACATAAGAAGATCCATTTAGAAACTTGGACTTGTTGCCGTTGGTTCGTCTCAAACGTAAAATATTCGATCGGCCGAATAAATGAAGATACAAAACAACAACTTCAAGATCTTGCCAGCAATAGATCATAGTGACGAAGTGTATACAGTTTGGAAGGCTCTGAAAATGTCCCAGTCTGTCCAGTAACCGACTCTATAGGCTCAGTAAAAAAACAAACCCAAAAATTTTGTTTTTGATGTGTGTCATGTAAACATAGTAAAATAATATGAACACCGTATGTGGATGATGAATAAAGAATCAGTCTTGGGGATCTAGTCGCAGTACAAACACGTATTATACATTCTTGCATACACACGTTACAATGTGTAGTGTTGTCTTGCCGTCGAGCAAAAAAAAAATAGTCCAGCAATAAGCACAATTCGCATAAAGAATGAAGATTTTTCCGATCTACTTAATGTTCAATATGTGGCACGGACTGTAGATGAAGTTATTCCAATAAAGACCACCGACAATGTTTTGTTAAATTTGAGAACAAGCTATAGAGAATTTTTGCAAAGAATTACTTGATTCGCTAGAACAATTTTCAGCAGTCTCAAAACCAAGGATTCCAAACAAAATATCTGATCTGAGGGTAGAATATTAAGCCTTGCCGATGGCAACCGTGCTTTGTATCTTCTATTCTAAGTCGACTGTTAAAGTCCAAATATCTTGCAAACGCCAACAAGCTAAAGTTTTACAGATTGTTGATCAGGAGGCCCGGTGTCATGATTGTGAGAGTTAAAAAAGAGAGAGTTGATGGAACATACCGAGTTTCCAGATCTTGTGCATGAAATTAAGGACAGCGAGCAAGTTGGCTAGGTCACGTTCCGCGCACTAATCCGAAATGAATGGTGCTGCAATCTTTGAGAGATGGGCCACATTTTAGTGCAATTTAGAATTTTCTGACTGTCTAGTACAATACGAAGAGCTATCTCGGGATCAAAACCGACAGGGTCAAGAATGGGTCACCAAAGGCCTGTAAAACTTGTTTACTATAGCATATATAATAGAAACTCCAGAAAAGTTCAGTATAAAACACGAATAAATGTTTAATTACAGCAGAGCCACCTTCATCTGATGAGGATGATAATTATGAAATTATTGAGTTTGGAGGCTGGTCGAATTGTTACAGGAAAAAAAGGTTGATTGACTGCAATTAGGTGCTCAAACTGAAATAAGTAGTTCGTTGTGAAATTCTGAGGCAGAAACTACAGTTTAGGGGTGGTAATAAAACATAACTTAGACTTTAAAGGAAGTAAGTAAGGTAAGGGAGCTCCCTTAGTTTTTTAGTTTAAGATGTTGAACCATCTTCATGAGTTTACCGGTAGAAGTGTCTTAATTCATAGAATTATTTTCTAAAACTTAAAAATAACTGATGCAGGTTTTAGTTGGCGTAAATTCTAATTAAACAACAAATGTGTAAGCAGATTGGCGCAGTAGAAGCGTGCTGAACCCATAACTCAGAGGTCCGTAGATCAAAACTACGCTCTGCTAAGTTATTTTTTGAAATGATTTATTTTAAGTTAACATATATCAGTATTGATTTTACCAACCAACTGTTGTAATAAAATTCTAAACCTATGTCAATTCAAATTCAGATTTTTTCTCCAATCACTTTTAAGACACTAGAAAAGTAAATTCAATAAATAGAGAAAGAAACTAAAACAAAACAAAAATCTCATGCCGGGAATCCAAACCAGGCCTTCTAGGTGAAAGCCAGGTATCCATCCAAAATGTAAAATCTGCGGACTGAACAGTTTAAAACAGCTCACTCAAGGTAGAGTTGATGGTTGAATATAATTTGCCGGTAGATTTCCCATTTTCTGAACTTGTATCTACGTTTGGCCTAACCTTGAAGCAGACGACGCACTTCCAAAATACCTCACTGAATTATTAACGTGTATCAGGAAGATTGAAGCACTTGAGGGCCAGCATGGTTGTACCTGGAGTGATAATAAATTAAAATTTTAGCGTAAAACAATGATTTTATGGAAGTTAGATTGAATGCTTCATTGTATATGGAAGTATTGATTGTTGCAAGCGGCCACCTACTCGTAATAAGGTTCTATCTCGGTCAAAAAACTCCGACAACGATTTCAAGGGATTTTTCAAAATGGGCCTCCCTTTGGGAAGAAGTTGAAGTTCGTCATGAAAATTTTCATTTTGTACAATGCGGACTATTGCCAATAGTCTCGATTCGGTCATATCTACATTCTTTTTCTTTCAAGGAATTCACTCGATGATTGATTAACAGTGTTTTCAAGCCAATCAGTGGTGGAATTTGATATAGAAACAGTGGATCATGGAGCCATACTTTTGAATGTAGTAATTGTGACGGATATAAGCCATGCAAAATCATGTCTGCCGGATTATTTCTAAAGCCGACATGTCTCCATGAAGAAATTTTGGCCAGCTATTGAATGTTCGACACTCTATTGACTACGAATGTCTTCCACGTAGACGATGGGGGCTGAATCCAATTCAGCACTATTATGAAATTTGACCAGAAGTATATATATAATGTAATTGGAATCTTCATATTTAGTGATGTCAAGGAGTTGAGCACCAAGCATCTTGAATATATCACAGCCCCAATTGCCTTTTCGCTTGCATGAGCGAAACCATGCAGTAAATCATTATGAAATTGTATCCATTGATTGATGAGCCCTGATGGCAATTGAACATTCCTGATGACTGGTGCCGATATCCCAAGAGGGTCAAACAACACGAGAGTTTGTCTGGTATCATTGATCGTTTTGAATTAGAGTACCATTTTCGAAGTTCCATACCAGCTGAATGCATATTTGTTGGTTGATTCCGATTTTACTGAGATCAATGGTGAATAGAATTTGCTGCATTTAAAATATCGTATTAGCAGGAAATGGTGCAGTTGTCATGCCATACGCGACTGTGTTGAGTTGAAAAAACTGAAGTTCAATACTTGAATTATCATCAATTAGGCTTTAACAAAAATGATGCGGAAAAATTGTATGGAAAATCGGTATCATATGACCCAATTGTTTATAATCGTTGATAAAATCAAAATATTGTTGGCTCAATTTTGGATTATGTCTTAGTTTTTCCCTAAATTAAAAAATCGACATTATGCCATCGAAAATGAATTACACAAAACTGATATTCTCACGATATCGACTTAAGTTCATTTTAAAATCTTTCGAGTTACCAAAACGGCTCTACATATTTTATTTTCTAAGTCGAGCTATACAGACAAAATGACTAAAAATGATTGATTCTGGTATATTAGATATTAATGGCACAAATTAACCTAAATGGCAGAATATTTCAGCGCCCAATAGTAAATCGACGTGTTGTGATTTATTGAAATTGTCATCAGCTAACCTAATATTAGAAGGCAATTTCCAATTCTGGATATTAACAGACATTACTGGTTGAGATTGTGAAATTTTTAGCAACACTTGAACATTGGTTGTAGCACAATAGTCTGATTTGTCGACCTAATTGTTATTGAACCACAAACATCTAAAATGACGTAAAACATCTAATTCCATAATTTGAATTTGAGTCCTACCCTTAGTTATAAAACTAATTTGAGACTCAGAATTTAGAAGTGCTTGTGTTCTGGTGCACTGGTTCTCCATATTTATCCAACACTTAGACGATTGCAGTAGCAATAAACATCAGAACTATCTTTCGACAAAAACGATGGCAACATGGAGTGCCCTCGTTTGTTGCACAATATACAAAAATATTTCTCTGCGGTCGCTGATAGGAATGAATTACTTGGAGTGCGATCATCAAAATTCGATCTGGTAGATCTGGATTGATATACTAATGAGGTTGAATACGATGACCTTTTCTGAGAAACTTGCGCTGCTCGAGGTTAGGTTAGGTTAGGTTAGGTTGAATAGCTGCTATCGCACACTTAGGCCAGCAGTGGCCCGTTGTGATACCACAGGATCCCATCTCCCCATTACTCCCGTTGAAACCAACCAGAGCCACTTATATAGCGTAATAAATCTCGCACTCCACAGTCCGCGAGTTCCGAAAGGCTATCCATACCGTACACACCCAAATAAGTGTTCCAAAGTCTCCTCCTCCTCTTCGTCCATGCAACTTCTACAAAAGTCATTCGTCTGTATCCCCAGCCTTCTCGCATGCTCCCCAAAAAGGCAGTGACCTGTCATTATCCCTACGACCCATCCTATTTCTTGTCTTCCCAGGGATATTATTACTTTGGAGCGCCGCAAGTCCAGTTTTGGCCAAACCTGCTTTGCTACCCTGCTCATGAGAGTGTTGATCCACCTCTCATTTGTCAAGGCGATTGCCTTTTTACTGAGCGCCCATTATAGCACTGCCATAGGCCTCCCCAGACCTGCCATTTCCGGCTGCATCTGGAGAGTCGTACCGTACCTAGCTAGTTCGTCCGCCCTGCAGTTCCCCGTGACGTCCGAGTGACTCGGGACCCAGATTATCTGGATGCTGAAATATTCGCTCATCTCGTTAAAAGATGATCCAGCGCCACCCGCGACTTCAGACAAACTGATACCACATTATGCTTCAACCATGTCATGGATTCCCCGATCGCCACCACTTCAGCCTGGTACACGCTGCAGTAGTCAGGGAGACGAACAGAAATATTAACATTAAGTTTATCACAGAAGACTTCGGCTCCTACCTTATCGTCCAGCTTCGAGCCGTCCGTGAAAAATTGCACTGCCTCGTTATCCAGTATTGATCCGTCTCTCCAGGATTCCCTTGAGGGAAAGATGGTCCGGAAACCTTTATCGAAGCACAACGTTGGTGTAATATAATCCAGATTCGCCAGTGAATCTACCTATCGTCGAGTGTCCCACCTGAAGACACTTCCACTGAGAGACAGCCAAGAGTCTCGTAGCCACGTTGGCTGCCATCTGTTTACCATGATGGTCGATTGGAATAAGGTGGAACATAACCTCTAAAGCGCGTGTAGGTGTTGTCCTAAGCGCCCCGCTTATAAGCATACAGGCCGTTCTTTGCACCTTCTCCATCATACCTCTATATGTTACCTTATCTAGAGCTGGCCACCAAACGCCCACCCCGTACATTAGCACAGGCCTTACCACGGCGGTATAGAGCCAGTATACCAGCTCCGGTTTCAAGCCCCATCTCTTACCTATAGCGTTCCTACACACATTAGCCTTATTCACCCTCTCCAAAGTGTTAGGCTTCCAGCTGAGCTTACTATCAAAGATTATGCCCAGAAATCTCGCTCGGTCAGCAAAAACTAGTCCGCTGCCGTTTATGATAGGAGGGCTAACCACCGGAATTTTATATTTCCTAGTAAATAGTACCAGCTCTGTTTTGGAAGGGTTAATCCCCAATCCACACTTGCTGGCCCATTTCGTAATGATCAGGAGTGCATTCTGCATAACATCCCTAATCGTATCTAGATATTTGCCTGAGACAGCTATCGCTACATCATCAGCATATGATACAACCCCTATCCCCTCTCTCTCTAGTTCCAGCAGCAATCCATTAATCACTGCACTCCAGAGAATGGGGGACATTACACCTCCTTGTGGGGTTCCTCTAACCACCCGTCTTCTAATCTTGGACTCTCCCAGATCCGAGGTAATAGTCCTGCTTACCAGCATCTGATTTACTAACCTACTTATAGAGCAAAAAAGACAATCCTTCCATGATCGCCTCCGTTTTTACATTATTAAAAGCACTATTATAAATTTATTTCTCAATTGTGCGTACTAGTGCAGAGCTGTGTCCACCGACTTTCCCTTACAGTACGCATGCTGCGACTTTGCCCAATTCCTGGGTTCAATTCTTGATCGAATAAATACATCTATCAACCTTTCCAGGGTTTTCAGCAGAAAGGATGATATAGTTATAGGCCTCAGGTCCTTTGGATGAGCATGTGAGCTCTTTCCCGATTTCGGGATAAAGACTACTTTGACCTCTGTCCAATTCCTAGGCATATAGACTAGTTTCAGACATCCCCTGAAGATAACCTGTAGCCAGGGGAGGATGACTGCCGAGTTCTTTTGGATCTCTGCTGGTATAATTCGATCCTGACCCGCCGATTTATAAGGCTTAAAACCCTGCAGCGCCCACCGGATCCGCTCCCTATCCACTATGCCCTCCATATCTATTGGAGGTGTTCCTCGATGAGCTCCAGGCTCCATCGAGTCATCAAAGCTTCCCGGAAAGTGGGTATCGATGAGAAGCTCCAACGATTCCGCACTTGAAGCTGTCCATGACCCGTCTGGTCTAATTAAGTAACTAGGACTAGTTTGGTTAGTAGATAAAATCTTCCTAAGGCGGGAAGTCTCAGAGACTTCCTCCATTATATAACAGAAGAGTCTCCAAGATCCCCTCTGTGCCTTCCTCAATTCTTTTTTGTACTTTCTTAGGTCCTCCTTATAGGAGTCCCAGTCCCGAACATGCCTCGTGCTCTTTGCTTTATTAAAGACTGTCCTACACGCCTTCCGAAACGTCTCCAACTCCATGGACCACCATGTCGGTTTCTGCCTCCCCCTTGGCTTTATCAGGGGGCAAGAAGCATTAAAGGAAAAGTCTCCGGAATTGCCCAACATTACAGACTGAAAGGTTAGTATTTAATAAGTAATCAAAAAATAACTCACCCCTCTCATTAATATCAGTGCTCCCCCAAATTGTGTGATGCGCGTTTGCATCACATCCGAGTATCACACCAATCCTATTTTTCCTTGCTTCTCGGATCAGGTCTCCCAGGTTATCCGGTGGGATTTCCTTTTCCCGATCCATATACGCAGAGACCAGAAGGTGGTTCGATAAATATTACCATTTATAATTTACTTTTCACGCAGATGTGTTTGATCTAGTTTAGGAAAGCGAAATGTCGAGTTACTTGCCTTTAAAATAACCAGGTTTGGAAAACCATCTATATCTATATAGAATTTGAACAATCCTCGCAGTTAGAGCTGAAGTTGACCAGACTTCTTAAACGTTGAACTCTTTCAAAATGATTGAGTTTAAGTTGAATTTATCAATGTCTCAAGATCATAATACTTTATGAACAAGTGGTGATGTTAATTAACTACTTATAAACTACCAAAGCAAAGTTACACATTTCACCTTCTATAATTTAATTATAAGCCCTGCAAGGAATTTATTCGATTGTAAAACGGTTTTGTGTTTCACTAAGCCCTAATTGGATTTGATAGATGTCGAACCTAGGTAATTCTATTTGTTCGATACGTATGTATGTTGACCATCACCAAATATTTAAACCCTATCCACATTCCACCGGTTGCTCATCACATCAAATTGCTAGCCCAGATAAACAAAATACAATTCAAAAACTGTACTATTCCATCGCTACTACGCGCACATTTCCAAGTTGCTAAGCAATTTTCTTGAATATTTTATTTATTCTCTTTTATTTTTGAGTTTCCAGTGTGTCACTTATATTTTGTAAATAGCTAGAGCTAATATCTTTAAAAAAAAAATTATCATACCTAATTATGTCGCAGAGCCAAGATATAATTGAACTCGAAACCACTTTGGTGAAATACAATATCCCATATTTGGTGAAAAAACATCCAGATCCGGAAAAAAAAGTTTCACCGCGTGAAAAACCCGTGGGTGCCAGTATCGTTGACAGTCACCGTGAAACTGAAGAAATCCTTAATTCAATTTTACCACCACGCGTTTGGGAAGATGATGGCCAATTATGGACACAAACAGTATCTAGTACACCGGCCACCCGACAAGATGTTATAAATCTACAGGAATTGCTTGATTCCCGTCTAGAACAATCACAAGCCCGTGAAACTGGTATTTGTCCAGTGCGACGAGCATTATACAAACAATGTTTTGATGAAATGATACGACAAGTCACAATAAATTGTACCGAACGTGGTTTATTACTTTTACGGGTACGAGATGAAATTGCTATGTCAATGGAAGCATATGAAACACTATATTGTAGTTCAGTAGCATTTGGTATGCGAAAAGCTTTACAGGCACAGCAAGGTAAGGAACAATTACAAGAACGTGTCACTTTGTTAGAAGACGAAAAATCATCATTGGAAGAAACGATTACTGACATGAAGATTAAGGCTGACCAATCTGAGCGACGTAATGAAGAGCTTAGAGCTTCGGAGGAGAAGAAACATGCCGAAGAAATTGCGTTCCTTAAGAAGACAAATACCCAACTCAAGGTAATTTTGAAGGGTTTATTAAGTTATTTTATTTAAATAACATTTAATTTTAATTCTAGGCACAATTGGAGGGTATCATTGCACCAAAGAAATAACGTTCGTCGGCTAGTTATCGTGTATGCCGTAGCGCTAACAACAGTAAGAGGTTAGCAAATATCAAAGATCTAAACCAAATTAGACTATTCAAATTTTACTTAATTTTTCATTTAATTTTCTTGAATTTCATTGAATTATAATCTTTAAAAAAGACAAGAAAAATAAGTTTTTTTACGTGATTTAATTTTTATTTACAAATTTCCGTTTTTTTGTGTTACATACCTACTCAAATGCAAATCTGGTATCCAATCTGATCGAAATTACTTATCTTAAATAATGCATAATATGTATAATAAAAAAAATTCGACTGCCCTAAAATTATTTTTAGATTTTTGAGGTTAGTTCTGGAACTGCTTTGAACAAATCTGCGACAATACCAAAATCAGCCACTTGGAATATTGGTGCCTCAGGATCCTTATTGATTGCGACAATTGTTTTCGAATCTTTCATGCCGGCCAAATGTTGAATGGCTCCTGAAATTCCAACGGCGACATATAAATCTGGTGCAACAATTTTCCCCGTTTGTCCGATTTGTAAATCATTTGGCACATAACCAGCATCGACTGCGGCACGTGATGCACCAACAGCAGCACCAAACTTATCAGCTAGATCGTATAACAATTTGAAATTATCGCCTGACTTAAGTCCTCGACCACCTGATATAATTACTTTGGCGCCCGTTAATTCGGGACGATCAGATTTCGTCAACTCAGACTTAACGAATTCAGTCAAATCTGTTTTGTAATCACCTTCGGCTGCTTTTTCAATGGTTGCCGATCCACCGTCTGAAGCTGCCGCAAAATTAGTTCCACGAATTGTAATCACTTTGACCGCATCCTTAGATTTCAATGTAAGTACAGCATTTCCAGCGTAAATAGTACGAACAAAGGTATCAGCCGATTTAACATCGATAATTTCTGAGATTGGTGAAACATCCAATTTGGCTGCAATGCGTGGCAATAAACTTTTACCAAAGGCTGTAGCTCCCGCAATAATATGTGTATACTTATTTTGATTTTGTACAGCTAAAACAAGTTTAGTCAATGATTCTGCAGTAAATCCTTTGAAGGCTGCAGATTCGGCTACCAATACTTTTGAAACACCATTCAATTTTGCCACAGCACTTGATGCAGCACTACAATTTGTACCCGCTACTAATACTGTAACATCACCACCAATTTTCGATGCAGCTGTTACCGCATTTTGTGTAATCGGTGTTAGAGCCTCATTATTGTGCTCGGCAATTACCAATGTGCTGTTGAAACGGCGAATCTACAAAATAAACAGGTCGCAGTGATTTTTTTTGGTTACGTAAAGTAAAATTTCACAACATTTTAGAGACTCAGGTGTCCAAAAACTTACGTGAGATAAACGACCAAAAAGTTTTGAGCTATTTAGCAACATTTTACTTAAATTATAGATAGAATTGGCTTCTAATAAAAAACAAACAAAAATTAATTAAATGAATACAAAAAAAAAATACTAAACTAATGAAAATTGATTGAGTCCAAAAGTCAAACTAGTTAAACGTCATATTCTTATCAAAATAAGCAAGAGTGAGCATTCGAGACATCTATTGAGTGGTATTGCAATATAGCTGTCCCCCTTTTGGAGTGCGTAAAACTTCTCAAAAAGACGAAAATCAGTTCATGGAAAACCAAAAAAAAAACAAAATTAATTTTATTAATTAAATTTACATCATATTTAATTAATTTATAAAGTTTAAGTTCCTAAAATTCAAAGATGGAAATCATTCGGTCTTGTTGATTTTCTCATTTAACCCTTTTACTTTTACGACGTTAATCGAAATTTTAATTTAATTTATATAAAACTCCAATAGGTTCTCGCTATCCAACTTTTTCGTTGTAATTACACATGATAGGCCTCTTCTGAAACCTATAATACTACACATTTGTAATCAGCTTATAATAGTTGCTTTCCAGTCGACTAAATTTAACTACTCGTAACTACTCTTGTAAGAATGCAAGAGCAATTACGAGTACCTAGTTAATTTAAGCAAAGACACAAATTTAAGATAAGTACTTCCGGTGGTCGAATGGTAAGCAACTACCTAATGTTAAATGTGAGAGTTAATAGCGTTTCAAATAAAAGTCCAATTTCCTGTTGTTTTTTTTTAATTTTAAAGTATTTTTATTAATTTTTTTATTTTATTTGTTTTTTTTCTGTTTATAATAATTTCTAGCAACAGTGCATATTTTGCTTCAATATTTTAAATTTTTATAATTTAGTAGTTATTATTTTCTTTATTTAATTAAACTTTCATTTAAAAAACTTAGAACTTAGACAAAAAAAAAATAATAATTAAAATAAATTAGAAATAATAATAGTGTAAGTGCATCTACATGTTTTATTTTATTTAATTTTGTTTTTAATTTAAATAAAAAAAAAATATAAATATTTATTTAATTATATATTTATCATTATTATTAATTAAAGAAATATCACTTAACTGAACATTTTTTTTTGATTTTTTGTAAATTAAATTTGTTTTTTTTTATTTTTTTTTAAGAAAAAGGATTAAGTAAATAAATTTAAATTAAATTATATATTATTATGTGTGTGTTTTTGTTGTATGTTATGGATGATTGATTCTCAATTTTAATTATTAGTAAATAATTTTTTTGTTGTTGTTTGAATTATTATATAATATTTATATAAAGCCAAAGATATTAATTAAAATTAAAAAATACATAATTTTTATTGCAGCAGCCCCCACACACGATATTATTATAATGTTGACAAAAAAAAAAAAAAAAAAAATTTTTAATAAATTTTTAAAGACATTTTTTTGGGGGGAATTCAGATAAATATATAATTGCATCACCAAACCCATCGTTTTTCTTGTTTTTATTTATTATATATATTTTTATTTGTTTATAAAATAATTATCTAAAAATTTATTAATTTATTTACATTTATAATTATATCATTTTTGTTTTATTTAAATTTAAAAATCTAATAAAATAATATTGAAACGAACAAAATTTTGTAAGCATTTTTTATTCAACTCCATTTTTCATTGAATTGGATTAATATTTTTATTTTAAATAAATTATTAATTTATATATAAATATTTATTTATTTTGTTTAATAGAAAAGCAACAATAAAGCGATTTTATTTTATTAAACTGCTACTTTTATTTTATTTTTAATGTTTGCAAAAATGAATCTGCTGCTGCACAGTTCTTAATACATTAATATTTTTTTACTCTACCCCAATAAAACAAAAATTGTAATTATTACATTTTTAAATAATTATTATTATTCGTCACAATTAATATAAAATATATAAAAGATTTTTAAAGTGTTTTTTTTTCTCAATATTTTATTGATTGTTTAAAAAATGAAAACTAAATAAAAAAAAATAGAGACGACGAAAAAAGTATAAATAATAGATAGGTTTCATTAATAAAATTAAAAAATATATATAATTATTAGACTTGTGGTGTGTTCATATTATGTATGTATTATGAAAAATAGAAGAAATAGTAAAAAATAGTTCTTTTAAATTAAATTACGTTTATAAATTAATTATGGAATTTTCGTTTTGAATTTCAAATCTTCCGTTTGTTTAATGTTTCATTTTCCTTTTTTGTTTTCTTGTGATTTTTATATTGACGGCAATATTACTTCAAAGAAATTAATTAGTTCAGCTTTCAATTTCTGTAAATACAAAAAGTTATTAAATTAGTAATTTAGCTTTGAAATATGTATGTGTTATTCTACTTGCAAATGTCTAAATCAATACCCAGTTGTCCAAGACACATAAAATAAAAACCTAACAACAGGAAATTATTACAAGTAAACGGGATCTATGTGTTTGTTATTATAATTCAATTGAAAAATAAATTAACATCTATAATAAAAACGAAATTAAATAGGTCTCACATATTAAAATAAATGTATGCGGTAAGAAATCAATTTGGAAATGTAATAAGGGCTTACCTAGTATTCATTATTTCATCAACTAATAGTCTCGATAGACTGCGATTTAGCTAAACCTGTTTAGGTAATCTACCACTAATCCAATTGTAATCCAACATACTGAGATTTAGTTAAATAAAAAAATCTATAGTGTTGCATCGATTCAAGCACCATCGTTCACATAGTGGTTGCTCAAAACATATTTTTTAAAAAAATAATATTTTACATAAAATTCCACAAATTATTTTTTTTTTTTTACAAACACAAACATTATTAATCAAAATGTCAGTGATGTTAAAACAAACATCTGTAAATTCTATTTTCTTTAATGTTATAATTTGTTCACATCGCTTGGACACTAAACTCATTTCAAGATAAACTTCGACATCCTCGCTCAATCACTGTGTATTCTGGAGGATACTTCCCACCTGACTGTCAATCATAGAAAAGACAAATATGATTTTGATTTTTGTGTAAGCTCTCTACTGATATGACTTGAATAATTTTAAAATGATTATCAATTTCATACATCAATGCGTGCACACGATCAACTTATCATTTGTAGGTGACTTTAATCTGCCCGCTATAGCTTGGCTCAACCAAGCAGCTAAAACGTACTTGCAACAGTCAGGGGAAATATCTGGATAGATTTGGAATATTTTATGCACATAAATTTTCCGTAAATGTTCCGTTTTGATTTTAAAATGTATCGAATCGATACACGATACATTTTAAGGGTTAAATGAGTTCATAAGCAATTCCGATTGAAACTTTTTACAACGTGGCGGAAATTAAATGTCATTGTGTTTTGATGTTTAATGACCTTCTCAGGAATGGTATTGAAAGACAGGTTCCGTTGTTAAAAAAGAACCGGCCTTCGGGAGCCGTAGTACAATAATGAGTTGTTACATTTTGAGAAACCACAGATCCCGCAAAGAGTTTAAAAGTTTAAAGTGGTTCTTATCGATGAGGAATTGACATCAAGTCCAAAGGAGTTTCGGAATTCCATGATAATAGAAAAGTGGTTGGTTTTCATTGAACTATATGTTACCAGAACTTCGTCGCTAGTCAGCCCTCGGAAATCTGCAATTTGTTTTCTAGCTATTTTGCGTGAGTATAACAACCAGGTACGATACTTCCTACCACGTCTTTAAATGCTCACAGTTCCGTGGACTTATTTCAAATTTAAATAGCAAGAAGATTTATTACTTGCTTCATCTTGATGTTAATAAGGGTGCTGGTCATGATGGTATTCCGCCGATCGTTTTCAAATGTTGTGCTGATGAATGTCTACGTAGTTGGTATTTTCCCCCGAGCCTTGGAAAATTTCCTGCATCCATCCCATCTTCAATCTTGAATGGTTGCGTTCTTACCTTTCCGACCAATGGCAATCCGTTAGGGTTTTTGATTCTTGTTCCCAATTATATTAATCATATTGGTCCATTCTTATTGGCCGACGATATGAAAATTTTCGCCGGGTTAATAGCGTGTACGATTGCGTGAAGCTGCAAGATGATTTGTACATATTTTGTAGTTGGTCAATTAATAATAGACTGTCACCATTTTTCCATCAATCCAGCGTCTGTATAATGAAGATGCTGACAGAATGGAGATTCCACCTTTACCACATATGTTAACACCACTATACCCTAAGTCATAAATTATTTTGGACTTCATTAAGCGGAGTAACGACTTCTCTAACACTATTCGTTTCTTTTGTTCGATCTACACTGCGCCAATTAAAAAACGGAACAAAAATTTTCTTCGGAAAAATACCCAAATTTGAACGCTTGTATCTTGGTGAAATAACACATTTCAAAAAAAAACTTTTGTGTCTAGTTGAAGGAAATTTTGTTTTCTTTTCGATACTGGAAACCGTTTTATTTTATTTTGTTTTTTTATGACTTTTTTGAGTAAAACAAAAGGTGTCTAAAAAAAAAAAATTTGCTGCTTTTACATAGTTGCCTTTGTTCGTTCATTCATTCGTTCTGAATTTTTTTTTAAATAATCATATTCTTTGAATATGACGTTATTTTTCGTTTGTGTCCGTTTGATTGGTCGAGAAAAATGTATGGATGAATGAATGAACGAACAAATTGAAGTATGAACTCAGCTTAAACGAACTTGCTCGATATTTCATTCAAAAATCCAAATCGGCCATTTTATAGAAAATTTAGAAATCTTGCAAAATGATACTAGGAAGATTTCTGTGCGACCATTCCTTGTCGAGTTATTGCAGTTTTAGAGAAAACGTATCAAAAAGCGTAGAAGTAAATTTTTTTATCTTGTAAACTTAGCACTTAGCAAAGTTTTTTTTTGAAAGGTGTTATTTCACCAAGATAAAAGCGTTCAAAAATCTGGGTATTTTTTCGAATAAAATTTCTGTTCCGTTTTTTAATTGGCGCAGTGTATTTTGGAATATGCATCGCCGGAATGGTCACCTCATATCTCGATTTTTTGCGATTTTATGATTAATTTATACTAAATAGTTTTATATCTTAACTCTCGCATGCCAATTATTGCGACAAAACTGTTACAGTTAATATTGTGCTAAAATTTTAGTGAATAATAAATGTACAATTGTGGTATTAATTATGCCATTAGTGAAATCTGTCATTGACAAATTGGTGTACAGTGCTAATGTGGACATAGTTATCTAGGCTGTATGGCTATTTCTAATGAAATTACTAGTTAAAATTCTACTGTATGGGCACTGTTCGTTAAAACTGTACATTTGGATTTAAACAGTGCCTATTGTCGGGTTATTGTGTTATCTACAGTACTTGATGTTAATTCTTGGATACACATCAACTTCATTTGATTGTCGTTAAATTTAGTGCTAATTATTGGGCTTCTACATACTGCCTGTAGTGTTGCAATTGCGGATAATTTTAATAATGGCTGGTGGTGAAAGCAAAGCGAAAACCAGGGTAACGCGGGCTGATGCGCCTAAAAACCTATCCTTGGAGGACATTGATGCCAAAATGGAAAATTGGTTTTCATTGTTGCAGCAGCAAATAGTGAAGTCTACTTCAGCATTGAGTGATGATATTAAAGTTGTCAAACGGAAACTTGATAAAAAAATTAGTGTAGTCAATCATCAATGAAATGGACGCGATTAAAAAAGCTACGAGGTTGTAGGTAATGGAATATCAGTGTTGGATAATAAGAATTGTTCACACATTTCTAACCTGATTTGCAGCTGTTTGAATATCAAAAGTAATGTGGAAGCCGACATTTTTCGAATCAAATCGTCCAGTAATAATAATAAACCGGTGCTTATAATTCGTTTTGCCACTATCTTCCATAAAAACCTTTTTATGACTCAGTATTTCAAGGTTGCTAGAACTCTGAAATTATCTTGTTTACCTGGCTATAGTGGTGATGAACGGATCTACATTCAACATAATTTGACTGCTGCATCATACAAAATTAAAAAAGCTGCCTTGAGATTATTAAGGAAGAATAAAGTTGCGAGTGTAAAAGTCATTGGTGGCAAAATTGGAATTCAAGCTTCTAATAGCGATTTTGTATAAACGATTTCGTTCGTTTATACAAAAATGCGCCACATGAGAAATGATATATCGTCGATAAAAATTGACGTCACACAAACAAAATGACATTTGGCTTTGGCGTTTCTCAGTTTCTAATTTGATAAGTAGTCTGAAAATTAAAAATCATGATACGTTCAAAAGGAATTATAATATTATTCAATACTTTCGACAACCCAGCCCAACGAAATGAGGTTAAATTAGAACGAAAAAAAAAAATTCATCGAAATTTTAGAATGAATGCGGAAATCGTGTTTATTTTTGGAAGAGTTCGGTCACGAATTTTATTATACCATTTAGTAAAATATCGTCGACAAATTCTCTCAAATTCAGAATTTGTTATTTTTAATTAAAACTTAATATATTGTATGATATTTTAATTGTAAATACTAATAGGACAAATTTGGTAGATGATTTCATCAATTTTCATCAAGATTATTTTTTTATTTAATTGAAAATTGGATATTCGTTGTTAGATCGTCGTCGATATTGCTGTCATGTGGCAAAGCTATTAGAATGGCAAATATGTAATCTGCGTTAGTCTCGAAGATATGAACAGTTTACTTCTTTAAGAGTCGAATTCACCGTTGTGAATAAATCGTACATATTGTTATGAATATTTTTCTAATTATTTCTATTTGTAGATTCGCTAATACTGATTTAGAGCCTTGTTGCTTTTTGAATGTTTTGGTTATGGTGTTACATCATGCTACCCTTATCTGCGGTTTGGGTATTGGAGTCGGCGTTAGTATGGGGACTTTTATAAGGGAATATGAAGTTTCTCTTTTTTTTAAATGTTTTATATTTGTGTGCTTCTTGAGCGTATTGACTGGTGATGGGTATGTCTCCTTCGGGGAATAGGGATGGTTTTCACCACGTGGACATTCGCAACATAGTACTCAAATCATCTTATAAAACGCATAATGAGGGTCTGAAGTTCGCGCATATTAATCCAGGTAGCCTGCTGACTCATTTGGATGAACTTAGGCTTATTACTAGGGATGTTCCATTGCATGTGATTGGTATTTCTGAAACATGGTTGTATCCAGATAAACATACTGATGGGTTTGTTGCGCTGCCTGGTTATGAGGTGATTCGTAAAGACCGTTCTGATAGTATGGGGGGGGGGGGGGGGGGGGGTGGCGTAGCGCTTTATATCCGTAAGGGAATTAAATATAATTTAGTTTATCAAAACGCACCAAATTCTAAATTTGATGTTTTGTTTATATATAGAGATATTGAACTCTGTCAGCTGTAAAATTCTGGTGGGTGTTATCTATATACCGTCAGCTCAGTTATTTAAAAATTATAATGATATTCTAATATTGAGTGATTTTAATCGGGATTTGTTAAGTGGTTATAGCCACGTCAGGAAATTTAATGAATTTTTGCTTAGTTATGGGCTATCTAGTGCCGGTCTGACTGAAGCTGTTTATAGGGTGAGAAATTTTAGTAATATTGACAAGTTAGCATTGAATTCTTATGCGGCTACATTAAGCTGGAGTAGCATTTATCACCTTCCTGATATTAATCATAAGCTTAAGCACTTTAACGAATTGATACTCAACATATTAAATAAATTTGCTCCGTTAAAAAATGTTCAGTTAAAGAGTAATAACTCCATTCAATTGCTAACCAAGGAAATCCAGTGGCATATTAATAGAAAAAATTGCCTGCATTATTGTTCGTCTAGAAGAGTGGAGGATTGGGAAAATTTCAAAAAGTATCGCAATTTTGTTAACCAACTTATTCGCAAGGATAAAATCCTTGCGTTCTCTAAAGTATTTGATGCTAATTTGCCATCAAAGACTTTATGGAAAAATCTGCATGGTGTTACTCAAGCCTCAGCACCGCCCTGCCAGTTTGAGTCGTCTGATTTCAGTAAATTTTTTGCAAACTCATAGCAATTATAATGTTCAGGACGCCTTTTATTTTCAAAACGTTGATCAAGAAGAAGCAGTTATTAGAACTTTAGCATCAATTAAATCTACTGCGGTAGGATCGGACGGTCTTGCTCTGCAAATAATAAATTTGCTAAGACCGACTATTTTAGGCCACCTAACTTTTATTTTAAATTGTTGTTTAACCCAGTCTTTCTTTCCGGGCGCCTAGATTCTAGACGGCAAAGGGTTAATATTAATGGTACTTTTTCTGATGATGTATTAATTACATCTGGTGTACCGCAAGGCTCCATACTTGGCCCTATCCTCTTTAGTATGTTTATCAATGACATATCTTCATCTCTAACCTCCATCAGATATCATATTTTTGCTGATGATTTCCAGTTGTATGATGCTGATTTGCCAACATTTGAATATTGTATCAGCCGTATTAACACAGCCCTGAACACTATTATTGAGTGGGCCATTTGTAACAAAATCAAGATAAATCCTGCTAAATCTAAAGTATTACTAATTAGCAGACTGAGAGGTTATTCTCATGTTGATGTTGGTTTGACATTATTCGGTTCTAATATTCCAATAGTTAAGAGTCTACCAAAATCGAAATTCTGTTTTGTCAAACCTCTCCTCTTATTTTCTATTTTTTTATTTATTTAGCTTGAAGTTATTTAGTTTTCAATATTTGCTTTACATAATTATAATAAATTTAACAATTAATATTTATCTAAGAAAACTTAAACTACAATATATTTTCTTTTACAAATTTAACTAACAACCTCTTAAATACAACATTTGTATAGAACAAAAATTCTTAGTGACAGGGCATACATACAAGGCGTGCGATTCTGTACATGCCACAATTGAACGAACCCTTAAGAAAAAGATTGATTGAGGTACCAAAAGATTATTTTATTCGCAACGAGCTTGTAAGGAAACACCGTACGAAATAATTGAAGTGGATAAATAATTGAAATATTTTAAATAGACCTGGAAACAAGCCTCATGATTCAACCGTCTTTGATATTCGTGCTTTAAAATACGAAAACAAAATTATTTTTTATCTTCTTAACTTTGACGAACAATATGAAAAACTGCCACACCGCAGATAGACACATGGATTTCAACGAAAATTGCAAGACTTTGAAGAACTTTGTAAAGAACGAAGATCCATTACCAAAGCCAAATTTAAAAATTTACAATCTATGAAGCCACAAATTAATAAAATTCATTGGAAATTTTATGATGAACTTAAAACTGTTTGGAGATAAACGCATACAATTTTTAAACATAAAACCATATTTTAGTTCTAACTTAATTTCTGCAAAATATAAATCTACGCAATTCCCTTAGACCATTTTCTTCCAAAATTACAACCTTTACAAGCTTACCACTCAATCAACTCTTTTGAAAAGCTTCGTTTAATTTAAACCATCTTCTGTTCGTTTATATTTAACGCAAATAAAAATAATGAAATATTAATAAAAAAAATAAATAAATAAATTATGGTTTAAACGTTTAAAGGCTGTAAAAACCTTTTGAGTCATACTTTGGTGGTCAGTCAGCCCAACGAACAATTTTGCACTCAATAGTTTTTATGTCTTGTCGATAAATGTTGAAATTTATTAAATTTTTGGTCAGCGGCAAAAATTGAACTTAAGACCGCAGATATTCATTAAATTTCATTTATTCCAAATATATATAAAAAACAATATAGTTATTACTATTGGCCACTTTCATCGAAATTGGTCATGTACAACACATTTTCACTCTTTTTTTTATTACTGAGAAATTCAATATTTTAAGATACGTGATTAGACAAGGATTGTGATTTCCGAAAGGAAAGGTGTGTGGTAACAGCGAAGGAAGCCATATTAGAAATTGAAAAGTATATTTTAATAAAAGTGAAAAACTATTTGAATTATAGTAAATTAAAGTGAAATAAAGTCAGGTTATTCTCAGGTGAGTCCTAAATTTACTACTGATTAGAAAAAAGTGTAATTTTGTCGCAGGATTCCCTTAATACAAAGGGAATTGGGGAAACCCATATTCCCAAAAGAAAACACGAGGTTTTTTCGGGTTCAGATGATGAACTTGTTTCTTTCAATGTCGATGAGGAAGAATTTTCGTCAGATAGTATGCCTAAATCAAGAAGGAATACTAGAAATACAAATATTACGAAAAAATACAAAAATAACGAGTTAAGTGTAGTGAATATCGCAAAAGATAATACATCGAAAATGAAAAATCAAAATTTGTCAAAGAATGGAGAAAACACCAATCCCAAAACAGGGGAAGATGGAAATAAAGTAACAACACAAGTGACTAAGGTGACGACTGGAAACATGATTTCAACATTAAGTAACAAGGAAACAGAAATGGAATTAACAAGAGAAAACAGCCAAATCAATTTATATTCGATTCAAGACAATGGTCCGTTCAGAGTGATGGTCAAAAAAAGAGAACTTAAATCTGATGAGATTAGGGAAAGCGATTAAAGTGAACAAATTATTACACGTAGAATCGGTAGAACAAAAAAGCAAGTATCTAGCGATAATTACATTTAAAAACTATAGCGATGCGAATAAAATTATAAAAAATAAAGTTTTCCATGAGTTTGATGGTTATGAAGTATTCATTCCTAACAACTTTAACAGAACGATCGGTGTCATAAGGGATATTCCAACAGATGTTACGGAAGAAGAATTAAGAGGAAATATAAGCACAAGTAAAGAAATTTTAAGCATTGATAGAATGTACAAATGGGATAAGACCATGAATGACAAGGTACCCATGGAACTGGTCAAACTCACATTTGCGTCGGATACAATACCAAGCAACGTAGTATTCTATGGAAATATATTAATAAAAGTAAGTCACTATATCCCAAATCTGAGGTACTGCAGAAAGTGCCAGAACTACGGTCATACGATTACGAGATGTAGGTCAAAAGAGGAAAGCAAATGTGACACGTGTGCAAAAACAATGGAGGAGGGACATAACTGTGATTTAAAACCAAGATGCAAGTTTTGCGGGGATAGACATGTAACCAACCACAACCTTTGTAGGGAAAAACACAGGCAAAAAAAGATCACGGAATACATGACGATTAAAAAATGTTCATTCAAAGATGCAAGGGAGGAATTATTCGGTTTGAAACAATTAGTGCCCAATATGTGGGACTTTAAAAACTTAGATGAACTTGAAAGGGATGAGAAAAGTAAACTATACAAAACGATAAAGGAGTCCGAAGAAAAATTGAAAATACTTAACAGATTAGTAATTGATCTAAAGAAACAATTAAAAAACAAGGACACGCTATTGGAAACTTTGAGCAACAAAGTAACAAATACGAAATCATCAACAATGCACCCAGCAAATGCAGATCTAGACGCAATAGAGGTGGATAGATCTATCAATGATATATAAAGGTATGACGGATAACATCAAAATAGTACAAATTAATATAAGAGGGCTAGCTAGCAATAAAAATTTGTTAGAACATTACATACAAACCAATAACATTCAAATAGTCATAATCATAGAAACTTGGACGAAAATCAACAAATCATTAAAGTTCAAAAACATGGATTTAATCACAGAGGACAGGGAAGACGGCTATGGAGGGGTAGGTCTTCTTATTGATAAAAGGTTTATCTGGAGGAAAATTAGTCAACAAATTGTAAACTTAATAAATTTGAAATAAATATTATAGCTTTTTATAATAATAATACATATAAACTCGGCGGAAATTATCGAAGATTTCGATAAAATCATAAATCACAAGTACGAAACAAACAATCTAATTGCAGGTGATATAAACGCTCACAATTATTTGTGGGAAGCTAATTCTAAAAATTGTAGATTGGGGAATCTGATAGCAAATCTAATAACTGGTAGCAAATATACATATATTGTTGAATGATGGCACATCTACAAGGCAAGATCTAAGATACCACACCACAACCGCACCAGATATCACACTTTGCAGTAGAGAGATGGCAGGTAAAATGTCTTGCGAGTTCTACAACAGATAATTTAGGCAGTGACCACTTTCCCATAATAATGTAATACAACTCTAGATTTTTAACGAAAACACAAATAACAAATTGGAAGAAAATTATTAAGGATTTTAATAGACTTGACCTGGAAAACATGGAGGACATTGAAAGTAATCTGGGAGAAACGATAAATAAAAACACAAGGTTTAGATACATCAACCATTCGTCAAAACCTAAACCATGGTGGAACAATAACTTACAGAAGTTGTGGGACATCAAATCAGCGAAACAAAGGATATACAATAGAAACAAAAACCTCTACACAGCACAGGAACTAACAGAAGCCACAAATAAATTAAAACAAAGCATAAAGAGAGAAAAAAAATAAGCTGGTTAAATTTTTTAGAAAATATAAGGATGCAAATTGTTCAGAAATGTGGAGGAAAATTAATAAAATAAGAAATAGAAAGATATCTAGCTTTGACATACTTAATGATAGCAATACAGCAAAAAAAATTCTAGATTATAACTTCCCAAATTCAGAAGAGCTAATGAATATACCATGTATTGAAGGAGTCAATGCAATAAACACGAAAGAGTTTAAGGCTAACGAAGTAAAAGAAACCATTAAAAAATCTAAAAATTCAGCTCCGGGTAAGCTACAAAGTACTAAAAGCAATTATGAACACAAATAACAACTTTATTGAATCACTAACAAAATACTTTAACAATATTTGGACAAATAATGTTTTTCCGAAAAGTCGGAAGAACGCTATAATAGCAATATTCAAAAAAAAAGGGATTAGAAAAAAACGATTACCATAATTACAGGCCAATATGTCTATTGCCAATATTCTCAAAGATTTTTAGTAAATTAATTCTCAATCGATTAAACGTACCCATAGAGGAGAAAGCAATACTAAACCACCTGAATTTTGGCTTCAGAAAGAGGAAAAATATCAACGACTATATGGTAGAATTGTTCAAACATGTACATAGAGAGAAAACGAGAGGGGTCAAAACATTAATATTAAACATGGACTTGGAAAAAGCTTTTGATAGTGTAGATAAAGTAATACTTATAGAAATTCTGGAAACTTTAGAATTCCCAAAAAATTTGATAAACTGGATCTATCTTTTTTTAACGAATAGAAAAGTCGCCAGAAAAAATCAGAAAGATAATGATCACTCAACAAATGCGGGTGTCCCCCAAGGTAGCTGTTTGAGCCCTTCACTTTTTAATATATTCACACACGGACTACATAAAATAAGCAGCGAACATACGAAAATATTCCAATTTGCGGACGATATATATGTGATCATTAGTGGAAAGAATTTTGAAGAACTGCAGTTGAATACTAACAAAACAGTGGATAGCTTATAGATAACGTTAAATTACTTAATTAAAAATAAACAAAGATAAAACGCACTTTATGAGATTTTTCAAAAGACTTGTTCAAAAATACTTAGAATCACAATCTCTAATAGACTATACTTAACTAAGCACTATAATAACACAAGAAACGACATCCAAAAATCTTTAAATATTATGAAAACGCTTTCACACAAAGAGGGCGGTACACATCCTGAAATATTATTAAGACTACACAAGAGTTTAATCATACCAAAAATAGAGTTCGCTTCCATAGTAACAGAGGACATAAACAACATGGAAAATAATATATGTCAAAAAATAAATAATACTAGCTTAAGAATATGTTTGGGACTCTCAAAAACCACTCCGATTCCAATAATCCTAGCAGAATCACTTCAAACTACCAGCGTGCTAAAAAACAAATCAAAGTCACTGAAATATATAGCAAGTCATTCAACTAAACAGGCTTTATAACTCATATACAATCTTTAAGGAGATTAAACCAATCCATAAAAAAAAAAAACAAATCCTCAGAATGTACAAATTGAATTAAAAATTTTAGGATTAAATAATAAGAATTCTACAAATAAATCAATAATGAGAAGTTTAACAGTACAATCACTTGCAAAGTATGAAGGATGGGATCAGATATACACAGATGGTTCTGTGAAAAAAAGTTGGCAGGAATAGGAATCGACATGGCCAACTCAGATAGAAAATTTGCAATAAAATTAGACAATGTTACAGACATAAAAAATACCGAGTGTATAGGGATAAAGATAGCTACAGTATTAGCCCAGCTTAGTAAAAATAATAAGATCCTCATAATTTCAGACTCACTAAGTGCATGTTCATCTATTAACACGGCAATAAGACAGAGCACGGACAAACATTATGAGAATAAAATTATAGATATGATTGGATACAATAAAAATAAACATATTATGATCAAATGGATCTCGAGCCACATAAATATCAGAGGAAATGAGATGGCTGATAATCTAGCGAAAGAGGCATTAGTAAACCCAACACATACATACAAAAATGACATTTCCATAAGAGATATTAACAAAATAATAAAAGATAAAATAAACGAAGAATGGGAAGTGGTCTTTTCCAACTTAACACAAAACAAAGGAAATTTCTACAAAAATTTTAACACATCACCTCCAAAAGAATTTTGGTTCAAAAACAGTAAATTAACAGCGACAGAGATCAAAACAATTACAAGAATAAGGACAGGACATGCATACGATAAAAAATTCAAGGCGTTAATGGATTAGAAAACGATGGAAATTGCGACTACTGTGAGATATTAGAAGACAGCACACACATTATAAGTAATTGCACCAAATATGAAGATGCAAGGAACAAATATTACTCACTAATGAATTTTTCTTTCATCGACATTCTAAATAGAAACAATCCAACACAATTAAAATCAATAATAATGTTCCTAAAAGACATAAATTACGTTCTGTGATCATGGTAATTTGGGCACTCATAAATAATAAAATAATAAAACTTTTATGTTATTTCATAATTTCTAATTTGGCAAAATTTTAATCTTACACATACAATAAAATTAAAATATTACTTTTGGGCATGGTTAAGGGAGCAGGCTCATATTGATTGAGGTGTGGGCTGCTAGTAATTCCAAATAAGAATTAAAAGTATTAAATTTAAGTCATTATAAGTTAATAGAATAAGTAGAAGGGAATAATCCCATAATGTTATTGTATTAAAGCTTTGCACATATTTCAAAAAAGAGAAAACAAGTTTGAAACACAGATTGGCGATGGTTAGACTTATAGCAATATAAGTTTAATTAATTGTTACAAATAGGAATCCATGGTTTCAGCCCTTCCGTAGAGAAGTGTCTGTAAACGTCTAGTGGATATCCAGTTTACTAGGTCATATGACTGGAGACGGCTGACCACAACAACAACAACAAAAAAAAAAAAAAAAAAAAATGATACGTGATTATAAATTGACATCAACGATATGTTCTTCCACCTTATATTAAGATCGCTGGAGTCTATTGAACCTACTCCGGTTAAATTATCAAAGTTCCCGAATGATAGTACAGAGCTACTCACATGCTTAAATCTGTACACCGCTGAACGTTAGTGATCACCGACCTGGTATCAACAAATTATGGTCTTTCGGACCCACTCTTGAGAGCATCGCGTGTGTTTAATTCAGTATATGGAGTTTTTGACTTTCATATGTCGCGAGACTCGTTGAAGAAAGTTTTATTTAAATTTATATTCTGTTTATCTTTAATCCTTTTTCTTTTTTAATTAATATTACAATTTTTTAATCTGTTTGTATTACCGATTATAATTGCTGTAGGCGTTACATGCTAATAAATAATAATAATAAACTAGAAATAATTACCTATAAGGGATTAAACGCGTTAAGTAACTTGACCCAAAATAAAACAAGATTAGCTAATCCTGAAGTTAATACACTACGGCTAAGCTAAAAATAACTTGTTCCATAGGAATTTTTAATTTTTTTTAATTTAATTTAATTATTATAATTAATTATTATTTTTAATTTTTTAATTTTTTTTTCAAAAACTTTTTCAGTATTTCATGCTTTTGATGTCACGAAATGTGCTATATCGCTAGATAGAAGAAAAAATAGAAATTCAAAAAATGTATGAATGTTTCTGGCACCGTACTTTGTATTTGTAGTTATTTCTCGCGCTCGATAAATTATAGACGGGTATAGAATTTTTTTTTTAAATGTTAGTTTTTTTCAAATTTATATCATTGATTAAATATATAATAGATAATACCACTACGAAATACAACAACAATTTTAATTTTGTGTTTCATCTTTTACATGGACGAAGAAAAGCAACGTTAGATTTATGTTTGGTTTAAGATGAACCAAGATAGACTATACAAAAATAATGTAGCTAGACAGCGATAAAAAGTATTTACAGTTTTTACAGACTAAATAAACCAACACTGATGCAGTATGCCTGTCAAAGCAAAAATATGAAATATTTTCCTAGTTCTATCAAAAGGAAGATCATATTCTATCGTTTTTTCCTAAAAATCAAAAATTGAATTTAAAGTATTATTTTTAAATAATGGAGTACTGTTCTTATTTTAATTGTTCAAATAAAAATTCTTATGGTATTCCAAGATTTTTGGTTCCTCAAGGGGATCGTCGTGATGTATGGATCAAAAACTCTGGCAATAAATCCTTTATTCCCTTCAGAAAAAAAATTTTTTTTTTTGTGCTGCTCATTTTGATCCAAAATACATCACAATAAGTGCATTTAAAAGTAGACTTATGTTGAATTCTTTTCACCCAAATTCGTCAAAAAAAATTGACGCACATCCAAAAACTGTGTTCTTTTCACCAAACTTCGTCAATTTTTTTGAAATGTGCATCAATTTTACGAGATGCGGATTTTTTCATGAATTTCACATCCGTAGCTACTAACACCAACAAAAATAGAAACGTCAATTTAGTTGTCAAAATTTTTCAATATTTAATAGCAGTGATTTTTTGTATCTCGATCATTTTTATTCTCGTTTTGTGTTTAGTTTAATGTGTTTAATATTTGTTGTGTTAATTATTTAATTTAATTAAATAGAATGAGCCGCCAAATTTCAATTTGACGTTTAGAAATGTCAATCAAGTAACCAATACAAGCACAAAACTTCGTCAATTTTGTTTCATGTACTTTTCACCCACAAAATTCGTGTTGACTTGAAAAAACGAAAAGAACACGACATAATGCTGTGTGCCTGACACCGATTTTTTTGACTAAATTGTTGACTTTTCTAAATTGTCGACTAGTTCGTACCAGTCGTTCATAGATGGCAAAAGGGTCAATAAGACAGGCTGTGCCTGATTTTTCATTATTCTAAATTACGACTTTTGGAACGTCAACCGAATGTTATTACTGTTTGACTGAAATAACTAGGAATACTGCTTGAATGTTCGTTCCTTTTCATTTTGGCTCGCGCGCAAGTTGATTTACCAAGTTAATTTGTTTTATTTTATTGAAACTCATTTTTTTAAAAAAAATACTTTTCAATTGCTGTGGCTATTTCACTTTTATTATGTATTACATATATAAATATAATTAAAAGGCAACTTTTATATTATTTTTAATTTATATATTTTTTAAAATAAGTATATTCCTTATAGTGAAATTTTATTTTTAATTTTCGATTCAAAATCGATTTCGATGCCAACAAACATCATCTTCAGTTGAAGCAATACTTATTGAATTGAAACGTTTTTTTTTCCTCGCTTTTTATACCCAAAATTTTTCAGTGGTTGCATTGAATATTTTCCAAATTTACAGAAACCTTCGCTTACGTTGATTAACCCGAATGAGGAATTAGAAATATTCAAGAACAAGGAAAATCAATTTATGTTGAACAGCAAAATAAACACTGCTACAAATAAAATGTACGAGCTGATTTCCAACGGTTAATCAACGTAAGCGAAGGTTTCTGTAAATTTGGAAAATATTCAACGCAACCACTGAAAAATTTTGGGTATAAAAAGCGAGGAAAAAAAAAAAAAAAAAAAAACGTTTCAATTCAATAAGTATTGCTTCAACTGAAGATGATGTTTGTTGGCATCGAAATCGATTTTGAATCGAAAATTAAAAATAAAATTTCACTATAAGGAATATACTTATTTTAAAAATATATAAATTAAAAATAATATAAAAGTTGCCTTTTAATTATATTTATATATGTAATACATAATTTGTTTTTTTTTTTGGAATTTTTCAATACATATTTCGTACACAAAATTATTTACAAAATATTAAATTAGTTTATTGGCGCTATAAGAAAATCTAAAGACTTGCAAAGTCGTTGATGAGTTCGATAAAACCGGGCAGAATACTTTAGCGTTGGTAAACTAAAGATGATCTCTTTTTTGACCCGAAAGTTTCTCCAATCCGTGTTGCCTACAGACGATCTGACACCATATAATTCCTAACAGAAAGTTGAAATTAAAATCTTATGTACAAAAATATATAAACTTTAATTAAATATGACAACAATTTTAATTTTCTTGAATAATTTGATTAATTTTGATAATTTTTGAAAAATCTCGGAATGAACGAAACCTTCTCTAATTTAAGTGAAACTATTTCTAAAATGAATGAAAATTATTCCGAATTGAATAAACCCTTTTACGAAAATAAGGAAACTAATTTCGAGTGGAATGAAACTTTTTCCAAATTAAATGAAACCAAATTAAATAAATTTAAAAGCAAACATTGTATCACTAAAACTTATAAATTATAACAGTAGTTAAATAAAAAAACGTACTGGTTATCTTGTAACAGCAAGGAGTGTCATCTTCGTGTCTAAGATGAAATTGGCCCAATCTGATGCTGTGCATGTTTCAATTCTGTATTTGATTACGCCTGCTAGATTCGGATTCTCTTAGTTCTTAATAAGTTTCTTGCATGTCCTTGCTACCTGAACCGTATTTTAATTTTCTTTAGTATCTAAAAATGAATCGATTAAAAATTAAATATTTTGATTCAAAATATAGTTAAAAACAAAATAATAAACCAAAATACACTCGAACCAAAACTAACTTTAAAGTAACGTCACTCATACACAGCTCGGGTATGGTTCGTCATAAAATCCTTTATGAGCTCCAGACTGAATTGAATAAGCAGAATTTGTAGGTGCTTCACGTGACATTCAATATTATTTTATGGTAAATATTTATCGATTTACATATTTTGTCATAAAATTATCCAGGTAAAGGATTTTCCCTCAGCAGCACAAGCCCGTTTAAATATTTCTTCCTCCGTTTTACCCGATCCTAAGGGTTGAAAGAATCACAGCTACACACACAGACTACTCAAATCTCATCTCAGTTTTAATAAATTCTTAATGAATGAGTGTTTTATTTAACAAATAATAAAACAAACTTTAGTGATTTATGTACTTACGGGTTTTAAACTTATTTAATTAGGTTTCATTTCTTTCGGGAAAGGTTTCAATTAATTCAAAATCGTTTATTTTAATTCGGAACAAGTTTCATTTATTTGAGGAATAGTTTCGCTGATAGATTAACCGTCGTAAGGTTTCTTGATTCAGAACGCAATCACAGAGAGCTCAATGGAATATTATTTGCATAAATCTGGTAAGTACCTTCATCCTAAAATTGTTCATTTGCTGGCCGTTTTACTAATCGTTATACCATTTCAAGCCACGATCACGGCACAGACAGTAAGGCAATATTAATCAAATCAATATTTTAAAATAAAAATTGAATAAAAACCGTCAAATTCAAATACATATATACAATAAAAACTCGTATCGTACGTATAACCATTAATCGGTACCAACTTGTGGCACTAATTAAATTCGTTGATAATGAAAAGTACTTAATCCAAGCACTCTCTCAATAAAAATGACAACTAAATTGAAAAGCAACCTCGCAAGGAGACTTTTCGTTAGCCGTCTGGTGGTTAATAGCATAATGTAGCATAATTTAGTTTAGTCAGAAATTTAGTCGAAAAAATCGGTGTCAGGCACACAGCATTAGTTGGTTTGCTATTCCAAAACATTTCGTGGATGGTGAAAATGACAGTATACCAAATAATAAATTAAATACTGCTATTAAGGATAGAAGTGGTAATAATTTTGGTTTAAATGAGCAATTAAAAAACGTGGATTCAACAAACTTTATTGAACAAGATACTAAAAGTGAATTACTTAAAAATAATACAAAATGTAAGTCTAAAACATATTTTAACCTTTTAACCCATTTAAAGAGATAACAACATATGCTTCTAATAATTTTATAGATAAATCGCAATTTCCGCTAATCGATATCCAAAAAATATGTACTACTCCCAATTCTCAAATTACTCAATATAAAGTGCCAACGGTTGAATTATTATTATCACCGAAAAAAAAGAAAAAAAAACCAAATCAAATTTAAGAAGCAAACGAAAATGTTTTGGACCAATTAATGGACGGCAAAAGCGACAGTGTAAAATCTTTCGTTAAAGTTCAAACGTTGCACAAGCCTAATTCTAAATGGTCTGTGGGTGAAAAAGACCTATTTTTAAAATTTCACTATCGTTCACCAAGTTTTTATAAATTTTTAATTCAAGAAGATTTTGCGCTTCCAAGCATCAGTACTATTGTCCGGTGGTATAACGTCATAGAATTCTCTACAGGAATTTCTGTTCAAATTCTAAAAATGCTCAAAGAAAAATTTAAGGACACACCCACGTTAGAAAAACGGTGTATACTACTTGTATTTGATGAGATGAGCATTAAAACCGAATTAGAGTACAGTACGAAAGAGGACCTTGTTTATGGTTTCACTGATCTTGGAAAATTTGGTCGTGAAAGGTCATTTGTTAACTATGCCCTATTATTCATGCTGAGGGGACTAAATACCTCTTGGAAACAGGTGCGTTTTTTATATTTTTTTTACTATTATTTAAATATTAAAAAATTTGTTTTAATCTTGGGTAATTGGATATTATTCGGGCAGCGTTCGCGGTACCCAATTAGCTGATATATTAAAATCTACTCTCACTCTCTTAATTGATATGAAATAGACGTTCAAGCCGTAGTATGTGATCAAGGATCACCTAACAGGACCGCTTATAAGCAATTGGGTATTAGCGTATCTAAACCATTCATGGAAATTTTTAATAAGCAAATATTTTGTTTATATGATATTATTCATTTATTTAAAAGCTTTCGGAATAATCTTCTGAGATCAAATTTGGTAATAGGGCAGGATGAAGTATCTTGGTCCATTTTAACAAAGGTTTTTTATAGTGAAAATAATTTAATAAAATCAATGCATAAACTCACCGAAGCGCATATTAAGCCTGACTCGTTTCAGAAAATAAGGGTTAAACTAGCTACCCAAATATTTAGTCATCACGTTTCAACAGCTATATATGCTGCCGCACATACTAATTTATTCAGTGAAGCCGAGAAAGCAATGGCACATAGTACAGGAAATTTTTTTTTTTAAATTAAATAAATTATTTGATAATTTAACGAGCAAATCAAAATATGCAGCAAATAGTAATAAGAATAACCGTGCACTATCAGGAGAAACAGAAGAAATTCTAGAAAACTTACGAGAGTCAGTACTGTGGATAAGTAGCTGGAAAAAATCAAACGGTGCAGCTGAATACTGTTTTACTGGAATGCAGCAAACAATAAATGGTATTTTACAACTTTGGGACATGCTTAAAGGTACTGAACAAAAATATATTTTAACTGCCAATCTAAATTCTGATTGTATAGAAAATACAATTTCTGTAATTAGAAATAATAGAGGCTCGTATGAACGAAACCCGTCTGCTTTTCGGCTTAGTAAAAATTTAAAAGAAATGTGTTTTTATCACATTATGACCAGCGACACTACATCATATAATCAGTCGGATGGCCCGTGTATTGCTCAACATGGAAGACATTACGAGTAAAACATTTTATTATACGCACTAGTAAGAAGTATACATATACATAAATTAAAATTCTCTGCATTTTTTTAGATTTTGCCAAAACAAAGGAAGACATACCGGAGATAGAAAAAGAAATTATAGATGAAATTCCTCTAAGACCCATACCATTGGATTTAACCGAAACTGGTAATTTATGAGTAATCATTTGAGCTAGTGAAATTAAAGCTCATCTGACGTAGAAAAGTACTTGCCAACTTCAAACGGTTTAATGTAATTTGAGCTCTGAAATCTGCTTCGGAACTGAGAGAGCCAGATTGTTAACTCGATTGAGAGTTAGCATTAGATTTTGAATTTGGTCTATTATTATTTATTATACTTTAATTTTAACACTTAAACGACCGGGCACGCCAATTGGCGTCCTAACCAAAACTAACGTTATCGACCGGGAACGCCAATTGGCGCCATATATGAAATTATCATATTGCGATATGTAATCATGTAAAGCACTTTGACTCTCGCTAAAAACTGCAAATGCGATGTTCTAGGAAATATGCAGCGTCGTGTGTAATAACCGTTATCTTCACATAATTTCGTATTTTGTGAAAATTGAAGCTATTTAGTTCAGTTGTTGATAAAACATAAAACGTCGCGTGAATTTTTGATTCCTTCACGTTTTATTAGTGATATATTTTGAATGGTTCAGAACATATTATTTTTGTTATCTTTTACTTTTATTATAATAAATTGATGTGGAATTTTTTTTGTAAGTTTACGTTATTATTTTGGGTGTGATATGATTTCTTATGGTATAATTTTACTTAGAATTTGAATATAATAATTTTTAATCATATGTGACTGTAATAATATAGAATAAATAATGCATAAATTATAATCAAAACCTCCTTAATATGTTCTTAAATTTTCATTTCAATATCTAAATTACTTATACACAAGAATTTGAAGAAAAGATCAATGTTTTTTCCCATTTTATAAAAATGACACCGGTTACAGGCCACATGTTCATAGCAAAACACCCCCGGTCGATAAAGTGTTAATGTTACGATATTTAGCGAGCATACCTCTTGAAAAAGCCTCACGCGACGAGAATGTTTAAAATACAAATTTTTGTGAATATGATGATTCTGACATTGATGATAACACCGAATCAAATAATCTAGAATTCATAGAACCCACAATTAACAACATGTCAATGAATTATTTTACGGGATACATAGCACACGTTTGCCTGAAGAAGTTTAAGTGTTCACGTTGCGAAATTTTTATGGTTCGCCAAAACCCTCAATATGCTGCAGACGATTTATTAATTCACAAACGTCAATTTGAAAATACGGTTAATGGTGGCTTAAAAGTGCCAACCTCGAAATTTGTAAATATAATAAAAACAACCGTCAATATGTTTACCGAAAATTTTGAACAATTTTGTTATCAACACCATTTATTAAAAAATTTATTTGGTATGTGTAAGGCGATTGAAAAATCTTGCGAAAATAATTTGCATAACGACAATATAACTCTCACGGTACTAAAAGTACTTATTAAAATTAAAATTATTAATTCGAAAGCAAGAAATACAAAAAAGAAATTAAAAAAATTTGATATTCAGTCCCATCTCACGGGAACACCAAATCAAAATGCAATAGACGTCAAAGCCAAAGAACGAAATAACGTATACAATTAACGTTAATCATTTTGTTGCATCTTTTTTTTTTAAAATATGAAACCTATCTTAATTTTTTTATATCTTTTGATCAATTAATTATTTACGCTTCAATTGCTGCGTTTATACCACAGTTAGATTAGCACTGCTAGAATTGTCAAAATTATTTAGCTCCTGTTTATACCGCAAGTTGCTACAAATGTCAAAAAATAAAAATTGTTTTTTTCTCCATTTTAATTTGTTATTGTAAACTTGGCACACACAAAAATTAAACAATAATAACAAACATATTAGTTAAAAATCAAAATGTATCCCGAATTTTAATACCCATAACTGCTTATTTCCAATTTCTTTTGATCTGTGAATATAAACAAACCACAAAAATAACAATTTGACATTTCTAGTAATATAGCAATGTTTATACCGTAGCTATGTGCCTTAGCTAACTACGTAGCAACGCTAAATTAGCGGTGCTATTTTAGCTAGCTGAACTATGTATATGTCGCGTTTATACCATTGTTACAGTTGTCATTTTAGTTTAGCATTGCTAATTTAGCAGTGGTATAAACGCAGCAACTCATACGTAAAAAACTACGAAATAAAAACAAAATCGAAAAACAACAAAAATAATCATAACAAACCTATACTAACACAAATAAAAGCAATAAAAATTAAATTTTATAGTTTGTATGTTGCTAGAAAAGGAATTCCACTCTGAACAAATTTCTTCTCTATTTAAGTGACTAGTGGAGACATTAACCAAACGTAGCGGCAGAAATCTTAGTAATAACATCTTATTATACTTAATCAATGTTTATATTTATATGTATCTCGATAACGATTGTACGGTAAGCATGGTTCAAGGAGCTTTTCCATTTTTACCTATTTACATTTTTATCTTGATGAATGGACCATTAAGGGACAAAAAAAGAAATAATTTTTATTTAAGTTATAAGTGTAGTTTTTACGAAGAGCGAAATTATGAAGAGTTTTGCAATTTCAGTTTCCATCTGAATAAAAATTATTAAAAATTTATTTACAGTTAATCTCTTCAGGCTATAGCGACTGAATGCTAATTACACCTTTGATTACTTTCTATATATAGAAAGCAACCATATAGTCGGAGTGTTAGCAAATTATACGCAATGCATTAAGGTGTGATATTAGCAATTGAGTCGCTATAGCCTGATGAAATTGGCTGAAAATAAATTTTTCTTAATTCTCAATCAGATCGAAACTGAAGTTGCAAAACTCTTGATAGTTTCACTCTTCGTGGTTATAAGTTGTTGATCGCTTTATGCTAAAAAAAATGTGGAGATTTTGTGAATTTATTTATTGATAAATTGTTGACCAAAAATTGTTGAGACTTTGTCAATTGTTGTATTAAACACAAATTTTTGATGATACCCGATTTTTTTCATATTATAGTAGTGCAACGTGCAAGTTATGAAGAAGATGAATGTGCGAAATTATTGGTAAATATTTTATTTATTAGGTCACTTTATAAAATCAACATTTATTTCGTTTTCCTATTTTGCTTATTCTTATATATGAAATAACCTGCATTTGTCATACATATTGTATGGGCAGTATTGATGCAATGATACAACAAAGGAAGCATTTTCAATATTAGGAATCTTGTAAACCTAAATATTGATTTCTTTTTGTGGAACTGCCGTGGAGAAAAAAGGAAAAACTGATTATTGAAATTTTTATTTGCATCTCGATATTTGATGAGCGTACATTATTGATGGGATCAAAATCCTTTAAACGCGGCTCGACAAGCTCTTCATAAAAGATTTAAATTGTAAAAATCACGCGCGTTGAAATGAAAAAATAAAAATTGTTTTGTAATTTTAGGGTCACCGTGATCAAACAATCTTAATTCAAGTACGATCAAACTATCCTATCAACTCCAACGATTTCTTTTAAATGTAACTCGGTACAATCAATAATTGGTAGAATTTGATTTGAGTGAACAGTAGTGACTTGATGTGAATAAAATTAACGCTGATAATCTGATCTGTACTATCTTACTTTGTTTAAAGAATATACTTTTGTATAGTTGTATGTTTAAAGGTCGTATATAACCAACCTGTCGCTTTTTGATATTGTTTTTTGTAACTGAAAAAATAGTTTAACTAGGTATACCTACGAATGGATAGAAACGGATTACAAATTTGTTAGTTCGATGTACATATTTCGTTAACCTTGCAGATACAGAACAAATAGTTGTATAGAATAGATTAGAATAAACGAATACCTAGGACCTTAAATTGCTTTTATTACCTTTCACTCTAAAACTTCAATTCAGTTAGATTATAGGTTCTAAAATATATTTTCATAAATGCAGATTTAAATTCAAGTAGGTAATTAAAAAAATAAATATCTATCCCGATTTTTCGTTAAAAAAGACCCTTTTCCTCAGTGAATGATCTTCTTTATATTAAACTATGACATATTGCCACATAATTTATGTAATGTCATCAAATTATAACAAAAAGGCATTGATTTAAAATTTAAAAACAAAAAACTATTTCATACCTTTAAGTGATTTCCTCTTAATTGAATCGTCTGAAATGATTTTTTGTGGTATAACTGGGCTGGCACCAATTGGTCCACCGCCACCACGAATGCCGACAATGTGACCTTGACCAGCACGAATTGGCTTAGCTGTAATAAAATTAACAAAAAACCAAAAAAAAAATTTAGTTTGTCAAGTCGAAAAGAAAATATAAAACAAAATCCTACCAATTTGTGCCTGAGGTCCACGTCTAGCTAGATTCTTTTGTCGAACAGCTTCCTTAATACGGTCAACCTCATATTGATAGCGTTTACGATCACGCATCGCGCCCTCTTTCGCTTCTTTTAGTGCTGTTTCGAGTGCTTTAACTCGTTCCATTGTCGTACGTAAACGTTTTTCTAATTTTGGTAATTCACACCGTAAATCAGCATTGTCACGAACCAATTGCTTATGAACCTTCGTCAATTGTTCCAAATTATTTTCTAAGAATGAAATTTTTTGTTTTTGTGCTAATGAGCCACCATCCTCTTCACTATCCTCCGATGTAAGTGACTTCTTAATTCGGGCCTGTAAATCTTGTACGAAAAGTTTACGTAAATTATGAAGTGTTTGCAATTCTTTTGCAACAGTATCTTCGAGTCCCTTCAATTCTTTGCGAGCTTGTTCGCGGCGTTCGTTCATTAAGCTGAAATAGTAAAAAAAAAATCAATGAATTAATTATAATGAATTAAATTTATTAATTAGAAAAACATCATAAAAACTGATTTAAATACACTAAAGTTTCACTGATTTTCAACCATCGAGGTGTGTAACAATGAGTTAACCATATTATAATGGGAAAATTTATCAAAAATATTATATTAATCCATCGCTCTAACTACAAATACTTACCTAAATATCCAAATAATATATCGCGCTCATACGAATTTCAAAAGAAAACTTACACGAGGGTATTTTTCTAGACTAAAGAGTTTATATGTTGGAGTGATATTGAAATTTAATGAACAGATAATATTTAAAGGAAGTTAAAGAGACTCTGCAGAGTGTATTATATTCGGAAGATGTAGTAATATAATTACGTACACTAAATTATCCTTAATTACAAAAAATAATAATGGGAACATGTGTAATTCATTCAACATACTCTAGTTTTTGTTCAATAATTAAAATAATTATTTAATATTTTCATTATATACATTGAAATATATATTAGGTAAATAATATAATTATTTAAATAACTAATTACAACACAGCTTGCTTAAAATCATTTTTTGTTTTGAATTGATTATAATTTTTGTCATTAATATTTTCTATTTAACTTTAATTTTTTTCCAAAAATAAATTATTTGTTTTATTTATTTATAATTTTGCCTATAATTTTTGTTTTTGTATTTAATTTAAAATATAATAAATTTATTAATATTTTTTTTTATCACAATTATAAATTTAATAGGTAATAAAAATTATTATGTCTTTTTTTAGTATGTATTGTATATTTAGATAATATTATTAGCCAGGATAAAAGTTAGTATTTAATTAGAGTGGAATTTTAATTAATGCAAACAAAAGTTAAAATTAAATTAATTTAAAAAAAAATATATAAATAAATTGCCAAGGACTATTTGGATATAAATTAAATGATAAAAAAATTAATAAACTTAAAAAAAACGGTAAAATGATCGCGATTCCCTGGCAAACAAATTTTTATAGATCAATTCAAAATTCGTGATTTGTTTTTTTTTTCTCTGCTGTTTCGGCGTAAAATTTTAATTAACACATGTTCTCGTTATTTTTTTTTTTTTTTAATAAGTAATAAAAATAAATTGATACATAATATATAATAAACCCTCCAAATAGTATTCCCTCCACTATGTGTAAATCTATATAAAATGGGATTTGGTTTATTTTTTGGGAGGAACCTATTTCACATAGATATAAAAAAAGATGATCGAACGATCAAGAATCATAAAATATGGTTTTAAGCTCTTAAATTAATAATAATTAAGAAGAATAAAGCAATATTAAATATTGATCACAACATTTGTTCTAATTTCATATATAAAAAATATTTTTGATAAATTTTCCATTTTCGAAATAGCGATCATTCTCATCAACATATTAAATTAAAACTAATCAAACGAATACAACAAAATAAAAACGGAGTAATCGAAATTAAATAATTAAGTAAAAAACGAAAAAATAAAACAATAATAATAATAAACAATATATAAGGAACAATGGGGGCGATTAGCGCATTTTAGGATAAATAATTGCATGCAAGGATAAATATTTATATATCGATTATCGTTTAACGATTTTTAAGCGCAAAATTACTCATTTTTTAAAGTAATAATATATAATAGTAATAGTAATATAATAATGTTAGTTTTTTTTTTTTTTTTTGCATAAATTAATTTTAATTTAGATTTCGGTGATACAGTAAACTGATGATAGTAAAACCAATTAATTATAATTATAATACAAGATAAATGTTTATCAATTTTGTTCGATATGTAAATTAAGGTAGGAAAGCTAAATTTTTTTGAAATATTATTGCTTGTCTTGGATGGAAAAATTAATTATTAATTAATGGCCAAACTAGTATTTTTAGATAATACACCAGAAATAAATGCTGCATTTCACTACCTGATCCTTTCATTTTACAATACATATTCATTGATTTGATGGCAATGTTCGTCAAAATATAAGAAATCAAGTTCTAATAAAATTAAATCTATTGGAGGTCTAATGGGCTGAAACAAATTTTAAAATGTTTAATTCAGAAAATACGAAACCGAATATTAAAATTTGTGGAGGAATTTAAGAATATGAGACAATGAGAATATGAAAATAAAAACACAAAATTAATATTCAAACAAATTAAAATATGTTGAATAACAAAAATGTTGAGGAATAGTTAGGTATATACAGATAATGCCACAAACGTTAAGCGAACCTAAATAACAAGGCACCGTGAGATAAACGCAAAATGGTTAAAGCCAATAAAATTATTGTCTAGTCAATTAATCCTCCCTCTTTAATTTGGATATGTACGTTAGTCTGTGCGACTAAAATTAAAATAATCATACGATATATACAGCATTTTATAGAATATTTCTGATAAAAATTATCCCTTCTAGGATAACTATTTCATAAAATTAATTAAATCTCATCTTTTTCACTTAGTATTACTTCTTTCTACAGAAGTAAAGAAAGTATATTGATAAGATATAGTTATTTATGTAATGTTTCGCTGATTAAGGAAATATCTCTAAAAATTTAGTAATTAACTATTAAAAAATTCAAAATATACTGTGTATGGTTTAGCTTTCCCAAAGACATTTCCAACCAAATCCATAATTTACATTTAATACTGTTCTCGCAATAATACTACTACTCGCATATCTACAAGCCTATCTAAATTCTAATATATCTCTAATCTAATGCAATGAATATATAACTTCACAATTTATAATATAAATACATATTATGAGAGTTTTGAGCATAAATGTGTTCTTCGAATGTCATTTTAAAAATACTGCTTGAATAATTTCGTTCCGTCATATTATGATTAGTGTCGGTGGTAATGTCGTTAGTACTATATATAAAATACGTAATGTTTTAAATTACTGTATCACCACCCAATGATTTAAAATATTTACTATATAAATAAAAATTCGTTTAATAAATGTGCCTGTTTATAAAATAAATTCTAAATTATTTCAAATTAAATGCAAATCAAATCGTATTTTACGCTCGTTCGATTAAATATAACGATTTTACTCATTTTTATCACTAAATCTAATGGAATTTTTATTTTATTTATGATTTTTAAATTTATATTAATTGTAGTTTATTATTTTATGCGCGCTGAAAGCAAAAATCAATTTGTTTTTTTTCTATTTATGTATGTATGTGAAAGCAAAAGCGTAGAATGGTAGAAATAAAATATATAAATGTAAAATGTGTCATTCAATGATTGTCCTTAATCCATGCAGTATATTTATTTAAACAAAACAGGAAAATCAATAATAATGTTACGATTTTGTTTTTGGGCGATAATTTATTATCCCAAACCACCGGTAGTATTAATTTAATAAACACTCACAAACAAAAATCAATCTAATGAATGACTCGATTTATGGGAAAGAGGAAAATGTAATCTAAATGTAATATGGAAGATGTTCAAAATATTTTTAAAGTTAATTGAGACCGTCATTTATTCGTGTAACTATTTCATCGAATTTATCAAGTTGATAAGATTTTAATATATGGTGAGTCTGGTAAAAAGTACACCTGTTTTTCTTGAAAATGGTTAGAAAAATACAGAGAAAATACCCATTATCAAAGAGGTCAGACGGAAGATGGAAATTTGTTTGGTGACCTTGGATGAACTTAGCTATGAGGATACAGGCAAAAAATGTGTTTTTTTAATGTATTGGCTTAGTTTAGAAACACCCTGTCGATACAATAAACTTCTTTATTTAACTAACGCAGTAACTGTGCACCAAACAAATTTCCTTCTTTCCTATTTACCAGAACCACCCGGTATACAATAGTAAAATTTATTATTTTTGTTGTATTTATTATGATAAGTAAAATATTATAGAAAATATATTTTATGTTAATTCTTGGTGATATGCTAGTTTTGTAGCAAATTTGTGTTGTCAGTTGTCCTTGTCACCTCTGGTTTAGTAGTAATCAAAAATTTCAAAAGACCAAAATACATTTTACTGAAAAAATGCCCCATTATAGTATTAAGATAATATTTTGGTATAAACATTTGTTGAAACTACTGGAAAGGAACACAAAAAATTATTCTTCGGCTAAAAATTGGTTAATCTATACAGTGGTTTTGGTAGCAAAGTTGAAAAAGTCTTCGGACTATGCAATTACAACTCATAAACAGGATTTGGGTTGCCCACTTCCAAAGTAGCTACTTTTGTCTTTGGCATCCTGAGAGTATTTTGCGATCAAATTTTTACAGTAAGCTATTTGGACTGTACAAAATCATAAAATATTATAATATTCGGATATAATTCCGAATTGAATTGCTTGAAGGAAAGTATGAGGTTCTTAAGTTGAATGCGTAAATGGGATATACGTAAGAGTTGTTGGTATTCAGGAGTCACCTGTTTATGTTACTTTCATATAATTTAGGTTATATTCAAAAGTTTTTAAAACGGCTTCAATAGCTTTAATGCCTTAAACAGGATAAATTTTACTCACAAAAATAAAAAAAGGACAATTTATCCCAAAAAGTTTGAGTTTGAAAAAGCTTAAGTGAATTTACTCTCATCAAAAAAATTTTGTTAGAGCTATTCAAAGATTGGAACATCGCGGAAGAAACGTCACCTTAATTGCGGCGATAATTAATATTGAAGGAGCTATTCACACAAATATTTTACTTAACTCCACTCCAACTGCAGTTCTAACCAATTTTATTCATTTTTAAGAAACCTTAAAAGCCAATTAGGGAGTGAAATTATAGACGAAACTTGGTTCGTAATGGATAAAGCAGCAACCCACAAAACATCTGACGTGAACTTGATTACGGAAGGTATAAATTATAAATTAATATACCATTTGCCATACTCTGATATGCTCAACTCTCTTGAGCAGGTTTTTGCTTAGGTAAGTTATTATATCGTTATACTGAATTTATGTTTAAATACTTTATTTAATTACACTTTAGGTAAAAGCTAGTGCAAGCCATATATTAAAAGAAACCTGTGACGAACATAACTTGGAATTGCTCAGTCAGCCGAAGCTGTGACGCAGAATAATTGTAATAGGTTAGGTTAGGTTAGGTTGAAGTGGCTGCTATCGCACACTTAGGCCAGCAATGGCCCGTTGTGATACCACAGGATCCCATCTCCCCATTACTCCCGTTGAAACCAACCAGAGCTATTTATATAGCGTAATAAATCTCGCACTCCACAGTCCGCGAGTTCCGAAAGGCTGTCCATACCGTACACACCCAAATACTTATGCCTTCTGTATGATAGCGCCGGACATGAGCATAGGAAGTGTTCCAAAGTCTCCTCCTCATCTTCGTCCATGCAACTTCTACAAAAGTCATTCGTCTGTATCCCCAGCCTTCTCACATGCTCCCCAAAAAGGCAGTGACCTGTCATTATCCCTACGACCAATCCTATTTCTTGTCTTCCCAGGGATATTAGTACCTTGGAGCGCCGCAAGTCCAGTTTTGGCCAAACTTGCTTTGCTACCCTGCACGTGAGAGTGTTGATCCACCTCTCATTTGTCAAGGCGATTGCCCTTTTACTGAGCGCCCATTTTAGCACTGTCATAGGCCTCCCCAGACCTACCATTTCCGGCAATTGTAATAACTATGTTACAAATATGTTGATAAAGTTACCGGAAGCCGTCAATCGGCAATCTCTAATTAGTTCGAAAAAAATTTTATTTGAATTGGAAATATGTAGTTGCATTTAGATATGAACACTATCGATAATCGAAAATAGTGATGGTTAGAACATCTTACAATCAGGTTTAATTCCTTCATATATATTTGAACACAAGGGAAGAAGAATCAGAAGGTATATTCAAAATCTACATCCCTATTTTAAGTATCCTATAATCCGGGAAACCAGTGTGTTTTCTTTGTTTAATATATCATAAGAACTAAAGACCGGATATGGAAAAAATGCCTATCTCACCAATTAAAGTGAGATGTTTCATTTTTGGAACACTATGCTGGAGTGTCGATAAAAACTCGTTACCACGAAAAAGGTTTTTGCATATTTGCTAAATTTAATGTTTCATACATTTAATTATATGCATACATACATATTTAGCTTTCTTGCAAAATAAAAAATTTATAGTTCGAATAAAATTGTTCACCAACTACTCTGTAGTAATGTCGGAAAAATTAGTAATAAAATATTTAAGAGTTTGGCCCTGGTGATATTAACTACTGACAGAAAACTAGTATGCAGAAAAGGTGAATACGGTCAAATTTAAAAAGTACCTCATTCAGCAACGTTTAAGAATGTTGAAGTGTATTCGACTCGTTCAAAATACAAATCAAAAGATTAAAGAAAATCAACCAGAAAAAACATCTTTGAATAAAAATGTTTGTTTAGCAAAGATGGCATCATGATGGTTTGCTATAAACATACATTTTGGAACTTACAAGGGATGATCCCGAACCCGAAAATTCAAAAAATTATAAAACTTTGGGAACATGTACATCTCATATAGGTATGCATTACGCAATTTTTTTTTATGCGGAAATGGATTTTTAAAAATTGGAAATTTTCCATTCTGCCTCTGCTCATAGCTCGTTTAACTCGTTAAAGGTACGAGGTAGAGAAAAAGTGTTTACACAGCAGGACGGTGGGCATGGAAATAAATAAGGGTTTAGAAATGTCAGTTTTTTATCTTCATTAATGAAAAACACAAAAAATATTTGTTTGGATGAGTTTTATTAACAGTCCAGTCATTGACGGTTTTTCGCTCAGAATTCTTACGGACAAAACCGATTGACGTGAAAGTTGGACAATAAGTAGAGAATGGATCAAGGAACAAAAGTTATATAGTGTCGAAGTACGCTTTTACGCTGGGGGGTGGATAGCACCCCTTACTGGGGGTGAAAATTAGTACCCTCAAAATAACCACAGAAATCGATATAGGGGTGAATTCTAAGCAAAAAATGTTTTTCGATAAATCAATATTTTTCGAGTTATTCGCGATTGAAAATGTTGATTTTTCATCTAAACAATGCGTTTGAGAGCAATCCGAAAATTTCACCGAAAACGCGATTGGTTTTTTAACGATAACTTCCTTAATTTTTAAGATTTTTAATCGCTCGAAAATGTATCGTGAACATATTACAACAAAACCAAAAACAATATCAAAAGATTTCAGGTTTCCAGAAATTAACAAAGTATGTGGTTATAATTAAAAGAAATTAACAAAGTATGTGGAAATGAACCGGTGCAAACTGAAATAATAAATGCTGCACATTTTAAGTATGTGCCAATCATCTCCTGTGATGTTGAAACAAGCTTTTCACAATAGAAAAACATATCAGATTAGAGGCTAAATGTTAGAACAGAAAATTATATGTTACCATTCATTGTAACTTCAAAAATTGTTATTAATGAATGTACCCATTTTAAATGTGCTAATTTTGTTTCGAATTTAAATTGAGATCAAAAAATGTTCTCTTGGATATGCTTAAATATAAAATGGTTAGTTCCGTATAGAATTACAATAAACTATAAATGCTTATGCAAATTTCTGTTATTAAAAATAACTAATTGGCAAAATGGCTACCCAAATATTATCAGATATTCTAATAACTGTTTATAATCAACTTTTGATTGGTGGGAGAGCGACAAAACCACCTAAAGAAGGGATGCCAAAGATTAGTACTACCTTCCTATGTAAAAAACAATTCCGTTATCTGTAGTGGGCAAATAGTCTAAAAACGTTTTCAACCCAGCTTCATCGTGCGTAAATACCCCAAGTTATTGAGGCTTTATTTAATTTATGTTTGGATTCATTTTTACCATAAACAACCAATTTTGAACACCTTCCTAAGTAAATACAGTATAGGCAGGATTTGTGCAACATTCGATAAATGCTCGATTCGTTTCAATTATTGAATGAAAAAATAAATTTTTGTTGAGTTATATTTATCGAATGTTACACAAATCCATTCTTGTAAATTATAAAAAATAATGTGGCTAAAAAATAAAAGTCGGCATAATTTATGGATGGGTTAATAAATCAAATCAAATGAATAAATCATAAATAAAAAATTTAAACGACAATCAAATACTGTGGACACCGATGAGTCAACAGCATCATTGTCAATGATAACAACAAATGTAAATGTAATGTTGGTATCGCAGATAGTATTGATGATATAATGCTACGATTATTATTTGTATTACAATTAATACATTGAATATTATGTAAATTTTTACATAATTTTAAATTGCTATTACTACGACTAGGACTAAATTGTTTCAAATGATTACTACAATCATTAGTTATGCTATCCCGGAGCCTACAACTATTATTTATATTACTATTATTATTATTATTATTATTGTTGTTCGTGTTATTGTTACTACTTTGGGTAGTGGCATTAAGAAAATCTTTATGAATTTTTATTAAATTTAAATTATTTTTATTCTTAATACTATTGTTATCACTGTTACTGTTATTATTATTATTATTGTTATTTGAATGATAATCATCGCTATCATAATCATCGTCATCATCGGTACGATTTGAGTCACTGTTATCACTACTAAATACTAAATTTTTGTGACGATAATGACACGATGATTGTGGAATAAAATGATGATTTAATGTATTTAAATTTCGTTTAAAATTAATATTATGATTAGGTGAATTTTTTTTAGATACTGACATTAATTCTTGTAGTTTAGCCGATTTATCGGATTCGTCTTGTTTTAATTTCTCATGATCGGATGTCATCTGTTGGTGGGCAAGTGTTAGTTTTTGGTTCAAACTAGAAAAAAAGTAAAAATAATAAAACGAATTATTAATTAATAAATAAATTTAAATTGTGATAATTATATTCAACATACTCTTTTAGATCATTAATAGCCTCTTGTTTCTCGGAAATTTCATCACGTAATGTTGCTACTTGTTTGGTGTGGGCATCACGTAATTGATCCATTTGATTTTCAAATGCTGTTTTCAATTGTTCAGCTCGTTGTTTCTCTTCAGCATTCACCGCTGAACTTAATTCGGCTGCTTTTAGTTTAGCGCATTCCTCGCGTAATGCATCACAATTTTCTTCTAGTGTACGTTTCTTATTTTCTGATTCACGCATTGATTCCTAAATAAGAAAATATATAAATTGTATATCTCGAAAATATAATTCGCAAAATAAATTTACCTGTAACGATTTCATTCGAGCTTCATGCTGTGAAATTAATAATCGACATTCACTCAAATCTTTCTCGTATTCCGAAACTTTCTTATTCGAATCTGTTTGATGTGTCTCCATATTGGTACACCGTTGTGCCAAATTTTTCGCTTCCGATTTCATTTTGCTAATATATAATCGGGCAACGGTAAATTCTTCTTCAACTTTACCGGCCGTAACTTCGGTATTAATTTTCATATCGGTTGCACTATCAGTGCACAATGCATGTCCGACTTCAGCCAAATCACGTAATAGATTTGTCAACATTTCATTAATACGCTTCTTTTGATGCGCTGACATATCTTTGAGCTGTTGTAATTCAGCCGATGTTGAATGCAACAACTGTTGTTTCTGTTGCAATTCATCGTTGATATTCTCCATTTCCTTATTTTTAGTTTCGATTTCCTGAGATTTTTGGTCATAATTAACGGCAAGTTCTTCGAGTGCTTGTAATACTTCTTTGACCTCTTCTTTGGCACTTTCATTCTCTTGCTGAATACGTGTCATCTCGGCCTGTAGATTTTCATAATCTCGTCGCGCATTTGCAATCAATTCTTCTTGATCCATAATTTGTTCTTTTAGTTTTTCAACATATTGCGACTGTTGATTAATTTCTTCATCTTTCTCGTCTAACTGTTGATATAATTGTTCGCGCTCTGTTTCGAGTCGCGTACGTTCATCAACACTTATTGAACCAGTCATTGCGGTTAAACCGCTTGGTGTTGCTGGTACAGGTGCGGGTGGTGCTTCAACTTCAACTGCTTCCAAATTTGGTGTACTAACTTCCATAACATCTTTAAGATTAACTTGTTCCTCGGTTTTAACAGTTTCACCTGCTCGCCATCGGGCCAATTCAGCCTCAAGCGCTTCAACTTTACCCTTGAGTCGGCCAACTTTTTCCTTCTCACGCTCATATCTTCGTTTCCATTCCTCGGCGGTAAGTTCTTCATTGACACAGACAACATTCTTAACCGTTTTAGCACGTTTACCAAATTCAAGTGTACTCTTTGTTTCAGATTCATTAAAACTAGCTGGTGAACAACAAATAACAATTGTTGTACGTGCATTACCACCAAGCGATTCTTGTAGAATACGGGTTAATTTAGAATCACGATACGGTATGTGCGTTTTATTGCCATCAGCCAACGCTGATATTACATTACCAAGTGCGGATAGGGATTTATTAATATTTTTAGCTTCATCAAGTACGGTACCTTCGGCACCAGTTTTCGATACCTAGCGAGAAAGTGTAACATGTGATATAAATTAAAAATGAAATTGTTTCACTTTCTTAAACAATGCTAAGATACGCATCAGTGAAGCAAAAAGAAATGAAATACAAAAAAATAATTTACCTTCTCTGAACCAGCTAAATCAACTAAATACAATTTTCCAGAAAGTTTTTTTTGATTTTCTAAATTTTCTTGTTTTACATTAATTAAAAATACTGAATGTGATCGTGACGAATGTTCATTCATATCTATAATAAAACATAATAATAAATAACAGAATATGAAATCATGCTAAAAAAAAATATTTCAACTTACTTGTGACTGCAATATGACGATTTGATTTACCCTCTTCGATAACCTCAAACACATCTTCGGGACTCGATACAAAACGTTCTGTAGCTCCTTTTACATAAGGCACACGATTTTTATCTTCATGAACGCTCAAATTAACTTTCGATACATCAAGTAAATCTCGAATTTTATCCATATAAATTTCATAGTAGGAGACTTTTATATGAAATTCTAAATTTACTTCCATACTATAGATATGATTGAAGATATCGTTCACAATCCGCGGGATAATACCCTGTTTTGTAGGATCGCCTGGAACAAAAATAAGAAAACAAAATTTTTAAATGAGTATATGAGAATAGCCAGGTAATTCATAATAATTTTAATATTTTTCCCCGTTAATTTCTATTCGTTAATGTCAGTTCTCTCGTTAATAATGAAGTTCAACGATATGTTTTAAAGTTTGGACTGCTTAATTTGAAACTATCGCTCTCGTGAAATGATTTGTTGGTTTTATTGTAATTTGTTAATTAATAGACTTTGTCCTTCAAATTTAAATGTAATATTTGGAGTATTGAAATTTAAACGTCATTATTGGTTGAACACATGATTTAAAATAACAATATGAGTATTTCTTGACTTTAATGTATATTTTTAGACACATCAATATCAAATTAAATATGGAGAGTGCCTTGTGCGTTTTACCCAGGTTGGCACATATAAACTATGTATTACCTACCAGCCAAATTATTGCTCATATGGTGATAACATTCAAGTTTAAGAATTTTAAGATTGATCTTGGAGTTTTTTCGTTTCGAACCCACGACATCATCAAAACGTGAATTATGTATTATTTATGAAAACAAAATTTATCTTGTTATAATTAGCACAAATCAATAGAAATGTGAATGTATTTATAAATCTAAACTAAAATTGTATTAAATAAATCAAAAAGCAAATCGCGACCAATTTTTATGATTCTTTTGTTAATGAAGGCAAAATAAAAGACTTAACGGCGCTTGAATATTGATTAATTAATAATCTATTTCACAGCAAATATATTGATTTTAATTATAAAGATAATACCAGTCTAAAGTCTAGCCAACATTATCTTAACAACTGAATAAGAAATTTAATATAATTTCAAAATACAAAAAAAAAACTGTAACACTTGAAAGATAATAAAAATAGTTTTGGCTACTTTTCACCACTCGACAACAATAGAAAGAAAGTTTAGAATACACATATCACCTTCGAGTTTAAGAACTGTAATAAGAGTATATTATCAAAAATCAATAAATGTTGTGGACAATTTTTTCTTTAAAATTTGTAAATCTTGTTGATTGAGGCGCTTCATCATTTTTCAACTTCATCACATTTTTAAATTACGTTGTTGTTTACGGCTCCCTAATGAAAACCAGCTTTCTTCTGGTACTTTTTAGCAGAAACTAATAAACCTAAAAAATAGCTTAAAAAAAAGACTTGATAAATCAAGTCAGAATACTTGGAAAAATATTAGATAATTAATGGAAATTATAGCAGATTTTTTTGAAATTTTCTGGAGGCTCCAAATTCCTGCTTTTCCCAATTTTATAGAAATGAATTTGTTTTCAAACGGGTTTTTCATAATTTCAAGCTAAAATTGAGAACCCCAAGCCGATAGCATTGGACCCCCCCCCCTCCCCACCCCATTATGCAAAAACGACATGAAAAATTCTTTGTAATTCATATACTAAAATTGAGAACTTCTCAGAGCCGCATTCTGACATTTTTATACTAATTTTCTTGTAAAAATATATTTTCTAATCCTTTCTCATTTAAAGAATCTCTATTTGAAGAATATTTAATTTCCCCATGCGAAAACTTTGTTGTTCATCACAGTGTCTACTTTGGAAATGGCCAAGAAGTTTGATAAAAAAAATATTATTAATACAAACAACTTGAAGCAGCAGAAACTTCAAGGAGCACTGAAACCAACACTGTCAGTTTTCTTGATATTTTGCAAGCACAATCCTCCTTTTGTTGAATAAAGCCTTTCTTTATATTTTATCATCTGGAAAAACATCAATATTGACATCTACGAATATTTCAGTAAATTTAAAATTTCGAATGATGTGTGAAACATTCACAGAGTGATACAGGCTGGCGCTGTCTCAAATCCACTTCAATTGAGGATCAAATAAAACGTGCTATCCAAATTGAAATTTTACTCAACATCGAAAGGTCGGAGCAAGTACGAAAGGTCTGAACAGGCGAAACTCCTTCAACAACTGTAGTCACAGTTTGGGTTGAGTTTTCGACACCTCACAAACGGAACATGGAATCTACATAGGCGAGCTCAGTACCAACGAGCAAATGAGTCGCTCGTAGAAGGCATTGTTTTAGCTAAACTGACCAATTATTCTAAGGCCAGCCCAGCCCATCGAAAGAGTTTTCATACCAGCTGAAGGCGGTGGAAAAGATCATTTTTAACTCCAAAAAGGTAGTATGTATTAATTATCTCAACAACGGTATAAACAACTCAATCTCACAGAGTCTGATTCAAATTCAAATCAAAGTTGAATATTAAATTCATTTTTCACTTATGCCTACTAAAGCTTACTACGGCTTTCCGACCCACATATTTTTCATATGCCAAATTTAGTGAAGTTAGAGGAGAGATAGAAAAGATGGAATATTGAAAATAATTTTTTTCTTAGGTCGACTTAAGCGCCTTAAGCCTTGTAACCACAGATTTATAATTAGAAATCATTAAAACAACGCCGAGGGCTACTACAAACAATCATTAAAGAAGTGTTGATTTTTTTTTTAAACAGAGTATACCGGGTCTCAGAGACCCCATTAAAAGAAACCTTTTTTTGTGAAATTTGGAGTACATTGCAACAAAATATTAACATTGCAAATACAGTTTTAAAATAAATAAAGGAAGTTTTACCGAGAAACGGAAATACTCACTTCTTTCCTTTTCTGTTTAAACGAAACAAAACGTCTATTTCTTCATCTCAATGTTTACATTGAAAATATTCAAGGAGTTTACATCAATCCGAACAACTAGAAGCATCAGTTTCAAGGCCCTCCGAAGGCAAAACTAACAACTTTCTCTGTATTTTGCAAGCATGGTTCTTTTTTTGAAATTATTCTTTATCCAGAATTGGTCAGTTAATTTTAAATAAATTAAAAGCTTTGTTCGACGTAAGTTTTTTTTTTAAATTTGATATTTAATTAAAATTAATTCAAAAAGGATGTCATTAAAACGCCAATATTGACCCCATCTTTTGTAAGTTTATAAAACCTTCAGAGAGGCAAGCCAGTAAAAGAGAAAAAAGACAATTAAAATGTTTCATGTTTAATATTCCTTAAAAAAAAGTAAATCAAAATGTCTATATGCAGTCTTACAGATGGTTTAAAAATATTGTTGCCTTTTTCTTTACACTATTTATGCTCTAGTGTTCTAAACTGCACTGCTTTTTTATTGCACTTTTTTTTAGCCAGTGTCGTGCTGATGTTACATGTCCACACTGAAACTGAACATGCCTACACCAAAAAGAACAAAACCAAAACGTCTTTATACTTGCTTTATTTGATGTGGGCCAGAGGGTCATGCCTGAATTTATTTCGGCTATAAAATACAAAATGAATGAAGTAATAGTTCAGACACTCTAATGTCGTTTTCGATTTACCAAAAAAAGATCTCGAGCAAAAAAAACTGAACTGGTCAATTTTTGACTATGAGGTGCTAGAGATCAGTTTTTTTTTGGTGAATCGAAAACGACATAAGTGATTTGACGCTTTTATTTGATTGCTAGTACTTATGATTTGTTTCTGTTGTTTTGTTTAGTCTTGCCTATTTGATATTTTGCTTTAATTGTTTCTTTGCCTATTTTCAGCTGGAAATGTGCAGAATTCTGCAAGTATCGAAATTAGAAAATTCTAGTTTATAAGGAATGAAATACATGGAGATTCCGCTTCCCACGCAAAATTCTACTAGTTGTCTCTATTTCTAAGTTTGCTGCGAATCAGTCGGCTACATTACGTAAAAGAAAACAAATCTGGTACCGTAGAGTGCCGAATAGAATATCTAAACAAATAGTGTACCACTCGTATACTATTAGTTAGAAAATTCCAAATAGCATACCATGGAACACTATTTTGGATTTCAACAGAACATTTTTTTTGTAGTAGATAACTGGAACAGCGACGTCTAGTCTATTAGTTATCGCTTTTATGTAGTTTGGTGGGACCATTTTTAAACATTGCACTATACCTTTTCGAATTGGGTGGCAACACAAAAGCCATAGATAATTCGGCTCTTAAAATCTGAGAAATTGAAAGTTGTGGGTCGAGCAAACCGTGGTAACTCGCCAAATTCTTGGAAAAACTTACTGGATATCATCATAAAGAAATCAAAAAAAAAGTTACCGGTGCAGGGCGAAAGTCAGCATTTCCTGAAATAGAAACAATGGTAATTGAGTGGTTTAGAAAGCAAAGGAAAAAGAAATTGTGATCAACTACGACATGTTTAGGTGGGAAGCAAAAAAATTTGCAATAATATTGGAACTTCCTTTGCAACAAATAATTTCTCGGGCAGCAATAAATGGATCAGAAGAGTTTGCTGTAGAAATAAGATTACATCAAGTAAAATAACTCATCAGAGTCAACAAAACAGTTCTCCATTTTCAAAATTGTATTACAGCATTGAACCAGAAAAAGATAAACATTCCGAAACGGTTGATTTTTAATATGAATGAAACTCCGTGCTATTTTGATAAGACTTTCGGTCGGGTGCTTCATTTTTAGGGAGAAAAAACCATGGACGGGTTAGATACGGGTCATTCTAAAAATCGTTTTACCTTGGTAATGCGTATTTCCACAGCTGGGCACAATGACCCAAATTACTTGAAAATTCTGAAAGTAAAATTACGTAAAACCATTCATCTAGTTGTGAATGATGACGGCTCGATGACGACCGATCTAACGACCAAATGGATACAGAAATCGTACAAGGCACAATTCGACAATTTTAGGCGAGAAAGTGCTTTACTCATTATAGACTGTTATGGATGCAATCTAGAAGCTGAAAATACTACCTAAAAGTTTAAAAAAAATGTGCAATTCACAACCGATGATAGTTCGTTCCACCAAAAAGCCACATTATTTCTTCAACCGTTAAATATTTCAATCAATTATCCATTCAAAAATGCTTTGCGATCAGAATGAAAGCTATACCACCTACAAGCCTTGCGTAATTCTGTTTTTTAAGCATTTCAAACTCTAAACCAAATAGTGTACCATGGTATACCGTTCCAAATAGTGTACCTGGATTACAATTTGGATTTAAAATAAAATAAAAATATTTGGATTTTCCATATACATAGTGTATCATGGTATGTATTATAATCGGCACTCTACGGTACAATTTGTATACATTTTATTTTTTTCAATCAAATTTTTAATTTGGTGACAGAAAATAAGTTTTCGGTGACAAGTGCAAGTGTAAAAATTCTGATGTGTTTCCAGCATAAAGCGAGTTTTCTGCTTCATTTGTTTGTATTCGATGCTAATTGATAACAGATTGAAACACGAACTAAAGTAAGGCAAGCAAATTGTCAAGGATAACAAAATGAAAATTTCAATCCGAACACCCATTGCAACCGAACGATTGGTGTAGAAATATCAAGCGAAGGTATGAAAATAGTCGTTGATAATATAAACTTAGAACAAATTAAACTATCGAACTATCAAATTGAGTACCAAGCGCTAACGTTCTTATCACCCTGGTCAAATCACGAATCAATAGGTTCCAAAATGACCAATCTTTTAAAATGATAAATTTAAATGAATTGACTTGTCTTCATTTATATATTTATTATGGGAGTATAACCAAAAAATCAAAGAAAGCTTTTTGGAATCGAGCACGACGTGAACGGATTTACTTTTCCAGTTAAGAATAAAATGTCCATCACTGTAGGATTATAATTCTTAGGTAAAAAAATATTTATTCATTTTAATAAATATAAAAGCGACTAAGCCCTATATGTTACCACATATTTTTAAATATTTTTGCATAATCACATATTTCCACTTATTTTATGTTTTGGCGCATATTTTATGTTTTTTTTTTTCAAAATATTTCAAATTTTTCTTCAGACAAATACGTAGTTCGACTTACATAGCTTAAAATTTGATGCAAAGACATTGCGTATTATTTGTGGTGATATGAATATAAATATTCTTGAAGATCGTTCATCTGCAGATGAATATTTGTTCATGATGGCGTCACATGGGCTAAAATCGTTGATTAATACTCCAACTCATATTACAAATAATTCTTCATCGTGTCTAGCTAGACCATTTATATTTTAGATACTCATCTAATTTTGATTTTACCTTCAGTGCAAAAGTTCTTAATCTAAATATCACCGATCATTGTACATATGTGCTCTATTAAATTTTTGATGAATTGTGTATATTCTTCTAAAGTGTTAGCTAAATACCAGAAAAAGACAATTAATTATTCAAATTTAACAAATGATTTATCTGCTGAAAATTGATCTGCAGTGTATTCGCAAACAGATGTGTCCATAGCGTATGAGAATTTTATCTTTATGTTAAAATTGTATATAAACAAAAATTCCTCGGTGGTTGAATTTAAATCAAAGTACAGAATTATTAAGCCATGGATTACACCTATATTGCTTAGTAAAATTAGGCTTAAGAACAAATTATCTAAAAGGTTTCGATGATTAAACTCATCAATAAATTTGATAGTGTTAATGGAAATATTTCAAGATGCTGGAAACTAGTTGATGAATTTCTTAACAAAGACCGCAGAAACGCTGAAATTGAGAAAATTGACAGTGATGAAAATTGTTCTGTAACTGACACACGTGACATGGCAGATATATTCAACAATTACTTTGTTAATGCAGTTCATAATTTAAAACGTACCGTAATTTATAGCAATTCTGAAGTTCATTCATGTGTTTTCTTTGAAATTTGTCCAGATGAATTGCTTAAAGTTATAACTCTGAAATCTTTTTATTCTGCCGGTAAAAGAAAGGCTCATTATTCCTAGTTTTAAAAAAGGAGACAAACCTAATGTTGCAAAATAAAGACCTATTACTTTACTATCAGTGTTTTCTAAACTAATTGAAAAGGTAGCTCAACAAAGAGTAACTAGTTTTTTAAATAAAACAAATATTTTTTGCATAATATGCAGTTCGGGTTTAGAAAAGCTAAAAATACTGAGGGTGCTTTATTAGAATCCACAAATTTCCTTTATGTAGCTCTTGACAAGAAAAGATCTGTTGCATCTATTTTTGTGGATTTAACAAAAGCATTTGATATGGTTAACCACAATGTATTATTTCAAAAATTTCTACATGCTGGTTTTAGAGGCGTTACATTACAGTGGTTTCAATCTTATTTATTACGATAGGTCACAAATAGTTAAAATTGATGAAGTTATTAGTGAAGGTAAAATGATAAATGATGGTGTTCCACAAGGTTCTGTTTCAGGCCCCATCCTTTTTTTGATCTACCTGAATTCCATTTTCTATTTGAAGTTTTCTTCAAAATTGATAGCTTTTGCGGATGATCTAGTATTTCTTTATAATGACCATTTGCTTATCTCTAATATTCACTCTATGAATATTGATCTAAGTCTTCTGAGGAAATGGTGCCTTGCACATACTATGTTTCTAAGCACAAAAACTAAAGGTATGATGTTGCTATTGATCCTGGAGTTATTTACCATGATTTTAATTGTGATCACATAACTTGTGTCAGTGACTGTTTAAAGTTGAATTCGTATCTAATTTTAAGTATCTTGGCTTAATAAATTAAGAACAAACCAAATTAAAATATTTAAATAGTTTACCACACATACTTTGACAATCCGGAGTTCTTCTATTTCAATTCAAGACTCCTGTTTCAATTCAAGACTGAAAGAGTTAAACGCAGAGTTATGCTTTTGAGGTTATGCTCAAAATAAAGTGTCCCTAAATTTATATTTTAAATAAATAAATATATTCTTTATTGGCTTTGCAGCAAAACTGCAATACGTAGGGATTTCCAATAGCATGCCGTTTGTCTTAAGATTTGTTCAACCGTAAGCAAACAGCATTTTAGCAGGGTAAATGAATTTAGAACTGCTATTTTAACTACTTGGAATAATTTTTTGACCAGATGTGTATGTTAAAAAAAATTAGTTAATCAGCATAATGACCCAAAAGATTAAAATTTCAAATTGTACTTAATGATTCCGCAAAACAATTAACCATAATTTTCCGACATAACGAAAATTCGTATAATTCAATACACGATTTTGTAACAATTTTAAAAGTAATATTTGCATGAGAAACAAGAGCCCCATATATAGGGAAGAATCAGAAACCAATATCTAAATTCTATCAGTTAAACATTGGATTCTGTTTCTTCCCGAAAATCTGATTCTGGTATATTACCTTTTTCTTCGAGACTGGGTAGGGCTTCGCGAAATAAGGTCGTAGGAATTAAACTCATAAAAAAAATTAGTTTCTGAGTTTATTTCCATAATTTTTCCGAGTTTAGTTCCATTTTTTGCGTAATAAACTCGGAAACATGTAATGTTCTGATGACTTGAATTGTCATAATCGGATGAAATTCTGAGCTTAAGAGTTTATTTAAGTTATAGCTCCAATTATTGTCCCGAGTTTAATTACACTTTTTTCTAACCCTCTACCGGATGAAGCAATTTTTATGTAATTTGGGGTTCACTGTACGATAATTTCATGATGCGATGGAATCGGTGAAATGGATTTTTTCAAAACAAAAACAAAATTGTTTCAGCCACCAGCTATAATTACGACAAAAAGGGTTAATAAAACAATGTAAATTACATACAGAAATATATATGCAATCTACTTATTATATACTACAAAAGTGGATTAATCGATAATAACAACGTCGTTATACTAATAACTCGATAACTATATGCAATTAACTAGAAATTTCTTTATATGGGTATATCTAATCACCATTCATCATTTTTTCGCATTCAACTTACCTATTACCCCTTCCATAGTATGTGTTTTGCCCGACGATGTTTGACCATAGGCAAATATTGTTCCATTATAACCGGCCAGCACATCGGATACAATTGATTTTGCTGCCTCACTGTACACTTTCTCTTGTGATGCATTTGGCTTAAAGACTTTATCGAATAAATATACTTTTCCCTGTAAATAAATAGATAAGAAAGGTTGTAAAGTTTAGTATTCCAGTTGTGTAAAAACAGTGTTAGTTAGTTCTATGTGTTGTTAAAATAAAATTGTAATGAATTAAATTTTTAAACGCACACACAGCAAATGTGAAAATAATTACAAATTTGTTATCATATTATGCAATTAAGAAACATATACATAAATATAAATGATTCAAATGATGTACATCATTATTTGTAAATTCAGAATTTCTAGTGTTTAAGACGATAACAAAAACTTATGTTTGTGCACTATAATTAAAGAAAACATTTTCACAAATAATTCTGGTTATTAATCATCATAAAACGCGTAAATTCTTAATGTTCTCCCTTAATTGAACCATAAAAATAATAATGAATCATTCGTCTCATGTATAATATACATAATATATACACATATTCGACAGTAATATGTGTCATACAGCTTGTAATGTACGCTAAGTTGAAGAATATATTTTATTTTTAATTAAAACACAAATCGGCGATAGATAACTTTTCCAACAATCAATACACGATCGCTGGCTTCTACTTAACTTATCAATGGTAGTTCAATAATTAGATATGATTGCATTTTACATATGTTAGAGTAAATAACCTAAATTTCGTGTTGGCAATAATTCAACTCACATAATAAAACTCGTTGTCACAAATACCATCAATTAATGTTTTTAACGTGCGATAACAACAATTCAACCCGACACATCGGCTTTTTATAACCCAATTTTATTATTTTGCCAAATTACTTAATACACAATCGAACAGTAACTTTGTGTAACATAAAAAAAATAGCAGCATTTTTATTCAGCTTAAAAATCATTGACCGTGAAATTAATGAAATTTACATTAGAGTATTTTTAGTGTTTGTATAGATAGAGCCGCGCTACAGACAGAACATTATTACTTTGGAAATTATCCATACAAATGTTTTGATATGCCAGGTGATTTAGGTGTGTTTAGTTTAAACTTACAGAACATATGTTGTGTGTGTGTGTGTGTGTGTGTTTGAGAAGGAATTGAAATAATGCGTTAACATATTTTCATAGTACAGGATAATTATGTACTGATGTAATGCGTTTTCAACAACTATAATGTATCCGGTTTAACAAAGTAAATTTATCCGGTTATTTTCTTACCAAAGAGCAATTATCGTTCGTGAGTTAAATTTTCTTGATTTAAATATGTCGTTGGTACAATATCGTAACAGTTGATGGTTAAAAATCGCAATTAATTCTTTCAAAATTGTTTTATTTTATAGAAATCAAATGTCAAGAAAATTAATCAAGAAGATCAATTGTTCGAATTTATATTCATATGATCGCCATTCTTTATCACCCAAATTTTCCTTTGTTATATTTTATCGAGTTGAAGAAAAGAAAAGAAGTGCTTATCAGGCTCAGATCCCGTAAAAAGTGTAATATTGTAAAAATGCGAAAACGAGCACAATTTTATTCTTGAACCAAAAGGCATAAACTATTGAAAACGAATCGAAAGTGATGTCACAACATATCTCTCCAGAGGTGGAATGTTGTAACATCACTTTCGATTGGATTTCGATAGTTTTATCTCTTGTTTTAACCCATTAACGCCCAAAAATAACTACCTGTAAGAAAACTTTCAAACTGCGATCACAGGATGATAATAAGTAAAGAACATAAATAAAACAAAAATTTCAAAGAAAAACTATTTATTTTCGCGAAAAAATGAGCGTCCTTAACTTTGATTCGTCTGCTGGTTTTCAACAATAAATGTCGAAAGCGTAACAATATCCACTCGAACTGCTTATGCTCCAATTTTTGTAAACCCGTGCCTCACACTGGCTTACCGCTGGGATTCGTCAATTGAATCATCCTTGTGAAAAACAAACTTACTGACAAAACTGTTTCCTAAGCAAATTTATAAGCGGTCTTACTTTGAACATCCGATCTTTTTAAATTCTAATTTCATCATTGTTGGCCAAAAGAAAATATTTTTTTGATTTCAAGGCCGATTCTCTTAATCGAACGATTAATAATCGAGTTTTAAATCCGTTAGATTCGAAGAAATTACGTTATAAAGTGGTGTACTCAAACGAGTGCGGCGGGCGGAAATGGATTAAGAGTAAAATTGTACTGTATTTCCAGAGGCAGCTGCACCATGAATGCAATGCACGCATTGCTTGCGAAAAGAAATTCGGATTTTTTGATACATCCAAATTAAAATTGTTTTTGTTTATTTTCACATCAATACTTTGAGTGAGTCAATCGGCAATCAGCCTCTCATCCCTTTCTCTCCATCTAATTTTCAATTATTGTACAATAGAAAAATCCTTAATAACTTTTAAGCAACATACATTTTTCATTAGCATTTTCTTACTTGACACACATGCAAAAACTTATAATCGCTGAAGAAAAAGACAATTTTAATTGTGCATGCATGCAAGAGGGAATATTATATGAGAGGAATTGATTTAATACGTTTAATTCCGAAAATCTAAATTATTCGAATTTCGAGAACCTCAGTGATATGCTTAGTTCAACTCCAAGCTAAACTCGAGTAATACAGAAAATCTCCAAAAATCACAAACAATTTCTATTACAAGAACTCAAAATAAAGCAAATCTGAAATAAGCTTAAAAACCTCGACAATCCCTTAAAATATCGAAGCATCACTGTAACTCTGTAACATATCGAGTAATACCGAGAAACTCGAATAGACTCGATTAACTCGAAAAGCTCGAATAATCTTGCAATTCTAGAATAATGTAATTCTCAATAAATTTTGAATATTCCCGAACATCTCGAATAAACTTAGAATCATAGAATATCCTTCAAAAACTTGCATGTGAAACGATTCAAAAACAAAACAAAAACACAGGTCTTCTAAAAATTATCGAAAGTTGATTGAATCTACATTGATCCAAAAATCTCGAATTTCGAAAATTTCCCTTACCTCCTGGTTAATTCAAATCAAATAAAACTCGAATAATATCGCAAAATCTATAAAATCTTGCGTAATTTCTATATTTCTATATTTGAGGTGTCGAAAATTTCATGTTTATCCTGGCAACAGACGATTAGTGAATAAGTTCAAAATTTATGAAAAGTAGTTTCAAAACATTCATTCAGTCAAGAGTTTTGTTTAAACAAGAGTCGTGAACTCGTCAAATAAAAAGAAAATTTCCGGAAGAAATATACGCGGATTTTTTAAATAATGCTTCGATGATTTGGTGTACGAAGAGGTTAAAAAACGACATAAAAAAAATTTGAATTTGTTGTGCCCAGAGATTTGTGGAACGCCAATTTTGTGGGAACCAATACAGCAACCCAATTCAGAGATTCAGCTAATTTATGGTCATATTAAAGGACGAAATATTAACGATGAAAAGTGGGTCGTAAATTTGATAAATTTGGAAATTCTGTAGACATTATAAATATTTTCTAAAGTTAGGTAATAAGTTTTGTTTACGTTTTAAAAAGAAAAATGTTCCGTATCTCAAAATTATAGCGGATGTAGAGAGAGTGGTATTTCAGGACTAGATGAGATGGCTCATAATACCATTAGAAATAGATTAGTAAATATATTGACAAATTTCAAATCAAACAATTATTTGATTCGAGGAGCTCAAAAGTCAAAGCAATTTCTGAATAAACACCCCGAATTGTATGTGTTGAGAGCTGACAAGGGTAACATAACAGTATATTTACAAAAAATGGAGTTACTCTACTTGTCAGACAATAAAATTTACATTGAAATTCGTAAAATTGGTATTTCTTCAATGTAATCATTGCCACTTGGGAACGGGTAGGAACATTTCTTAAAAATTATCTTGGACGCCCCCACGAATGTATGGACGGTCTGCCGAAAGTTCACAAAATTGGTATTTCCTTGGGACCAATTGAAAGCTATTTAGGTTCACCTTTATACAATTTCTACAAATTTTTGTCTAATATTATAAATTGTTACGTGGAAAATAACTTGTCTGCTATAAAATACGCGGAAGATTTTGGTCTCTACCAATAAATTAAGTATTAGCATCGTAATAGATGTGGTCTTGTTGTACACAAACGTTGACTCGTGTTTGGTAGTATTTTTGGTTAAAAAATTGAGGAATAGCATTAAAACATTTAGAAATACAGAGCTGGAGTCGAAAAATTTTGTAGAAGCATTGAAATTTGTATTAGATCATACTGAATTTAGTTTTGGGGAAAAATGTTTTAGTCAAGTGTTTGATTCACCTATATGGGTTCGCCAATTGTTCAACCTAGTAATGGAACACGTTGAAACCGAAGTATTAAAACATCTTCCGTCAAGTCAAACCTATCTTCTTTTACCGGTATGTTGATATTATTGAGACCATTCCAAATTAAGAAATTGATAATTTTTTGAATTCTTTTAATAGTTTAACCCCGCGAATTAAATTTACATGTAAAATTGAAAATCAAGGCCGTTTAGCCTTTCTAGATGCTATGGTAATACGTAATGAGGTTGGAAGTTTAACGACAGATTTATATCTAAAAAAACCTATCTTCGAGGAGATCAATCTTGCAAAGCATTAACATCAAAATGTATCTCAAAATTTGTTAAATATCTAGGAGTTTCAAAGTGTTTGTTAAATTATTACGACAACATTTTGTAGATCTTCTAAATTTTAAATTGTTTTCACTCTAATTGTATAACTTAAATTATTTTTCAGTTTATAAATTTCAATTTGAACTCTAGTTACGTTAGAAAAACTTCGTTACAAAAATTTTCCTTCAAATTATAGTATAAATTTTACCCTTGAGAATGACGGAATGTATCGTCGAAACGTCGGGTTTTTAATAAAAAATAAATTTAAGCTTAAAAACCAAAAAAATATTTTTTAGAAATTATATTTCTATATGTCAAAAATAATACTTAACCCCAAATAAACCTAAAATGCGCTTAAAACCCCTCGACAAATTGCAAGAACTATAAAATACTGTTTAATTAAAATAAAATACTGTTTGGTTCTTTAATATCTTCTCAATTTATGATAGAACATGAATAGCTTCCAGCTTAATTATTCCTATAGTGCAGTGCTCCAGAACTCTGATTTTGGATGTTAAATGACGCTTGAGAGTTTCGATTCCGTAAGGCTAACGTATATAATTTTGCACTTTCCATTGCCACCTACTGTAGGTTTCGGAAGCAGTTATGGTGAAAGTGATTTACAATTTAGGACAAACTATTTACAGTTTTGCTATAACTTCATAAAATATAAAAAATGTAAAAATGGCTAAATATATTTTCTGTCACAACTTTTAGTGCCACGGTTGTAAATATGTATCTACTTCCTCTCTCCGTAAACATTCTTTAACAATAATAATAATAATGCTTTATTTAAATTATAAGCCGTAGCTTTTGTACATCACGGGGTTACGGTTGATTCACGGCGCACAATCCACTTTTCACAATTTACGTAGAACAAATCACATCACATAATTAATGGCAAGCACAATTGACAGCATGTATAATTAATAATTTACAATTCACAATATATCATTTCTGAATGGCCTTAGCTAACGCCAGCAGCTAAGGCAATTCAGAAATGATATACTGTGAATAAACAAGTGTCCATTTCCTTAATTGAAAAAAGAAAATAAAAACTAAGCATACATTTTAATAATTGTTTAATTTATTTCAAAAATAAACTTTTCCTAGTTGTGATTCTATTATATGGAGTAATAAGGAACACAATCACCCAGCAGACGTAGCAAAAGCTGAAGCCCAAAAACATATACAAAGCATCAGAAATTCTGCTTAGATTTCTTTTGCTTGTAGTACTCAACAGCTTATTTCAAACTAGGCCGTTAGTGTTACGTCTGCTGTAGCTACAAGAATGCCGATGAACAGATCAATTGCTCGTACGATACGCCGAGAAAGAGCCAATATATCGAAGTTTCAAGATACCTGGCCGTTATAAATGTGCAGCAGATGGTACATTATTTTTGTTATTTGACTGTGGATCAAATTATGAACAAGCGATTGTTAATTTTTGAAACATCTCACAATTTGAAGATTCTTTCCAATTCAACTATGTATATGGTTTTGTGATGGTACCTTCAGTATTTATCCTACTCATTTTGCGCACTCTGTGTCATTCACGGCATTTACAAATACAAGAACACTCGTTGTATGTATAAGCGTTGCCTGGCATAATCGTAAACAGTTTTTAAAATACTTATAAGCCCTTTGAAAATATTTAAGCCTTCATTAACGCCAGAAATTATACTTAAGTATTTTGAAATCGCAGCTATTAATGCATTTGAAAAATTCTCAAATGCTTATGTAATGCTATGTATTTTATAGAAATATATGTTCTCATGGATTAAAGTCTAAATACTAACACTAGTGTTCGTTCATCCCGATAAAGTCATTGAATATGTTGTTATAGCTGAAAACCTTATTCTGAATCGCAAATCTAGCTCTGCGGTAGGAATTGACCATCCCAATATTTTCCGTTTTATTGAAAGCCTAAAACTCAAAAAATGATATCATACGCACCCAAATGCTTGCAGGCGATCAAGGGCCACCACGCAAACATAGCTACTTTGACTGCTACCGAAGGATTAATCATATCCTCAATAATTTTAACAAAAGGCCAGCATTAGAATATTTTAAAGCAATCGCTTATAATATTGATATCAATTAAAAAGTATTTAAAAAATTAGATTGTGTAGTTTGATTGAACCTACACGCGTACCTACACGCCTTCTTTAAACCATTACGATTACGAACGGTTGATTCACGGCGCACAGTGAATTTGTCTATAAAAAAAAAATTAAAAGTGAAATGTATTATTAATTATGCATGCTGTGAATTGTGCATCGTTAATTGTGTGAACAGCGTGAATTGTTCGGCGAAAATTTTAAAAAATGAATTGTGCGCGTTGAATCAACTGTCTTCCAAATAACCAATTACTACAATTCACATGCATGGGCTGAAACTAATCCACAATGCAAAGAGCAGACGTCTTTCCAACATATGTAAATTTAAAGTAAATGTATGGGCCGGTGTAATAGGAAACTATCTGATTGAACCATTTAGTTTACCTGAGACACTAAAAAGTGTTATTACATATTTGGATTTCCTACCTAGAGAGTTGCCAATACTTTTAAAGGATGTACCGTTGCTGCAGAGGAGTATAGGATTATTGATGTAACGGTGATGAACTTTTTTATTTGGGGTCGAATGAAAGAGCTGGTTTATTCGACTGAAATTCAAACCGTAGAAGATTTAAATCACAGAATTGATGAATCAGAAAAGAGCCTGAGAGTGTTGGTACTAGCTCGAACAATTTTTCTTTAATGCTCTGTATCTCAGCGGATACAGAAACATATTTTGCTCAAAGTTCATCAAGGAATCACTCCATAAAGGATTACCATTCAAGTAAAATACACACTGTATTTTTTAATGCTGTAGGCAAACTGTTCATATTAATTCGGAGTTATTGAAAACATTAGTTCTTAACAGGCAAACTAATGTCCCTATAGTACTCAATGACACAGAAAAATTTAATTCATCATGCAAGTGTACATCCGATTTAATTATTCGGAAAATAAAAACAGCAGTTCTATCACAGTAAAACTCAGTAAGTCGCATTCAAGGATTAAATCTTAAATTCGGAAATATGATCAAAAGTCAAGAACATATCTCACATAATTATTAAACTAAACTCTCAAGCAAACGTTTTGAAACTTTAATTAATACGCTTGCACAGCACAGTCTATACGTGTAATTCAATTCGCCTAAGTTTAAACCTTTACAATAAAATGTTGTTGAATCATGTCAACATAAATCTTTGCAACAAAAAAAAAATTGCACTAATTAATGAATGCAGAATAAATTATAGCTGCTGCGATACATTTTTGGAGCAAAAACGTTTTATTTGATTTACTGCTGATTCTTTTCGGTTTTACAAAGGAAAACAAAAATTAACATTTTGCACATAATCAAACGTTTGTTTTTGTATTACAAGTAATAACCGACGAACGTTTCAACTGTCTACAAAAAAAAAAGTGATATTTGTAAGCTTTGGTTTTTATTATTGTGGTACGATCGATTTAAAACGAATTGTAAGTGAAAAGATACAAATTAAAATCTAAGATTTTTTTAAAAATTTGGAATATCAAATTTTAAATGATTTTTATTATGTTGAGGACCAACTGCGTGCTATAAAAATTCCCAGAAATTATGTTAACACGCGCATAGTATTCTAAAAATAGATTAATCCAATCCATCAAATAAAAAAATTTAAATATATTTTAATTACGTCAACATCCAGTCATACAAAAGTACAAAAACAAATTATTTATCCATGAACGAAGCCAATCTAAACACATCTTAACAAATTTCTTTCTTGCAATTTTTTAAACCGAAAGAAAGAGCGAACAAAATTAAGAAGCAAATTACTGTTGTATTTCACATCTAAAACCATGACATCATTTGCTACTATAATTAAAGGTTATTGTAATGTAAGACTGCGTGCTAAAATTTGGAAGAATAATGAAATTTTGGGAAGACATAATTATTTAATTGAATTGTCGCCGATTTACATTTTTTTATTTTATTGCCATAATTATATCTCAGCTCTGTACATGTGTAACTTTGTAATGAAACTGACATATATAAAAAAAATTATCTGAAAAGTTGAATGACTTGGATCGATTTCGAAATTGGCGAATTTTGTACGCATGATTATGATTTTTTTGTTGGTGGTCCGGTCCTTTGTTATTAATTTATTGTTGTGATGGTGAATGTGAGTAAACAGAAATGATTCATAACGTTTAAATCATAATATTAAAATTGTTGTACATTCATCTTGTGTAAGATTTAAAATTAAATATTGGTCTTGAATAAATACTTGGTATTTGTGATAACGTCTAATATAAAACGCACTTCTGCGCCGATCAAATCAATAAAGTGTGTGACAACATTTGCACCTTTTAAAGGTGTTTACATATTTGTTTAGATGCTAGTAGAAGAGATTTATTAAAGCATATTCAAAAGTGACACTTTTTTGGAGGATTTTGGTGGCAAAACAGAGCTAGAAAAGAAGTCTTAGAAGATTGGTTCTTCTTGCAATTTGCGTTTCGAGAGTTAAATTAGTTTATTTTAGTCCGGCAAAACTTAATTTAGCCGATAAAATTCAAATGTCTGTCTTTCATATTTTCAGAAATTGCTCACTTTTCTGTAAATCGATTCAAAATCTACTCTATCATTTTTGTACTAAGCGTGAAAAACAACATTTAAGTAACTATGTGCATTTTGTGGCGCCTTTTGAAAATGTCACTCAGAGCAAAATTCTGTGGGGTTATATTACTAATCAAACTGTTAATCGTGCTATATTTAACAACGACAATGTAAACGTCCGTACGACGGATGCTCAAAAAAAGATTTGTCTTATTAACAGAAAACCAGAAGAATACTATTACAACACGGATATTACCCAACTGGGCTTAAAATTAAGAAAATAATGAAGTAGAATACGTAGTTTGTACTTCGAGTAGGTACAAGATTAAGAAACTTCAAATTTCGTTACGCAATAAAGCTTCCTACTAATTTGCTCAACAGTCATGCAGATGATTATCCAAGAACAAAATGGTGCTATTTTACAAGAAGGTATTACGTTACTGATAAACGTATTACGGCAGAAATATTGGACAATTGGTGCAACATATCTCGTTAAACGACCTAAAACCGTACTTAATATGTGTCAGATATCGATGCACAATATACAACACTGACAAAATTGTGTTTTTTAGCAGTACATATTTATATGTCTTGAAAGCGTTCATTTAAAATCTGCCTCAACACTGAAGCCTTTTTAGCGGAATGAAAGAAATTTATTTCAAGTCGCGAGTAGTGAATATGGTCAGTTAATGGCAAAAATATCTTAACCAAACAAACAAAATCCCATTTATATATACCTATATAGAATTAAGAAAAATTGGTAGCATTAATTTATAGAATTTAAAAGATTTACAGAATTTTTAAAGTAGGATTGATTTAAATTTACTCACAAATTTTTTTAGAAAGTAGAAGAGAAAAATTAAATTATTTCATCAAATTAAATTTTGAAATTTTCTAAATTTCTTAAACTGTTTATGTTTTATAAGGTTTATTCTGAAAAATTCTATAAAATGTTTACATTCTATCAAACATACATAAAATTATAAATAAACCAATCGTAAATTTTTAAATTCAGCGAAAGCTACTAATTCTATAAATTCTATAATTTCAATAAACCTGAAAATTCTTAGATTAATTAAATTTTAGAAATCATGTAAATTCTATAACTCCCTTCTTATTCTATAAAATCTAACAATTTCACAAATTATGAATTATCGCATATTTATTGTTTAGATTCTCTTAATTCTAAAAATTCTGTAAATTCTAAAAACTTTTTCAAATTTGGAAATTCTGTAATTTTTTTAAATTTTGTGAAATTCTATAAATTCTGTTTGTTTTTTTAACTGTAATTTCTGAGAATTCTGCCTATATATTTTGTTTTTTTTTTTGTAATTTCTGCAAATTTTATCATTTCTGTAGTATATCAATTCAATTAATTCTATAACTCAAATTTCAAACATGCTATAGATTCTAAAGTTGATGCTCCCCTTTTTTTTTTTTTTTTGCAAACTCCATAATTTTAATAAATTCTGTAAATTAATTCAATTTTAGAAAATCAATCGAGTTACATAGTTACAATTCACAGAATTAAAATTGTTTTAGACATAACAGTCTTTAAAATTCTGAAATCCTATAAAATCTCTAAATTAGCTAAAATTTATAAATTCGCAAAATTTTCTAAGTTCCTTAAATGCCGTAAATTCTATAAAAATTCATTTCTATAAAAAACAAACTTTTAAATTCAACAAATTCTGAAAATTTTCATAAATTTTATAACCGGAAAATTCTGTAAATTTTTAAATTCTTTATATTCTGTTAACTCCTTACTTATATAAAACCTGACTTTCCTCTAAAATCTACAAATTTTAAAAATTCTCAAAATTGTTTAAATTCTTTGAATTCTGTAAATTTTCGAAATTTTAAATTTTTTAAAGTATTATTTAGAAAAAATCCTCTTAACGGAATAAATTCCAACTGTAACATGGAAATTTGATAAATTTGGAATATCAGGATTTATGGAACTTAACAATTCTAGCATCACTCCACGTATCCTCTAAATTCCGTAACTTTTATAATCCTCTAAATTCTACAAATTATAAAGTGATTTGACTAAAGCGTAAAGCCGTGCCGATAATTCAATGTTACTTCAGATTTCACCGTGAATTAAGATAAGCTAGTTATTCAGTACACTCTGAATACTGCTGAAAATAACAGCACATGCTCACATGGGAACATCTTATCTATCTCAGATGGTTGGCCCTTGGCCAGATGTGTACAAACCAGACTGACACACATCATTAGAAATAGGGTTCACACATCGCTGTTCCCGCACCTTTCTAAGAAAAGATATCGTCCTAATAAACAAATATCAGGAATTGAACACGATAATGGGTCATTGCACAATCGACTCAAATTTGGAGGAGCTTTACAGAGGCCAAAAGGCAACGCTCTAAATTATTAAACTGACCGTTCCGAGATTGTAAACGTCGTTTTTATTCTAGAATATTAATCAAAAGATAACCAAATTAAGGCTTCCTCCAAATCAAAACTCCAGAAAAATTCCAGTTTCGTCCAGTCAAGAGCGGAATCGTGTTTAGTAATAATTTTTAAATTTACAGCATTCAGTCGGCGAAACGATGTTTTGGTTAATGGTCAGATTCAGTTAATCAGTCAGAGTTTTGCTCTAAATAACTGCATAAAATCGCAACTAAAATAAATGGACTACTGAAAAAACACAATCAAATATTTCAAGAAATTCTGTAAATTTTATAAGTTTGAAAATTCTAAAACAGTTTATGATATTTATTTTCTCAATATTTCTTGTTATCTCTTAATTTTTTAAACTTTTCGTCTAACAGAAATTTAATTTAATATTACTTAGGACCTTATGTGATAATTTTCATATTAAAACATTTTATGATGTAACCATCAATAGCCGAATTTCTTTTGAAATTTCAACATTTTCTTGGATAAAAGTACCGTTAGCTGACCGAGCGACTTATCAATGTTGAATGTACACATTAACAGTCAAATTTTACTGCCAAATAGGTGAACACTGCGAGCTTCAATGATCCTGTAGTATCTTTTTGAAAAGAATGTAGTTGCATTAGGAAACCAGGTTAATTAACCATTCGACCATTCAGAGCTGAATAACTCTCGAGAGCTCTGATGGTTTTTTCCTGCCACAGAAATATGAAGTCATTTTGAGTTCTCAATTTATTTTAGAATATTATTATAAATAGTGGCCTTTGTAACGGTTAGGACAAACCGGTTTAGAGTTGGGGATTTTTAGACACCAGAAAATTAGACTCGAAAGTTATGGATTTATTAGAGATGGTTTCTTCCCGCTCCATTCCTTCCGTTTATTTATTTTCAACTTAGGAATTCCATGTTTCTTCTAGCTATAAATCCTAGCTTACAAAGCACAAAAAATTAAACCAAACGAGTAACACACGGTAAATTGAAAGCAATTAGTTCAGGGTGATATTATGAAATGAAATTGGGCCTTAATGTCAATTTTAGATTTACTTAAGTTGTGTGTTGGTGATGAACGAAATACAAAACTAAGGTATAGAAGAACCTATAATACCAATAAAATAAAATTAAATTAAAGTTCAAATTAATTTGCATTGAATTGTTAATTCATTTAACGGCTCCGGGAATTCTAGTCAAAAACATTTCGGTCAAAAAACAAAAGGCATTTCAGTCATAAAATTTCCCATACAAATATTATGACTAAAACTCCTTTTAAAAAGGAACTTCAGTCGAAAAAAAAAGGTATTCCGGTCAGAAAACAGTTTGACTGAAATGCCCTTGGTGTTTTTGGACTAAACGACCTTCTTGAAAAGAATTTTAGTCACAAATTTTTGGACTGGAATACCTTTTGTTTGGTTAGTTTTTTTGACTGAAATGCCTTCGTAGTTCTATATATTGGCTTTGGCGCCCCAGTCAAAAGCATTTCAGCCAAAAACAGAAAGGAGTTTCAGTCAAAAATTAAAAGGCAACTCAGTCAAAATAGAAGACATTTATGCCTTTTCAGAAGGAAGTTCAATCAAAAAACAAAAAAGGCATTCAAGTCAAAACATTTTTTATTGGAATTTCTTTTGATTTAGTGACTGATCGTTCGATGTTGAAAGGCCGAATGGGTCCGAAGGCCGAATGCCGAAAGGACGAATGTCGAATGGCCGAATGTGTCGAAAAGCCGAATGTTGAAAAGCCGAATGGGTCGAAAGTGTCGAAACCGAAAGGCCGAATATGTCAAATGCCGAACGTCAAAAGGCCGAATTTTCATTAAATTTTCCTTCACTTAATTAATTGAAATGAATATTTAAAACCATTGAATTGATTTCTTGATGTAAAATAATTTAAATATCATAAATTGAAAATACGTGCTAGTAAGTCCTGTGCATGTAGCATAATTAATGTGATCAAATTTTGTCGAAAAAACAAATTTATTTATTTATTTTTTTTATTATAAGTACATAATTAATTAATGGGATCACTACATTTGCCTGGAAAAAAATCCAGAAATTTTAAAATCCAGAATAGTTGAAAAGAAAAAATCCAGAAAAAAAATTCCGAAAAAATCTAGAAATTACGGTGAAAAGCAATCCAGAAAAAATATTTTGGTTAATCGGGGAACCTCCTCCAGTGGCCCTATTCTGGTAATTCCTGGGGAATAGATATTTTAAATTGTGTTGCAGTATTATTCCCTTTTCCCCAAAGTGTATTCTGGTGTCAGGGGAAAAAATTGATTGGGAAAAAATTATTCCCAATTACAGCAGTTTTGACGTTTGTTCTTCCATACCTGTTTTATGAAAGAATTGATGGGGAATAAATTTTTTAACGAAAATATTTGTTGATATTAATAAATAATCATATTAATATTGCTTGTAAGGGTCCTCTTCGCGGATCTTTAGTTATTTTAATGTGATTCCATAGAGAACACGTACAACTAAATTTATTTCCCCGGTATATTTATTTCCCAATTGCCAGAATGCACTTTTGGAAATGGCGAATAAAAAGTTGGAAAAATGTATCTGGGGAATAACTGCTGTAAAACAAAATATTCCATATTCCCCGCGAATTACCAGAATAGGGCCACAGATATTAATTTTTTTTTTGCTTTAAAAATTCATTTAGTATCTGAAGAATATATTTCCAAAATTTCAAGCCCAACAGAAAGTCCTACAGGTCCCTAGGAAGTCACCGAAGTGATGCGAAGTAATGTGTTCTCTTCAAGAACGAAAACTTCAATCGAGTTTTTCTTGAAACATGTTGGTTTGCGCGCCGGCGTCGTGGAATGTAACTCAAAAACTAATGGACCAATCAACTTAAAATTTTGTACACATATTCTTTAGCTTATCGGCCTTTGCACAAATCTAAAATTTCGTATAAGTTATTTAAATAAATATTGGTTTTAACGAATTGTTTAAAAAAAAAAGTGTTTTTTTTTTACTTTTTGTCCCCAAATTTTCAATTTTATTTTTATTTTTTACTACATTTAGGTTCATGCAAAGCGGAATGAATTATTAATGAAAAAAATTTGTTTCGTTGATTTTAGTTAACTACAAGGACCAGGGTGTTCCACGGCGCAAACTCTAGTAGCCAAGTTCGAGCACCTCTAGCGCCGCCATTTTGTTTTTTTTCACTCATAAATAAAAATTTGTGTATTCATTTGAACGTCAATATTATTATGCAATTCATTTCATTGCAATAAATGCTCTCAATTTTTTGTAAAAAATTATTGAAAAACCAGTTGTTTGGAGGAGGTGCCCCCCTTAAAATAAATGAAAAAAAATCAATTTTATTGCCATTTTTAGGGGATCGGGATATTTGGCTGCAAGACAAAATCTTGTTTTGCCGTTCAATCTTGTATTTTGAATTCTTACCGTGTAAAATTCTTACCGTATAAATTGTTTTTCGAAATAATTATTTTGATTATTTTCTTGTGAAATTAGGAATATTTAGTGAACTGGTTTTTCTGGGATTGATATAAAATATTGCATTTTAAAATCTTGCAATTACAAAATCTTGCTTAACAAAATAGAGCAATTATTTTTTTTAGTAGGTGTCATTATTAGATTTTATATAATCCGCTGCTAAGTGCGGCACGCAGTGCGACATATTTGCTGATTCCGGCTCCTACGTCCCCCGAAGTACAAATCTAAAGTTTATAAAAACATTATTATGTATTTTGTAAAACAAGATTTTGGAGAAAAGATTTTAGAAACAGTCTTTTGTAAACAGTCTTTTGAAAAACAGTGATACGTGGCCAACCCCATTTTTAGACTATTATTAGGAGCGATATGAGCAATACGAATATACGATTATTTTGATCTGTGTCTAAAAGGTTGACGAAGCAATTTCTATTATCATAAATATTAAGAACTTTACGGAAAACTCAAATTTGATAAACATTTTATAAATTTTAATTATAATTTGGTCCGCACTTTGATAATTATGTTTCTGGATTTTAGTATTCTGGATTTTTGTTTTTCTGAGTTTTTTGTTTCTGGATTTTTTTTCTGGATTTTCAGTTTCCGTATTTTTTTTCTAGATAAGGTAGCCAACCCTTAATTAATTTTTAATTATATGATAAAAAACGCAAGAAGATTTTAATATTTAAGGTGATTTACTATTAAACAATTTTATAGACAAATTTTGATAAAAATATAAATTTTGATTTTCATAAAAATATAAATTTTGAAAATTTTCGTTCATAAAAAGATGAAATATTAAAATCAATTTCGATACAAACAACATTCAGCCTTTCGACACAATCGACCTTTCGACATTCGGCCTTTCGACCTATTCGGTTTTTCGACACATTCGGCCTTTCGACACATTCGGCCTTTCGACACATTTGGTCTTTCGACCCTATTCCGACTAATTTAACTTATAATTGTATAGGCTAACGGCTTCGTTAACTCTCACGGGTACGTGGGAGGTCGCTGCGCTTTTCCCCGATTATCGCTCCGAAGGGCTTTAGATTTGAACTACGGGAGACGTAGGAGCCGGGATCAGCAAACATGTCGCACTGCGTGCCGCACTTAGGAGCGGATTATATAGAATCTATTAATGACACCTACTAAAAAGAAAAATAATTGCACTATTTTGTTAAGCAAGATTTTGTAGTTGCAAATAAATACGTGGAATTGACCATGGATCCACGATCAATTGTCCAAACGATCAATTGTCCACACGATCAATTGATCCACGATCAATTGATCCACGATCAATAGTTGATACGATCAATTGTCCATACGATCAATTGTCCATACGATCAATTGTATCAACGATCAATAATTCACACGATCAATTGTATCCACGATCAATTGTTTCTACGATCAATTGTATCTACGATCAACTATTCACGCTCAATTGTAACACGATCAATTGTTTACGATGCGACTAATAAAATAAACCAAACAAAAGGTATTCCAGTCCAAAAATTTGTGATTAAAATACTTTTCAAGAAGGTCGTTCAGTCCAAAAACACAAAGGGTATTTCAGTCAAACTATTTTCTGACCGAAATACCTTTTTTTTGGACTGAAGTTCCTTTTTGAAAGGAGTTTTAGTCATAATATTTGTATGGGAAATTTTATGACTGAAATGCCTTTTGTTTTTTGACTGAATTGTTTTTGACTGAATTTCCCAAGAACAATTTTGCCTGGAATTCCTTTTTAATTGTTTGACTGAATTACCTTTTCAAAAGGTATTTCAGTCACAAATGCAAAAGGAATTTGAGTCGAAAAGTTTTGACTTGAATGCCTTTTTAGTTTTTTGATTGAATTTCCTTCTGAAAAGGCATTTCAGTCTAAAACTATTTTGACTGAGTTGCCTTTCAATTTTTGACTGAAATTCCTTTCTGTTTTTGACTGAAATGTTTTTGACTGAAATTCCCGGAGCCTAATTTAACCTTTATTTGAGAAATTTGTAGCGGTTTACCCAGGAAGATAATTGGGTATCACGTAAATTATACACATACCAGGTGCCAATTGCTGCTTCAACGACATAAACGAAACTGAGTTTTACGTCGAATTGATGAAAAGTGGATTCACTATCATAATTCACAACGTTCGAAAAGTTATTTACGAAAGTATGAGTAGAGCCATATGAACCCCATTAATTCCAAAACAAAACATTTTTGGTTCAAAGACTATGCTGTGCATCTCGAACGACCAGCGTAGAATCCTACCAGAACTGTTCCATAATTAGAACAAAGATTGCATTTTATTTGGAATTCTTTTACATCAGAAATTTATTTTAGAAGCTACCTGATCAATTACTGCTATCTTACTCAGAAAATATTTCGTGTTCAAAACCTTCTATATACCTTAACTTAATAAGGTTAAAATCGATATCAGAAAACATTATTTCACGAACATATCATTTTTAAAAGCAAAACCAACAATTATGGAGTTTCTAGAGAATCTTTAAACATTTATACCATTAGCTTTTATACCCAACTCTAAAACACGAAACAAATAAAATTTATTCAAAACCAAATTAATAATACCAACCAATCTACCGTACATCAATAAAATATTCGTGCTCAAAGCCATTTTCAATGTTTGTAGCAAGGCAACTAGCTAAATAGAAATAATTTTGTCTATTGACATTTTTAATTTGAGTTGAAATACTAATAATCAATAGATAAAAATCTAGAGCAACCTAGACTACTACTCAAGTGGTCCATAAATTATAAAACAATAAATTCTAGCTACAAAGCGTCTATTAATTGTACCAAAAACTTTAGATTTAAATTAATAATTTTTAGTTGTGTTACGCGTTTTAATGTGAAATCATTGCTATAATTACTCGTATAATAAAAAAAAATTCTGTCTATATAGTCTATATATAAACACAATATAACATATGTACTTTAAAACAGCTGTTTGGAAATATGTATTTGTAAAGTTAACGTTAATAGAAAAAATATTAGCATGATCACAATGGTAAATTTACTCTATCATCATCGTGTGACACTGAATTTAAATTAATGGAAGTATGTTAGTTAAAAGGGAGAGATTTGGATAGAATCCAAATTTTATTGCGTACCCATGACACGCACTGACTAAATATGTCAGATTTTATTTTTGAACATAAATTTCTGTGATATTAATCACAATATCAAGCTGTGTCATATAACTAAAATAATACACAATTAATGGATTTTAGTTTTGTATATTTACTTAAGCAAAAAAATATACTGGTTATCTCACTATATAAAATTAAATAGTTCAGTAAATAATTTTAAGGGCTTTTTTACCAACATACAACATACATTCCATATTTACTCGTTATTAATATGTAGATCCCGCGTACGTATCTTACAAACCTATGGTAACATGGGAATCCAATTTTTAATTAACTGATCGTAATCTTTATAATATCAAGCACGCGATCATTAAAACCACATTCAAAAATTACATAAGCTAAGGAGCTACTTTATAATAATTTTTAATGTTTTTTCAGCATTCCAATATTTAATTACGTATAGTCATGTTCAAAATTATTTGTGCAAAGCAAAAAAAATGTTATTTCGGAAATACAAATGCTTTGGAAATAAGATCTAGGCCATATTTTAAAATGAAGTAAATCGTATTAGTTAGGCCAAAGTATTTACTTTAAAACACCCCAAAAAAATGGTTAAATTATTATTTAAGAAATAAAGAAAAAGAATTTTTTTTTTTTGGTGCAAAATCATTGTGCATTTATTTTGTGTTCAAAATTATTTGTGCAGTATGTAAGCGCTTTGTTTATAACATTATCACGCACGTTTGGTTGGCTTTAAATTATTTCCAAACAGTAGTCCCACTAATAATCACTTTAGTTTAAAAAAATGCCGAAAATATCGGATATATGCATGGAAAAACGGACCGCCATTGTTATGAGAATGGATTTTCGGCTGAAAAATCACAATTCTTTATTAGGTTAAAAAAAAACACCAATAAAGGAGAGGTTAATAATGTCGAAGACAGAGGAAAAAACGGGTTACTTCCGCCAAAGAAGACAGCAGGATTTCGAGATATATAAAGATTGACCCTATGGCGCAAAAAATATTAAAATTGCGATAAATAATTTATTTGTAACGACGCTAACCACTCCATCACGGCACTCTGGCAGTGGGCATATAATAGGAAGGGTTGCATAGGCTACACAGTTGTAGGACCTCACATTTGACTTAGAAGAAAAATTACGCAAGATAGGATATTTGGAAGTGCTAAATGAAGCAGCATTTAAGCTGCTCAAAAATTAATTGACAACGCCCCGATACATAAGGGGAAAATTGTTTCAAAGATGTGGACCAAAATGTATTGCCTTGATCAGCGCAGAGTCTCGATTTAAACATGAAAATATTTTATGTAATTTTAGACGCTTGGAGTGAAATCCCTATTGGTGTAAATAATTTAACAAATTTTTACTTTGCACAAATAATTTTGAACGTGACTGTATGTACGTTTAATTGTAATTGTAAAGCATTATTAATTTCTTACGTACATATTTGGAATATCTTTATCACTAAATACATATCTCTTTCTGTTAGCAATTTTAAATTGTTTGGCTATTTAATACAATGGGTTTCGTTCAAGGGAATGGTGATGTGCATATAGTGGCTTATAAGTAGCGAAAAGGCATAGAGAATATGACTGTTGATCACAGTGTTGCCTTAGTGAAGTGTACTACATAATCAATACACTGTCTGTCAATTCTTCTATAAAATATTAAACAGATGAGTGAAAGGTGATCAGGCTACTGTGTACGTGGGAAAAACGAATTCTTCTTACGTGAGTGACAAAAAAAACTTAATCTGACAAAGGTAACCCCTCTGAGCAAGGGACAATATACCTCGTATATTTTGTAAAAAAAATTGAGCATTTTTCATATTCTTTTGATTTTTTTTGATTCCGACGCGACGTGGACTATTGTTAAAATTTGGTGAATTTTTAATGGCAGTTATTTATTCAAGCCTAAATAGTCACAGCTGAATCAGGAACAAGTTCAAGTTATTGAATTCATTGCAAAAGACAGTATACTTTGAATTCCTCGTCCGTTACCACAAGGACAACCATTAGGGTGAAATAGCAAACATCGACGTGATGGTGTAGCAAACTTTAAGACTTATACACCGCAAAAAAATACTCAAACTAAATCTGTCAAATAAAATGTGTGATTCTAACCAGAAAGAATGTATAGTCACTGAGAAGTACAACAATCTAGTAAAAATCCTTATGTTCCGCTGCTTCCGCAAAATCTTCTTTCTTAAGAACCAGCAAAAATTACCCATCGTCACAGGACTTTGATGACGTCGTTCCTTGGACATGATGCCTTGATAGAAATGCATTCTTTACTCGTCACTTACTGCTCCCAAATATTCAGGAAAGGAGTTCAAATACGAATGCAAGAAGGATACTTTTAATGACGTGCATAGTAAATCCCATTTTCCTGGAGCTACATAGTAAATGTTTTATTAACTGTTTGTAATTATCAGCTTTGTTGCTTCCCAAAAAGTCATAAACATCATGCTTTAAAGACATGATACCATTGATGTACGTTTGTAATAAATACCCTTTGTCAAGGACTGTTTGAAATATTGCAGTGAAGAAGTAATATAAACAAAAATAACGGTACATTATACCTGTGTATGTAAAATTATGCATCATTTTTTTCAATTTTTTTAATGGAACATTTTAATGGAATTTTTTGGAAATTAAAACAAACGATTGATTTTTTTTTTCTTTTATTGGTTATGGTATACTAGTTTTAAACAGAACGAAAAATTTGTGTTCTGAATTTTTGGTACTGGAAAATTTTATGATTAGTAAACAAAAGATTCCTATATTGTAAACTTTTGCACAAAAGTGTTTATTCCGGACTAATTTTTATGTTTCTAAATTAAGTATTTTCAAAGATCTGCAAATGGCAGATGTTCTACACTTAAATAAAATGCAAAACAATAAGGAAAATTCCTAGAATTATAATTTTAAAGTTGGCCTTAATTATACTTCCCAATTTGGTAAAGACACCAAAAAAGTTAGGATATAAAAATTCTCGCGGTGATTACTGCATTTAGTAATTTCCTTAACTATTCGATAAGTTTCAATGAATGTTGTAAAATTTGTTGGCTGCAAAATAAAAAAGAAACATCGAAGGTTGGTTCGAAATTTATTATTTGCGGGTTAAGATGGTGAGAATTTTGGAAAATTGCCAAATTTTATTTTAAATTATTGATTCGAAAAGATAGAAGTTGAATTGATACTTCTATCGCTTTAAAACCCCATATTATTTATTTTGTCGCACATTTGCTGGTTTTTTGGCTAAACATTTTTATGAAATTTAAGCGTTTGAAGTATCTTATTGACATCTCTTGCCGGAATCAACATGACTGGTTAATTTAACAAATTAAGAAAATGCTTCAAAGTTCATAATTGACTTTGTCGAATCAAATTTCAGAATTTCGGGAAATTTAAAAATATTTCCTACATTCTGCAGAATTTTCAAAGATTTATTCTGTTGATTCGAAAGGTCGCTTTACCATTTCTTTCGATTCTGATCTGTAAGAAATACTTAATATTTCGCTGTTACCCTCATAATAGTCATTAGTAATAATATTAACTAATAACTATCATTACACGCTATTTGAATAATTTACTATCCTGTTTAGAAATAAGTTTATTAAGAGTGCTTTTGTTCATGGAGAAAACAAAACTAAATTCACGATGAATGATAAATTCGTTACTCTCGGGTTGATTAATGTCATTTTCGATTCATTTTTACCCCTCTTTCAAAATCAATCTGTGAATCGAACGTCGTCATACCGTGCCTAGCGAGCTCCTAGATTAACTGAATGTTGAAATGTTCATTCAAATGTTGAATCAAAAACGGATAAGGTATATTCATCATTCACCTCGAGTGCTGGGTAAAGGCTGTGAAATTGCCTGGGGGTGCGTTAATGTCCAGAGGCCCCTACTATCATATGAGTTAAAATATCGAAAAAGTAATTTATATTTAATGAAAAGTCAAATGTTAATTTAGCTTAAAACTTAGCTTCTTTAAAATATAAGGATCGCATCTCATCTATGTCTATCTTTCATTAGCAACTTTAATTGCATCAGTCAATCATATTCTTAATTTTTTCTTTAAAAAATATTTGTTATACGTCTTTCAAATCTCATCAGAATAAATACATGATATAGTTGAAAGTTTAATGATCATTTGGTAACGGTTTAAGTCACAGAAACTCAAAATATATCATACACTACGGTATGAGAATAACGTATTTGTAACACAAAAAATGTGCAGTTCATATTTTTAACCGTGGGCAGAATATTTTTTAGTTTTTATATTTAGATATAAAACTTAAAAAATTGGTTTAATGACATCATTACATTTAATGACATCATTGCATCTTAGTAGAAGAAACATAAGAAAAGATCAAGGTTTAACATTCTTCGATTTTATTTTATACCGCGAAGGGTTACATAATAAACAAGATAAATTCTCTTAATTAAGATAAGTTTATTTGATATTTTTTATAGGTATCTTGTAGTCACGCGGTCAAATAGTAGTGTGTCACGCACATGTGTTGTAGAAAAAATTGCCCCTACATTATCTACTGCGATGGCGTCAACTCGTATAAGAAAATTGGTTTAAAATTGATTCAAAATCAAAAATTTCAATTTATGCACGAATAATTAATATAAACGCGTTCCCAAATAACTAAGTTTGCTTTTTCTAATTTTATTTTATTTTTTTTATGCCCGTGAGCATTCTCTACTAAATATTTATTTAATTTTAAATCAAAACACTAAAAATAGCAAATACATAATGTACCGAAAACCGAGTCAGTTTTTATGAATATTTATACTGTTAACACATTCAGAGTGTTTGGATATAGTAAATCTAAATTCATATTGATTGGTATATGTTACTTAGGAGGTTCAAAATTACAACACAACGTTCAGCAAAAACTCAACCGTGACTGATTGGCTTAAGAAACAAATAAAAATGAAAAGTAATCCGTCGAATTGTATTTTATTATTGATTAGAATGAACGAAAAAAAAGTTAATTTTGTCTACCTAACAAAATTAGACTTTTGATGAGTGTGTTTATATGTAAAAGAAATATTAAGTAGGTTAACGTTTCTTAGGTATATACAATATTATACACCAACTATAAAATTGTTTCAGAAAATCGATTTGTTTGTTTTGTGTGTGATCGTTTTAGTTTCAAAGTAAAAAAAGTGCCAAAATACGATTGCTGGTGGCTGCATGATATTTGATCCTCACTTCATGCGGTTATAATTTCATATTTTTTCTTACGTTAATTACCATTATGCTTTTATTTTGTATCGGGTTAATGACTTCATTATACTTTTACTTAATATCATAACTGCCAGGTTTTTATTTTTTATTTTTATAAAATGTAGAATTTAAAATTTTTTTATGCAGAAGGAATTCCTGTATGCAGTCTCACTATTTACGATCATTGAACGTAGCGGCGACTTTACTATTGATTGAAATTTTTAGTTTGGGGAAATTGCCATAATCATTTTTCATAATTAAAATAAGTTGAAAACTTGTATGTATATAAATATGTACTACGTACATTGGAGGCACGCCAATATCAATAAATATTTTGAATACTTTAAACATAAATCGTAAGACATAAAACATAAATTAAATATTTTATAAGCTTCCGTTGTGTGTGCGCTACGAGACGTTAAAATAATTTTATATACGTTTATGTTTAGAACTTTGTTTCGTCGTTTATTTATTGGTTTGGTTCAATGTCAGCTATATCAATGTTATATTTTCGGTGTGATACAATAATATTTTAAAAGATAAATCGTTTTTCCGTACATTTTGAAAATATTTATAAAAGAAAATCAAGAATAAGAATAGTAGGTATTAAGTTTTTATTTTATGATACATAAAAAAACCTAACTTTTGCACGATATTCGAAAGCACCGTACCACCTATACACAAAGCTTGAGTATCGATTTTTATGATAACATGAATAAAAATGATCATAAATTTGTGAGATAATTAATGGGAATATCCGTTCTCTCTTAGAAGGTAGCAAATTCCAACCTTTCGGTTGGGATTTGAAATATGTATCTACAGTGAATATAATTATAAAGAGACACTCTATAATCAATCATCGGTTGTTTAATTATTTAGTATTGGGCAAATTAGGTTGAACTTATTTATTAGTTTTAGGTAATATCACTTGTGTTAGCCCATATGCCACAATGCGTTATTTGATAAGAAATCGTGCCTAATTTAAAAGTCAAAATTTTCCAGGACTAGCTGAATGAAAGGGTAAAATGTATAAGGTATAAAAATAGGATCTTGAGACTTACATTAAGAGAGATTTCCTACCTTACAATAAAAAGCTTTTGAAACCGATGTAGTGGGTTTTTATGGCTAAAGTTACGTCACTATAATTTTCTTAATCGTTTGTTACGTATAAAGCTGTTCCATAAAACATAAGGAATTGAGTAATTTATAATAATTTTGTTGTTATAAAACGGTTTTATTTTTAATTTGCCAAATGTATTTCTATGTAGTTACAGTCGCGTGTGTATCACTTGGTTTGTCTTCAAGAATTTCAATTTCCAAGTGATGTGATTGACGACTACATGAATTGGTATGTTAGTTGCTACATGCATTTAGAACAATTGATGATTGCTCCAAAAACTGTCTGCTTCTATTTATTTATTACCAGCACTAACAAATAGCATAGGTTACAGTCCTAATATTGATAAAAAAAAGCGTTACAAATTATCATTATTTCGAATACAACGTTAAAATCAATCAAAAAATTCTGAATATTGGTTAAAATATTTTTTTGGTACGCGCGACCGGTTCATCAACTCCATAATTCGTACGATGGAAATCAATACTCAACATTAACTGTCGTGGACGAAGACTTCTCGTAGGAACGTAAAATGAATACAAGTCAAGCAGTACCGGACAATCAATCTTAGCACAAATTACGTCCCGAGCAAACACTACATGAACACTGGTTTTTACGAAACCAAGCATCGAACCAGTCCTAGCCACAATCATTTCTATATGTTTAGTAAAACTTAGGTTACCTGTAATTAAAATACCTACATCAATAAACTAAGTAACTCTATCAATTTCCACATCTTGTAAACTGTACGGAGCTACAGTAATTCTTAATTTTTGCAAATGACATAGTTTTACATTTGGAGATATTGAGAGCTAAACGATTTTCGACAGTCCAATCACTAAACCGATTAAGGTCCTATTGTATCAATAAAACGTCAGCACCATTTCTGATATTAGCGTAAATTTTTAGATCATCTGCATATAACAAACACTTACAAAACCTGAAACATGTAACAATATCATTAACAAACAGAATAAATAATAATGGAGCTAAATGACTACCCTGAGGAACACCAGATGAGACTGTGAACTTCTCAGAATAATTTAGACCAATACGTACCAGTTGAGACCTTTGCGACAGATAAGATGATATCCATTTTATAGGAATAAAATTAGAATTCACCTTAATCAATTTATCAATTAATATCTTGTGATTCATTTTGTCAAAGGCCTTGCTGAAATCTATATAGATAGTGTCAACTTGGGCACCTTTTTCTAAACAAGATATCGTATCATTAACAAATACCGCCAGATTGGTTGCCGTTGATACATTGGTTGTCGTTGATAACAGATAAAATAGCTATTCCTCTATAATTCTCAACTAAATTTTTTGGCCCAGATTTAAATACTGGGATTACATACGAGGGTTTCCAACACTGGGAAAAAATACCTTGCCTAAGGCTGTAATTAAATAAATGAGCTAAATGGTCCCTTAATGCTTCGGAACAATTACATAAAAGTAATTAGGGAATACCATCAGGAGGGCCCATAGACATTTTAGTATTGAAACCATCTAATGCCCCCCTAAAAGAAGAAATACCGTGAATATGATTATCAACAATGTCATGGTCAGAGATAGATGTCAAAACATTATCAACTGAGTAAACAGATTTGAAAAACGTTCCAAATAATTCGCAAACAGAATTTAAATCATAAGCTTCCTTATCCTTATAACTCGTGGGTATTGGATAACCAATAGACTTCCTTCTAGAGTTTATTATATAATGCCAAAAGCACGATGGATTTGACTTAATACCAGATTCAATTTCTAACAAGTAATTACCATACATAAATTGATTCAAAAACTTAAACTCATACCGAAAGTGAGAATACAATGCATAATCAGCAGATGTGTTCGCCCTTTTATACCGTTTGTGTGCCTTGGTTTTACGGTTTAACAAGGTTTTTGTTGAACCACTTTTCACGATACGAATTATGTTTGTTGAAATTTTTTTTAATAATTAGATCTATCCCATACAATATTTCGTGAAACCGGTTAGTCATAATTTCGATATCCTTCTCATTATAAAGGAAATATTTTCAAGATCTCCATTTAGAGAGTCATATTCACCATTACTAAAATCAAAGATTAAAATATTATCATTTAGAATATAATCGTCAAAACATTGAAAACTTAATTTAATTAACAACCGGTGTATGCTTGATGAGCGAGCCAGGTCTTCACAAGGTTGCACAGACGGATGTAAATTTTCGTCAGTAAAACCCAGATCCAGAAGTAAGCCATTATGATTGTAGACTTCATAGACCCATATCAAAAAACGAATCAATCACCAAGGAGGTATTGGCAGTGTTACCAAACGTACGGTGTAAGTATTCCGTCAATTCGTTTCCAATTTAAGTTTGGGAAGTTAAAATCTCTCACGATGCACAAACTATCATTTTCTTCCATTTTGGGCTGAATCTTATTTTCAAATATGAAATTATAGAGTTAAAATTCGTGAAATTCGGAGAAAATCAAATTTTGTTTTCTATGTAGACAGATTTGGTTTCATTAGCTTCACAGAATTCATAAACGTAATTTAATGATTTATGCAGTTTTCTATTTTCTGAGAAAATGATCGTGGCATTTTGAAAATGTTTTACACTCTGTATTTAGCATATCGATTTGTATTTTTGCCTTTTGCATAAAATAATAAAAAAATCTGTTGTCCGACAGTAAAACAACTTGTAGAAAAAAAAATGTTTGATATAAAATCGCCATTATTCGAATATGGTTATCGGTACTTCATCAGTTAGTTGATTAATCTTAATAGATCCAACAATAAATTTCACATAATAGCCGTATTTTTTATAGATCTGTATAGATCTTTCATACAGATTAAGTCGATCTACTGAGTCTCCAATTGTGGGTCTCAATTCTTAAACTAATTTCGACTTAATCTGGATAAAAGGTCTGCATAGATCTTTAAAAAACTCGGCTTTTATAATAACCCACAAAAGGTTAGATACGTTTTTCATCGGGCAGAGTTGTAGGTAGGGTTTTTAATTTTCGTAGTCATCTACTCAAACTATCGTTTACATTAATTCTGGTTAATAATCCGATATCCGAAAATTAACAACTTCGTCCTTTCACTGTTATCTTCAGGATACGGTGTTTTAATCTTGCGTTGCATGTTCGTCAATTAGCCGATATGGAGCGAACAAATTCGACGATTTGTCACATTATCATGTCCAATTCTAGAACTACTTAGGTAGCGAATATGAAAATTTAACTTTTTCATATTCAATAGTTTGAGGTGGTAGCGACGATATGTACCTAACGTGGGATAAGCGAGGTACAAGGGGATGTTTCGAGTTAAGGGGATGAGTTTACTAATGTTTGTTTGTAGTTTGATTGTGTGACTTATTATGACTTTACATATAGCTACTTTCTTATTTTGCGTAAAATCTAATGCCATTTCCTTACGACCCTCCTGAGAAGACTTCAATTCGTCAATTCGTCTTCAATTCGCCGGCCCGTTTTACATAAAAGTCAGAAAATGTCAGTAAAACGTTAAACATCTGAAAATTGTCTTTTAAAGAACGGGTTTACTTACAAATGCCTATTTATAAATTTAAATAATTACTAAAATATATTTTTGGTCCCAATAATGCAAAATAATTCTCATAAAATCTCTCATAATCAATCGCGTTATAAACAAAAACAATTTCTCGACACATGCTGCCAATCATTTATAGATTATATTAATTTTATGAAACAAGTAAGCGGTGTGGTTCTCGGAACTTTGAAATCATCTAAAGTTACAAAAATATTAACCATGGTTAAAAAAGATGAAAATTTGGCTTGCTGCTTCATAATGAGAATTCTAGAAAGATATTCTTACTCCGAAAATGAAAAAATGATTATATCGTGCCAATGGTTTTTCGTGAATCGTGAATTCGAATTTAATGATGGTTTCTTCGATCATTGTTCCAAAAGATAGACCGAATTTTCGCAAAACGAGTTCAAAATGTTGGAATCTCTTGAATCTGTACCTTCAAATACTTTCATATAAAAAATATTGGTAATTCGGCCGTCAGTTCATAAACAAACGCTACCGTCTTGAGTATTAAAAGTGTCGTTGAAGTTGAAGGTACAATTGCTAAAGAACAAACATCTAACTTCAGTTTACCTTTGATCACAGTGCGATATTGGGTGTTTAAAATTTGTTGTTAAATTTAAAAATTTTAGAGGGTCTTATCAAATTTTCAAGAAGCTATTAAGCCTTTAAGCATAAAAAATTTCGGTAACACCAAAAGTTCTTTCATTTTTTTTTCGTATCCAATTTTTTTTTAAAAAATGTAAAAAAGTTTACGGCATTTTAGTGAACAGGAAGGAACCGATTCCTCGGCTAATAACTGATCTGAACATGAGTTGTCATTTGTAAATCTCGAGGAACTGCTTTTTGCTCAGCTATCGCCTCATAGAACATACTTATCCCTTTATGTATATTATGTCCCAAAATAGTTTCCAAACTTAACTTCCAAAATGCATTTTCTGCAGTTAAAAATGCATTGTCAGTGTTGGCGCAAAATCTTGTGTAAATTGAACTTCTTGTTTTCTGAATGTAACCGATTTATTGGAAATTGCATGGCAATGTCATTTTTTCCTTCAGTAAATTTTTAAAGCCAACATATGTTGCGAGGCCTAGAAGCACCTATTGAACTTTTCAAACTGCAGCCCCCGAAATCCGAAAATAAAATCCAACGCCCTGAATGGTATTCAATTTACAGCTGAACAATGGTATGATCCCGCCAACCCATATTCGTGTCTCGCCAATTTAAAAAAATGGTTTTTGATTTTCTTTCTGCGGGCACTACAACCCATGAAAGGATTTGGCCGCCTCAAAAAATATTCTACAAACCCAAAATATTTCTTCAGCTTCAACCGATTTGAAGGATTAAAAAATTCCTATGCAAAATATACATATCTATAAGTTTGCCTATAGTAATTGGCGGATACATATTTTAGTATTGCGTAAAATTCCCTAAAATTGATAAGTTACGATTTTACAGAACATGAATCCTTTTTTCGGAACAGATAATAAAATGACTAGCTAAACAAAGCTAAACATTTTTGAGCTGATTATTCTTAATTTATGAAAATTTAAATTTTACCACGTTCTCTATTTCGACCGTGTAACACAACGTAGAAATGACATTTTAAATTAATGAATTTGGTTTGCCTCTCGTTTTTAATTTTAGTCGTAAATTTAAAAAATTAAAATTTTTCTTTACAAAATTCAGAGTTATCCAAAATTTTTTTTTTTAGATTTTTTAAAGATCAACTTTCGATATAATCAACCTATTTGAAAGTTTTGTAAACCTCATCAATTTTATATCCAAATCTTGGAATTTTCGGTTTGGAGTATTCAATCAAATTTAATGAAAATTTTTATAATCAAATTTGACAAGCTGTGTAAATTTTTGAAATTTTCAATATCCAATTTTATAAATTTTCATAATCCACAAATTTACTTCATACACTCCGTTTCACTTGGTTAAGGTCACCATAAATTTTCAGTTTCCTTTCAATTTTTTGTGTGTTAGAAGTTAGAACAACATGTTGAGATTAGTTGGAAGTAACAGTTCAAACAATATGTATAATTAAACAAAATTACAGAAAAAATTTATTTTAAACGGGATTTACCGTTATTTTATTCATTTAAGGATAAGGCCATTTAAGTTTATACTTGATTAGTCAACAAATTTAAGTATTTCTAATAACTAAGTAATTACGTTTATTATATTAATATTAAAATTACTAATTGAATTTTGAATTAAAATGTCAAAAGTTAAGACCCTCAGTGAAGTTGAAAGAGCCAAAATTGATGTTGATAATGAGCAAGGGTCTTCAAGCAGAAAAATTGCCGAAAAAATTAACCGAAGTAATACTGTGATTAATAATTACTTCTCGGATATCGAAAACTACAGTGCCAGGTAGAAAAGCTGCACTTCTTTGGCTACACCGAAAAGAAAACGGCGGTTAATTCTTTGTAAGGCTTCTAATTTTGGTCTTTCTGTTTATAAAATCAAGCCTTAAACTGAAGTTGCAGCTAGTGTTACAACTGTTTGGCGAGTATTCGCTACAGTGATCATCTAGTGCGTCGTAAATTTAAGCAAAAGTCGGTTTTTGACAATAAATAAAAAGAAACGCTTTGATTTTGCACGTACTCACATGACCTGGAATAATGAATGGCAGAACGTGTTTTTTCGGACGAAAAAAAAATTCAACCTGGATGGGTCTGATGAATATAAATATTACTTTCACGATTTCCGTAAAGAAGAGATCATTTTGGTACGCCGCCATAGCCGTACATCTGATATTATGGTTTGGGATGTTATCACTTACTATGGTACTATAGATTTGGAGTTCAGAAGTATTACAATGAACATTGAAACTTACAAAACTTTATTACAAAATGTTTTCCCGTCACTACGTGAGAAATATTGACCTCAGTTATTCATATTTCAACAAGACAACGCCCCCATACACAATACTAGGTAGTGAAGATTCGATTAGACCTGACAATATCGAACTTCTTGCCTGTCTGCCTTATTCACCCGATCTCAATATCATCGAGAACATATGGCGATTGCTGTCGAGGAAGGTTTATGTATGAGGACTCCAATTTGAAATACCAAGCGAGCTTGTAGTTGCCATAAAAATTGCATGGAGTGAAATGAGCCAAGACTGTATCCAATCACTGTAAAACTCACTCTCGAACAAGATTTTTGAAGTTATTAATAATAATGGTGGAAATACTCAGTATTAAAACCATTATCCCGATTTTTTTTTTCAATACATTTATTTTTAAAATGAACTGATAATTTGAATTTTCTTGTGGCCTTAACCTATTGAAAATGTAAATCCGGTATTTTTGCTCATATTTTTTTCTACTCTCAAATAGTTTTTAATTTTTCAATTGTGTATAACCTGTTTAGTTTATAAGAATATATATTTTAAGTTTTGAAAATAACGACTTTTTCACTTTTTCGAAATTCTCTCTCTATTTCGACAATTCTCTGCCTCTATGTCGACAATTCGCTATCGCGCCTGTCCCTTTTAAATCGACTTGTATAGAGAGTAATTAACTCTAATCTGCATGGGTTGAGTCTCGCAGATTCATTTTAATTTTATTAGCTAAAAATAACCGAAAAATAATTTCTTATGAAAATTGAGCTTTATGTATTCTAATAATTATTAATTAAAATCTAGAATCACTTACTAATAATTGTTTACTTGTACCGAACATGCCTAACGGCGGGCCCATTTTCAAAAAAGAATAACAAAAGCATGCGATGAGTCTTTTATACCCCCACCCCTATTCCCTTAGTCGTGTCATTTGTCACTTGTACCGACAATTAAATTTTGGTATTCTCTTATTCGATCGATACGACATTCGTCGTTTGAAGGGACAATTATCCTTTTACGTCGCATTTTCTTATATTATCACTTCGATCGACTAAGAGAATTCCAATTTAAAGTTGAAGTGACACGACAATTGTCACGACGAATGAAGTGGCTCGACCAAAAAAATAGGAGTGTTATACTCGCTAGGGTAATTTCAATTTATATCAACTTGTTATGGGAAAAATCCAGCATTTTAGTCTGTTGAGTTGAGGGCAGTGCGGCAAATAATATGATGATAATTTCAGCAACAATCCAAAAGTTGAACACAGAATAAATAATAACACACGATTTAAATATGATGATTAACAAAGTTTTTTATTTTCTTAATTTTAATGTTTGATTTTGTGCGTCGTATATGTTGATGTTGATTCCTCGAACGATGGTGAGCAAAAAGGGGCAGAATAAACGATGATGATGCGCAACATCGACTGTCATCTCCGTTTTTTGGTGTTGCATGATATACAATAATTGACCGACAACTAATTGCAGATGTCACCCGCGCCGCTATGCGGCACGTACACTATTTTGCACAAACATTACCGGCCCACCTAAAGGATTAACATCCTTTAGTCGTTACTCGAAGTTGTCGTTGATCGGAAGCAGACATAATTTTACAACCGGTCGTCTCACCGTGTTATTTTGGAGTTTTATAGTAGCGGCTCGTACTAGACCATCAGAACCTGGGTGAGTTTCGGTGATTCTCCCCATCAACCATTTAGATGGAGGGCATTTCTCGTCTTTCAGCAGCACCAATTGCCCAACAACCAAATTCGTTTTCATCTTCAGCCATTTGGGACGTTGTTGAAGGCGTGACAGGTACTCATTTGACCAGATATTCCAAAAATGTTGGTACATACGCTGAGTCTGTTGGTAACGGGTGAGGCGGTTTGAGTTCGTCTCGAGCAATGATGGTTCTGGTGTAGTGATTAGAGATTCTCCTATCAAAAAGTGTCCTGGTGTGAGCACCATGTGGTCGTCAGGGTCATCCGACATCGGGCACAGTGGTCTTGAATTCAAACATGATTCAATTTGGTAGAGTAGAGTGGTCAGCTCCTCAAAAGTTAGTAAGGATTCTCCAACTATGCGACGAAGATGATGTTTGACTGATTTTACTCCCGCTTCCCACAGACCACCGAAGTGTGGCGAAGCAGGAGGAATGAAGCTCCAAGTGGTGCCATCGTCAGCCAACAGAGCGGCGATCTCCGGGTTGACCTTTTTTGCGCTGTGTTGATGAAGAAATGCCAATTGACGACTTGCACCGACGAAATTCGTGGCACAGTCGCTGTATAAGGTTTGAATTTTTCCTCTCCGGGCGGTGAAACGTTTGAAGGCGGTGATGAATGCGTTGGTGCTAAGATCGGATACCAACTCCAAATGTAGTGCTTTTGTGGATAAGCATACGAATAGACAGATGTAACCTTTAGTTGATCGTCCGCCGCGCCCCGGAAATAGCTTGATTGAAATCGGGCCGGCGTAGTCCACTCCACTGTGCATGAACGGTCTGGATGGCGTCACCCGAGGTGATGGGAGGTCGGCCATTAGTTGTTGACTGGTCGTTGCACGGAAACGGAAGCAAACGACACACCGATGCACGTAAGCGCGGACCATGTCCTTGAGATTGAGGATCCAATAACGTTTTCGGAGATAAGCCATCATGAGCTGAGGGCCACCATGAAGTGTCGTGCGATGAGCCTGTGCGATTATTAAAAGCGTGAGTTGATCATTCTTTGGTAGTATGAGAGGATGCTTCCCTCTGTACGGTAGATTTGAATTTTTTAAGCGTCCTCCTACACGTAGGATTCCATCTTCGTCGATGAACGGATTGAGTGTACGAAGTGGACTCTTATTGAGAAGATTCTCTCTAGATTGACATCGTGAAATCTCATCGGCGAAGTGTATCCCTTGGATCAACTTGACCCAAAATCGTAAGGACCAATCCAGTTCTGGAACCGTCACAAAGCTGGTATGTCGTTGTTGCTGGCTAAGTCTTGTGTTTTGGATAAATCGTCTGCACAGTATGGTGATGCGAAGTAGTTTGCCGAGTGTTGAATATCGTGTGAGCAGCATATGAATTTCGTTGTCATTTGACGGTATGTTGGCTTGAATGACTATCATTGATTTTATGTTGCGTTCTTCTAAGCTGGAGATGTGATTGTTAATTCGTTGGCTTGGCCATTTATCGGGTGTTTCTTGAAGCCAGGGAGGTCCCTTCCACCACAACGGATGATCGCCTAATAACGAAGGGTCGACACCCCGTGATGCGCAGTCGGCAGGATTATACTGCGATGGTACGAAATTCCAACTCGTAGGTTTCAAATAATCGAGTACTTGTGAGACCCGATTGGCAACGAATGTTTTCCAGCGACTGGGTGGACTCCGGAGCCATCCAAGGACAACTTGGGAATCAGTCCATGCGAATTCTTCTACGTTTGTTAGGTTGAGTGATGTGATAGTGGTGTACATCAGTTTAGCGAGTAACACGCTGCCACAGAGTTCTAAACGAGGTAGGCTGACGGTCTTTAACGGTGCTACCTTCGTCTTGGCTGCCAGAATCGATACTTTGATTGTCCCATCTGCCAAAGGAACGCGAGCATATACCACAGCCGCATAAGCCTTCGTCGATGCGTCGCTGAAGCCGTGGATTTGAAGATTTTTAGTAGTTGATGAGCAGTAGAGCCAACGCTCGATTCTGATTTTCTCCAATTGTTTCATGTTTTTACGATATGTTGACCATCGCTGAGATATTGAACTCGGAACTGTGTCATCCCATGAAAGTCCAAGAACCCACAGCTCCTGGAACATAATTTTGGCGATTATAATACTGGGAGCTAGCCAACCAAGTGGGTCGAAGATTCTCGATGATTCTGCTAAAATGGTTCGTTTGGTTTGGGATTGAGTATCGGCTGCTAACGTGATTTTGAAGTTGAAAGTATCTGTCGAGGGGGACCAATTCAACCCAAGTGCTTTAATTGATTCGTCCCAGTTTAGCTCCAATGATGAGTGCGGCTCACGAAATTCTTCTGGAACTTGTTCAAGTAGTGTTGCGTTGTTTGATGACCACTTTCGAAGTTCGAATCCACCGCATCTGAGCAAGGCCACCATTTGACGTTGAATTTCGATCAGTGTCTCGATGTCATCTGCGCCGGTCATTAGATCGTCTACATAGAAGTCGGTGAGCGTGATCTTGGCAGCTATTGGAAATGATTGACATTCATCCTGTGCCAACTGTTGGAGTGTGCGAACTGCCAAATACGGAGCACAACCAGTGCCATATGTCACCGTACGCAGTCTGTAATCTCTGATTGGTTCGTCGGGTGAATTTCTCCATACGATTCTTTGAAAGTTTCGATGTTCAGCTGCCACCAGGATCTGGCGATACATTTGTTTGATATCTGCAATGAAAACAAACACATATTTACGGAAGCGAGAGAGAATACTGAAGATGTCTTGTTGCAATCTTGGGCCGACGTGGACGATCTGGTTCAACGAAACACCCGTTGTGGTCTTGTGCGATGCATCGAACACCACTCGTAACTTCGGTGTAGAGCGAGAAATTTGTAGCACGCCGTGATGAGGTAAATAACACATTTGATCGGCAGGCGTAGTGTCATCTGGTCGAACTTCTTCCATATGATTTGAATCGCGGTAGTCTGTCATGAATTTAATGTATTCAAGACCTAGTTGTGGATTTCTCATGCAACGATGTTCTTGGCCTTTTAAACGTATGATGGCGCTCTCGCGTGATGATCCCAGTGGTGCTGGGTTTCCTATGAATGGTAGGTACACAGTGTATCTTCCTTCTTTGTTGCGGAAATGTGTTGTCTGGAAATTATGTTCACATTTAATTTCGTCGGTGGTTAGAGTTCGTGGTGACGGAACATTCTCGATTTCCCAAAATGATTTGAGTAGATTATCGACCGTGGTATGATTCTCGATGATCGTCATCAGACTTGACAGTTGACTGGTTGCTGGTCGACCTACCTTTCCATACAAAACGTATCCCAATCTCGTTTTCTGAGCAATGGGAGACCCATCAATACTTTGTATGAGTCCCTCCAACTGGAGCATGCCAATTACATCGGCTCCGAGCAGAACGTCAATCCTGTTTGGGTAATGGTAATATGGATCAGCGAGCTGCAATTCGTTCAAATGTGGCCATCTTTGCGGATCAATGATTCGCGCGGGTAAAATACCGGTGATCTTCTTGATGACAAGTGCAGTGATTGCTGTTGACCACGATGGATCAACACGTGAACCCAATACGAAATTGACGGTTGAGTGTGCAGTTGCGGCGTCGCTGGCACATATTCCGCTGATTGACACTGATACAGGTTTTCTTCTTAATCCGAGACGATGGGCAGCACTCTCTGTCATAAAACTTGTCTGTGATCCAGAATCCAGCAGCATTCTAATAGGGAAGTCCTGGTTCTCCTTTCTAACTATGGCTATTGCGGTTGCGAGTAGAACATCGTCTAATGATGAGGCTACTAGGGCTGAAACGTCTTGAACGGTCGGTGATTCCTTGCCTGCAGAATTCGAGTTTGAATTATTTGGAGGGTTGGTGATGTGCAGCAAGGTGTGATGCTTTTTATTGCAGGTTCGACATGAACTGGCTCTGCACTCGGAGCTGCGGTGTCCTCGACGCAGACAGTTAAAACACAACCCCTTCTTTTGAACGAGTGTCGACCTCTCTTCGATCGTGAGTGGCTTGAAATTATCGCATTGGAACACATTGTGGCCTTTATCACAAACTGGACACGCTGTCGAATTCGAGGATGCTGGGATGGCTATCAGCGAGCGAGTTTGTGGAGTGTTGTACTTCCGTTGCGAGCTTGAATGTGACGTTGATATTGGTGAAGAGAGTGACTGCGATGATTTTGGCTTCAGCGAAGAAATCATTTCTAATGATTGCCAACGGCTGTCTAAAAATTGCATGAGTTCTTGATACGTTGGATATTGCGCTCTGTTGAGAGATAGTTCCCACTGTCGATGTGTTTCCGTGTCGAGTTTCTCCGTGATCAAATTCACCAAGATAATATCCCATGTCGTGACTGGAACAGCTAATACCTTTAAGCAGCGCACTGTATCGGTGGTAACATCTATTATTCTTCTTAACCCTGAAGCGGACTCATTGTGTAACACCGGCATACTCTTGAACTTCCGAAGATGACTGTCAATAATAAAACGTCTATGGTCATATCGGCCTTTCAGCATATTCCATGCCTCCGCATAGTTATCTTCACTGATCTGCACTGACTTTAGTAATGTGGCAGCTCCACCGGTGAGATTCGCTTTTAAATAATGAAGTTTTTGCGAATTTGTGAGAGTGTGGTTGTTGTGAATCAGGTCGGTGAACAGGTTCTCGAAGTCGATCCAATTCGCATAGTCACCATCGAAGATAGGAATCTTTATGCGGGGTAGCTTAATATCCGTTGGTGGTGGTGGTTTGGGAGTATCCTCTTGCGATTTAGAAGCAGCTGTGATACGACAACATCTCAGTAGTGTTTTTAGGTTCGACATGGCGGCGATATAATATTCTTCATATTGAGCGCGACTGCCGAATTCATCTTCAAGTTTCTCTGCACCACAGACCGCCTCTACCTTGTCTTGTATTTCTCGAAATTCTTCATACTGAGATTCAAGATATGAAATTTGAGTCTTCACGGGTTCCTCGTCGATCTCAGGATTCTCGATTTTGATTGCTTTGCTACGCTGGAGACATCGTTCAAGACTCTTTTGCAATGACGCCTGCTTAATTCTTATCGTTGACATCGTATACACCAAAAACTGCGCGAACTACCGTTGTCTTAATTTACCAATGTTTTAATTGACACAATATTGTCTATTGAACACACTATATGACTGCGTTTTAATTATCGTTAATAACTCGACGAAGCACAAAAAAAAATGTAATTTTGATTATATGTGTTCTTATTATATTTCACTAATGTTTAATTGCCACGATGTTGTAGATTACACGCACTGTACTACCAAGTATTCAATTAATGGTAATAAATCGACAAAACACACAAAATGGACGCTATGTGAGATTGCACGTGGTTATTTGTATGTTCGAAATCACTAATCACGACCGAGTTTTATTAATGTTCTTAATCGACAAAAACACAAAATGGATGCAATTTTGTTTATACGTAATTGTTTATTACGTTCGATTCACTAATGGTTTAATTGCCACGATTTTGTAGATTACACGCACTGTATTACCAAGTATTCAATTAATGGTAATAAATCGACAAAACACACAAAATGGACGCAATTTTGCTTATACGTAATTGTTTATTACGTTCGATTCACTAATGGTTTAATTGCCACGATTTTGTCGATTACACGCACTGCACAACAGAGTTTTAAATTAATGTTCTTAAATAGTTAAACACACAAAATGGATACAAACCGATAAGCCGAATTGTTGAGATTTTCTGTGAAAATGTACTCGATGCTATAGCTGGGTATACTTATCGTTGTATCCATCCGGCTCGAAGGACCATAAATGTTGAGTTGAGGGCAGTGCGGCAAATAATATGATGATAATTTCAGCAACAATCCAAAAGTTGAACACAGAATAAATAATAACACACGATTTAAATATGATGATTAACAAAGTTTTTTATTTTCTTAATTTTAATGTTTGATTTTGTGCGTCGTATATGTTGATGTTGATTCCTCGAACGATGGTGAGCAAAAAGGGGCAGAATAAACGATGATGATGCGCAACATCGACTGTCATCTCCGTTTTTTGGTGTTGCATGATATACAATAATTGACCGACAACTAACGGCACGTACACTATTTTGCACAAACATAGTCCTTTTACAGATGACGGTTGAATGGAAATTCAATACAAAGATGCATCTATTTTGATAAGTGAATTTATAAAATATTTGGCTTGCAATTCGCGGTTTAGTGTATAATTCTTTCCTTTTCTCACCATTAGAAAATAAAATCAAAAGAATTTCAATATTTGCTGCAATTTGACTATTCAGAAGACTGATCAGTCCGAAGTCAAGAATTTCAGAAATATTTCTTTCACTACATTCCGTTTAAACTTGAAAATTTTGGAACGAAAATTCGGTAGATTCACAATCGAATAATTTTAGTAGTTCAACTCGAAACTATTAAAATTACTCGAATATGAATCTACCAAATTTTCGTTTCAAATTTGTTAAGTTTAGACGGAATGTAGTACCGGAAATCTTTCTCAAAATTGCGTTACATCCGCACATCAATATGAGAAGGTATAATTAATGTAGGTGTGTCAGTTTAGTTCAGATTTATTTCAAGATGTTACATTCCTTTCACTTTCGATATTTGTATTTCAACCATCTAATTTTTGTGGCGTAATAAATTCATATTTATCGGCGGAGTTAAATTCATTTGGTTGGCAATGAATTAATTTCGCCGATTCACATTTAATTCACATTGAAAATGAAATTAATTTCGCCATACAAAAGTTTTCGGCGAAATAAATTTCCGCAGTTATTTCGTCCGCCTGAATCAAATCAAAAAGACCAAAATATCCGATTATCCGGGTACTGGATAATCGGTATTGGAGACCCTGTTACTACGTACATTTTTTGTTGCAGTTTCATATATTTTGACGTCCGAAAAACAAAAAATTACAATCTATTTGAATTTATGAATCAAGTATTTGTATTCGGTTATTTTATAGTTCTTTTGGGGTATCACTGTTCCCAATTTAGCACAGTACGAAAATAATGCGTGTATTAAGTCGAATTGTGTCTACACATCGTATTTTGGTATGCATGCGTATAATACGTAAGCGTAAAACCCCTTCAATAATATAAATTCTAAAATTATAAATTATAAGAAAAAAAAAAATTTTAAAATTAAGAGTTTTGCTTTATGGTTTTATTTTAGAAGTATTTTGCATTATAATCGATTCTACAAGATATGGAAATTATACAAATGATTAAGTTTATTTATAAAGTTTACGATAATTAGAAAAGAATTTAAAATATATTTATTGCTTAAAAATTTCTTATTCATAATGTACAACTCATTCATTTTTTTTTTCAAAGTGCAAAATTTAAAATTAGATTATAAAAAATTGGCAATTTTTTGTGACTAATGTTTTGTTTGTATGAGTATCATTCCGATTAACCTAAAACGTGGCTGTATTTTAATTATGCTTAGCATAACCGCGACGAAGCATCTGCTAGATCGATTAATTGTACTCCGATTATTTAACCTAATGAATCCCCTTATCGAATGTAACGTATAACGTATTAATTTACATAAACATAAAAATAAAAGTTAATTACATTAGCGTTTCAACAGTTTCGATAAACAAATTAATTAGATATTTTAAAATATACACAGACGATAGACACAGCACAAATTTTGTTTTTTAAAATGATTTACTTAATGGAATAAATTTAGTTAAATAGGAAATTTTACAACCATGAGTTATTAATTAATTACACGATTTTCTTATAATCACATTAATTATTTATATGATATTAGTTTTAGTATAAGATGAACATAAAATAAGTAAGAACACGAAGAATCTTTTTGCTATCGTTTAATTAATTTTGATTTACAATTAATTTTTTGAGACGACAAAAGATGATGATGAATTTAATTAATTCCTTGGGGCGGTTTTATACATATGTATGTATATACATTTAAATTTTACAAAATTGATACAGTATGCTAAACATAAAGTTTTGCCGCAAAATATTTATTGTTATAAAATTCGGCGAATTGTGTATACGGTAATTTTGTTTGGTCCGATTAAATTTTTTTTATATACACAATTTAATTAATTTCTCTTACTTTCATGCATTTTTATTTTTTTATTTTACTCTTTACAATTAAAATCTGAGGGAACAGTTATTTAGTTAACATCTATAAATAACAAAAATAAATCCATGATACCGTGAATAATTTCCAAAAAAAAAAAAAAAACAGACCACTTTTATTGAGCTTGAGTACTTACGGAAAACAAAACCGGGGAAATACTTATGTACATAAGTACACACACACACTTCATTTATTTGTACGTATGAATGCTAATATAAGTGTTATCATGATTATTATGAAATTGGCTTAAGCAGTGCTTCTCAAACTTTTTCATACTGCGGCCCCCGAAATCGGAAAAATAAACGCCAGGTGCCCCAAAAATTGTATTCAATAATAAAGAATTTTCAGCTAAGCATTTTGGGCATTCCTGTTCAAGGATCTCAGATGTACCGCGCAGCTTATCAATAGTAATCCATATCCATATTCCGCAATTTAAAAAAATGTTCTGCCAACCCAAAATATTCCTTCAGCTTCATTCGATTTGAAGGATTAAAAAATGTATAAACGCAAAAATTTTATAGTTCCAGCAAAATATTAAACATTTTGATTAGGGATTTGCCGAATATTCGGCCGATCGGCAGGGGTTTCCACACGATTCGGCCGAATACCGAATCATTTTAAAAATTTCTGGTAAAAGATTTGCTTGCATACAATAGAAAAAATTTTATATCATACTATAGAAAATTTGTAAAAAATTTTAAACATTTTTCTCACTTGATTTGCCTCTCTTCATTACGGGGTAAATATGGTTTGTTTACTTACACATTTTTATTTGTATGTTGGTCAAAAGCAATTCTAATAAAAACAGAAAATAATGAAAGAAATTTGCCTTGCAAAAACTTAAAATTGCATTTTAATAATGAAAATGTATGTATATTATTTCAGCAATTTTGAGAAAATTAAAGTTAAAGTTTTAAAATCAAATGGGAAAACATTGGGAGTATTATTCTGTACTACCTCATAACTTTTTTATTTTTTAAGCGGTGTCACCAACATTTGATACAATCTAAATTATGGAAAAATCTAATTATTTATGCGAAATTCATAAAAACCGCTTAAAGTCACTTAGGCGACTTTTGCTTTTAAGTTCAGATATATTATTAAGTAGTAACATTGTGAAGATTTGAGAAAAAGGAAAGATTCGGCCGAACCTCGGCGATTCGGCAAAATTTTATAACTTTGATTCGGTATTCGGCAGAACCGCAAAATCGCTGATTCGGCCCATCCCTAATTTTGATAAACATAAAATGGTTCGGCATAAGGAAATATTAAAAATTGGATATAACTGTAAAATCTCCGAAATTAAATATTTTAACTAGACATATGAGTGGAGCAGAACAGATAACAAAATGACTATCTAAGGTTAAAGCTAAACATTTTTGAGCTCACTATTCTAGATCTGTCAAAATTTAATTGTTGCACGTTTCTCAAATTCAACCGCAACCCGATCCAAATTCGTTACGTTTTTAATTTTAGCGTGAAATGGTGTTTACTTAAGGTATTTAAGACCAAATTTGGATTTCGAAATATGCAAATTCTGGAAATACTTGAAACATTAAAAAAAAAAAAACAACTAGCGAGTTCAGCCTCAACTCGCAAAATATTTATGCGAAAACTTTTCTGTATAACTATTGAATCATTTCAAGCCATTTCGTTAAGGCTTAGAGACCCCTCCATAAAGACTGATGTTGTTCGCTCAGTACTTAAACTAAGTTACATTTTTGGTTCAAAAAGTCAGTAAGTTATAATTCTATTTTGAATTTAGATGACGAACCTTACTGACAATAATTAAGCATGAGCAAAGTACAGTTCTGTTAAGTTAATCACCTAAACCTCCATAGTAGTAAATGGTCACGGCAAACTCACTGAACAAAGCAAAATCAGGTTACACGTCCGTTAAGTGATCGTTACAGTACTCGTTCAAAATTCTCAAGTAAACATCGAACTCGTACTGTAACAACTCATTTTCCGCCCTTGTAACGTAAATAACTATTACACTTCACACGCATAATTTTGTGGTGCTTTTACTCGTATGTATTTTTTATTTTCTAAAACACTTGCTTCTGCGGCCATATATAGCAGATATTTTTACAACAAAATAAATTAAAGTAGGCGCTTTTGTTTTATATTTTTTTTTGTATTCGGCTCACGATGTTTTTGAAATGCCGGATGATTTTGTATATTGCCTGAGTATGCGTAGATTTTGCATTGATTTTACGTTTTATTTATTTTTTGTTCTTATCGATATTCACACATACCAGCAATCACCCCTATTATGATTGTCGAGTCGAACGACTATCGACACGACTCTGTATTGCGTTTTCTTTTTTTCATTTGATAAAAACAATACAAAAAAGGAAGAGGCAACACAGAGTCGTGTCGATTGTCGATCGACTCGACAATCATAATAGGGGTGATTTTGTTCGGCATTTTTGTTTCCGTAACCCGATTTCTATACAATTTTTTACTTACTCCTGCCGCTAAAGATGTTTTCACATCAAAAAGATTGAGTCTTTCTTTACAAAATTCAGAGTTATCCAAAGTTTTTTAAGATTTTCTCAACTATCAATTTTCAATGTAATCGACCAATTTGAAAGTTTTAGCCTGCTTAGCAAAAAAATAATGAAACTTGCTTTTGTATAGAAAATGATACCTCAGTAGATGATAATAGTTCAGTTTTTTTAATTAGAACAGTTTTTTGCTTCCAACAAATTAGGAAACTGAAAATTACTGAACTTTTGAATATCCGTAGTTTACCGAAAATTGGCTTTGCTAGAAAAACAGTTAAGGATATTCCTCCTTCCCTTATAAATTCTAAGCGAACACATAATTTGCCAGAATTGACGCACAAACTTTGGTCATTTTAAACCTTAAACAAAGCTTATCAATAGTTAGTGCAGTTTTGTGCAAATTTGGAACGGAAGTTAGTTAAAAGTGTTGATATACATGTTTGTTGCGTCGAGTGGTAAAGGATTTTATTCCTCAAACCTGGTGCCTACTTTTTCCTTAATTGTCAATTTTCATGATAAACTGTTCGAATTAATTAAATTTTCTTTATAGATTTGGGAGTTTTAGGTAGAATTGCAAATCAATCAAAAGATTTTTAGTCTGAAAATTAGAATGACACCAATGACGAATAAGACATGTTTTTGTGTAAAACTAAGGTAAATATTTCGACAAATTTATAAAACTTATTAATAATTTGTGTTTTATAGGAATTTTGTCTTAAGATAGTTACAGAAATTTTCTTTATGTACATATTCCAATCGGTAATAAACGGTTTTACCAATAATCGGTGTTGGATTCCCTACAAAAAACTCGGTATTAGAATCCTGGAATTTTCAATTTGGAGTTCTCAACACTAACCTGATATACAATTTAAGAACGAGTAACTTTCTAGAACTACGTACTAAATACCTACTTTTCAATATCCAATTACGCAAATTTTCATAGATCTAACTTCCTATAGACCTTTTACCCTAAAAAAAATTTGACAAGTAAGATCGGCGATCCGTAGGTGGTCCGAACTAAAAATTAATGTTGTAGAAAAATAATTAATGAATTATATTTCGGGAAACAACTTCACAATTCCCCAAAAGCGTTTCTAAAGTTAAATTTAATGTAAAATTTAATTTATTTGGTTAAAACACTAAAAACAAGATTCCAATATTATGCAACATCTACAGATATTTCTAACGATTCACTATGTTTGAGAATTAAGGAAAAAGGTCTATAGCTTTACTTTAAATTTAGTTTCTAAATTTCCAAAACTTTACATCAGATATCGACCTCTGATTTAAAATTGTGGTTGCTTCATAAAAGGCCATAGTTTTAACCATGACTTTTAGTCCCGCAGATCAGGTTTTGTGATCTGAAATTCCTATTCATGTTCATTGTGGAATAAGAACTTAGCTACCTAAATCCTCGTGATTGTGAAATTCATATACACATCACATATCTTACAAAAACCATTAACAGCACAGAAAATTGTAGGGGCCATTGATAATAGGTAGATTCAGAAATTTGTATGTGAGGAAGTTGTGCTGTGCATAAGAGATATTACGCTTTAGGTTTTAAGGCTCTCCGGCAACACCTCCTCGGCTTCCTAGGGGACCGCGGCCCACAGTTTGAGAAGCACTGGACTTGATTATAGCTTTTGAATTTTTATCATAAAAGGAGATATCACTAGATTTTTGGACGCACATACAATTTATTTTACAGGTATAATTGAGAAAATCTTCTGAACATGTGAAAATTTCAAAGATTCTAATTTAGAAGATTAAACTTTCATTCTTTCTTTTTTCACTATTGTAGAACCCAAATCTAATCAGTGTGTATTGATTCCTAAAACTTTGATACCGTAATTTAAAAATTTATATTTATGACGGCAAAATGAGAAGTCAGCTAATTCCTGCTAATTCGGCAAATCGTATTCTTTTTGGACGATTGAAAAAAAATTAGAATATCATTGGGCAAAGTGTAACGAGCTAAATAAAAGTTGACTATAAGCGTATTTCCTTGAAAAATGTACAACAACAATTGCATAGGATAAACCCTCGCAAGAATAACATTAACCCAAAAAAATATTGGGTTAAATTAAACCCAATTCTATTTTTGGATATGATACCTGCCACCAGGTCATATTACATATTAAATTTATATTTTATTTCGAAAAGTTGGCTTTTGCCAATTAAATCAAATTGGCTATTTTCTTGGGAAACAAATAAACCCAAAATAGTTTGGATTCAATTTTGGTCAACAAAATACGCTATATGTTGAAAAATAAATCGATTTAAAAGTTTCAAAAGCTAAACCTCGAATGTTTCACTCCAATTTTAAATATTGGAATTCCTTCTGAATTTGGTAGAAAAAAAATTGTAAATTGTAATTTTTGAATCTATAGATTGTCTATATTTGGAGAATTTAGAATTTAGTACTTCTAGCGGTTTAAAGTTAAGAACAAAGCTTAAAAAAATTAAATTTTAACTTGTTTATTAAAAATAGCTTATGCAAATGCTTATGCCCGGTTTCACAGCCAACCTACAGTTAAATAATAGTTCCTCTCTTGTTCTATAAAATTGCGATTTATCTCATAACACGAATTCATTGCTAGTTGTTTATTTATTTTTTTTTTTACATAGACATATTTTGTCCTTCGGCTGAGCTTGAAGAAACATACCAAATATTAACTGAAAATTGCCTGGAGAAACTTTGGTAAGGTATGATTCACAACAACTTTTTTATCAGACAAAACTTGTTACTGGAATTTGTGTATTCTGAAAGAGTACACTTTAAAACGGTAAAGTGCTCACATCTGATGAAAGCAATATATCCTATAACTAGTTTTTGCTTGTTATAATTTTAAACATGTTCCAGCTAAAAATACTTGTTATTATTATGTATTACAATAACAAACATTTCATTTTTATCAAAAATACAGAGAAAAGGTTATTACTCCGAATTTCATGACCGCCAGCTATTCCACAATAATAAATAAGTAAACGAAATTTGTAACACTCATTAAATTTATATGAAATGTCGGTGTGTACTTATTCACATATAACCTACCCCACCCAATTGTACCGTTCGTACCAAAACGTTTTTAAACTAAATCAAATTCCATGAAATTTTCAATCATAATTCCAATGCATACTTGTTTAAAAATAATGCAATTACCTAGTATGTATGTACATATAATTTTTATCGCATAATTAGCTACGGATAATTTTTGCAAATCTGTTGTCTTGTTCAAATGAAAGAAACAATAAAAATTAACCAGAAACATTCACCAATATAACAAAAAAAATAAGAAAACACTCGAATTTCAAATTAACGGCCAAACGACAGAGGAGGTCTTATGAGAACATAATGATTTACTGTAATTGGAAAGTAGACAAACCTTACAACAAATAATGTAGTTTTTGTTATATTTTTTTGTAACTTCTACTTTGTTAAAGAAATTAAAATTTATGTTGTAATCTTTCTTCTTGTTATTTTCAAACCATCATAATACATAATAATGTTATTGTTAATATGTATATTTAAGTTGTTATTTTATGATCTAAATAACGGAACATGCGCGTAAACTATTGTACAAAAAAGTGTGAGTAACAAGCAAATTGTTACGAAAAAACAAAAAATTATAGATAAAAACGGAAATATATACAAATTTAGATTGTAATTATACGATTACGTACTGCAATCCAAATAATAATCCAGCAAATATTGTTTCGCTGAAGGGGTGGATTTTCTTTCATTTGAAATATTATTTTAAAAAAATTCAAAATTGTTTACTAAACTTTCAATGTTAAAACCCTTCTACTGTTTATTTAAAAGGATGAATTTGTAAAGGATACTTCATTACATTGAATCAAGAATGTTGGTTTATTTTTACATTAATCATAAACATTGACCCGGCAAGGGAATATATTCGATTTTTTTTCTATACATAATAAAATAAAATACAAAAGACTCCAAGGAAAATGGAATAAAAAATACTGCCACAATAACAACAATAACAAAGCGAATGAAAATATTTAGGGTGGATGCGCGAAAACCATAGAAAATTACTAGAAAAAAAAAAAAACTTATAGTGGTGGTAGTGCTCCACAAAATAGTCACTAGTGCGCAAATACAAACATTCAAGGTCGTACTATTAGTCATCAGTTGATTTTTGTTATTTTGTTTTTGCCAAGTACTTGGGGGGTGTACTACACATTGCATAAATGTGATCAATTTTTTGTACATGTTGTTTGTTTTTACGTTATAACAAGAATTTAAGAAGCCAGAAAACATGTAACACGAAGAAAAAAATGCCAGACAATTTTTTATAATATTTATCACCGCCACCCCAAAAATAAGCAACTTATTCGGACAAATACCAATTATCGAATTGCCTAAAAGTACCTACTACTATGTTGTTTATTTAACTGGGGATATGGATGTTATTATTGTAAAACTAAATGGAATATCAAACATAAATATTTGATTCAAAATTATTTTAAGAAAATTTTTTTTTATAGAAAAATCGATATAATGAACTTTCATGATATACGCTAAAATTGATAGGTTGCTACAAGATGTAAGAACCATTCGTATTTATGTACATATATGTATGTCGCTGCTCAATTTATGGTTCCTTTTAGAATTAAAAGGCAAGTTTTGTACTTAGCTAGTTCCTAAATACATAATTAATTTATGTATGTTTTTACTATTTTTTGTTGATTTACTATTGGATGGTTTACTATTTCATGGTATTGCAGATAAATCTAATGAGCTGAAACAATGAAGCTTTAATTTTTCTAGTACAAATAACAAAGAAACGTATTAAAATCGTCAATTTATTTGTTCATGACAAATCCATACACTTGCGTGCAAAAGTCTACATACCCATAATCAGCATAGGTCATTTTACTTGCGTAAACGCATGCGATGAGTCTCTCGAATTAATATGCAAATTTAAAGAAAACTGAAAATATTTACTACAATATTGAAAATATTTTATTTACGAATTACAATACCAAAAATAAAATTAAATTTGGCAGTTACTTAGCTGGCAAACCTTCTTAAATGCTGAAGGAAAAATGTACCACTTAAGAATTTTATATGTTGCTTTACTATTAAGTCAAAATAATCGGCGCGTAACAATTCCACAAAATTTAGCATGAGAATTGGTTGGTCGAATTATACTAAGACCCAGTAAGTGCCTTCTGTAATTTGTTGCATTAACACCTTGTTAGTGAAGTAGACTTAAAGAACTGAGAGACGTGTGTTTATTTCTATTTGGTTCAACGAATTCCTGTTTTAAATTTGCAAGAAATATTTTGATAATTGTCATTTATCGTTTGCTAATTGGCTTGCTGTATCATTACAATTACTCATTAATTAGGTTTCTTTTTTTGAAGAAAATATGTGTCACCGAAAAAATCGACGGAATAAAATTTTGGCTTTATTTTGTTCTTGAGCAAGCCTACATTTTTGAAAAACGGAAAACATTTCATTCATTAGGCTTCCACGCTTAAGAAATAAATCCTAAAGACCTTTCAATTTGTCGAAATTTTAAAATATGTGAAATCCTTTACTCAACACTCTCTGTACAAATTCGAAACTACTAAACCTAATCCAATGTGACGTTGCAATGGCTATTGCATTACACAGCTATTCTTCCTCATTTTTTTTAAAACGCTCGTTGCATTTTCAAAATAAGGAACTAATCGGAAATTCAATGGATTAGTTGTTGAACTATCGCAAATCTACCAAATTTTGGCATCTTTTCATTTTGTTTTCTAATAGCTGAAAACATTTCTGCCGAAATGATGATTTTTTTATTTGGCATCTAATTCGGAAAGAATTCGAACCACAGATAGGGAACTCACAAACGGTTAAGGTTAACCAAGTAATCTAAACTTTTCATTTAATCGATCTGATAATAACCGATCTTTACCGAGAATAAATATTTTGAATTATTTATTAAACTTTGTGAAAAAACAATTCCTCAAAAGAATCTAATTCAATAGCCAATAATTGTCAGTTATTGTAATCCATTCACATTTCAGTTTCACCTTCTCTGATAACCTCTGAGTGCCGATATATTTCTCGTTTTTACATATAGTGACGAGTTTCGAGAACTCAATTTATAAAGACGCAATTGTAGGGAAACACAATTATGTATGTAAGCGTTACGAGACTGAAAATATCTTGCATAATCACGTTTTATTGCAATTTTGAAAAAATTCTGCAAACTCGTTAAATACTTATGTATGTACATAATAATAAACACACCATCAGACGTCTTATTTTCGGATTAAAATTTTTTTCAAACATTGTTATTCACTTAATAGGGATTATTCGAAATGTTGCTGACTTACAGGTACCTTCTTCACCTTACTCGGAATTTGTTTAGGATGTTACATATTTATGTATAGTATATGAGATATTAAACGAAATATACTCTAGAATTCTAATTTTATTCGAGATTTTCGGAATATTAGAAATTTCTTGAGAATATTTATTCTAGCTTAATCGAGTTTGTTCGATTTATGTCGAGATTTTTGATATTTTATAGGAAGATTTTAGCTTAATTGAGGTTTGTTTGGCACAGAGTGTAACGTAGTAGATATTATTTAAAATTGTAAAGATTTTTCGAATAGTTCGATTCAGTGTAGTATTCTGTTTTGCGTAATATCACAAAGTCAAATTTTTGGATTTTTCTAGATTTCGTAATTGTTAGTGCTGAATGGCGTTTGATAATAGAAAATCATTATAATATTGAATATTTTCGAGAATATTCGAGGTTTTGTAAAATCTAAGATTCCAAATTTATTCCAGTTTTCTGGAAATAAATTTGGAATCTTATCTTGGAATCTTAGATTTTACAAAACAAGTAAAAAATTGTTAATAGGTGATTCTAGATCTTAAATAATAATTATTAGAATACATATGTTAGAGCTCAATTTGCATTAAAAATTATATTATGGTTAATTTTTAACTAATAAAATTAAAATGAGTCTGCGAGACTCATTGAACTCTATAAATCAATGGTTTTCTCATAAATCCAAATAACAAACAATTTTCTTAGTTTTTGTTTAATTTCAGTCTATTTTTACCTTCAAATAAAAGTTAACTGTATTTAATGATTACAACTAGAATAAAAACCAAAAAAGAAAGTTTGGCCAAATTCTTTGTTGTATAAATCAACATACGCTTCAGTATTACAAAATAATAAAATGAAATTTGTGAGATTTTCGTAGGAATCAGTAGTAAGTTGGACCGTCATTTTCACAAGCCCTATTTTGCTTTGCTTCTGATGTTGTGAATTCGAATTCGGCGCTCTAATTCGTTCCATAGATGTTCTATCGGATTCATTTCCGATGATTGGAGTAGCATTATGAGTTGATGTCGGCAATTATAGATAAGCCACTCTTGAACAATAAGAACAGTATACTTGGATCGTTATCTTGTTGGAAGGTAAACACTCCATCAACACCAAGATGCGGACAACTTGTCTTGTAAAATATTTAAATACCCAAATCGTATCATCGTTGAAACCAACCACAAACACCAGTTTTCTCCACTCCATAATAATAGATCCGCCGTGTTTAACTGTGCCTACTATATTTAGTGTTTGCAGTTCAGTATTTGGTTTCCGCCGCACTCCGACCCTTCCGTTGTTCCCATAAATACTAAACTTATACACTTCGTCAGAGAAAATGACAGCGTCCCAAATTCTTTAGGCTTATGGACATGAGATAATGCAAAATTAAGCGCTTCTGCCGATTTTGGTTTGTTTATAAACGGCTTCTTTATGGAAATGCGGCTCCTAAATCCAACTCGGTTAATTATTTCGTTAATAGCGAATCGATGACATCTCTTTCCTGTATTTATACATCTTTGCAGCTATTTTACTTGCAGATTTACGTGGATCAGCTCTGATTTGTGTTACAACTGCCGATCGTTGTTTTAATGCTACATAACCACTTATATCGTAATTTCTAATGATTGTTTGTACCATACACTCACTCTTCTTAATAATTTTAAATATTTTATTTAAGGATTTTCCTTCCTTCCTCAATTTCACCATCAACAAACGCAAATCCTTACACACCTCCTTTCGTTTATCTGACATTTCCAAAAACTACTTCTTACACATGGAAATAAAGGACCTTCAACTGCCAAAATAATAATAAATGTGTATTTTTCGAAATATGTATTCGGTAAAAGATAGGTAGAACCTGAATTAATGTAAACGAAACCAAGTGTAAAAGAAGAGTATTAGACTTTTGCAACATCAAATTAAGCACTTATGTATTTCTTCGTTTAATTACGAAAATACCACTATTTGAAACAAACGATTTTTTGTTGTAAACGGAAGTGGAAAAAATAATAAAAAGGATATACTAGCCAAATCCCGTTAGAGGTTCGATTGTTTTATGATCCGAATGCAATTAGCGATTGTAGGGTATGTAGACTTTTGCATGCAAGTGTATGTCAAAAATTGGCTGATATTAAACCAAAAACTTTGAAACGATTAAAAATGAAATGTTACGCCCTGGAACGTTCAATTGTCAAGCGCTACATTCCGGCGGGACAGTGTCATCCCTAATTGAGATGGCATTAAAAAGCCTTCTAGGCCTTCAAGTAGAACTTCTATTGGCGAAAAATATTATGACGCAATTAAATTATTCGACCAGTTCTTAAATTTATAAAATTGTTAAAAAATTGGATATTTTATTAAAGCACATGAAATTGATCGAAATATTTCTGTCAATAGAAAACGAATAAAATTTGTTCCGAACTTTCGCATTTTTGGACATAACGCGAATACAAAATGAAGGTCCGTTCACACAAAGCGACTAGCTTAACAATCAGTACCATAGTAGCATTCTAACTCGGTGATTAGCTGCTGTACAAACGTATTACTGAACTCACTTGCTTACAACATAACTATAATCAGCTACTTGCCGCTAACACCCATTAATATAATACTTTCATTCCATCATAATTTACGAGAGCGGAGTGAGAAGTCAGGTAAAAATGAAACAAGTAATAATATTGTCGGCCAAAAAAAATTTATTTTTCAACGTAATCGCCTTTTGGCTCGACACACTTAGTCAAACGTTTTTCCAATTTTTCGATCCCTTCCGAATAATACGATTTCTCCAACCCTTCAAAATAGGCGTTTGTTGCATCATTAGAGCCAAATCTCTTTCCGCCGAGCCATTTCTTCAAGTTCTGAAACAGGAAATAGTCGCAGGAGTTAAGTCTAGAGAATATGGCGGATGAGGAACAATTCGAAGCGTAATTCATGGATTTTGGCGGTGTGCGTTTTTGGACGATTGTAAGCAAACGCAGCACCCAACGCATTCAAATGTTCGTGTAATAATTGCGCACACGTTCATATGAGATGCCTACTATCTCAGCTATCTGGCGCACTTTCACTTTGCGGTTTTGCAATACCGCATCATGGATTTTGTCAACCATTTTTGGTGTGCTGACTTCATTTGGGCGTCCTGAACGTTCGGCATCAGTTGTGCTTGTACGACCACAACGAAAATCAGTAAACCACTTGTGAATCATTTTAATCGATGGTGAAGAGTCCCCTTAATATTTATCAAGCTTTGTTTTGGTTTGCGTAATGGTTTTTCCACGCAAAAAATAATGCTTAATTAACACACGAAATTCACTTTTTTCCATGTTTGCACAAAAACAATGGGTTGCCTGTTTTCAATGGCTGGCAAAACTGAACTAAATGACATGTTTGAAAATGGTATTGCCACATGACATCTGGGATTTGCGATTGGGGCGCCCTTTGTTGCAATTTTACCATACTTCTCACTCCGCCTTCGTATGATGCGACAGTGAAAGTGGAGACGAAATTTACACGCCACCGATGTCGAATAAAAAAAATTATATTAATAATAATAAGACTAATTTTAGCGAGCGACAAGCTACCGAGCATTTTACACCAATATAAAAATTTTCAAGTCTCCTCATATATCGCGCAAAATAAAATTTGACATCTACAAGGCGCTGATAAGACCAGTTATCACCTTTGGTTGTGAGTCTTGGACGCTGACAGCACAAAACATCCAGAAAATCGCTGTAACTGAGCGTAAGATCATAAGAAAAATTCTCGGTCCCATTAAAGAAGGAGCCACGTACAGAATGCGAATAAATCACGAGATCAGGAATGATCTCGATAAAGTTGACATCATTGGATTCATAACATCGTCAAGGCTAAGATGGCTTGGGCACGTACTTCGTTCACAAAATCGGACCACCAAACAGGCCTTGGAGTCGGCACCAACGAAAGTAGGACCTCGTGGGAGACCACCTACCCGATGGATGGACGACGTTGAAAGGGACCTAAACACACTCGGTCACCGTGTCTGGCGTTCTCTTGTGGCGGATCGAATTATTTGGAGGAGCATCGTTGAGGCGGCCAAATCCCTTCATGGGATGTAGCGCCAGCGGAAGAAGAAGACCACAAACTAAGTTAACTGGACAAAACTTTTTTATTAACCTAAGCGAATATAAACTGTAATTAACACGCTGGCACAGAGAGCTCGCATGATCATTCCAAAAATAGCACCGATGCAATATTATGTGAATTATTTCTAGTGAGAAATAAAGCTTTACTTTTAGTTGGATTAATGGAAAGTGCATTACTTTTGGCCCATGACGAAATATTTCTAAGATCAGCATTCAGTCGCATAACGATTTCTTCTAATTCTAACAAGTCGCCACCAATATACAGTTGCAAATCATCAGCATAAAGATGAAATCGGCAAATGAATGAAGCAACAAAATAGCGGAATCAGAAAATTTGTAATACAACTTTAACTTCTGAAGCAACATAATATGGTTAACACAATCAAACGCTTTAGAAAGTCTAATAGGACCAAAATGGCAAATGAATTACACTTGTCTAAAATAGCCGATAGAGCATCCACTATATGCACAAGAGCAGTAGTAGTACTGTGGCCAGATTTGTATCCCGACTGCAAACTGCACAGAAAATTAAAGCTATTGAAGTGCTCAACTATTTGTAGTTTTATAATTTTCTCCAGCACCTTGGATAGGGCAGGCAAAATACTAATTGGGCGAATTTCATAAATGTTGGAAATTACATCCTTTTTAGGCAGGGTAATAATCGAAGCCACTTTCCATATACTGGGAAATACTGATTTCGTCAAACACTGGTTAATGATGAATGTGATATGAGACAGAACCAAATCAATAAACAATTTGAATACTTTAAAGTCCAGCATGTCATATGCCATTGAATCCTATTTAATTGTTCGAATTGCATTTAATACCATAAAATTATCAACACAATCAAAACCAAAAGTACAACTATCAGAACCAATAAAATCCATATCAGGCAAGGCAACACAACCAATGATTCGCTAAGTTGACTGATTCCGGCCAAAATTTCATCAGCAGAAAAGCCAATGACTGCTTCAGTTGACTTGCATGAAATCCCAAGTTTTTTTAAATTGTTCCACGTTGTTTAAGGATTGCGCATATTCCCAAAATAGAATAAATTTTTCGCTCGATTGATGCATTTGTTGGTTACATTTCTAAAATATTTAAATGATTTCAAATCGAGCTCTAATCCAAATCTTTTGTACTTTTTATAAGCCAAATCTTTACACTCCATTAAATCCAAAATATGTATATTTAGCCACGGAGCAGTGGGGCATTTCTTATTACTTCTTTTACGAGGTACACATGTATTATCCAATTGTAAGAAATTTGAATAAAATTCTTCCAGTGTATCGTTTACATCAGGAGAAAAATAAAGATTAACCCAATCTAACGAAAAGAAACAATTTACAAAATCCTCATGATTGATTGCTTTATAATCCGGAACTACAATATAAGAGATTTTATCTCTGGTACGACTGAACTTATATGAGGCAAAAATTAGGTCATGATCAGAAATAGCTGGAACTGTTAGCTATCTAAAAGAAATAATATTGTGTAGGTCGTGCTGATACAAAATTATTAAATCCAACAGACTGCTATCTAATCTAGTCGGCTTAAAGGGTAAATAGTACAAATTATTTAAACTCAAGCAAGCACTTAATTTATTGCTAACCAACATATTAAAGTTAAAATTTCCACAACAAATAACTTTTTCATACTGTGATAAGAATTGTGAAAAAATCGTTTGTAAATTATTATCATCAGTACTCGAAAGGGGAGGATTATAAATAACCAATACAAGAATTTTACCAAAACGCCCGATAAGTTCAGATGCCAACATTTCAACTTTGCCGAATATACCAGCCCAAGAATAAGCAGCAACCCCACCCCAACGCGTATTATTCGGACGATCAAAGTGTTAAGAAGAGTTTCTGTCAAAGCAAGAAAGTCAAATTCGTGTTCATCTAATAAAATTGTAATCTCATTAAAATGTTTCACTAAACTATACGAACATTTAAATGGCCAAACTTTAAACATGAATCAACATTTACCTGCGGATTACCGCTTGGAACAGATTTACCAATAAATAAGTTTTTATAATTTATATTGCTGCAGGAGTTGTCCGAAGCTTCACCCGTGGAGGCACTGTTATCCGAAAAATTGTATTCTTCTCTAATGTTTACTCCAGTCGGCCAAGTATTGGGATCTAAGGCCTTAGCTCGTAAAATATCTTTAATTCCCAATTTGTAACAGACAAACTAAAAGATTCCAGATTATATTGTTTTGGAACTAATTTAAATATTTTACAGCTATCAAGTCCTTGCCATCGATGAAATATCATCAACAGTCAGTCGTGTTAGGATCAAATTGGTTTGGTATCTCCATGTTTTGGTTGAAATTCACCAATTACAGGCGTAGCAGAATTGGAAGATACTGCATTAGCAAAAATTCTGTCACAACTCGAAGATTTTTGAATGGCTTCAGAATTATTTACCAATTCAGAAACCCCCACTAGCCTTTTTGGGATCTTCACAAGCTGGTAACCTCACAATATCCGCATATTATGTTTTATGCAGTTCATTACTTGAACTACTACTACTAGCACAAGTACCACTACACACTAAATTTCTAATTTCCTAAATCACATTATTTATTTTATTATCCATTTTATCAATTAATAAATTATGATTATTCAACAGTTTTGTGATTTAACTATATAATTGCTTTTTAAAAATTCAAATTTGTTTCGACACTCATTACAACAAAAAACAATTCCAATATCTTTTCTTATTAATCCAATATCGTAATCACTTAATTCTATACATTTTTTATGAAAATTTTTACCACAAAAATCGCTAAACTTTACATTCAAAATTTCAGTTCTACTTGCTCTGCAGCACTTTTCACATTCGTTCGACATATTGAGCAAGGGCGGAAAGAACAACAACTAAGAACACACTAAAAACCAAATTGTAACATTATTAACAAAATACAAAATATTAGTAATGTACAACTTATTATTATTTTTGATTATTATCCAGCAGCACTCATTTAACACAGCAACAGAAGCAAAAACGTTAGCAGAATCTAGAAAAAAAATGGTGTATCTCATCATCGACTGGCAGTGAAAGTAAAATTGACTGATGAGCACAGGTTATTGAGGTTGGTGTTTGTGGAGACTCATCGAGATACAACATTTCAGCGACGTTTTATTCTCAGACGAAAAAGTACTTCAGTCGGACATTGGCCAATAGCTCCATTTATGAAGGTCCAAAAACTCAAGATTTAATCAAAAGTTTATGCAAACGGTTTAAAAAAGTGGTTGAATCAGTTGATGGGTGTGGGGTGGATTAGTGGAAGATGTATTGATGAATTATGTCAAATAACTGGCAGATTGAATAAGAAAGAATGCACAACAATTCTCGATGATGTGATATTACCGAGCGCAAGAATACTTTATCAAGGTGGGATATTCTAATCCAACCTACACCCCATTGAGTATGTGTGGGCTAAAATATTGAGAAATTGGGGACCACTAGCTCGTCGGAACAAGGTCAATTTACTGTGACAAATTTTTGAGAAGTGGGAAGCACTGCTTGGTGATAACGATTTTGTCTTCGGATTAATAAATTCAATGCCTAGAAGACTATGTAGCCATAGTTTAGAAAATGAAGGATTTTAGACAACATATTAATTGATATAAGTTTGGTTGGGGAATAAATAATTTCGCCAGAATTTTTATAGTTCGACTGCATCACATTTCAAATATAAAATATTTGATTAAATGAATCATGCGGCCATGTTGATAATTAAAATACATATTTTGATGAACTGCTATCATTTCGAAAAACTGAGTGCGTAACTATTTTTATGGTAACGATTGTCCATATTGGATGCATCCAATCCAGCCCATTGAGATCTTCCAAAAAAATTATTCATTAACACGCAAAATGTATGGGACATACTTGTTTTTTAGTGAAGCCTCACTGCACTGGCTGCAGCAATAAGCAATTTATACAGTATTTGTCTGCCAAGATGGCTTATATGTTCGAATTTATGTTCCAAATTGCTATAGTACATTTCGTATTTATGAAGACAAATATTCAGGTTTTTTCTGCGCAACGCACCTTAAACAAAAAAAAATACTTATCACCACTTTTACGATGCACAAAAATATTTTTCGTCACTGGTGTCTACCAAATAACTATTTATTAACAATAATTGCCACAGTTATTTGCATCAAAATGCAAAGGTATCCAAGACACCTTTTGGTCTCAGAATAGGTGTACAATGTACATACATCAAATCAAGTAGTGTTAAAAGCTTGTAAGTTCAGTTTGGTTTATCTCTCTGTATATTTTCTGTTTCTTCTTCCGCTGGCGCTACACTCCATGAAGGGATTTGGCCGCCTCAACGATGATCCTCCAAATAATTCGATTCGCCGCAAAAGTTCTTTTCATTTTTCAGCTTTATCAATAATTACTTTCAAGATCACAAAAAGAAAATGTATGCTCATGTCGATGTAAGGTTGTCACCGAAAAACGAAGCATTTTACATCTACTTGTTTATTATCTTGGGGGCCCAAATCCTTGCTGTTCTTTCTTTTATATTTCACGAATAAAAGCTAACAGTTTCAATCGATTTATTTGAATATCTCTACCAAAAGGAACCTCCAAAAGCGGACAATTCTAAACAGAAATCGAAATTTTATTAAAAAAAAATCCCCTCTTCGTTCTGGCCGAACTATAAATACCTACTTACCGTCCCAACCGAAAAAATATTAAATGGCAAAGTTGTTGTACGACAAATTTTTATCGATTTACGTAATTGGATATTTAATTCATTTGTTTTAGACAAAGAAATTCGAGTAAACTAAAAAGAGATAGTCCAGCAGAATTAGACAAATAATAAATTGGACAGAAATCGATGAGTTCTGAGCTCGAACGAGGAGAGAAAGGGTCGATAAAAGGGTGTTTTGCCGGTTTTAGGTGGTGGCGGTCATGTTTTCGCAAATATCTCGGTTATTTAACATTTTAGAAGAAAATATCAAAACGCAAAATTATTCTACGAGAAATTTCCTATCGATATATTGTTGTACGAGTTCTTCCTTGGTGTAAGTTTTGCTAATGTAAGTGCTTTCAGAATCTGCAATCAACTTTGTCATATATGCCCTAGTTTATTCGTACAGAATGTTCAATTTGGTTTAAGTCTACAATAATGCATAGCAGATAGCACAATGTTCAATTATGTTGTATCTCCAAAAGTCTCTACATTCTGTATGCATTCTGTAGTCTACTATTTTTAAAATACTTTAGTGGATCTCGTTGATCAAGCCAATAGAAAAGATTATTTTTGGTTATGGGAAATTTTACTACAAATACAATTCTTGATGTGGCTGTCCAAAATAATAAAAAAAGTTATAAATTTTACAAAATAGTAGCGTAGTATGAACTAAATTGAATGAGGAAAAATCGTCACCCGTTCGTATGTTTAACGGGCGTAGGTTGAAAGATAAGTTTGTAATTTAATTACACTTACAAGTATTTATCCACGCTTTGCGAAACGTATTAATTTGCTATTTGACTTTTAATATTTGCTTTATTAAGTATTTTAAGCGAAATATGTAACACCAAGGCAGTTCAGTGATTTTAATGATTCCAACGTGGACTCAGATTTCCATCCCATTGAAAATTCTAAATACTGATGAGCCAAAAAAATCATAAAACATTTAAGAGACAACATCATTTTAAAATATTATAACATTATCGTAAAAATGTACAGCTTAAAATTTCGATAATTATAATCATTTAAAATATTTGTACATATGTGTCGACAATAAACTAATTAAAACCGTTACCACCGCTGTTTTTTGATCGCGTTATTATTCGATATACCATATCAGATTTCAATAAATCATGTCAGAATTTGATTTACCGATGATATATGTCAGAATTCAAGATATGTGTCAGAATATATCATGTTAGAATTCCAAATATTTTGCCAGAGTTCGATATATTATCTCAGGGTTCACTATATACTATCAGAATTTTACATATGTATTATGTCGGATACTATCCGCCATATACTATCAGAATTCGATTTATTATCTCACAGTCCGGCGTATCGTTTCCAAATTCCTCATATCTTATTCATGTCGAATTCCTTATACCATCACAGAATTCGACATATCATATCCGAATTTTATACGAATATACAGGGCCAATCAGAGGGTGGGCCAGCCGGGCCATACGGCACGGGCCCCCGATTTTTAGGGGCCCCCGAATTTTTTGTTACTATAGATTTCTCATTTGCACTTGATCTTCGATAGTATTTTGTCTTTATAACAAGAACAAGATGTGTGACAATTTAAAATTTGACATTGAAGAGCGTTTTATTTGCTTCGATTCATTTCTGGAAAAACCGGAGAAAAAATTACTGCCAGAATTCTTGAAATTTTGTCGGATATGGAATTAAATTATAATTTATGTATTGCCCGAGCATATGATAATGGTGCAAATATGGCTGGCAAGCTAAACGGTGTGCAAGCCATTCTTACGAAGCGTAATCCTAATTGTATTTTTCCAGCTGTGGGAACCACACATTAAATCTTGTTGGAGTTGATTAAGCTGAATCGTGTAAAGAAGCTGTACAATTTTTTGGAGTTATACAACAAATGTATAATTTTTTTAGCAGTAGTCCGCGGAGATGGGAGGTTTTAAAGAAACATATCCGTATGTGTCTTCATTCGATTTCCAAAACTAGATGGTCTGCTAGAATAGATGCAGTAAAACCAATAGCCAAAAATCTATTATGTATTCGAGATGCTTTAAATGAAATGCATTCCTTTAATTTACCACCACACGCAATCGTTGAATTACACTCAATTGAGAAATATTTAAATAAATTTGAATGTGTTTTGCTTTCTATCATATGGCTCGAAATTTTGACAGATTTGCATCAGACAAATTTGGTAATTGAAGCTCGAAATGCTACACTTGATATTGAGTAAAATAATATTGAAAGTCTAGTAATGAGATTTCGCAATTTAAGCGGAATGTGGAATGAAATATTTGCGAAAGCAAAAGCTAAAGCACATGAATATGGAGTTACATGTGATTTTGCCATTAATAGAACGATACGGACACAATCGGATGCTGAAAAATACTACCGGATAAATGTGTTTAACGTAATAGTTAATTCCGTAATAGCTGGCTTACAAAGACAATTTCAATCTTTACAAAATATCTGCAATCTTTTCGGTTTTCTTTGGTCATTTCCAAATTTGACTGATGAAAAAATTGAAGCTGCAGTAAACCGTTTGCATTTAAAATACACGAGTGAGTTATCAAACGAGATACTAGGTAAAATTCCTTAAAAAAATGTATGCAGCTAATTTCAATGCAGATCCGACACCAACAAATTTATTAGAAAATATTCTCAGTAAAACTTAGCTGGTTTATTTCCGAATCTTATCATTGTCTTAAGAATATTTTTAAGTATTCCTGCATCTGTGTCTTTAGCCGAGAGGAGTTTCAGTGTTCTTAAAAGAATAAAAAATTTTCATCGCTCAACAATGGCAGAACAACGGTTAAATGGATTGGCAATGTTAAACATTAACCAGGACATGGCAAGAAAAATTAATTTTGAGCAAATTATTAGAGAATTTTCTAATAATAAAGCGAGAAAAGCTTCAATCTAATAATTTCTAATAAATTCTAATAAATACTAAAATGCATTCATGTGATATTGTTTTATTTTATTTTTATGGGGTCCCATTTTAATAATTTGGCCCAGGCCCCTTGCTAGCTCTGAAAGGCCCTGCGAATATATCATGTAATAATTCAAAATATCATGTCAGAATTTGATATATTACCTCAAAATTTGCTATATAGTGTCAGAATTCGACGTACCATCATAAATCATCTCAAAATTTGATATATCCTGTCAGAATTCTTTATATGTACGTAGTCTCAGAATTCGTCTTAATATCCGAATTCTACACATCATGTAGCAATTCGAAACAACATGTTAGAGTTAGATATTGTAATGTTTTATGTATTTCATTATGGAGGGAAGCATTTCCGTGTTGACTATAATACCGGTTGATCCGATTTTACATTCAACGCGGTATAGATTGTTTGTAGTGCAGTGGACGCTACCGATAATACACTTGATACCAACAAAACAGACAAAACAAAAAAAAAAAAATAATTATTTTGATAAAACAAGAAATGAGAAGGAGGCAGTTATAATTGAGGTAGCAAAGAAGGAAGATTAAAACCAAAAATACAACAACAAAATAAAAAATAAAATAAAGTCACCCAAACACACCAAAAACAATATTGCTGTGAAGTTTGGAGGCGAGTCGACGATAGAAGTCCAGGCAGTGTTAAGTGATAGTGAATTAATAAGTTAAGCGTCCGTGTGAACCCACCATGCCGAAATGAACATACCCGGAAAAGACCTGGACCGACGCGGACGAATCACTACAAAATGGCGCCGAAACAGGGACCTGAATGGGTCTATTAAATTCGTAGCAGTTCAGTGTTGACGTTGCTTAATTTCATTCGTTGGTGAATTTATGGCTAGTTCATGTGGTTGAATTGATTTCCTATAGATCCGATTGAGTTTAGCTGATTGCTAAATTCTCGTGGTTTCAAGTCATCATGTCCTACTATGTGCCGAGTCGTATTATCATACATCGGTTTGTGTTAACGCCAAGACTGTCTGCTGGATTTTTTTTTTGGTTCTTTTGTCGAAGTTTTCGTTGGAGAAAACAATAATTAGGGTAATAATCGCGTTAGCGCCTATGACTGATGGACGTTTTCCTTCTCTTGGCGCAAACATCAGCAACGCTTGATTTTTTTTTGTTAGCTTGGATTATGGTGTTGGAAGGGTGTGTTTTGGAGCGATATTGATTCTGATGATGATTTCATACATTTTATCGCTGTTAAACCACACCTACGCATTGTCATCCACGCAGTTAATTGTAATTTTCAACTGCGACAATAGGACTAAGATTGAAATTTGATAAAGGAATCGTCGGCTGGCCCCAAATTTTCGCAGCAATTATTATTTGAACAAATAAATTTTTTTTTTAAAAGTTACGGAACTTACCTATAAATTGATCTTGATATTATTATTTTTTTTTTGGAATTTTGGTTCTTCGTAAAATTAATTAATTAAGTATAATTCAAGTAAACTTCGAGTTAGTGATAATCTGATTTACACAAATTTAAGCATTAAATTTTCTATTAGAAATCTTCTTTGAGAAAAAAAAAAAAAAAAAAAAAAAAAAAAACAAGGAATGGATATAGATCAGTACCTAGATTGTCTGACGGACTCCGAATTGACAGCTGAATTATTGGTTCGAGCTATAGACGGTACTAATCTTTCAGCAAGAGAAACGTTAAATGCTACTTTACAAAAAGAACAATCCGATAAGACACGAATACCCATCAAATCACATGTAACTAGTCAACCGGAGCTTGAAATAGAGCGAGCACGAGTAATTTATGAGGAACTAGACAAGGTCACAGATCCTAGAGAAGTCGTTTCTTCGTCGGATTTAGACATCTGCTTGGGTAGGTCGATCCATTGGCAAAGCCGCCTACAACGACTTAAAAACTCATTTGGCGAAATTTCTTCTATCACCAATTGGATTTCTAAATTCCGTCGCAAGAGTCAAGAAATTCGGAACAAGTTGGATGAATTCACACAAGAAGCGACAGTAAAACCAAACCCCAGTTCAACAGTTACACCAATATCGAAGATGGATACTCATAGGGCGTCAGAAAAGCCAAACTATGAAGAGATATCCGAATTTATCTCCACAACTAATCACTCGATTCCTGTAACTAAACCACCATTTACAGCTAACGAGTGGTCACCCTTCAATAGAACTACCCAACCGGAAGTGACTTGGGTTAGAAGTGAAGCTCCACCCATAGGCAGTGTCAATTATCAAAGAGGGCATGGATTTTATCCGCCAATATCAATGCCAAATATGGTACCCACTTTTTACCCCAATTATATGTATCAATCTAATTCCATGGTTGCTCCTACATTGTTAAATCCGTATATGCAACCAAATTCATCAACCACGCAACCGATTATGACGACTTCGATGGCAAACCCATATTCAGCGTTCGATAATCCGCCATTACGGAGAAACAACGAACCAATAAATAATGATAATTTCGACCGTGGGAACCCGCAAGGTTCGCAATTTAATTCACAATCGATGAATTTCAGATCACCTCCAAAATGGAACATACAATTTTTAGGATCAAGCAAATCTACTGATCTCGAAATCACAGAATTTCTATTTAGATTGGAATGTTATGCCAAGAGAGACCATATACCTCATTCTGAACTTAGTTCAATTGTGCCGCAATTTCTTAAGGAAAAAGCGGAAAAATGGTACTGGGTTTATGCGAGGAAGTATCCCGAGGCTTCATACGACCATCTTAAGACAGCGTTAATAAACCGGTTTAGTAGTCATACCGACCGAGAAATTCGAAGAGCAATCGAGACAACTAAACAAAAACCGGGCGAATTTTTCGAAGATTTTCTGTTGGAAGTTGAGAAAATGAATGGTCATTTAAAATCACCGTTTTCCGAAGAAGAGTTGCTCGAAATTTTACGGGAAAATATGGATCCGGCTTTACAGAGCGCAACCTTGTCCGAAATTATGCACAATACTGAACAATTGCGTATAACATGTCTAAAGTATGAAAAGCTTTGGAGAAGATCAGGTCATGACCCTCGTAAGCTTACCGAAAGTCGTTTACGAAAAAACTATGCACTAGAAGAAATTAAACTGGATAGCGAAACCGTAAATCAAGATACAATCGCTCCAAATTCTTCACCTAATTCCCTCGGAAGCAGTTTCAACAATATGCATGTCGATGCTTTATTCAATCGTGCTTCAAATATTAAAAATATGTCGCAAGCTCAGTCTGTAAAAAAAGGAGAATATCTGATATGTTGGAATTGCAAAGATATCGGCCACCGATATCAAGATTGTCCGGTATCCTTACTAGGTATATTCTGCTTTGGTTGTGGACAAGCCGGAATTTTGAAACCAAACTGCTCTACATGTCAGGCGAGATTACAGGGAAATGGAGCCCCGGGCGGAATGAATTCGGGGGAATTTCGTCCGATTACCACAGCCTCGAATCGACCACCTCGACCACTGAACAAAAAAGATTCGGGCTCAGACCCTTAAATTCTAACTTATATTATGTATCACCATCGATATCAAATTCCACTACAAATGATAAACATGCAGTTGACTCGCTGTCCAATCTACCAACAAACTCGGTTAAAACTGACAATAAAATTCAAAATACGAGTTTGAAAAATTCATGCAAAACGAGAAGGCTCTTACGAATTATCAAATATTGGAAGTCTCGTAAGATGTTAAAGAGAGTCTGTGCAGCTACGATTATATCTAGCAAAGATGATCCTAGACCACACATACCCTTGACAGTGCTGGGTACACCCTTGCTAGGCCTTCTCGATAGTGGTGCATCTATTAGCATCTTGGGTAGAGGGTCAGAAGTTTTACTAGAAAGAGCGGGGAAATCTTTTCGGAAAATGTCGTCCGGAGTCAAAACAGCAGATGGTAGTTTTAACAAAATTTTAGGATTTATTGATCATCCAATAACATTTAACGGAGTGACAAAAACAATTAGATTTCATATCGCCCCTTCGTTAGATAGTCGACTTTACTTAGGCATGAATTTTTGGCAAGCCTTTTGCCTTGCGCCGGCAATTGTTTCGGAAATTATTAAAAGTAACGACTTGGGTCTCAATGACAAAAGACATATATTAACATCTGAACAAGAACTGGAGCTCGAGATTATAAAAAACTCATTTCCATCGTACACCAAAAACGGATTAGGTAAGACTTCAGTAATCGAGCATTACATTGATGTAGGAGATAATCGACCAATAAAACAAAGACATTATCCAGTCTCACCCGCCAAGCAAGCCTTAATCTATAATGAACTGGATAGAATGCTCGCGATGGGGGTCATAGAGGAGAGTACTAGTTCATGGAGCTCACCAATTGTTCTAGTGACCAAACCAGGGAAGAATAGACTGTGCCTGGATTCAAGGAGAGTTAATTCAATCACAACAAAAGACGCCTATCCGTTACCCCTAATTGATGGCTTATTAGGAAGATTGAGGGACACGAAATATATATCTGGGATCGATCTCAAGGACGCCTTTTGGCAAATTCCCTTGGAAAAGACGTCAAGAGAGAAGACGGCCTTCGCGGTACCGGGAAGACCGTTGTACCAATTTTGTGTAATGCCTTTCGGCTTATGCAATTCCCCCAAAACAATGAGCAGATTAATGGATAAGGTGGTGCCGCATATATACCATGATCGCATATTCGTTTATTTAGACGACCTATTAGTTGTATCTGCCACCCTCGATGAACATTTTCACCTACTTCGCCTCGTCTCTTCATTCCTTCGAAATGCAGGTTTGACCATTAACGTCGAGAAGAGCAACTTTGTGATGCGTGAAATCAAGTATTTAGGATTCATAGTTGGTGACGGAGGCATTAAAACTGATCCAGAGAAAGTGAAGGCAATAAAGGATTTTCCTTCACCCACCTCAGTTAAACAAACCAGGAGGTTATTGGGTATGGCCGGGTGGTATCAGCGGTTTATTCCAAATTATGCTAAATTGACAACTCCAATCACCAATCTGTTGAGGAAAGGGGTAAAATTTGTATGGACCGCTGATGCTCAAACGGCATTTGACGAATTAAAACAACTACTGACAATAGCCCCTGTCCTCGTAAATCCTGATTACACCCAGCCGTTTTATATTCGGTGCGATGCCAGCACATCCGGCGTGGGAGGCGTCCTTTTTCAAAGAAACGAAAATGGAGATGAAAGGCCGATCGCCTTTATGTCAAAAAAATTGAATTCGGCACAAAGAAACTACAGCATTACCGAGCTCGAGTGTTTGGCAGCGCTTCTAAGTGTAAAAAAATTTAGGCCGTATATTGAATGTTATAAATTTACTATAATTACAGATCATGCCAGCCTGAAGTGGCTTATGTCACTAAAGGAATTGAGTGGACGACTGGCGCGCTGGAGTCTCCAGCTACAGGCATATAATTTTTCAATCGAACACCAAAGTGGCTCTAAAAATGTGGTGCCAGACGCTCTATCTCGTTGTTTCACCGATTCAGTTGAGGAAATTTCTTTTGATTGGAAAAAAATTGTAAGTGCTTTAGACTTAGCTCTGCCGGAATTCGAAGATACAAATTATACTGCCTTTCGCAGCCGCATCAGCGCAAATCCCGAAATGTTTCCATCTTTTAAAATTGAGAAAAATAGAATTTTCATTCGGTTAGAACCAAAAAGTGATATACAACTATCTGATTTGCCATTGTGGAAAATTTGGATACCAGAAACCTTAACAGAAAAATTAATTTATGAAGAACACGACGTCGCTACCGGTGCGCATGGAGGCATCAATAAGACTTTGGATAGATTACGACGCTTTTACTTTTGGCCTAAAATGAGAACTCAAGTGGTTGAACATATTCAAAAGTGTGAAAAATGTAAAATATCAAAGAGCAGTAACGTGATATCGAAACCACCCTTGGGTCAATTCCGTACCGTAGCCCGACCTTGGCAAAGAATTTTCATAGATTTAATGGGGCCATATCCCCGTTCTACACAGGGAAATACTTATATTTTAGTAATACTGGACCATCTAACAAAGTTCGTATTATTGAAACCATTGCCAACAGCCACCTCTCCAAAAATAATTCAATATGTGAAAAATGAAGTGTTCCTTTTATTTGGTACTCCAGAAGAAATAGTGAGTGATAATGGGTCCCAGTTCACTAGTAAAGCTTTCAAATCGTTGCTAAACGACTTTGCGGTAAACCACACCTTTACTGCCGTTTACTCACCGCAAGCAAATGCCTCGGAAAGGGTTAATCGATCCATTTTAGCAGCTATTCGTGCGTACGTCAACCAGGATCATCGAAATTGGGACGCAAACCTTGGAGAAATAGCGAGTGCATTACGAAATGCTGTCCATCAATCTACCAAATATTCAGCATATTTTTTACTTTTTGGTTATCATATGATTACAAATGGAAAAACCTATAAAATGTTAAAGCACATTAACTGTTTGAACGAGAACGAGTTGGAATTATTGCCATTAAATGATCGATTAAATTTGATACACATACAGGTGCAAGATAATTTAAAATCTGCATATGATAAATATTCCATACCGTACAACCTGCGGACAAGAAATTCTAATTACCTTCCAGGGGAAGAAGTTTTCGTTCGACAACATCACCTTAGCGATTCTTCAAAAAAATTCTGCAGTAAATTTGCACCAAGGTTTTTAAAAGCACGGATAAAACAGAAAATAGGAAACGTAATTTATCAATGTGAAGACTTGTTGGGCAAAAATATTGGCAATTATCATGCCAAAGATATAAAGAAATAATGTCATCTACGATTTCACGTGAACATATAACTCAGTTTTGTAGTCTACTGAAGGGTTCAGTAATCGACAAATCTGCCCTGTAATGTTTTATGTATTTCATTATGGAGGGAAGCATTTCCGTGTTGACTATAATACCGGTTGATCCGATTTTACATTCAACGCGGTATAGATTGTTTGTAGTGCAGTGGACGCTACCGATAATACACTTGATACCAACAAAACAGACAAAACAAAAAAAAAAAAATAATTATTTTGATAAAACAAGAAATGAGAAGGAGGCAGTTATAATTGAGGTAGCAAAGAAGGAAGATTAAAACCAAAAATACAACAACAAAATAAAAAATAAAATAAAGTCACCCAAACACACCAAAAACAATATTGCTGTGAAGTTTGGAGGCGAGTCGACGATAGAAGTCCAGGCAGTGTTAAGTGATAGTGAATTAATAAGTTAAGCGTCCGTGTGAACCCACCATGCCGAAATGAACATACCCGGAAAAGACCTGGACCGACGCGGACGAATCACTACAATATATCATCTCAGAATTCACTATATACTATCAGAAACTGTTAGAATTCGATAAATCTTCTTGAATTTGGTATACCTATCATGTCAGAATTGTATTTGTTATGTCGAAATCGTAAAATATGTACATACATGTATTTAAAAAAACTACAAATCATCATTTTTTTGTTTTAAATTAGTTTTGCCGATTATTTTTAATTTGTTCAATCAAACAAATTATAAGTTTTGCAGTAAAATTTTAAAGGTGTTTGTTATAATATTTTAAAATTTTAAATCACACAATAGTTCGTTTCCAACTATGTACAAACTTGGCTACGTCTTGACGAACTGAAAAGCTCGTGCTTACATCAAGAAAGTAAATCGAGCGACGATAATGCAAAATATGCGAGTTATTTGCAAAAACGTGACTGCAGCTACTTAAACCGGCTGAAAACCTCTTTATCGATTATTTCCTCATTCGTTCAGCTCGAGCCTCGTCGAATTTTTAATCAGACGTGAAAAACTACATCGAAAAAAAAAATGCTTGACCAATTTATTTCTTTTATCCTAATTCTGCTGGACTATTAGTGTAAGCCCAAAAGAACATTTTCTGATAAAATAAATTTGTAACTCAAAATGTCGAAACTTTATCCTATTTTAGACATAAACTATTACTCATTTATAAAACCGCAGGTAATTTTAATTCATAAGAAAGTAAAATAATGGTCTCGATTATGTGTTTAACAGGATTGCTACTTCCAAATTCTTGTGTAGATTATACCCACTATCGATTAATATAAATAAGGGTAGTAGACACAAATACTTGCGAGTTGTTTGCCAATGGAATAAAACTATTATAATAATAATTTTATCGTGCCAGATCAGAAAGGTAAGACTAAATGAAGACTAACCTCCTAGCTTATTTCACAATAAACATTTAAATGTAACCCATTCTAAGGTTGTTAGGATTATTGTTATCTTATAAAAATGAGAAAAATTGTACAAAAGTACAAATCTAGTAAATAAATATTTTAAGCGATTTCAAGACAACTAATCATAATTTTAGAAACACAAATGAGAAATGTATACACAGAAAATACATAAATCTTTTATATATGTAAGCTATTTTAGACAACTAATCATAATTTTAAACAGACAGCTCCGTACCAAAGCATAAATGCACAATTCATCAATTCAAATTCAAGAAACGAGTTTATCGAAAATCGATACGTATGGTAATGGTTCGTTTATGGTTCACAAACTCGGGAAATTCGTTATCTTACATTTAAGCTTCCTTAAAAAAAAATATTAATTTCTTAATATCAAATTTTGTCTTTGTGAGTAAAGAAAAAATGTGCGTTTGTATGTAAGTATGACGAAATTCAATTTTTTGTTTAAACAATAAGCGAGACATGTCACAAAGACAATACACATTTACAATTTAGCAACTAATCTGTGGGATGATCATCATATATACAAATTAATTGTTATTTAACAATAAATTTGTGGTTAAGTGAGTTTGTAGTTTAAAACTCAATCAACATTGTAAAAGCAATACAGATAACCCTTGTATAACACGGTGATTACGTTCCACTCTTCTAAAATTTGATTATGTAATAAGATTTAAATGTTGCAATAATACTCTGATCTTGCGGTTGAATAATTGAAGTCATATTGGGTGGCAAATAAATTATTTCTACGTTTGGATAGAGCTCAACTCTTTTGGTTTTTCGAGTGCGTTATCCAAAATTAATAAAACCTTAATTCTCTACTTGAGGCAAGAAGCAGTTTTGGAACCAATCAGTAAACAATGCAGCTGTAAGCCAGAGGCTTTTTTGTTGGCACGCCAAAAAACGAGTAAACTGGATTTAGCTTTGTGTTTCGTGGTCCGAGGATTCAATACCCGATAAATAACCATTGGTTTGGTGATAAAATCTCCCGATGCATTACTGCATAGAAGTACACGGTTATTCTGGTCTTCGCGACCTTCGCGACAGACTGGGCATTTTTTGAAAAAAACGTCAAATTTGGCATTTTCTTTTACAACAAGCCCGTTTCATCAATAGCGTGTTTTATGAGAAATTTCGACCGTGTTATAGTAAAACCATGTTATGCAAAATAGTGAAACCGTGTAATAAAAGTACCGTGTTATACGAGGGTTACCTGTAGTTTTGAATACTCCTCAGCATTACAAAATAAACTTCAATCTTCTCTCCAATTTTGCTTAGGAAATAAGCTTGACGAGATTACGGTAACTGAGGTGAATTAGTTAAGTTTTAAATTAACCAATTCATAATCTTAAATTTTTTTATTTCCATATCTGAATGCATCCTTGATATTGAAAGCAGCAAATGTTTTTAACGAAACGAGAACAATATAAGAATTTAAGCATTCAAGGTGATTTTTCAATTTTTCGGAGCGATGCACTAATACGATATATGTCATTGAAATGTCATTTAAACGTCAAAGCAAATATGGATTCGACTCGGAGTCACATTAGTGATTTATTGGCGTCTGTCTCAAAGGTGACTCTTGTTCTTAAATTTTAAGAAGCCTCAGAACTGTAGTCCAAACTTACTGTTGGAAGTGTAAACTAGTCTTAATGCCGTTTATGTAGTGCAAGAGGTGGCAGCTCTGTTATATTATTGAAATAAATTTAAGTTCAGTTCTGTTCTGTCAAAACAGACGTTTAGTTGGGCCAATTTGAGCAATTTTTGATTGGCATTTATTTTTTTGTGTATAAGTATATCGAGATGGCTGATGAAGAAAAATTTGTGTTCCAACAATTCGAAGGACGTGAGTTCGACAACTGGTTTTTCAGCCTAAAAATTACTTTGGAGGAAAAAGGGTGTCGAAAAATGGCTGGAAGAATATGCCGCCGCAGCGAAAATTGTAGTCGGTGCCGACGTCGAGAAAATCAACAAGAAGAATCGCATGTGCAAGATGCATATAACTCGATGTGTTGCGGATTCACATTTGAAATATCTGAAGGACCGGCCGACAGCGTTTGCGATGATAAATTCATTGAAAGCAGTTTTTGAAGCAAGTGAGGCGACCGAAATTTGTGTCAAAAAGCGTATGTTAACAATGCGATGCTCAGACTCTGACAACATAATCTCACATTTTCTTGCATTCGACTAATTGATACGTGAATTAAAGGCAAGTCATGATTACGTTACCGAAGCGATATGACATGGTCGTGACAGCATTGGAGACGATCAAACCATCTAAATTGACGATGAAATTGGTGCGTTTGCGCCTGTTGGACGAGGAAAGTAAAACTTCGAGTGGTCGTCCGAATGGTGCTTCAGACAACGTCGCCATGTATGGCAGTGGTGCTTCGAAGCAACTTAAGTGATATTTCGGCAAAAAGCCTGGTCATCGAAGGGACGCATGTCGAACAGCAATTCGAATGCGGGAAACCCAATCAGCAGCGTTAACAAAAGCCAAATGCGAATTGCGCGTCGAATACAGATGCGAATGGAGTGGTATTTGTGGCTAATGCTGATGATTTTGCGCTACAGTGTGGAATGCAAACGACAATACGTTTCATTGTTGAGTCGGGTGCTTCAGAGCCCATGGCGAATGGTAAGTCAATGTTCAGTGAGCTGAGGAATTTAACCGAGCCGGTCGTCATTGATAATGCGAAGAATGGTGCGTCGATCACAGCAATAAAATGTGGTACAATTCTGAGAACTATCACTGTCAATGGCACAGAGCGTCAGTGCACGCTCACGAATGTTTTGTTTATCGAAAATCGAAAATACAATTTGCTATGTGTGAGTCGTTTGGAGAGCGCTGGATACCAAGTAATTTTCGACGATGGTTTGATTCGTATTACAAAGGATAATTTGGATATGGCCGTTGGCACGCGTAATGGAAAGCTGTATGTGTTTGTGTTGAAGCGTGTGCGACATGAAACAGCGAATATTACAACATCATCAAACGAAGGCATTGCTGCAAAAGCATCGAATGGAATGGAATCTACGCAAGTGAAGTCAAAACAAAGCATTCGTCTGTGGCATCGTCGATTAGCACATTTGAATTATGCTGACATTAAGCGTTTGTCGACTTTGATCGATGGAATAGGTGCCATGAACAACGATGCTGAAGCTGTTTGCGAACCGTGTGTTTTCGGAAAGCAATCTCGAAAACCGTGCAACGGGTCAGGCGGAGCACGATCGATGATCAGCGTTTCTTGGTGATATTCATCGACGATTACACTCCAATACAGCGAACCGTACACACCTCAATATAATGGCGTTGCCGAGCGAATGAACAGGACATTGCTGGAGAAGGCACGTTCTATGATCGCTGATTCCAAAATGAGCAAGGATTTTTGGGGCGAGGCCATGTACTGTGCGGCATACATAGCGAATTGTAGTCCGTTACGTGCGATTGTTTTGAATGCGACACCAGTACAGGCAAGAAACCCAATCTGTCAAGGCTTCGTGTTTTTGAATCGCCTGCATATGCGCATGTACCAGACCAATTACGCAAGAAATTGGATATAAAATCATCGAAAATGGTAATGGTCGGCTATGCTGTCATGTTGTGTTTAATGAGTTGCAACCGAATTCTACTTCAGTTTTCTTCGAGGAGTCATTCTTGGACGGTGTTGACAAGGCGGAGAGTTCAGCGAGCAGCGATGCGACGAATGTCGAACGAGATGCCGTTCCATCTGCTGGTGCAGATGCAATCAACGATCAACCATTCAACGTGGCATCGCGACCGCAGCGGAACCGTCAACAACCGAAGCGATATATGACGATTTTGTCGATGCAACAAATCTCAAAATGCATGAGGTGAACGGGTAGGAGAACTTTTAGGCGTTTGCATTGAACTTCGCACTTGGTGCCGTGGCGTACGTTAACAATGTTCTTCAATCATTTGGTGAAATAGCAAAACGAGATGATGCAGCTCAATGGATGGAAGCAGTTCATTATGAAATGGATTCACTCAAGCGAAATAAAACTTTGACTTTGGTCGAACGTCCGCCGAATCGATCAGTTGTTACCTGCAAGTGGGTTTTTTCCCGAAAGTGGGCAAGTTAGCGTCGCACAAGACGCGACTGATAACCCGTGGATTTACCCAGCGTAAGGGACTTTATTTTAACGAAACCTACTCTCCGGTGGCAAGGGTTTTCACAATAAGAGTTATGCTGACTCTTGCTGTCAAGCGTGACATGGAAATACATCAATTGGATTTGAAGACGGCATTCCTCAGCAGAAAACTTGAAGAGGGCATTTATATGGAATAGCCGGATGGATTCGTGCAAGGTGATTTTGTTTGTAAATTGAATAAGTCACTCTACGGATCGAAGCAAGCGTCATGTGTGTGGAATGAACGATTCCATAGTTTCATGCTCGAAAACGGTTTTGTTCGCCCAGAATATGATCATTGCTTATATTCTCGTGACAATGAAGACGAAATGGTATTCCTGCTGTTATACATAGACGATCTGATTATATTGAGCGAAAACATCGAGGAAACGATCAAGATCAAACAGCTGGCGTTAAAGGAATTCGAAATGCGTGACATGGGTGAAACAAAGAGTTCTCGAAATCTATATCGAACGTGACCGGAGCCGTGGGATTTTGAGAATTAACCAACGCGGATATCTAGAGGACGTATTACAACGATTTGGAATGGCCGATTGTAAACCGAGTATGCCTCCAATGGAATGCCAACTGAAATTAGAAAAGAAGGCTGTAGCTGAACTGACGACTAAACCGTACCGCGAATTAATCGGATGCTTGATCGGAGGCTTGTACGACTCGTCCAGTCTTATCAGCAGCATCAGAGGAGCAATTGACCTGAAACTGGAATATCGAAACGACTGATTGGGCCGGCGATATGAATGATAGAAATTTGGTTTCTGGCAATGTGATGAAAGTGTTTGGCGCAAAGCAGACTTGTCTTTCTTTGTCATCCACCGAAGCTGAATATGTCTCACTGTGCTTGGCTACATGTGAAATTATGTGGCTGCGTGGATTATTGGTGGAAATTGGAGAACCTCCCGAAGAACCAATAATATTGCACGAAGAAAATCAAGGTGCGATTGTGATCTCATCTCAGGAAAAAGAAATGCAGCGTACAAAGCACATTGATGTTAAGTTCAACTTTGTTCGTGATTTAATAGCCAAAAGTATCATCGAACAACTAGCTGACATCATGACTAAAGACTACCAAAGGCGACATTTGAATATTTGCGAAATCGACTAAACTTAATTCGGATGGAATAATTATTTTCTTTGTATTGATCTAATTTGTTTAATTTGTATTCTTGATTTATGTGAACTCGACTTGATATTTGCAATTGCCGATCGAACTTGGATTATTATCGATAGGAATTGAGGCGGAGTGTTGGAAGTGTAAGCTAGTCTTAATGACTTTTACGTAGTGAGAGGTAGCAGCTCTGTTATGTTATTGAAATAAAGTTAAGCTCACTTCTTGTTTTAACTTATTCCGTTTTGCTTCTGCTGCGAAGTATTTAAGACTTACTTCAATCTTCATGCGAACAATATTATAAACTTCTCTGGTCGATCGAAAAATCGATCGATTACGAATGCTATTGGTAAGCAGTTTACTTTAAAGACACCGATTGAAATTTGGACTGGTCGAAAACCAAATTTATCTCATCCACGCGTGTTTGGTTCAGAATGTTACAATCATACACCATCGAGAAACATCGACCGAAGTTTGAAGCGAAAGCAACAAAGTGTTTGATGCTGTGATATGGATCGTCCATTGGTATTGACTTTGGGATACGGAGAAGAATAAATTAGTAATGGGACGGCATGTGACATTCAACGAGTCCTCTATATTTAAACAAATAAATTTGATCGAAGTATCAGATTCAGAGGTGGCATCGAATAAAATGAATTGTGACGATTGTGATCTGTTGATTCAATGAGTGAAGATACATTGACTAATGGTGTTTTGAATAACAGCGAGTATGGAACAGCTGATGATGGTAAAAATATCCACGACACGAATTAGATGGTGCCGGTAACCATAATGCAACGAACCACGGTGCGAACACCGATCGCACCGGTGACAACAGTGATAATCTCAACAGTGCTAATATGGATTGCATTGCTAACAACAATCAAGAAAGAGATATTCGACGAAGAAGCGAGCGTACTCGTCGTACACCGGATAAATATGGTTATTGGGCAACGATGACGGAAACGGCTCAGTTTGAATTATCAGCTGAATAATTTGTCGAGGATGATCCAATGACTATCGATGAAGCAAAGAGTTGTGATGATTGGAAAAATTGGAATGAAGCCATTCAAAGTGAATACAAGTCTTGGGACGGTTTGTAATGTACAGGGACGTCGAGCGATCACAAATAAGTGGGTCTTCAAGCTAAAACGGAAAGCTGACGGACAAATCGATAAGTACAAGGCTCGATTGGTTGCGCGTGGTTTCACGCAGAAATTTGAATTCGACTTTGGATTCGTGGCTAAATTGGTGACATTGAAGATTTTACTAGCAGTAGCGAATCAAAAGGATCAGAATAAAGAATCAGATAAATATAAAAAGTACATTTTTGAATGGAGAGCTCACCGAAGACATTTGCATGGAACTGCCGGATGATTTTAAGCAAGTGAATAAGGTGTGCAAACTCAATAAGGCATTTTATGGTTTAAAACAAGCATCACGCGCATGGAACGGGAAGTTCAATGAATTCATAACTCGAATTGGATTCAAACAGTGTGATTCAGATGCGTGTTTGTACGTGAAAGTGTAGAATGGAATGTCAATCTACAGTTTGCTGTATGTCGACGACATTTTGATATTTTGCAGCGAAATGAAGATGATCAACACTGTAAAGCAATTATTGTCCAAAGAATTTGAAATGACTGATATGGGTAAAGCGAGCACATATATTTGGAAAAGGTTTTGCAAAAATTCAATATGCAAGACTGCAAACCAAAGTCAACGCCAATGGAGAAAAGTTTACATTTGGAGCCAGGTAATGAAAACATTTGCTCGAAGCAACCATATCGAGAGCTAATTGGTTGTTTAATTTATACCACAGTAACAGATTTGTGCCACAGATTTGTGTGCTGCAACAGGATACCTCAGTCGTTTTCAAAGTTGTTTCGATTAAAATCATTTTAATCATGCGAAACACATTTTGCGATATATTCGTGGAACACTAATCTTAAAGTAGCAGCAGAAACATTGATTGGATTCAGTGATTCGGATTGGGGTGGAGACAAAAATGATGGAAAATCTACATCACTTAATTCAATCTTCATGCGAGCTATATTATAAACTTCTGATTTTTTAATTACACAACAACCGTTAAAATCACAAATAAAAACATTGCCATCTTTGGAGTCACAAGTCATGCATGTCATACAATTTCTAGATTGTTTACAATAGAAAGGAAAATCGAATTGTCATGAAAACGGTAAAAGTAACTCAAAAGACAATATAAACATATTTATACGTAAGACTTCAAAGATGTTGTTAACCTTATATAGAAAACATAAATTAGTCAAAACTCACAAAGTTTTGAAGATGAAAAACCTAGGCTTAAAAATAGGCTTATGTTCCGGTTCATGACTTCCAAATTTTACCGCTACTTAATATACATCGCAAAATTCTCGTCTGATTTTTCACATTTTAAAAGAAAAATGAAATTCGTGTTATTTCAAAAATTGGCAGAATGCCTAAAACCTAAATCGACACCAAAGAAAATATTGCAGATTATAATTTAGACTATTCCAATGTTTTCATCGATTTCCTTCCAACATACAGTGCAGCATACATAAATAGAAAGACTTGGAGAAAATACCAACCAACACATACAGTAGAAATGTTTATATTAATCGTAATTGAGGTAACACAAGATAAGAGATAAACCTTATATTTTCGATTACATAATTTTCCAAAATATGTACTATTTTTATTTTACTTCCGGTATCTTATAAGAAAATTTTTTAAAACGTTAAACTGTACAATGAAAAATATGATGGTGTGATGATCGTCATCATAATATACAAGATATTTTTAAATGAGTCACCATATTACACCACATTCTCGGGTTTGTATTTGTGTGTGGGAAATGTTGCTAATACATCAATACAGTATTATTTTTCCCATTGTACTTTTCTTTTTTTGACATGAAAATGTATTTTTAAATGGAAAAAAGAAAATGGTGGAAACTTTATTTTTTATTTTATTCTTTTGGACTATGAATAAGTACCTACGTACCTATATATATAAATAATTTATAATTGAGACAATAAGACGCCGGTATAGTAAAATTTTGCATAAGTTCATATTTTAATTTGGAATGAAATTTTTGTAGATAATGATATACGAGATATAATTATAAGGAAAAACTTACCCCAATTGATAAACAATTTTCTTCGGCATTTTGTGGAAATTTTACAACAAATTTTGAACCAGCTTTTTCTTCACTATCATTTAATGGTCGAAATCGACAAACTACTTTAATGCTATCCTCAGCTGGTATTTCTCTTTCACCAGCACCACCACCCGACATGATTTTTATTTTTTTTTTTTAACTTATTTTATATTTCATATAAAAAAATCACAAATCTTTTTCTTTTTTCAAATATAGCTACGTAATTTTTTTTTATAAATATATTTATTGATTTTTTTTGGTTTAAATAAAAAAAAAAACTTAAAATCAAACACAAAACACAATTTTTTTTTATACAAGAAAAAAACAGAACTTTTGGAACTTAAAACCGTGCATATGAAAAATGCAAAAAAAAAAAAACACAAAAAAATACTTAAATAAAAATATAATTTTAATTTATTTATTGCAAATTTATTCCTTGTATTCAATAGGTAATTTTTTAATATAATTGCGGTATTTTCTATTTGTAATTAATCCTTTTTTACAAATTATTTTTGATTTAAAAACACAAAAAATGACAGCCTGAAAAATTCAATGGTCTGCCATCTTTGTTAAAAGACGAATGAGAAAAAAATCGGTTGGATTCGAGCGAGGTAACAAAAAAAAAGTGAAAGAGACGAATGTATATTATTTTCGGCAAGTTGGGGATTTGCGGTTAGAAAATAAACCGAAAATTTAGAAGGGTTGAACAAATGTGTTAAATTTGTTATATGTAAACATGAGGGAATTAATTAAAGCTACCCCTGTAGCTGTGGTGTAGATCGACGAGGGGTCAACTCAACACAATTCCACAGTTTCATGCAGTTCTGGGAAAGATGACCCTACGATTTTCCAAATGAAGTTCCTTAATTAAAAATAGTAAATTAGATTTATTACAAAAACTAAATTATACATATTTGGACGGCAACATATCAATCTTTGTGTTTACAATTTTCATCGCTTATAAAACTAGCTTGAGCTTTTCTGTAAATCTTACATTATTAAACTACATAAATGTTTTGATTATTAATTAGTAAATTTAAAACTATAATTGAGAGAATAATAATTGAGTTTCAATCATTTGTACGATAATTTAAAAAAAAATTAAAAATTGAGATTCTCTTTAATACTTTTTAATAAGGCATTAGAAGTTCTATATTCCTCGCTTGAAGTCTGACAAATATTTGATACATAGAAAACACGCAGAACCAACAATAAATCTGAAAAGGAAATAAATAAATTAGAGATTGATCAGAGAATGAAGTATACTAGAAAAACTTACATTGTATGCATTCCAAATCCAGTTAACAAATGCAGCAAACGTAGCATCTAGCTGTAATGTGTATAATATAATTTAAGAGACCCCGCAATACAGATTTTACAATGTAAATACTTACATAAATATAATATCCGTAGATTAACCAAATACTGAATAAGAACTGTATAATATTTAGAAAACCGGCAAGCACTAGCCACGGAAGTAACCATCCTCTAGTCGATGATCGAATTGCAAAGTAAATGAGATACGAAGCAATGATCAATAAAACCAAGTAAATTATATAAATTCGCCCCCAAACTTGCATCGTATTACGGATATCAGTCTCAAATAATGGCGAATAAAGTTGCATTGATTCCCCGCCATTTAACATGTAAATGATCAATGTGATGAGAATACATGCCACTGCTACAGTATAGCCAGCGACACAATAACATCCCGTTTTCATTGAATTGGTCCAAATGCACGGTGACCAACATGAATTTAGAACAACCATATTTTTGTTTGTTTATTGAGAAGTTGTACACTTTAAAATAAGTCTGCAAATTAAAAATAAATTAATAAGCGCTTCTTCAAAATGACACGCCCCGTTATAAAATTTCTTGAGATGTGCACACTAAATTTGTTATTGATATTAAATTGGACTTGTAGATTGTTTTATAAACTTACATTTTAATAATTTATTTAATTTTATAGAAATTTTACATACAAATTATTTAGAAAACATAAAAAACAAATAAAATAAAAATATAGCAAACAATTCACGTAAACATGGAATGACGTTGAATGAATTGTAACAGTAGAGTTTGACTATAGGCAACTATTGTGAATTGTATGAAATGAATTTTGAGCGGTTTGTGTTTTGGCTAATCACCGTGTACGCTAGTCTTTATTCCAAAAGTGACAGCTACATTTTGTTGACTCACATACAAAATTATTTTAAAATGTTTTTATAAATACAAAATAAAATTTGCTTCGAATATATAAATATTAACAACTTAAAATTATTTGATATTAAAAAGTGATAATAAAATTATTAGATCCACATAATATAAAATGACTGTAGCAGAATTTTTTGGATGCGCATTTTTGGCATTTGGTGCCCCCTTGGCAATGTTTATATTTACAATAGCACACGATCCAATGCGAATAATTATCTTAATTGCTGCGGCATTTTTTTGGCTTCTCAGTTTATTAGTTTCATCGATATTTTGGATTGCAGTTGTTCCATTACAAGATGTTCTAGCTTTTGGATTAATATTTTCAGTCATATTTCAAGTAGGTGTTTCCATCATACACGCCCATATTGATCAATTTATTTCATTTTTTACTGTATTTACAGGAAATATTTCGTTTTCTTATTTACAAAATTTTACGGAAAACTGAAAGAAGTTTACAAGAAATAGCTGACAGTGTTAATGTAACAGAAAATAAATTAACCTTAGCCTATGTATCGGGACTGGGTTTTGGAATAATAAGCGGTGCATTCGCTTTAATTAATGTATTGGCAGATGCTGTGGGTCCGGCGACTATGGGATTAAAAGGTGGATCAGAAATATTCTTTATTACAAGTGCAGCACAAACACTTTGCATGATTTTATTGCACACATTTTGGAGTGTTATCTTCTTTCATGCCTGCGACAATCGTAAATTAGTAAATGCTGCATTTGTTGTTGTTAGCCATTTGCTCGTCTCATCATTAACGCTATTAAATCGTAACGAATATTATTTCGCCAGTTTATTTCCAACTTACGTTATTACCCTAATTACAAGTTTTATAGCATTAAAAGTTGCAGGTGGATCGTGTTTATCGTTAAAGAAATTCATTACATGCCAATAACAATGTATTAATAAATTAAAATTCGTTTTATAATCAAATTTGATGTGTTTTTAAAAATATCTGCTACAAAGCTATTTGGGGCAAAGCCTATTAATTTCCACACAATAATTTAAATTGTATTTAAATAAATTTAAAAGAAAGTTTGAAGACTTTTACTTTATAAATAGTACTAATTACATATTAACAAAACTATTGTCCTATTACATTAATAAATTTTGTCGATTAATTTAAAATTAGAGATATTCGTAACTTACAAATGTCAAATAGTTACAAGATATCAAATAAACATTTATACGGTTTTTACAGTAAAGGAATCAATAGTTTGTGAAACTTTTCGTTGGATGGCGGTTGTTACTGAATTTTTTAGATTTCAAAAATTAGGGATTTTATCATTTAATTTTTATTTTATAAATAAAACCATTAAAAAAACATAAAACAAATAAAATAATTTATACAATTAACAATAAACTTTTTCTCTAACATAAGATAATTTTATATGACAGCATTTGGTTTATAAAAATAAACATTCTCTATTTCGTTTGTATGTATTTTTGAATTGTTATATAAGAAGGAAGAAGTTTCTGTCTTCTTGTTGAGATCATCATCCTCTACTAATATTTTAAAAACGGAAAAGCATTTTCTAATTGTGATTTCGTTGTACATGATGAGACTTCCGACAATATTGTCATTAGATGTCTTAAATACACTTGTAGTCGTTGACGACGCTGTTCAACAAAATAGGCATCCTGAAAAGTAAAATAACAAGTCTGTACCTACCTAGTTCCCAGTTCAAATTTGTTAGCGCAGACTTACCATATTGCCGAATTTTTTTTTCGGCGGAAAATCTAACGTTTTAACAAGAATATTATCCTTTTGGTATTTCCTATGTAGCCGATAGAATTCACTATATCGTCGTAGCACCGTCCATTCATCACCTCCATGTGTTGGAATTATATGAATTTCATAAGCGTAATATTTTTTTGTACTCGATTTTTGCAACACCACTTTTGGAACACTAACTGTAAAATAATTTATATTGCGTGACGATGAATTATTTATACTTCGTAAACGATGATTTTCTCTGTGGAGTATGGAATTATTAAAAATTTGTATTAACCTATATTGTAACGAATTCCTTACAAACTTAATTCGGCAACACGACCTTCTAGCCAAGCGCATCGTTCTTCCAGTTCGGACAATTTAAATTTAAGCTGGGCGACATCATTTTCTGAGAGCCCCGAACTAGTAGAACCGCGTAACGAACTATTCTGCGATGGAAGTGACGAGTTTATACTATCTTCAGATGCTTCTTCCACAACACCAGAATCACTTGGCGGAGTAAGCATGCTACCACTATCATTGAGGTGTTCTGTTTCAGGGTATAAAAACATGTGTATAGAACTAGGCGTTTCCGGATTTCCGCTAACCGAAATTGATTCAATATTTTCTACATCACTGATTGTCACATGTTTTTCGATTGGTTCAATTTTTGGTTTAACACGGCTGGTAACTTCTTTTTCTTCATATTTTAGGCATAAACTAGAAAGAGATTTGGGTGCCGAGCCACAAATCAAACCAGAATTTGATGATCCGGTCGAATTATTATCACCAAATGAAATTATTTGTCGCTTAATAGCGGCCACTTTTTTAATAGGTTTTACAGGAACTGGAGCATCGATCACAGGTTCTGGTCTTATATTTTTTATCTTTGGCGGAGCATTTAATTCGGTTGAATCTACAGTGATCGCAAATAGTATGGAACTAAGTCCAGCAGCCATGGATGGCAATAAATTAGAAACTTCTGGATCACGAACAATTGCGTAACTTTCATAGTGTTTATCCAAATCGGCGTCACCCAGCCAAATGAGAACATATCGTTCAAGAGCACGCTCATTTAGAGCGGCACGGATTAATGCTCGACCTTTTCCTCGATCCGTCCATACAAGGCGTAATGTTTGGAATCGTTCTTTTTCGTGTGTAGTTAAATGTTGATAAGCAAATTCCCAGAATGTTGGCGGTTCGATTATATTTCCCGAAACTAGGTCTGCTACATTTTTTAGCATAGATATATTTGATCGTAAACCATGAGACAATGTTGCTTCCCAGCATTCGCATAGTTGTTTTATTCTGCAAATAAACAAAAAAAATTTGGTTCTTTGTATTGCTTGATGAATGGATGCGAGACATCCTTGAATTATATAAATATTGCATCGTAATATCAGAAATTTAGGCAAGGGGTAAAAATTAGAAAATGTCCACCCACTTTTGATCAGTTTCAGTCGCCAGTTCGGTCTTTCCACCATACCGCGTCTGGCACTCCTTCACAATAAGCATCAAATCATTAAAAATAATTTTTTTATCTGTATCATTTAATTTTGATGTTAACATAATATAAAACTGGCAAATATGTATGTAATTAAATTAACTTATTAAAAATTAAAACATTTTTTATTGAATTTTTTTCCCCCTTTCATAAACAAAATACAAGCAATGAACTTTTATTATTGTATCGTGCAACCAATATTTATTTATTATAAACACAATAAATTATTTATTTATATTTATCAATTTTATATATTTATCAAAATTTGGTAAAGTACAAAAAACGTCAAAAATTGACAAATGGTCTGTCATCCGAATTGTTTCGAGCATCATTTTATACTCTCATCTCCCTCTAATCATAAATGTTTTTGTTTTGAACGGAGCAGCATAGTTCACAATAATCAATAATTTAAAAGTTACTGTGTTAATTAATTGAAATAATTTTTAGATTTTATTAAATTTTTAATGATTTTAGCTACAAATTAAATGAATGTATATTTTTAAAATGGAAAACAAATAAGTATTTATCGCAATACTTTAAGAATTACGAATTCCAAGAGCTTGCTCCAATTCAGCTCGCTTTTGGTTAACCTTTGTATAGAAATAACGTGATACAGCTTCTTGAGTCCAAGGCTGATAATAAAATTCAGCACGACGTTCCTCCTCGGGATTACCAACAACATCGGTCATCGTCTAAAATAATATGAATAAAATAATGAATGATTGTTCTAAATCTACACTATAGCGTAATCATACCTTAAGATCCCGAGTCTGGCTTACAATCCACTTATGAATAAATGTTTGTGGATCTTTAGCGAAACTAAGAAAGAACTCCCTATTAGTCTTTAACTGATTAATAGTTTCAACAGTTTCATGTATTTTTGAATCCAATCCTTGTATTTCCTGTTGGCTTGCAGTACTCAATAAAAAGTTATTCATTTGATTCTTGAGCGTATCATCCACCTCAACGTCAATATCATAGCAAGCTGTTTGCTTACTTTCGGTTCCACCTTCAACCGAAATAATGTGATTAATCACAATGGGATCGGGTGCATGAAGCAATGGATTCAATCTCTGCGGTATTTCAGCAAATTTCATTCTTGGACAAGAAAATATTTGCTCCAAATACTTGTCACAATTAATGTATTCCCTTTCATGAGCATCTTGTAATTTATGAGTTTTAATATACTGCCACAAGGCTGATATAATGACGGGTCGAGTTTGTGTATGGACACCCAATAATCTCGCTAATCTAGGATCTAATTTGAATTGAAGCGGCTGATAGTCGAGTAGCAAAAGAATTGTGCAACGAACATTTCGATCACCAGGACGTTTTACTTGAAATCCGTCTGTTTCTTGTGTCGTGAGCGTACGATGCCACTCAACTAAATGATTATCCGGGCCATACAACTCTTTATCTAATTCGATAACCAGTGATTTGAAGAAACTCGAAAATTTTCGTTTAATCTTGTTCGGATCATTTTTATTGTCTTCGAGGAGACGACCTTCGACTCGTAATTCCCATGAGGCAACAGCACCATCGGCACCTTCACCTGTACCTTCAGACGTCTCTTTTAGAGGATAAAAAGTATTCGAAATGAATATACGGAGCTTGCGTTTCTGTTTCATTGGTCTTTTTAGGGCCTCCTGAATATCTAATCGTTTACGCATTATGGTAGCATCCAGTTTTCGTTCAAATGCTAGTAGATCCATATAAGCCTGAGATTCGGGTACTAAATCACGCACTTTCTGAGGTAAAATTTTATCGGCCAATTTCTTCTTTTTCTTCACTGCTGCATACTCATTTTTTGATTGGGATGGATTCATCTGGCTGCGACTATCCTGCGGACGTTTACTACCAGGAGTTGATGGTAAACTGCTGCCGCCACGCATGTTACTGCTTTGAAACGTTGATTGGGTTGGTCTTGGCATGCCTGATTGACCGATTTGTCCTGGTGGTGGCCCTGATGGCATTTGAGGTGGTGGGGTAAATCCCCGCTGCTAAAAATATATAATAAATCAATATATATTTGTAATATTCGCAATAAAAAGAGAAATACTACCGGGAAATTAGGTGAACTGCCGTAAGGGCGCATGCCAGCATTCTGGGCTGGTTGTTGGTATCGTGCCTGAGGTGGGCCACCCGGTGTTCCGGCAACGTTAACATTAGCTGGCGGAAATCTTTGTGACATGTTTCGTTATTCTCTTAATTACTACACAAATAACTTTTCACTTCATGAAATATTTTTTTTTGGAACAATAAATGTGAAATGTATACGACGCCGAAAATAAAAAAATTGTTTTCACAAACTTTGACACTAGAGGTAGCCATAAAAAGATGGCGAATCATTAGTACACCGTGAAGTATGTATCGAGTTTAGTAAATCTACAGAGGTGCCATCTCTTAATAAAAATTGAAACAAAAATTTAAATCGCAAAATTGACGAAAAGTATAGAATGCGACACCTATCGAAAATATAATAAACCAGAATATCCATGACACTTTCAATATGAAACTTTGGAAAGTTTTTTGTTTTATTTAAAATAATTTTATTTATTTATTTTATGCAATTACAATCTAGTTTCCTGGACTAATGAGCAATTTTTTTTCTGACTTAATTTACTAACTTAATATTAATCTAAGGCTTCTTCCCATTGGCGTTCCATATAGTCTGGTAAATTGAAGTAAACCAAGGTGCATCAACGATGTTCCTTAATACCTTTTTATGAAATCTTTGAACTTTTGCGAAGTTCGAGAGCTATCAACAGGGCGATCAAGAATTAATAACTCGCGAAGAGTTAGAGACGTTTCATCCGTATCTCACTGAGCGAAAACAGGTGCAGCAGGCATACGATCGATTCAACGAGGTGTGCAGAGAGTTTCTTGTGCCCCCCTCAATAAATCCACCAAAGAGTAAAGGTAAAACGGGCAGCAAGAAAGATCCGTCATCAAGTTCCACCTCCGACAACGTTATGAATTTTGGCGAGTTGAGCACTACCCAATCAACAACATCTGCAAGCAGCAATGAGACGATGGTGAGCAAATCCATAACCAGCCAGAGCAAGGATAATGTGCCACCTTTATCCAGAGATCCAAGGAAAGATGACGCAAACCCAGCTCTTCTTCATGAGCAAGACATTAACATGCGTCTTCTATACCGAAGACTGGAGTCCATCGAACGAGCATGGGATGCCGGCAATTATTCCCTGAACTACGCCACGATGAAGATCGAACAGATCAATAAAGACTTAACGGTGATTGATCAACAACATCGGACTATCCTCATAAACATCGAGGAATCGATACGGATCCATCAAGCAGCAGGCTGAATCCACATTACTCAAATTACATCAACTGCTGAGTAACGGCCATCCAAACTCCGTGGCATCCACCAACATGCGACTTTCTCGAATGGAAGTTCCCGTTTTCTACGGCGAATATGAGAAATGGCCGCCATTTAAGGACATATTCAATAAGGTCATACATCAAAGCACACTATCAAAAACCGAGAAGATGTGTGGTATTTGAAATCACATGTGCAAAAATGTGGAAGCGAATATGAACCGATTTTGGGAATTAGAAGAAACCAAGAGCAATAACATTGTGGAATCTCCTGAAGACATCATTTGCCAAACCATATTTCAAGCGACCACCAAACGAGTTCCAGATGGACGATATGTGGTACGACTACCATTCAAGGAAAATCAATTGGATCAACTAGGGTGTTCCAAGCAACGAGCATTACAACGTTTTCTACAGCTCGAGAAGAAATTTACCCTATCATGCCATAGTAAAGACAACACGAGTGGTTTTTGACGCTTCTATGAAAACATTGACGGGCAACAGCCTGAATGACACAGTGTACATTGGGCCTCCATTGCAAAACGATTTATGGGCCATACTATTAAAATGGATAAAACATCGAATTGTTTTTTCCGCGCATATCGAGAAAATGTATCGGAAAATTAAGATACATGAAGAACATCAACCATATCAAACAATCTTGTGGAGAGAAAGTAAATATTATCGTTTTCAAGAGTATCAATTAACAATGGTTACATATGGGACATACCTCGCCATTCGCACTCTGAATCAATTGGCTAACGATGAAATCAATAATCATGCCGAAGCCAGTCACATTATCAAAAATGATTTCTATGTGGACGATGTTCTAACCGGTGCAGATTCGGTAGAGGAGGCTCAACATTTGCAATCTCAATTAATTCAACTACTTCGTATAAAGAAGTTCCTCATAGGCAACCTCACCTTTATGGATGAACAGTCAGTTAAAACCTTGGGAATACATTATAGCCCGACAAAAGACGATTTTGTATTTCACGTGAATTTACCACCCAACAACGGCGGACTTACAAAACGTCAATTTCTGTCCGAAATGTCAAGGATTTTTGATCCAGTTTGCGGACAAATGGGATTAGATGAAATTAGAGCTGAAAGCTACTCAACTCATTTGTATACCTCGATATATTCATTACAACAAAGACAACCGTGTTGAACTCCATGGGTTCTGTGATGCCTCAGAACAGGCATATGCGGCTGTAGTCTACTGTAGAACCATAACCAACGTCCAAATAGCGGTGCGTCTAGAAGCAGCAAAATCGAAGGTCGCCCTCCTAAAAGCAAAGTTAACAATCCCTCATTTAGAACTATGCGGCGCAGTCCTGCTAAGCCGACTAATTTAACAAGTGATAAAGGTGCTAGACGTGGATATAAGTACCGTGACCTTGTGGTCTGATTCAATGATCACTTTAGCATGGATACGAAAACCGGCATCAACCTGGAAGTCATTTGTGGCAAATCGAGTAACAGAGATCCAGACCAACACAAGTATACACTCATGGAAACATGTCCGATCCGAAGATAACCCAGCTGATTGTGCATCTCGTGGCGTGACATCGAAAAAATTAACATCCAAGGACAGCTGGTGGACCGGGCCAATCTTTTTGATGAATATAGAAACAAACCATGAAGAAGCATTCTTCGAAACATCGGAGGAAAAGAAAACAACGGTCGGAACACATGTCCAAAACTTAATCAACCGCCAGTCGTCTCTCAAACGCCTCATACGAGTAACGATCGCCCATATGTACAGCGACAACGAGACCAACTTTATAGTTGCCATGAGTAAACTATTAGAGCCAATAAATTGGCACTTTATCCCACCATCAGCACCACATTTGAGCTCACCTATGAGGAAATGAGCACCTATTATACCAAATAGAAGCATGTCTAAATTCCAGGCCATTGTGTCCATTAAACGAGGATCCGGAATCACTGCAGGTACTAACACCAGGGCATTTTTTAATTGGGAATGCGCTAGGGGCCCCACCGCAAAAAGAGTGTTTAGGACAAAACAGAAATCTCGTGTCGCGATGGAAGGTAGTATACAGAACATGCGAACTCACTTCTGGCAGAAGTGGGTGTCAGAGTATTTACATCGCCTACAACAACGTCCGAAATGGCATCAAGAGAGGATAAACTTAGAACAAGGGAACATCGTTTTAATCCGAGACGAGCTGCAACCACCCACTAAATGGAAATTAGGGAGAGTCATCGAATAACATCCAGGGAATGATGTGGGCTCACACGCGTCGCAACGTTAAAAACCGCCGATAATCCTAGCATCAAGAGACCAATCACCAAGTTGTCACCATTACCAATACTGAAACCAATTTTAGACTAGGGTAAGGATCAGATAGATGCTTCTCCAACACCGCATCGAAGGCAACAGCCGAGTCGACAAGTAAAAGAATTAAAGGAGCTCAGCGATGCGACTGATACTTTTGATCATCGGAATAGTACAAATGCTCTTCACCCCGGTTTCAAACGCTAACCACAATAGAGCCGCTGCCATCCGATGCAGGAATCTATTTTCAAAATATCGGAACTGTCAATTTAATGGCATTGCGATGGAAACTCATCATAAATTACAATTTAACCGGTTATTGGGAAGACATCAGATCGCTAGAACATTATATAAAGTATTTAGATGAGGTCTGTCAAAAGGGATGGCAAGCAGATAACCGCCTGAAAATGTGTGATGTCATCTCACAACAACTGAATGAACACATGCAGAAAATTACCTCACAAAATAGCCTTCTCACATCAACCAACAAAGAGCACATACGAAGAAAGCGGGACATTAGCAATACGATAGGATATATATTGGGGGACGCGTTTGGCATTATGAATCAAAGAGATGCTTCACACATAGAACTACAGCTTGAGAAGGCAGAAACTAATGAAGAACATTTATTAGAACTCATCAAGAACCAAAGAAAGAAAAGAATTCGCGAGAAAAGAATCGCCAGTGAAGCTGCAGACAGTGATCATTATAACAGAGTACAGACTCTCACAACTTTCACGATCCAAATAATGTTGGTCATGAGGCGGATAGAGCAGAGAATCATTCTCGACGTCATCCTTAGCTCTCATCAAGGCCATTTTCATCCAGCCCTATTGACCCCACAACAATTAAAGGAGGAGATCATCCGCATTCAAGAGTACGTTCCAGCAACGATGCAAATCCCGGAGGGAGATAATAATAACGAGCTGGGACACATTTACAAAATGTTAACGGTTCACACCAGAGTGACAGCAAACAACATTATATTTCTTTTATAAAGATACCATTAGCATACACACACGTTTACCAATTATTCAACATAATTCCCATCTCCACAATAGGTGACGGGCAACTGCACAGCATAGTACCTACAACGGAACTGCTGATGAGTGATGATCGACTTACTCCGCGAACATTTTGCTAGTTTAACGAGTCGAGATCTACAACGATGCATCGAATTAAAACACAATGATTATTTGTGTGATATTTCACCTATTTATACCACACAATCTCAACAGTCAAAATGTGAAGTAAATCTGTTGAAGCACGTGAGCCGGAATCGAGCAAACTGCACTATATTCACATATATTCGACATTCACAGTGAGCAAACCTTAAACCATCAACCTAATCTGTAATCGTGAGGTAAACACGATGGTTCTAGACAAATCAGGAATGATAACGTTAGATCCGAAGTGTATCTTAAAACATGACGAGATCCAGTTAACAGCCATTGAGGAAAGATCACACCGGACCAACACTTCAATAATCAAGTTAATTCACTATGGCGAGGAAAAACCATCAACACCCCAATTACCTATCCCAACGATTGTCCAGCTACATCCCAAGAGTAGCCAGGGTGCTGCCAAACCGATACGGTGGCGGTACCTGTGGCCAAGATCACTGGGGTGGCGGCCCTCTCAAAGAGACAGGCGAAGAGAAGGCGGGGTAAGGAGCTGAAGGCGTCGATGGTTGTACGGGGGACGGCCCCGCAAGGGGACCCTCCGCGCAGACAGCTGGCGAATCCTGGAGGCTCCCAGGTATCGGAGGGCGGTAGTAGGGAGGTGGAGGGCACTGGTCGGCCACCTACCGACAGTATTGGCCTGATGGGTAACGAAGGTGTGATGAAGGAGGCTGATCCAGGCCTCCTGAAGCAGAAATATTCTGATGGCAAACATCGCCTGTCTTCGGACGTCCTTTGTCGGAGGTTTATCTGCCAAAATATTGGCATGGCTCTAATCCAGGAGCCATGGGTAACAGGTAACCAAATTAGAGGGATACCAAAGCAAGTGGGTAAGTTGATTTATCATAACGGAACTGAGAGTCCGAGAGTGGCCATTCTGGCCAGTTCGCAAATTAATTTTATTCCCATTTCAGAGTTCATCTCCAGGGACTTGGTCGCAGTTATGGTGGAGGTTCTGGTGGTAAGAGGCAAACAGGAGGCTATAATGGCCTCCGCCTACTTTCCTGGAGACTCAGATATGATACCTCCACTCGAAGTCAGGCGGCTTATAGCTCATTGCAAGCGCAATGGGCTGGCTTACCTGATAGAATGTGATGCGAATGCCCACCATACGGTGTGGGGCAGCACGAATATCAATAATAGGGGTGAGTACCTTTCTGAGTATTTAATAATTGTCAATAGGGGAAGGAAACCTACTTTCATAAATGCGATTAGGCAGGAGGTCCTAGATTTGACCCTCGCTAGTCCGCATTTTAGCCATTTAGTTAAAAATTGGCATGTGTCTGAAGAGGCCTCCTTATCGGATCACTTGCACATCAGATTTGATTTGGCGGCCGAGACCATGCAGCGGCAGGAGATTAGAATTCCGAAACTGACCGGTTGGGACTCTTATAGAATTTCACTTGAATCAGGAATGCCCTCAGTTATGGGGAACATAGAGTCTTCAGAGGGATTGGAATTCTATTCAAACCAGCTGCATAATTCTATACACTTGGCTTACGAGAACAGCTGCCCGGTTAAGATGGTCCCTTGGTGGAACGGGACGCTGAATGGGGCGAGTATAGGATGGCCTTAACGGAATATAATCTCGAATTAAGAAAGTCCAAAAGGGCTACCTGGAGAAACTTCTGTGAGGGAATCAATGAATTGCCCTCTGTAGCTCGTCTATAGAAAGTCCTTTCCAGGGATCACTCAAATGGTTTAGGGCTTCTTCAGAAGCAAAACGGAAGTTTCACTGAAAACCGGAAGGAAACATTGGAGTTTCTATTAGGTACCCACTTTCCGGATTCAGTAGTGTTAGGAGCCCAAGAGGACCCGAATGACCCTTCAAGTGAGGTAGCCTATGCACCTCACAGTAGGATCTGGAGTCTCTCTGGGAAAATGTTCACACCCAGCAAGGTGAGATGGGCTATTAGATCTTTGAAACCTTTCAAATCCGCTGGAGGGGATGGTATTTTTCCTGCTTTACTCCAAAAAGGTATTGAGGAAATACTCCCCAGCTTGATCCAGATGTTTCGGGCAAGTTATGCTTTTAACTATATTCCGAAGCTATGGAGGAAAGTAAATGTGGTCTTTATACCAAAGAGAGGGGATCGTCTAGACACCCAGCCCAAGGCGTATCGGCCAATTAGCCTCACATCATTTCTATTGAAGACGATGGAAAAAATCTTGGATCATCAAATAAGATGTGAAGTCCTTGTTAAAAATCCGCTGCATCGGGATCAGTTTGCTTATCAAACTGGTAAATCCACTGTGATGGCTCTTAGTGGTCTAGTCACAAGGATTGAAAGAGCGGTGGCGTATAAGGAAATTGCCTTTTGTGCCTTTGTGGACATTGCGGGGGCTTTTGATAACACCTCCTATGGATCGATAGAGAGGGCAGCAATGGAGAAGGGGATTCCGCCTTCTACAATTAGGTGGATACGCTCCATGCTGGAACATCGCGAGATTACAGCCAGATTAGGTAGCGAGTCAGTAACCATCAGGGCCGTAAATGGCTGTCCCCAAGGAGGCGTGCTGTCTTCTCTTTTATGGTCATTGGTTATTGACAGACTACTTGTCCTTCTGAGTAACCATGGGTTTGATGTCCAGGGCTATAATGCGGATGATGTGGCTATCATAATTAGAGGCAAGTTTGATGGGGTCATCTCTGATCTCATGCAAAATGCACTCGATTTAATATGGCAGTAGTGTGACCAAGAAGGACTTAGTGTTAATCCAAACAAAACTGTCATTGTCCCTTTTACGAGGAGGAAGAAGCTCTCGCTTATAGCTCCCTCGTTAAACGGTACTACTGTTTGTTTTTCCAAAGAGGTTAAATATCTAAGGGTTATCCTAGATCGAAGACTGAACTGGAAACAACATTTACTTAAAGTTCAAAACAGAGCCACTAAGGCTTTTTGGGCCTGTCAGAGACTCTATGGACGTACTTGGGGACTACAACCAAAAATGATCTACTGGTCATTCCTTACAATCATTAGGCCTATGGTAACCCACGCATCGGTAGTGTGGTGGCCTAAAACTGAACAGAGGACAGCGCAAACTTTATTGAATAAGGTTCATCGTATAGCCTACATTGGGGTTACGGGCTCAATGAAGTCATGTCCAACCGCAGCAATGGAGGCTCTCCTAGGACTGACTCCATTGCATCTGCATGTTAAAAAGGAGGCTGCTATTACGGCCCTTAAGATGCAGGCGGCGGGAAATATCAAACCGGGAAATATGGTGGGCCATCTGGAAATCCTCCGGGAATTACAGACAGACCCTACCATAGGAATGCCTTCCGACTGTATGCCAACTAAACTGGACTTCCACAAACCATTTTGTGTTAGGTTACCTAACCGGGATTTGTGGAGAACAGGGGGACCATCCTTTGAGTCAACATCGTTTTATCTCACAACCAGTCAGGCCCCACCAGTGGTAACCTGACAAGCTATAAACAATAAAACAAAAAGAATATCTACCCTAACGACTAGCCAAGTTATCTAGTCATTAAAATAAATCCGACACTAGTTCAAATTTACGACATGGGCATTAACGTGTGAGATTTATCATTACCTACCTAATATTAAAATTGTGTATTAATTTATTTTGCTCGAGTCAACTACAACAGCTCAATTATAGTGTACTGCACTCGCATCTAGTATTTAGCCGACGTATTCACATCGTTGCCCGAGTGTTACCACTTGGAGAGACACATTTGGTGGTTACTCATAGTTGCAGCGTTGGAATATAGACCACGAGATACATGGCTATAAACGGTCACCCCTACAATCTACCTGTAAAAGCAAGAAGTTCAATCGTCAATACAGTTCAATAACGGCCAAATTAAAATCTGTAAGGCGGAATCTTATTAGCCAATCTTGTACCATTCGACCATTAACGGCATCCTCACATTTTGAAGCATTTTCCCTTATACAAATTACTCAAGGCCCTACTTTTGCCGACCATCGTTCATATAGTCATAGGCAAAGAAAAAGAAAATTAAATCCATATTTGCTATTTTGATAATCAGTTAAAAACGGGCTTGCAGATACTTACGATGATTAGGACCCCACTAAACACTTACAACAATAATAAATAGAAATACTAATTATTTAATTCGAATAAAATCATAAAATTATTTGTTACCATATTTAAATACATACATTTTTTAAAAATAAATATAAAATACCACATATTTGGAAACATTTATTCCACCGTATAGAATGGCATCCTCTCCTTTTTAGTATACGGATAACACGGTGTAGTAACATCCATTATATTGGTGGTTAATTTTTGTTTCTTTGGGGTACTTGCATCCGAAATAAAATCCGTACGATTTTCAGTATTATCTTCATTAGAAACATTTATGCTGTTCTTATTATTTTCGCCACTAATATCAGAATTCTGCTCTTCCTCAACTCCCCCAAAATTTGAACATGTTTTATTACATCTACATTTATCACTACATTTAGTTTCATTTTTCCGACATTTACATGTTTTGTTGGAACACGTTTTGGTACAACGACATTTTATCTCATCGATTGATATTTTACGTTTTTTTAATCCATCCAAAGTATTATTTGTGTTACTATAGTTATTATTGTGAGAACGGTTGCGAGTTGTGACCTATAGAAATGTGTTAAATAATTAATACGTAATCGAATTCATCATAAAGATATAAACATGTAAAACTTACTAGCTCCTCTTCTATATTCCAATCCGGATCATGAATAACGTCATCTTCATTAAACATGTCCACCTCATTTTCATTATAATAATCTTCATAATCGGAAATAGATATTTGAGTGGCCTGAAAAAACAAAAAAGAGAAAACATGACAAATACCATTTTCATCGGGGAAATCCGATCTGTTGTTACCTTTTCTGCCTGTTCATGCAAATATTTAAGCTCTTTTAGTAACTCTTCGTTTTCATATTCTAAATCATTTTGCATTTTGAGATATTCGAGTTTCTTTTTACGTGCTTCATCCATCAATTTGTCGCGGTTTGATGTATTTCCAGGTTGAAGCTGCTGAACATCTAATTGCGTTTCGCGCAAGAGTTCGCCAATCTTTTCCTCATTTTGGCGTTCCATAGAATTAAGATCGGATAAGTATTTCTGTTTAATATTCGCCTGTTTCGTTTCAAGCAAACTAACTTTATTGAGATTAGTTTCGTTCAATTTCTTTATCGTATTAAAATCAGTATTTCTTTCCGATAATTCCTTGTTTAAATTTACAATTTCATTAAACAAATATTTAACCGCATCTCGCTGATCTTCAATCGAGCCAGCTTCATCGACCAGCTTCTTAATTTTATCATCTTTTTTAGAAGATATTATCGTTTGATGATAGTTAGAGATCTGCTTATTTAGTTGCTTCAACTGTTTTTCATTTGCATCTATTTCTATGGTCCGTAATGGTGTTTTTCGTTTGAGCATTTCAATTTCCGATATTAATTGTTCTCGAGTTTGTTTTATGTGGTCGAGACTAACTTCTGTTTCGGTGATTGTAAGGATTACGTCAATTTCACTTTTAGTGCAACCAGTTTTACCTGAAATAAAATTAAATAAGAAGGTGTGGGGACATTAATTCGTAAATAAAATAAACTTACCTAAATTACCGCGTCGCCTGCTTAACTGGGCAGAGCGTTTCTTCTCAATTTTTAATTCTAAATTTTTTATGCCAGCAAATGCCTCTGCAATTCTGCGTTTCAAGACATTCTGTCGTTGTTTATTGTTTATGCTCATCCTGGACATTTCACATTGCCTCTTTCTCGCTAGGCTTCGAATTTTATTAATTTCCCGATTTTTATTGTATGTCCATTTTTTATGAAGTAGACTACATTTCTTCATTTCACGTAAAATTCGAACTCTTGTCGATTTTAATTCAGTTATTTCAATAAGTAACTGTTTTATTCTTTGTGAATCTGCTTCTTTCAACTCTAATAATTTTTCAAGTTGTTTTTTTTGTTTCTTAAGACTTTCCAGTCTCTTTTGCAAAATATCGATTTTATTTACCCTTTCGTCTGCCACTTTATTCAAAGCCGTATTCGTTTTATCCACCAATAGCAATTGACTGTCTAAATCGATGCGTTCCGATTCTAGAGTTTTAACTTTTTTTTCAAGTTCGGAAATTTTCTCGTGTAAACTCGAATTATCGCCAAGAAAACTTGGCAGATTACCACAAATTTGTCTGTGGAGCTCTTCTTTAATCGCAATCTGCTTATCAAGTTGTTGAAGTTCGTTGGTAAATCCAAGTTGTTTTTTATGGAAACCTTCTATGTTCATGTCGTCATAATCAACGTTGTTGGCTGAATTATCATGCCCATTCATTAGAATGCTCTCACTTTCGTTATCATCCTTACTACCAGTACTCTCCCTGTTGTCTACATGTACGGTAAAATAATTTACTCCAGTGTTGATTTCAGTTAATAGCGATTTCATTTCTTTAACAATCGTTTGAGTTTTTTGCATAAATGCAAGTGAATGATGGCATGATTCAGAAAATTCCTTCTCCATTACACGGTTTATCGTGTCGGTAATTTTGTCCACAGTTCTAAACAATTCATTATAGGTCTTTTCAAGTAATTCATTCTTAACTTCAACACTGAGTAGACTAGTCATAGCAATACGGAACTCTATTTGAAGGTCTTGATTTTGATGTTGGGCTTCTTTTAATTCGGTTTTTAATTTGGAAATTGACTCCATTTCGATAATCGAAATATTACCATCATTATCGACCGGCAGACACGATAAATTTTCATGATTTAGTATTTCCAATCGTAAGGCTTGCGCTTTCTTTTCCCAATTTTCTAATTCCACCGCTTCTGGATCATGATTAATGATTGGTTTATTTTTGATGTTTTTAGCACGATTGGCATAGTTTAAAGTATTTAGAGTTTCATCCATATTGGAATCGGCTGGACTAACACATGCTATTAGTAAGGTAACACTGTTACCGCCCAATGAATCTTGAAGAAGGCGAGTTAATTTTGATTCCCGATATGGTATAAAACTATTAGGATTGGGTCCGCCCAGAGCCGTTATGCATTTGCCGAGTGCGAACAAACCTTGATTAATTTTAATACCTTCCTTCAGACGATTACCAGTAGCTTTAGTTTTTTTAGAACGTTCCGATCCCGCTAAGTCGACCAAATGAAAACGTGAACTTGTTTTTATCCGTGGATTTTCTTTTTTTGCCAACTCAATTGTGATTGTAAAAATGGCATGACTTCTACTCGATGTTTCATTCATGGCAGTCGCGCCAACTGCTCGACCACTCGAACCTTTTACCAAATAACTAATTATTTCCTCAATTGATTTTACTTCCTTTTCAGTTAGACGCGGAATAACAATACCTTTGGTGGCATCTTCGCGTATATCAACAATACAATCGTTTCGATTTGTGGCATCCGAAAGTAAGTCGAACAAATGTTCATTATATAGCTCAATAAATGAACATTTTATGGTTATATCATGCTCTACCTTCATGTTGGCAATATTATCGAAAATGTCCAATACAGCTCTTGGTATAACGCCCATTGAATCACTAGGTATTCCGTTATAATTTGTGTCCATTGTGTACGTTTTTCCAGATCCAGTCTGGCCATACGCCAAAATTGTAACATTGTATCCTGGAAAAACAATTAATTTTATTAAGCGATGAGTCCCAATTGTTACAAATATATTAAATATAATCACAACCTTGCTGTCTTCAAAAAAAACTTTGAAAATTCAAACTAAACCAGGATGAGGAGATCACAAAATAGAACCAAAGAGCAAACACTTTAAATAATCAATTAGATTGTGAGTCAGAGTGGCCGGAAATCATGGTTTGGTTGCGAAATAAAAATAATATCAGAGTTTTTTCGTTCAAATATATTCTCGTGGGCTCAATTTTCCCAAGAGGCTTGTTGTTATGAAATTTTTTACTTTATCGAAAAAATTCAATCCGCCGCGGATTCATCCTATTATGATTATGAAATTTGGTATATCGAATTTGTAAAGAAACAGTAAATACCGCTAATCTTGGTAATACAAAATACCGCTAATCATGGTAATACAAAATACCGCTAATCTTGCAAAATACTCTAACTAAATACCAGTCAAATTTTGCCATGTGCGTTCGAAAAAATCCGCTGCGGATTAAATGCGGAACGTTAAAATTCCACAATATGCCCCCCCCAAGTTAAATGTTAGGATTAAACAATTAATATACAATACATACCTTCGAATAATTTCTTGATCATATGTTGCACAGAATTTATGTACACGGATTCCTGGCTATCGGTTTCACTGAAGACATTGTTAAAAGTAAACAAACAAGTAGAATTTCGGGCGCTGCCAATTAAAATTTGCGGTTCATTAGCCGTTTTCTTTACAATATTTTGATAACCGCAATTTATTTCCCGTTCACTGAGTGGCCGAACCCGAATGGCAACTTGAATGGTATCACTGCTCATTTTTGGAACGATGAATTAGTTATATTATAAATAAAAATTAGCCAAAGACCGTAAAGATTAAAATTATATTATATTGATGATTATTATTTAATCTTGATTGTAATTATTGTTATTCGACTATTTAATAAATTTAAAATAACTACTTAGTTAAAATCATCCAAACGTTAGCAAGTATGAAATAAAACTGTATCTATTATTCTATTTATATTTGACAGCAAGCATTTTGATCGTTTGAATTTTAAAAATGTATAACAGCTTTGAATTGGTGATTACATGCAATCTTATAATTTTAAAATTTCTACATGTAAATCTCATTTACTATGTTTATACTCGGGGTTGAGTCATCTTGAAATTAACTATGGATCAACTAGGAGTTAATTTTATTAGTATTTTATGCTGCAAAGTCTATACCATATGTTTCCATTAAATGGATTTTTTTTTTCAGAAAAATTCAAAAATCTTTATTTATGTATCGATTTGCTTATAATTTGGTACACAGCCATTGGATGTGACTGGCCCTTGACAGACTAAGTAGGGATTAGCTAAGCGCGACAAGAATTTTTTTTCGAGATTAGCTGGAGGTGTGTTAAGATATCGAGATTAGTGCACTAATCTTTGAAAAATTTGAAGTTTATCTCGTTGTATTGGGTTTGTTGTCTCGTTGTATTGGGTTGATGGTACAAGTGCGAAATAATTCTTTCAACATTGCTGAAAGTGCAAGTGGCGTGAGTTTACGATAGAAATGATAAAATCAATGACATCTAAAACAATTTGTGCTGAATAAATTTTGAGGTTATGTTTTTAAAAACAAAATGTAGTGTATTTTAATGTATAAATCTTATAAATATTAAATTAAAAAATGAGTCCAGCTGATTTACTAACTTTATTTGAGCGAATCACGATCATATATAGTATTTTACTTCTCTGCCTAGGAAACTAATCCCTAGTCTGTCAACGTAAATGGATTTGTGGTGGATTAGCTACTCTTGTTTCACTAATCGCGCTTAGCTAATCCCTAGTCTATCAAGGATATACGGTTCAAACTAGCTTGAGTTTTATTTAGGGTTCGTGGAAACTAGGTTGGAGTTAGGTTTTCGTTATGTCGCTGTAAACTCAACGAAGATAGTTAAATTGAGTCTGGATCGAAGCCGCGTTATAAACATTAAAATTTTCAAAATAATGTTCAACTGCTTTTGCATTAAAAATTTTAAACGGTGTCTTATTTTATTTATGTATATGTTTTTATTTGTTATTGTTGTTTTTCAACTCGAATCCGTTTACAATGCATTTCGTAGAGTCAACTTGACTCACCTTACAATTATTTTAGCCCAGCAGACGACTTATTGTCAACTATACAAAATATGCTTGACAAAAATATCTTTGTGTTCTACTGGCATTTGTCTAAACATATTTATAATCTAAACCCCCGACACAAAGAATTGTATGATCAAAATCGAACAATTAAGTTATCCAGTGCCAACAATTTACTGCACCACAATACCACCGTGCTAAAAACAGAACAAAATAGAGAATTTTTTACAAAAAAAAACAAACTAAAAACAAATTTTTGCCACCGGATGACGTAATTTTTCAATTTTGATCATATCTAATTGTACCGCGATATAAACCTATATTGAACTGATTAGACCTTATTCTCATAAAATATCAGCTTTACATTAAATGCATAACGGCAGGCGTAATGCTTGCCCTTATTTTAATGCATCTGAAAATTATAAGTTTAATCCAAAGCATTCCGTATTTTTTTATTTTTTTTATTTCACAAATATTACAACTGAATACAAATTCATCTAGTAATTAATCTGTATTAAATGTTGTTAACGGTTTAAGGAGTATAATCCATCGGTTAGCTCCAGGTTGGTTACTTCATTAATTTATCTGTCCTAGTTATAAGAGGTTCGTTCTTCGAAGCCGTCTTACTGGATATTGGTTGTTCAGCATACGACGCAAATCCGCATTATAATCGTTTCTTATGTACCATGGTGAGTTGACCATTCTACGCAAGACTTTATTTTGAAAAGTTTGAATTACTTAAACGTTAGTTTTCTTGGTACAGCCCCATAGCTGTATATATACCACACGTTCATACAGGTTTCAATATCTGCCGATATAATAGCAGTTTATTATGTAATGTTAGCTCAGAGTTCCTTCCTATGAGCCAATACATTTTTCTATATTTGATGTTTTAAGGTAGATCCGCACGACGTGTTTTTACATGTACTTTCACAAATGTGTCAACATTTGTGACAATTTTTTATGACCACATGTTGTATTTTTGCTTTTGTGATTACATATGTGTCCGCACATATGTAATTTTCGCAAATGACTTTTATCCATTTTGGTATGTTTTTACATAGGATATAACCTCAAAAAATTTTACAAATGTCATCAAACATGGTTTCGACCGTAATTTTTCCTTTTTTTTTTGTTTTTAGTTTTAGGTATTAATAAATCTAAACAAATCAAAGTCGCCTCGCCATAGATTAATCTATCGTCGTCCGTATTAATACTATAAAACACAAATGTTTTTAATGAGCGTGTGGATGCGATTTTCAACTTTTCAAATGTTTTAAAATACACTTGTATTTTTTGACATATTTTAGTTTGTTAAAACATAACTAAAAACACATCGTGCGGATCGACCTTAACTCTTCAATAGTTATTCCTAAATATTTTCATTCAATTAACATTTTTGTTGGTAAAGTTTATATGCAAAGATTCAGTTCCGGTGAGTTAAAGGCACCATTTCTTCGTCCAATTACTCAATGAATAAGCAACGTTTTGTAATTTACTGGTTGACAAATAATTTTGAAACTGTAGGAAGTTGGGGAAATCGGCCTGTACGATGTTTTCTTGTTTGGCGGCTTGTTAGGTTTTAGAATCATTATCACCTTTGCCACATTCCACTGGTATGGAACGTATTTTAATCTAAACGCTGCATTGATTACTTGCAGTCCAGTGATTAGGTCATAACTAGGGGATTTTTTGAACTACATATAAGTTGTTATTAATTTCATCTTATAGCTCTTGTAGTGTTACAGGTCTTATGTTTAGGTTATTCACTTTCTTTACTGGAATTATATTTTCTTCATCTATTTGCCTTGGAACGGGTTGAAATGTGTCTTCAAGGTAGTCTGCAAATAATGCAGCTTTTTCTTTGGCTCTTCTAGCCCACCAACGTCATTCTTGACAGCAGCCATTTGTACTTTAGGCCTTTTAAGACATTTAGTTGCTTTCCAAAGGGAATAATTAGTGTCATTGTTGCCAGAAAGGCCACTAGGCCAGCTAGGTATTCACTAAAAGATTTGTTCTTGATTTCTTTGGTAAGTATTTTTAATTTGTTGCTTAAATAATTAAGTCGTGATTTGTTTTGTGGTGCTCGATTCCTCTGCCAGATTTTTCACGCTTTTCGTTTTTCTCTATCATTTCTCTCACTTCTACTGGATAGTTGATGTGATTTTCCGTTTGATTACCAGTAGGAGGAGTACTCTACCACGCTGCTTACAGAATACTATTGTTCAGCAGCTCCAATTGAACATCAAGTCCTGCCGGAGTTTTAATTGGTATTTGTAATTCAGTATTGTCTATTTGTTAACCTAGGCAAATTTTCTTTTTTAATACTGGTATCACAATCACTGAGTGTCATAATGACAGGAGTGTGGTCAGACGAAATTTCTTCACTGTTTTCAAGTAATACGTAGTTTTTAGATATCCCTTTTGTTACAAAGAAATCTATTAAATCTTGTATTATTTGTATCAGCTGGCCAATATGTTGGTTTACCTCCAGACAGGAACTCGCAGTTTAAAACCCGACCAGCTGCAAATAGCTCATTACCTTATGGGTTGTTAGCCTTGACCAATATGTAATTTTAGCGTTAAAATCGCCTCCGATTATGAAGTTAAAATTAAAACCGAGCGATTTGAGTAACGTAAGATAGTTTTCTTTATTCAGATTATACCGCGAAGGGCAATATATTGAAGATATGTTTATTACCTTTTGATTATTTAATCGAACATTAATGGTGGCTACTTGCATAATTTCTTTTTAAATTTTTACTCCTCTATAATGTTTGATGTTTTCATTATTCACAAATCTGGTTGAACCTCCTCTCGCTTTTCCTGATGGGTGGATGGCGTGGTAGCACTGGTAACCTCGAATTATAACGAATGAATCTTTTGTCAAATAAGATTCTGAAATTAGGCATATATCTATCTTTTCTATATTTAGCAACATTTCTAACTCTGGAATTTGTTGCAACAGCCCATTTACATTCCAATTGGCGATTCTGAATGTGTTATTCATCTTCATAGATTAGTACATCATAAAAGTGATTTTATTCACTGTTTCTTAAGTTTAAGGCTTCTATATTCTTTAATAGAATTAGGCTTTGACCATCTTCCTTATTATTTACTGTTTCGCTCTGTGTTTGTGGTAGTTCTATTACTGGGATTTTGGACATTGCCCTATTACTGGGCATCCCACGGTTTATCGGGCCCTGTCGTTTTTTTTTTTTTCTCAGATTTTGAAGTTCGCTGGCTACTTCACATGCTCTATAGTTAGCAGGATGCTCTCCATTACAGTTTACTTATTTTGGAGGCGTAGTTTTTGTCTCCTCTCTTACTGGGGTACCGAATTAAAAAGGCTGAAACCGCTGAATTAAAAAAATTCTTTAAAAATGAATTAAAAACGTTGATTTTTGTATGAAACACTTGCGGCTTTTTTAATTCATTTTTTTAACAAATTTTCTGAAATAATAAAGTTATTCCTTTTTCATACAATATTCGCTTTTTTTCATTAATGAACATGAAGAACTTTTTTAATTCATGTAGCCTCTCCAACTACATACTTATACTTGAAATAGAAGATTTTCTATGGGAAAAAACTTTGTTTCAGGTCTAATGTTTTTATGTCTATGGTGTTTCTCTTTTTCGCACCGATTTTCTTACACTTGACGTTTGTTTATTTCTTCTCTATAGTTTTGTTTTAACCTCTATGCAAATTTTATTATTGTTTCGTGCAGCTGCAAAACCAAACGTTCAAGTGGTAAAATACAATTTTTAATGATTGAATCTGTTTTTTTAGTATTCAGGCCTAAGCAAATGAAATAAAAAAAAAAAAAAAAAAAATCTGTTTTTTAATTAAAAATTTCGCGTAAAATGGATAAGGATTATTTGCTAGCAGTAAAATTATCAAAAGAATTAAATTCCTTAAATAATGCGGTAAATATTGATCAAAGGTATATGGTTTTTGATGTATTATGTGATCCAGTTATTTTTTGTTTATAGTCGAATCACAACAATAAATCGCCTTCACACAATAAAATCGAACGACATACAAAATATGCGGGAGATAATAATGGACCAGACTTATATTCTACAAACAATATAGTACATCCGGATTGGGAAACAATCGATCCAACACCAGATATTTATACAATATTTGGTGCATTCGATTTAAAATTTTTTCAAGGGAAATTACAGTGTGTCACTTTGGAGTGGAGTAAACGCATGTACAACTGTGCTGGAATATGCTACACACGAAAAAATCGTTTAGGCATGCAATGCACCATACGATTGAGTGAACCTCTGCTAAAGTTGAGATCGCGAAAAAATTTAATTGAAACCCTTTTGGTAGTTTTTTTTAAAGATTTTTTAGTTCCTTTCATCGATTAACCATTAATTTTCATGTTACAGCACGAAATGATCCACGCTTATTTGTTTATCAAAGGAATTCGGGAAGGAAACGGGGGACATGGACCAAATTTTAAGAAAATGATGGATGGGATTAATCGAGCTGCGGGAACCAATATCACAGTGTATCATACATTTTATGATGAAGTTAATCTGTATAAAACTCATTGGTGGCGTTGCAACGGCATATGCCAACACCGTAAACCATTTTTTGGTTATGTTAAGCGCGTATGTAACCGAGCACCTGGTCCAAATGATATGTGGTGGAAAGCTCACCTTGATTCGTGCAGCGGAACATTTGAAAAAGTTAAGGAACCCGAGACAACCAAGAAGAACAGTAAACCAGCATCTACAGGTAAAGTTCCTAAAAGCAAAATTATTATGCCGAAAGGTGAGATTAAAGCAAATAATGTCTCAGACATACGTATGTTTTTCCCAACAAAACAAGATAGTCCTATAGAAAATACTGGTAATAAACCTACAAATCCCATTAATTCTCGACAGGCTAGGGGTAATCTTTCGAACGTAGTTGGATTAAAAGATTTACCTACTAGCGATGATGAAACACCCTCACATTCCAAAACTAAAGCTATTGAACCATTTACAGGCCGGGGTAGAAATCTCTCTGATACTGCAATTGATAGAACAGATCCAAACGTTAATCTTACAGTTCGCGATAAGTGGATAAAACGATACGAAACTGCTGATTCAAAAGATGCTTCTAGCTCTAAGCGACCAAGACTGGTTGAAGAGACTATTGACGAAGAAGACGATTTAATTCTAATCGAAGAAAAAAATCCAATTGTTGATTTACTGGATAGTGATGAAGAAGAAGAAAACCGCCGCAATAAGCGATTGGTTACGAATCAAACATCACAAGAAAAACAAGATGAGATATTAAATGATATTAAAAACAGTATACACAATAATAACAGCGATGATGAAGATGATAATGATGTTATTGTTTTAATCGATGGCGATTTTGATGATTCGATTGTAAATGATCCGACCGAATTGATAAATAAAAAAGTTATGGATGATTTATTTGGTGACGATACACTTTTGAATCGATATCAAACATCAACATCGCGGGACAGTGATCTGATTTGCTTAACGGAAAATAACATAATTAATTGTCCACTGTGTCAAGAACGGCTTTCACGTAACGATTTAGCGGGACATTTAGAGGGTTGTTTGGGTATAAAAGTAGAAGTGAAACCAGTTAAATATAAAGTACCAAGAAAATTGCCATTTTATAAAAATAAAGCAGTTAAGCGCCAAGTGGTGGTCGAGGATGATTCTTCTGATGATGAGCAGCAAAACCAAGTGGCCGCGACACCTAAAGCGGATAATACGGATAATTTAGGAATTGTTTGCCCTGTTTGTAATGTAGTACAGCAAGGTGATATCAATGAGCATTTAGATATTTGCTTAACTGTTTCATTTGATTAGTTGTTTATATTTTGTTGAATTAAATTATTTTATTTTCTTACATAGTTTATTTAGTTATTTCTTTTTTTTGTAATAAATGTTTTATAGCATACATTTTTCAAAGCTAATCTTATTTATGGTTTTGTATTTACCACCACCGCCGTAACGGAGATTTTAATAACCTTAACGTCGGCTATAAAATTTGTTTGAGCTTCCGCTATATCAGGGTCGAGGTCGAGTAAAACCAGCCCAACGAGTTAAATTCATTTACATGTAACAGAATAACAAAAATTCGGTCCAATGAGATTTTTTCCAATTTTAAAGTTGGGTGTATCCAACTCGTTGAGGCCCCACAAAATCTATCCAAATTCAGGAAAACCGACATCAAAACTCAAGAATTTTTACAAATACAATTTATTTTTATTATATTTTGAGTAATTTCACTACAACTATAATATTGTATGTATCTCATTTTTCCAGGCTTCATTTGGTTCAACGTAATGTATTTAGTCAAAGAATTCAAGCGTCTCTGGCTCACTCAAAATTATGAAACTTTTTATGATGCTCTGTTAACCTGTCATCGGAAAATAATCGGTTACTTCGAAATTAGTATATCGAGCGGGTCCAAAATCTTTCTATCGACTAATCTAAAAGCTTTTGTCTGAATTTTAATGGGTTTTTGCGTATAACGAGTTTATTAATCCGGTAAGTTATATAAAAAACAATTAAATAATGATTTCTAAAAATTATTGAATATAATCTTAACGAATTTTCAATAACAAGAGACGTAAAATTTGGCGCGTCTATTGCCCGCAGATAAAAGGTTACACAACTTTTTGCTCTTAGTTTAGTCCATTAAGAATGAATTTGAACGGGACCAATATTCTAAATTAGCATACCTTGCTTTCCTTCCAAAACATTTTCCACACTCATTACATCGAAATATCGGTTTTTCTGTATGCTCCAAACGCCGATGTTTGTTTAGAGATGCCCGATGATTAAATTCCATACCACATTCCTCGCATGCCATCTTCCTTGGATTCTCATGTATCTTTCTTATATGTTCGTTCAAGTATCCCCTTCGCATATAACGTTTCGAGCATTGATCGCATTGGAAATTACGTTCGCCTCGATGAATTTTCATGTGTCGATTGAGCGTCGATACATTAGGAAATAATTTCTCACACATTAGACATTTAAATTTTTTACCAAAATGAATTGTTAAATGATTCCGAAGTGTAACTTTGTCCGCCAATATCTTACCGCATTCACTGCATTGAAATACATCTCGGGTATGTATGGCCGAATGTTGTTTTAGCCCTGTTTTACTATAAAACGCCCGGTCACAATATTCACATTTATAATTACGAATACCTTCATGAACAAAATAGTGTTCTTCTAGCAATTTGGCTGATCGAAAACCTCGGCCACACACCGTACACAAATGTTTGCTGTGATATTTTTTCTTCATTAAATGAATTTGTCGAGTATGTACGGCTAATTTGAACCACGTTTTATAATTCTTATCGCATATTTTACATCGAAATGGTTGATAATCCAGATGTGTTTCTAAATGTTTTCTGAGAGCGGTCACGTTATCTAATATAACCGTACAATATTGACATTTCTGTGGGTTGTTCCTGCATTTTATATCGACCTGACAATTATTTATCATCTTCAAATGTCTTAAATAGTTATTTCGGTGTCGGAATTTCTTAAAACATTTTTTGCATCTATAATATTTGGAAATTGTATCAAATCTTGAGGAATTTTCTGTTTTTACGTCTAAATAAGGCGGTTCGCTAGGAACATTTTTATCAATAGTATTAAATTGAGAATTTTCAGTTTCTGATATTTTTTCTGTCTCACACTTAACCGTAGCGACATTTTTCTTTTCATTTTCGTTTGGCTTCACGCTTTGATCAATAATCTCAGAATCATTGCTCCAATTTTCACATTCATTCTTTTTTCGTTTCTTTTTCAAATGACTCAGTTTATGCGATTTCAAATGACTCCGAGTGTAAAACTTCTTGGTACATATATCACATTCGATAGCTTTCCCTGCCATATGATAAATTCTAGTATGTCTATTTAAATCACTGCTGCGTGAATACCGCCAGGAACACAGTGTACATTCAAATGGTTTCCCCATATGTAGCATCATGTGGTGCCGAAACGTATATTTGGTCGATAAAACTTTATCACATTCGGTACACGACCAGTTACCTTCGTGAACTCGTTCGTGCCACTTTAAATTGGCTGAATCGCTGAACACCTCATTACACTTCAAACAATCGAATACTTTATTATGTCCAGTTGATTTTGACGACTTTTTCCTATCCTCATCCAGTGGATTATTTACTTGGATGGGTACTTCAAAATCGGGATCATCACTGTCATCATCATTATTATCGCTATAAGAATCACCGATATCATCATTATCACTTGTCAATTGATCTTCGAGGGGGTCTTCAGCTGGCGGCGTTGCAACTAGATCTACAAAATTTTCAACTTCTAATATATTCGTCCCTATTTTATGTGTCGATAATTCAACATCCGAAATTTTGCATAACTCAACAAATTCATACGCATTAAACAATCGTTCCAAACATGTTAAACATAAATATTTAGACACATTTAGATCAGCTTTTAGATCAATGCCCGTAAGTTGTTCAAAAATTTCCGACACTCGAACTTCACTTTGTGACGAGATTGGATTCATTTTGAATTGATATAATGTTTCGAATATATTAAAACCGTTAAATATAGCCGATAAACAAGAACGGCATAATTTTACATTATTTAATCGATTCATTTTTCTTTAATTTGTTCGAATTTCCCAATCAGTATGATTGTTTTTATGGCCCAAAATGTTTCATTCCTTCCTACCTAAGGGTTTTTCCTTTTTTCAATTAGAGCCTCGGATTAAGTACTTGTTTCTATAACGTGTCCTTGCTGAATTTTGAATCTTAAATAATTTGTCTTTTTAATTAATAAAATCATTCACTTTATATTAAACTTTCTGAGGGATGAAAAATTTCAATAAATTTTAATTTGTTTTGATACAAGTCAAAACGTCAAAATTGGAGCTCGTCCATTCGATGCGCCGCGACCATAGCTAGAGACAAAACTATATAGAGGAGAAACAACATTTTTTCCCCAAATAAAATCTTCTATTTCAAGTCTTTATACCGTGCCGTAGACAGACACAAAGTTAATCGCGATTTTCATTTATCACGATTGTCAAAAATCGCATTGTGGAAACGAAATAATCCGGTTTTTGTGAAAATCTTAGAAATATTGAATTAAAAAATGATTTACTAGCTTTATTTCAGCGAATCACGATTATAGTATTTTACTTCTCTGCCTAGGAAACTAATCTCTAGTCTGTCATCGCAAATGGATTTGTGGTGGATTAGCTAATCTTGTTTCACTAATCGCGCTTAGCTAATCCCTAGTTGTGAGGAATAGTAGGTCATGAAAAAAGAACAAAAGGTTTAAGAGAGTTGACACGTAGAGAAAGGACACGTATGCCTTTTCTGATCGAGAAATAAACAATTAAATTATATTAAAAGATACGTCTTATTCCCGTACCCGTACCCTAATACCAGGAGTATCCACAGTGGCGACGAGGAAAGAAACGAGCCTTCACATAATTTGATACAAATTAATCGAAAAAATTTGTAGTTTAAGCAACACAAAAAAAAAAAAAAAAAAAAGATGGATGCTAACCAGGTAAAGGATATCATGCAAGCAGTCCTAGCTGCGGCTAACCAACGTGCCCAAGAAGATCGTAATGCGCTACTGGAAGCAATGAAAGCCGAACGCGAAGCAACCGAAAAACGCTTTGAGTTGCTTCTGTCGATGTCAAAACAGCAGTCCAACATCCAGACCACCGCAGAAGGAACGTCAGCTGGATCACCGTTGGTAGTGCAAGGATTCTCGGTAGTCAGAGACTTATCGGAGCGCATCGAAAAATTTGTATATGATCCCGAAAACAGCGTGACATTCGACCTCTGGTACGCGAGATACCAGAGTATCTTCGAAGTCGAAGCTAAAGATCTTCCAGACACAACAAAAGTCGGACTCTTAATGCAGAAGCTTTCTCAACTCGACTACCAGAAGTTCGCAAACACGATTTTACCAAACCTACCAATGAATTTGACGTTAGAGGCTGCAGCCAAAGATCTCAAACGGATTTTCGGACAGAAGGAGTCACGCTTCGCGCTCCGCTATAAAGTTTTTAAAATTAGAAAGGAAAGCGGGGAAGAGGACAAAACTTATGCAGCCCGGGTTACGCGCGAATGCGTTAGATTTGAGATCGGAAAATGCAGCGAAGAAGATCTAAAGATGCTGGCATTCGTACAAGGTCTGGTAGATTCGAAAGATGCTGCAATTCTCAAGCGGCTACTCGAAATGCTAGATGCACATTACACACAATACGAGGCAGCCGACGATCCTACAACATCACCCAAGCTGAATCTCAATGCACTGGTCAGCACATGTGAACGTATGCGAGCTGCAGAAAAGGAGAAGATTATGGTCGAACATCAGGAAATGGCCAGACAGGAAGTTCTGGCGGTTCACAAGAAACCGCAACCCGAACGAGATTTTAAGCCAATACGACAAGTACCGCAGCAAATTACAACTAACTCAACGAGCGGGAAGAGCGCACGCTATCCATGCGCTCACTGTGGCGGCTGCCATTTCCACAGAGACTGCCCATTTAATGGCAAGACGTGCACGCTGTGTAGCGGTGTTGGGCATAAAAGCGAGGCGGGCTTCTGCAGCAGTTCACGCATTTGGAGACAGCTCCAACAAAAACGACGGAATGACCCGCGCCGTCGCAGCAATGCGATCAGCACTACTCATCCAAACTCAACCAAAAAGTTTGTCACGGCAACTGTTGACGGAACGAAAGTCAAGCTGCAGCATGACAGTGGGTCAGACTTGACGATCATATCTCAAGCGAACTGGATGAAACTCGGCGAACCAAACTTGAGGCGCCACAAAGGAACTGCCGTAAACGCTTCCGGCAAACCTATAAGCATCTTGGGATGTTTTGACGCAACTTTGAAGATAGGCAACCACGAGGCTACTGGAATCATCTACGTCTCACCTTCAATGCTGAATCTTTTTGGTAACGAATGGATGACAAAACTCAAATTGTGGGATGTACCACCATCAGCATACTGCCATAGTGTCAACGCAGTACACAGCGGTCCACACACCCTCGAAAACGAGATAGAAGCAAAGTTCCCTATGCTCTTCTCCGAAACCTTAGGGCGGTGCAATAAAATAAAAGCATCACTGACGCTGAAGCCAGGGGCAAACCCGATCTTCCGCCGTGCACGGCCGGTGCCACATGCAGCCGCGAAACCAATCGAGGACGAACTTATTCGCCTACAGTGCCAAGGCGTCATCACACCAATCAGCTACGCAGACTATGCAGCACCAATCGTGGTCGTAAAGAAGAAGGATGGCCGTATACGTATCACCGCTGATTACTCCACAGGCCTCAATGACGCACTCGAGCCAAACAAGTACCCACTGCCAACGCAAGAGGGAATTCTGGCTAAACTCGCTGGCAATACAATTTTCACCGTCATCGACATGTCGGATGCTTTCTTACAAGTGGAACTGGATGACGTTTCCAAAAAATTGATGCCGATCAATACACACTGCGGCCTGTTTCAGGTGAACCGGTTGCAACCGGGGGTTAAAACGGCTCCTGGTATTTTCCAACAGTTGATGGACACAATGACAGGCGGTTTAGAGGGCGCACTACCTTGGATCGACGATATTATCATTGGAGGCAAAGACGACAAACAACACCGTGAGCGCCTCTTCAGCGTGATGAGCCGCATGCAAGAATACGGTTTCACTCTCAAGCGATCTAAGTGCTCGTTCGGTCAGAAATCCGTCGAGTTCCTGAGTCACATTATCGATGAAACCGGTATCCGACCAAATCCAGCGAAGCTGGAAGTCATTCAGCAGCTGCCAGCGCCATCCGACATTAGTCAACTTCGCGCTTTCTTGGGCGCCGTGAACTGGTATGGAAAGTTTATACCAAAGCTCAAGGACATGCGTGGCCCACTCGATGAACTGTTACAAGAAAGCGTCGAATATAAGTGGACTGAAGCTCGAGCCAATGCATTCTTCCGGCTGAAGCAAGTGCTCGCATCTGACCTGGCCCTCACACACTATGATCCAGCCAAGAAAATCATCGTCGCAGCTGATGCGTCCAGCTATGGTTGGGGAGGGGTACTCATGCACCAGCTCGAGGACGGCACCAGTAAGCCCGTCATGCACGTGGCAGGATCTTTCACGAAGGGGGAAAAAAACTACGCACAGGTCCAACGAGAAGCCTTAGCTCTAGTGCGGACGCTAAAGAAATTCCATCGCTTTGTCTACGGTCGCAAGTTTGAGCTCCAGACGGACCATCAGCCGCTGCTTTCGATCTTCGGAGCGAAAAGCGGTATTCCAATCTACACAGCAAATCGCCTGCAGCGATACGCAGAGAACCTTCTCGCCTACGACTTCCAAATTAAGTATGTGGACACTAAAGGATTCGCTTATGCCGATTTTATATCCAGACTGATCGCCGCACAACTTCCGCTTGAACCTGAAGATACGGTCATTGCAACGGTCCGTGACTGCTTCGCAGTTGACACCGCCAAATCGTTGCCAGTCAACTTTAGTGACATTCAAAAGGCAACCACGGAAAGTGACGTACTTCAGAAGGTCGCTGATTACATCATTGAGGGCTGGCCACGTCAGCAGAAACAAATTTCCGACCCAGCAGTAGCACAATTTTTCAATCGTAAGTCAGAACTGTCGATGGAGCAAGGATGTCTGTTCCTCGGCGAGCGAATCATCGTTCCAGCAAAATTCCACAGGAAACTGATGGATGAACTACATGACGGGCATCCAGGCGCTGCACGCATGAAACTGCTCGCACGAAGCAAGTTTTTCTGGCCAGGTATCGATGGAGAAATCGAGGAAACCGTGCGCCATTGCATCGATTGCGCAACCACCGCAAATACCCCGGCTAAATGCACGCTGCAGGCCTGGCCGATCCCCCGGGGGCCATGGTCGCGGGTCCATGTAGACTATGCGGGGCCAATCGACGATTGCTACTATTTGGTCATCGTTGATGCATTCTCCAACTGGCCAGAGATTTTTAAAATGCGCTGTACTACTTCAGCCAAGACGATTGACAACCTGTGTGAAGCATTTGCCCGCCAAGGTATCTGCGAAACTATTGTCTCCGACAACGGTCCTCAATTTGTCTCAGCCGAGTTCAACCGATTCTGTGAGGCGAATGGGATCAAGCACATGACATCAGCACCATACCATCCGCAATCAAATGGGCGCGCGGAACGGTTCGTTGGCCTGCTTAAAACTGGCCTAAAAAAACTGGAAGGCGAAGGCAATGCGGACCAGATCTTACGCAAATTCCTGATGTGCTACCGCTACACACCGTCACCAGCACTCGGGGACAAGTCACCATTCCAATTGATGACCGGCCGAGAGATGCGCATCAAGTTGGATTTGATTAAGCCACCACCAGTTTATAACAATGGAAGAAATGTGCAAATGGAGGAGCGATTCAACACTTACCACGGGGCAAGACACAAAGAGTTTGAAGTTGGCGATGCGATTTTCTTCAAGCTCACGCAAAATAACGGCTGTAGCTGGCAGCCCGGCACGGTAGTTGAACGCCGTGGCAAAGTCGACTACATGGTCTTGGTACAGGTCAAGACTGGCGAAAGGAAGGTCAGATGCCACGCCAATCAATTGCGAGTGCGGTTCGCCAATACGCCCGATAAGCCACCATTAGACGACGGCAATGTTTTAATGGACACTTTCGAGTTGCGACCAACGCGACGTATAGTGGAACCGATCATTGTTCCGCAATGCCCACAGCTACCGCAGTCAGCCGAACCGGAGGGGGAACCCGAACCAGCACCAGAACTCGAAACAGCATCAGAACTCGAAACAGCCTCAGAGCCACCAGAACTCCGCCGATCCAGGCGGGCAACAGCTGGCAAGATGCCGCCGCGCTATGCGGATTATGAGTTAGCGCCGGCGCCTTCCCTAAACGGGGAGAACGGTGAGCCACCACAACTCCGCCGATCCGAGCGCGCAACAGCTGGAAAGAGGCCTTCGCGGTTTGCAGATTATGAGTTGACGCTGGCGTCCACTCTAAATGGGGGAGAACTGTGAGGAATAGTAGGTCATGAAAAAAGAACAAAAGGTTTAAGAGAGTTGACACGTAGAGAAAGGACACGTATGCCTTTTCTGATCGAGAAATAAACAATTAAATTATATTAAAAGATACGTCTTATTCCCGTACCCGTACCCTAATACCAGGAGTATCCACACTAGTCTGTCAAGGGTATTACACAAGCTGTTGTGCTCCTGGTGATAGTGCTATTAGGGTAAATAATACACTATACACCAAGGATTACTGACAATATACTTTATTTGTGATTCGGTGTGTAACTTATGGTGAAAATAGTTCTGACGTTTTATATTATAAATAATTGACAGCCGGGTATGTCCCAGCTTGCTCCGATTAGGTCGTTCAGACAGTCCTCGTAACAGTTCTCCCCGTTTTAAGATGTTATTTACAAACAGCTGAAATTCTTATATGGATGATTGCGATATGAATGATTACAATTGGATATGAATGAAAATGGAAATGAGAGATGTGAATGAAAATAAATGGAAATGGGAAAATCGCTTGTTTAGCGCATGTAGTCTCCGAGATAGGTGGGTGGAACTCCAGCTGTAGCTCTCTGAGTTTTTCGTGGAACTTGCTCTTGGAGCGCTGGTAAGTCTTGCAATGCATCATCTTGTACTTCCTCATCCTCGGGTTCTGGGACGATTTTGGACTCAATCTCTTGCTGTTCTGGGACCTGGATGTCAAAACTGTCCAGAAGAATATTGTGGCCATCGTCGAGATAAGTGTAGCGTTCTTTTAGCTGATCTCTCGTACTGATACGATCTCTCGTATATCAGTTTGCACCTTGTAATTGACCGTTCCCATTTCGCACATGATTTCTCCTGAAATCCAGCGCCACTGGTTGTTGCTGAAATGGGGTTTAACGAAAACCTTGTCGCCGATCTCAACCGTCTTTTCTTTGGCACCGTGGTGAGTATTGAACTGCTGTTCCATCTTGTGGTTTCGTGCCGCTGTAGATTTCGTAGTCAGCGTAAGCAAGTCGTAGACATCTGGCCATTTTGAAAAGGCGTTGATGATGACAAAGTACCAGAAGCCGTTTGCTGGACCAGCAGTGTAGCTTTGGTCGTTGCAAACGCATTCGTTGCGCAACTCACACAGTTTCGAACTGTCTTCTCGATGTCGTTTTCGAGCGATGGCCCGGAGATTTTCTGTCGAGCTAATAGCCTCATGCCCGGATGCCCTTGATGCAGCTCTCTGAGGATTTTTCCGCAGTAGCGCTTCGGAATAATAATGCGATCACCGAAAAAAATGCAACCGTTGATGAATGTGAGCGAATGTCTTCTTGGGAAGTAGTTTGCAGCCTCAGCGTCAGAAATTTGCTCTCGTTTGCGTGGCCAACCCTTCTCAATGAACCTCGTGATTACCTTCAACCTCTCGTCTCGACTTGTTTCGTACTGAATAGCTTCGAAGGTTACTGCCAGCTTCTTGGCAGTGTGGATGGCTAAGCAACCTAGTGAGCCTTCTGCAGTGACTTTTCCAATGACGACGTCTTCGTCTGGCTTGCTTCTCCTGTTGACTAATGAGTCGAGAGATGAAATCCACGTATGCGAAGCTTTTCGTGTCAACGTATTTTATCTCGAAGTTGTATGCGAGAAATATAAACGCGTAGCGTAGGAGGCGACTTGCCGTATGTACCGGAATTCCCTTCTTGTTGCCGAAGATTGCGAGCAATGGTTTAGGGTCCGTCTGGCGACCATAAATGTAGCGGTGAAATTTCTGAAGGGCAAATATGAGTGCCAGGGCTCCTTGTTGGATTTGCGGGTAGTTTTTTTCTGCTACTATGAATGAGCGTGCGTCATGCATTACTGGGCGCAATTCCTGGAAGCATCAGCCGCAACGATCAACTTCTTAGTTGGGTAAGATGAGATGCCAGAATTGTCTTGAGCTCGTCGAAAGTTTCCTGCTGGTTTGCTTCCCATGCAAACGTGATACCATCTTGAAGGAGCTCGTCTAATCGGCCGCGATGTTTCTTGATACCAGGAAGGAATTTTCCGTACCAGATGACTGCTCCCATAAATGCCTGAAGCTGCTTGACGTCTGTCGGAGGCGGGATGCTCTGGAGCGCCTTGATCTTATCTGGGCTCGATTTAATGCCGTCGATTATGTGACCAAGAAATTCAAGTACTTTCTGACGGAAAGCACCCTACCCGACTTGAAAGAACGCGTCTGAGAGGTCGATTTTACTGAAGATTTTGAATGACGATAGTTGAGAAAAAATCTCGTCAGGCGTTGGGAGTGGAAATTGTTCCGATTCGAGCGAATCATTTAAGCCAGTTGAGTAGTTGGCGCAGATTCTAACGCGCCCATCCTTCTTCTTGACGGCGACGATTGGTGCGGTGTATGCTGAATATCGCACGGGGCTAGTCACATTCAAGAGCTGCACCCGTTTGATTTCGTTCTCGATATGCTCCATAGCAGCAAACGGAACTGGACGGCTGTTGCGGAAAATTGGTTTTGCGCCTGGTTTGAGCGTCAGCGATGCCTTTTGGGTGCAAAGGCCGATCGCATCGTTGAAAAGGGCTGGAAATTTGGTCCTCAACTCATTTGGAAATTGCTGTGAAGCGTCGAGTCGGATGTTGTTGCAGACGCTGGCGATGGGAATATTACATAGATCGAGAGCTTCCATCCAGTCGCTGCCGAGGACGTTTAAGCTTGGCTTTGCGACGTAGCATGGGCCGATTTCTCCTCGTCCGTGCAGCTTCAAACGTGCGGTAAATTTTTCGAGCATCGACACCTGATCGCCTGAAGCATTGATTGCTTGCTCTTCGCATGGCGTCAACGGTGGTCCACCAATCTTGTTCCAATTTGTCTCGGATGTGATTGTCCAGTCTTGTCAACAAACTTGCGGGTGGAGATCGATGCTGTTATAACTGCCAGACTTTGATGGCATTCTGATCTGCGGCTGGGTCTGCTTGGTCTTGATCGGAATCTGCGCAGGAATTCGTTAGCCGATGTACAATTGCCTGCTTTGTGACCATTTATCTTGCAAGTATCGCAGGTTTTGTCCTTATATGTATAGTCCCCGCAGAAGTACCACATGTTAGGAGGCGTGTCCAATTTTTCCGTTGATTTGTGTGTGGCTTTTTGCCGATCATGCTGTTGCTCTTTCTTTCTGAACATTTGCATCACTTTGCTTTTCGGTGCTGAATTGGAGTGTTGGACCATCAATTTTTCATCCTTGAGACACGACAATTGCTTTGCTGGCTCGCAGACATCGTTCAGCTTCAATCTGGGCACTGTGTCTGGATTGGCTGCTGCACGAGTTATTTCGATTTCCTCGAGCTTAATGAGGAACTTTTCGAAAACGAACGAGTCTTCTGCTCCTGTGAGCGCTTTGACGAACATGAGGACCTTAATTACATCGGCTGTGCACGTGGCAATTTCGGATTTTTCGTACTTCATGTTGACTTGGCTTGCAAAATCGTCCCAACTTTCTCCTGAACCTTCTATGCTCAAACATTTGTAGCGGAGTGTGAAGACCGATTCTTTCCGTCCGAAAATTTTTTTTAGCTTCTCGACTGCTCTCTCGAAGGGGATTATTTGTACGGTCTTCAGCAGGATGCGATCAGTAAAACGTCGGTACTCCGAAGTTAACAACTTCTCAGTGAGCAAACTCACCAGCTGGCGGACCGTCAATGTCTGTGCTTCCTCTGTGTGATGTGCTCGTATCGAGCGTACCAGCGAACGTTTCACCGTCCTCAGGGCTGTAGCCGAATTTCTCCATTCGATCGGCCAAGTGCTTGTCCATTTGTGCCGCTGCTGGTCGGTGAACTGCATCCACTGGATTTGCTGGCGGAGCGTTTCGCTGCTGAACCATTTGTTGCATGAATACTGCCATTTGTCGTTGGGTTTCAACCTGAGCTTCCATTAACCGTTTGATGAGTTTTTCCATGATGCCGAGGTTATGCTCACTTGTCAAATTTGTTTTTCAACTATTCACTTTTTCCCGAAAGTAATATGCGTAAATTTCGCTGTATCCTCGTCGCCACTGTTTTGAATGTGATCCTGGTGATAGTGCTATTAGGGTAAATAATACACTATACACCAAGGATTACTGGCAATATACTTTATTTGTGGTTCGATCTGTAACTTGTCATGGTGAAAATAGTTCTGACGTTTTATATTATAAATAATTGACAGCCGGGTATGTCCTAGCTTGCTACGATTAGGTCGTTCAGACTGTCCTCGTAACACAAGCTTTACAAGTGGTTGTGCGTAGTTTCGTGAAAATTCAAATTAGCAAATAAAACAAAAATAATAATATATAATTAGTAGATAAGCTATGTTACTTCTAGCTCAAAAATGCATGTATTTTCAAATGGAGGTCCTAAAACGTAAATATCCGCCATCTTGGATTTTTATTGAATAAATTAAAGAGTATAACCAACATTTAGGAGAAGAAAAATTGCATAAATTAAAGAGCATAACAAACATTTAGGGGGTTGAAATTGCATAAATTAAAGAGCATAACAAACATTTAGGGGAATAAATTGCATAAATTAAAGAGCATAACATACATTAATATAAGTGGTTAATCAGAAAATGTCGTAACAATACTCGCAAGAAATTACGAATTGGAATTTTATTTCATCGGGAAGTTTTATTCTGGTTTACATAAAATGTAATTAAAATTGTGATGTAAATATTGTAATATGTGATAAAAAAGTGCACTTTTAATTTAAATTTATTATATAATTATAAAAAAAAACAAATTGCGTTGTTTTGTGTTTTTAGAAATCTTACGATTTGTTTACAACTATTTTTACCAGGTCCGTACTAAAAGTGTAAAATAATGATGCGTTTTTAGAAAAGTTATTTTTAATAATAAAATTAATTTTATTAAAAACAATAATTAACCGTGTATTTGCAACTAAAATAAAAACATTTTTTAAACTTTGTTTTATTTCAAGCAACCCACTCCATTTCAATGCATTGAATAAAATTCTAAATACGGCCCTATACTATTTTATTCTTTCTCTTTTTCCCACCGATTTGCTTACACTTGACGTTTGCTGGTTGGATGTGGAACATGCCTCTATCCGAAAATCGGAAAAGACAGGCAACGGACGCGGTCCATTTAGTTTGACATTTGAAAAAGATACAAAAAATTTGATAATGTCCATACGACATAAATCTTTCTCAAAGTTTTATTAAATGTAAATAATAATGAATAAAAGTAATAGTTATAAAATATGTCGGGCATGTTTAGCAGAAACATTTGTTTATTTCAATATTTACGAAACACTATATTATTTTAATACGTATCATTTAAGTGATAAAGAAGTTCGAGTCGCCGATATTTATGAACGGCTGACAGGAAATATTTTGAAGGAAAATGATGAAAAATTACCAAACAGTTTATGTTTAACGTGCCTAGAAAAGTTATCTAATGCATGCGAATTTGTAGAATTATGTAAAAAATCTGAGCACCAGTTGCAAACGTGCAATTCTAGTGTTGTAAATGAAGATCGTATTAAAATTGAAGTAATTGAGTGTGCCGATGTCAGTTTCTGTGATGATAACAGTGGATTAGATGATTCTGATAGTGGATCGAGTCATTCGAATAATGACAATGAATATGATTCCTATAGTGACGATGATGATCCTAATTTCGATTATAACATGTTGAGTGCATCTGTGGAGGAGGATCCTGCAAAATCTAGCGACTGCGAGCGACCATACGAATGCATGAAATGTAATGAAATTTACAGTAGTGCAGCTCAATTAAGGAAACACGAGAAAATTCATACGGGAAATTGGAAATGTTCGGAGTGTGACAAAATTCTTGCCAATAAGTATTCTTTGCGACATCATATGGTATTGCATACTGGCAAGCCGCACGAATGTATTATCTGCAAAAAGAGGTTTGCTGTGCTTTCAGAATTGACGCGGCATACGAAAATCTACCATAAAAATGGGAAATCTTATGTATGTGATCTTTGTCCTAAACGTTACTATACAAAGAGTCATTTAACAAGCCATAAATTAACACATCTGAACAGAAAACGACAAACAACTCCAGAGGTTGAGTAAGTAAATCGTAAATTCAATGAAATAATTTTTTGTTAATTTGATTTCGTCGTTTTTAGTAATCGTATTACAACGGAAGAATTGCAATCTGAGGCAAATCAGTCAAAAAGTTGTGACATTAAATACGTAGCATCAGACGTGTCGACTGCTAATTATTTTTCGACCGATGATGAATCAACAAATCTTGAAAAATCGCAACAAAACAAAAATGAATCTATGTCGCCGATTCGAAATTTTCCATTCAATACAAGCACAAATGACGACCAGAGTCTGGATAGTCTCGAATCGAATAATATTAAAAAAGAAAACTCACTCCACAAAGTTGATGACATGTTTTATAGATGTAAAACATGTTTTAAGAAATTTAGACATAAAAGTAATTATTTGAGTCATATGAAGCTACAATTAAATTGTAAGGATGATTTAAATACCAGCAATAATCCTCAGAAATGTGAATACTGTGCGATCATATCAGATAATGTGTACCAGCTTCGAAAACATTTAGAAACTCATTTGGATAAAGATCCTTTTAAATGTAACCTGTGCGAAAAAACTTATAAAACTTGGGTAAAACTAACCGTGCACACTCGACAAACTCATCTAACAAAAGCTAAATATCGTAAAAGCCATTTGTGTACTCTATGCGGCCGAGGATTTTTCACCTCAAAACTTTTGGACGAACATTATTTGGCACATCAAGGAATTCGAAAATATAAATGCGATAAATGTGATAGTTCTTTCTGTACCGTATACGGATTAAAACAACATGCAACAATTCATACAAGGGATGCACTGCAGTGCAGTGAATGTGGCAAAATTTTGGCTAATAAAATGTCACTTAAAAGTCATATGACCATACATTTTGGTAAAAAATATCAGTGTACGATTTGTGAAAAATATTTTCCTAATCCGGCCACACTCAATCGGCACATGAAAAGTCATCGAGGCGAACGGAATTATGTTTGTGATCGATGTTCGAAACGATATACGTGCCGGGGACATTTAAATGAACATATAAAAAAAATTCATGAAAATCCTACAACATTAACGTGTGAAGAATGCGGCAATCAATTTGCGCATAGGAGAGCACTCAAGAAACATGTTCGTCTTGAGCATGCTGAGAAAAAAGTTTTCACTTGTGATGTGTGCGGGAAAACTTATGGTAGAAAATCAAGGTATTTTTTTTACCATTTTTGATTACAAAGCTCGATCTCTAAACAATTTTTCATTTTTTTTTAATAGATTAAAAGAACACAAAAAGAAAACTCACACAATATCCGAGATTGTGGATCACGAACCTATTTTAAACCAAATGGAACAGAATTTAGCAATATCCTTAGCTACCTATCATCAACCAGATGCGGGAAGTATTATGGTTGAAATGTTCAAAAATGATGAATGTTAACAGTTTTAAATAAAATTTGTAAAATTTGATTTAAAGGTTTTTATTTGATCCAACATCGAATTTTATTCACAAAGGCCCAATTATTTTCAAGAAGATTAAACACACGATTCCAGAACAGCTTACGAGATGCGCACCCTACTGAAAGGTTACGGAGCTGGTAGATTAATTAATCTACCAACTTTGGTCCCCCTCCAATAGGCGCCAAACCACCGTTGGGAACCCTAATTCGAAGGGATTTGGCTGCCTTAACGGTGCTCCTCAAAATAATCCATAATCCGATATGACATGAACGCCAGACACGGTGATCGAGTGTTAAGGTCACTTTCAAGTTTCAACGTCATCCATAAATCGAACGGTCTCTCGCGAGATCCTAATTTCGTTCGTACCTACTTGAAGGTCTGTTTTGCGGTCCGATTTTGTGAACGAAGAACGTGTCCTACCCATCTTACCCTTAATGATTTTATGAATTCAATAATAAATCGAGATATTTTTAGATCTCGTGATTCTCAGCATTCTATACTGGCTCCCTGTTTGATGGGAACGAGAATTACTCTAATAATCTTACGCTCAGTTACATCAGGTTTTTGGATGTTAATGGGCAAGACTCGCAACCAAAGGTAATGAATGACTGGTCTTATTAGCGCTTTGTAGATATTTAATTTTGTTTTGCTTATGAGGTATGATATTGATGATGGAATAAAATGCCCGGTGTAGCTGCGATCCTCGATAAATCCATAGAAACGGAATTTTGCTCAGGGAGAAAACGTCTCATTTAAAAAACGTGTGTAGTGATTTAGAGTAAACAAGGTCAACGGAAATAACGATGTGATAGATAGTAGTGACTAGAGTACCTCAACGCAGAACGTCTTAACGAGTAAAGCCGGGCCTGCGGGAGCAGACGGTCGTTTTGTGGAGCGAGTGTCAATTATTACTCTCCCGTTTTGGCATGAAATGTCAGAGTTGAGATTTAGCCAGGTCTAGGCGCAATTTCACAATGCTAACATAACCCGGCAGGAGACAATGTTTAATACTGTTGTGGCGGGGCTCCATCATAAAGCCATACGGACAGTTAGTGATATCGTACTGCAGAATATGACTGATAATCAATACGATACCCTGAAAAATTAGTTAATTTCACGGTTAACCGAATCAGAGGATTCACGGTTTAATACAGAAATTATTAAAGGACCTTGACCTGGGGGACAAGAAACCATCGCAGCTGCTACGGGAAATGCGTGGCCCGGCTAAAAAAGAAATTTAGGAGGAAATGCTGCGCAAGTTGTGAGTTCAGCGATTACCACAATAAATTCAAGTAATTTTGGCGTCGAGCAGAGAAAATTGGAGCAATTGGGCAAAATAGCTGACAAAATTTTAGAAACGTACGCTAGCGCCAGTATAATGGCAGTACCACGCGACAAGGAGGCGCACCACTTGAGTTCATAGTGGAAATTAAAGAGCTGAAAGCGACACAGGCAGCTGGAAGATTTCAACGATCTCCGCAACGATCCGGGTCACGGCATCGGTCAGAATCCCGCACAAATAAAAAGCATCGAATGTGCTCTTATCATTTCCGTTTCGGGCTCGAGGCAAATAAGTGTATCAAGCCTTGCGCATACATCGAACGATCGGAAAATTAACCCATTTGTTCCCACACCAATAATAAATTTTGTAAAATATTTGTACTTTAAATATTTTTTAACACTCAAAATCCTTTCTCGAAATGGATTTTTTTTTTAAATATGATAAATAAACTAAAAACCATATATAACGGTAAAATACAAATTGAAATTTGACATTAAATACCGCAGTAGTGGCGTCGTAAAGTTAGTGATTTTTCTGTACCCATACAGGTACAGTGGGATCAAATGGGTTAATGCCTTCATCGCAAGTGACGGCATGTGATGAGGGCAGTAATGTTAGTTGTCGTCTAGTAATTTATGATATGTCAAGTGAACGTCTGGAGTATTCTTCCGTATTCGGAAAAAACCCAGTAGCTCACACTCTTTTCAATCCATCATTGGATAGTATGTCATTCGTCAGCTCAATATGGCGCAGCGTAGCTGCCTGTATTATAAATCAACACAGCTATTAGCATACGCTAACGATATTTGCATTCTGGGTCGCAACATCATCTCTCTGAAAGAGGTCCTCATCCCATTAGAATAAACAGCCCAACAAATTGGCCTTCAGATCAATGCAGCGAAGACAATACATGGTGACCGCGAGAAACCAGACGTGTGGAGACTTCATTTCGGGAGATACTCAATACGACAAGGTGAATGAGTTCAAATACCTAGGATCACTGATCACTGAGCAAAACTCCGTTTCTGGGACATTTCATCGAGGATTGCAGCAGTCTACCGAGCATTTTACGCCAATATCAAAATATTTAAGTCTCCTATATCGCCCAAAACTAAATTGAACATCTACAAGGCGCTGATAAGACCAGTTATCACCTTTGGTTGTGAACACTGACAGCACAAAACATCCAGAAAATCGCTGTAACTGAGCGTAAGATCATAAGAAGAATTCTCGGTCCCATTAAAAAGTCTGTACAGAATGCGAATGAATCACAAGATCAGAAATGATCTCGATAAAGTCGACATCATCGGATTCATAAAATCGTTAAGGCTAAGATGGCTTGGGCACTTACTTCGTTCACAAAATTGGACCACTAAACATGCCTTGGAGTCGGCACCAACGAAAGTAGGACCTCGTGGGAGACCACCTACCCTTTGGATGAACGGCGTTGAAAGGGACTTATACACACTCGGTCACCGTGTCTGGCGTTCTCTTGCGGCGGATCGAATTATTTGGAGGAGCATTGCTGAGGCAGCCAAATACGTTCATGGGATGTAGCGCCAGCGGAAGAAGAAGAAGAAGTAAACGTATGTAGCTATTTGATCGACACGGGTGCCGATGTCTCGGTAATACACCACCATCACAAGAGAACAAACACAAAAGTCGGGACAATTTCCCTCTTCTTGCCGCGAATTCTTCTCGAGTTAGCACGTATGGCACCCGATTAATGAAGCTAGATTTAGGGCTTAGGCGTAATTTTAATTGGACATTTGTCACAGCGAATGTGTCGAAACCAATAATAGGGGCCGATTTTTAAAAAAAATGATGGTATCCTAGTTGATATTAAGCAGAACCGGATCATCGATCCGATCACAAGGATTCACACGTCTGGTAAAGCAATAAATATCGTTTCTTCAGCGTTGACAACCATAGAATCCGGTGGAGCCGGTGGATATTCCGAAGAAGGCCATAATTACACCCCCCTTCGAGTTGTTCGAGATCACCCGTATGGGATATGGTTTGCGTAATGCTGCGCAGACATTCCAATGATTCGTATATTCAATTTCGCGACTTGAATTTCTGCTACACGATGATTTTTTAATTGCTTCGCAAAATATGGCTGAACATTTGCAGCACCTTAAACAAATTTTCAGAAGGCTTCAGGACCAAGGTCTGGTCATAAATGTCAGCAAGTGTATTTTCGCGCAGTCAGAAGTGGATTTCCTAGGATATATCATAGATCAACATGGAATTAAACCTATGCCGGAGCGCTTACAGGCCATTTCCGAGTTTAAACGTTCGGAGAAAGTAAAGGAGATACTTTGTGATCTCGGCATGATAAATTTGTATCGCAGATTTATTCCGGAGGCAGCCGCAGCAATCAGGGTGTTGAACAATTATTTAAAAGGGAGTAAACGAAATGATCGTCGAAAAATTGATTTGACGGACGACGTAATAAAAGCTTTTGAGCATACCAAACAATAATTGTGTGATGCCACAACCCTAGTGCATCCAGACATTAAGGTTCATCTCGCTATAATGGTAAATGCATCAGATACAACGGTAGGCGCATTTATGTAGTAAAAGGTACAGGATATCTGGCAACCTTTAAGCTTTTATTCCTTGAAGCTTGCGGAAACTCAGAAACCTATAGCGCGTATGACCGCGAGTTGCTAGCAGCATATGTGATAGAGAAACATTTCCGTTTTCTACTGGAGGGGAGAACGTTTACGATGTTTACTAACTATAATAAGCCATTGGTGTGTACGTTGCAGCAAAACTCGCACAAAGCATTGCCAAGACAGTTTCGCCATTTAGATTTTATTAGTCAATTTACTAACGACATTCAGCATATTACAGGCAAACATAATGTAGTAGCGCTATAGGGTAGATCAGATACGAGTTTCAGAGACAAGGAGCTACAGGAGCTTTTAGAATCAAGCAAGTTATTACAGTTCAAGAAGTTTCCCGTGTTCAATTCAGGAAAAGAAGTATGGTGTGGCATTTCAACAAGTGTCATTAGATCATATATCCCAATGTAGTTCCGAAGATCCGTATTTAACATAGTGCATGATCATTGATCTCTCACATCCTGGAATTAAAACTACAGCCAAAATGTTGAGTGGAAACTATATTTGGATATCCATAAATTATGATGGCAGAAGATTGGCTAAGTGTTGTGTCAGCTGTCACAAAGCTAAAGTACAACGGCATACAAAGGGCCCAGCAGTGGGCCACTCCTCCGGTCCTTTACTGACATCCGAAGGTATAGATTCGAGCTCAAACGGTGGCAAGAGCAATATATAGTGGATGGATTACACAATTCGGCATACCGTCATCAATAGTAACGGATCAAGGCGGACAGTTCGAGTCTGAGCTGTTTCGCGAACTAGCAATATTTTTAGGATTTCAAAGAAAGTGGACTACCCCGTACAACCCTCAGGCAAACAGGTTTATTGAACGCTGGCATCGCTCTCTCAAGGTGGCAATAATGTGTCAAGAACAATGCTAATTGGACTATCTCTCTACCCACAGTACTACTGTTGGGGCTAAGGACAGCTTTTAGAGAAGATTTTAAAGCAACGTCATCCGAATTACTGTACGGTGACATTATACGGTGAGCCAGGTCAATTTTTCGAGAATTCGAATAACCAAGTGTATCAGTCGGAGTTCGTTTTGCACGTTTTAGATCGTCCTTTATGCTCAAAGAATTGAACAAATGCTAGCACAGATTTGTGCGTATAGATGCAATAAAAGCATCGTTGCAGTGCCCATACGAGGAGCCGTTTAAGGTTATCAGTCGTACCGAGAAATATTTCACAGTATCAAGGAAGAACAAAGAGAGCAACATTTCAATTAATAGGCTGAAGCCGTGTTTCAACGGATCAGATGAAGACAACGTTATTAAGGAAAATAGCAACGTAAACGAAAGTTGCTCTAACGAGGCAAATGGTAATCAAACATCAGTTAGTTAATTAAACATAAAATAAAAGTAAGTGGTTTTAAATTATAAACTGCTTTGGTACTCCGCACCGAAAATAGGTCACCTTACAAGAATGCTGGAGTGTCGTACAGCATAACTAATAAGAGTGTACGATAACCTATAGTTATTCGATCTTGATTTACAGAAATGTTCAGTGCAGCTGGAAGTACTCGTTGCAGGATTTAGCAGTTATTCTGAACATGGCAGGTCTTCTGCGCCTGTGAAGTTTTCTTGAAACGTTCTTATTTCTTCAATTGCTTTTTCACTATTATATTTATGTTCTAGCTTTTTGTTGCGTTTAGTATCTCAGTTTGTAGTTTAACATGATTTTTGAATTCAAACTTTAACTGAATCGCTTATTTTCTACTTTTTCAACCGCTAGTTCTGTGCTTTTCCGGCAACCCGAGAAAAACGACGAAAATTTCACATAAAATGGTAATTGGTGGAGAAAATGTGGGAGCAATTTGTGTCAAAACGATCACAAAATATGTCAAGAAATTGTTAACAATAATTTGTCACAAAAAGTAACATAAATTTTGTGACAAATGGTGAAAAAAAAATTGGTCTAAAATTTTGTAATCACCATCGGGAATACTCTCTAGGAATTATGCTGTTTGCTTTTAGGGACCAAATTTTGATCTATCATTTTGTGATAAATGGCTATTGGGTAATTTTTGACATTTCCATAAAAACAATTTTAAGCTATGTACTTTTATAGAAATTGAAATTGTGCTTTTAATAAATGTTTTTTAATTGATTTACGTTAACAAAATGCATTTTTAAAATTAAAAAGTATTTCTGAAATCGAATTTCTTTTCAAAAATGAGAACTTGCCGTTCGTGTTTATCTGATACTTTCGATAATATAAATTTATTTGAAACCCTTTTTGAACAACGTAATGGTGGTTCGGATCTCAAGGAAATCGAAGTGTCAACCATATTCCATGAATGCACAAATATTCATCTCAATGAAAATGATAAAATGCCGAAATATATTTGCTTAAAGTGTTTAGAAAATTTAATCAGCGTCTATGAATTTATTGTGAATTGTAAACAAAACGATTTTAAATTACGGGAGAATTATGACTGTGGTCGTATTGATGTTCAATCGCTTACCAATAGGAATGGAGCCTATTCTGAATGTGAGTCTGATACCAGTAATTCGGATGATTCAGATAATGAAGGTGACACATGTCGTGAAGTAGATGAAAAATTAACTAATTCTTCGGATGAAAATGGTCATAAATGTTTGAAATGTTCGAAATTATTCGCAACTACGGCCAAACTGAAGAAACATCAAAGAATTCATACAGGTAATTGGAACTGTCCAGAATGCGATCGAGTTTTAGCGAATAAACATTCGTTACGTTTTCATATGATTTTGCATACGGGAAAACCTCATGAATGTGCCGTATGCGAAAAACGTTTTGTATCCGTTTATGAACTTCGGCGGCACACTAAAATTTATCATAAGAACGGCAAGAGTCATGCATGCGACCAATGCTCAAAGCGATACTATACGTTTAATCAACTAAAAAATCATAAACGGTCTCATTTGAAAGAAGCGGACAAAATAATTAGGCCAAAATATGAGTAAGTAACCGAATTTCTTATGTAATGTTAATCGGACGGCTTTCACTTTCGTACTGTGATTTCAGACACGTCTTGAAGCAGGATGTTATTAAAATGGAAGGGGAACTAATTACAGGTGATAATGAATCTGTCCATGAAGCGGAATCTATACATATAGAAGAAATGAAAATTGAATCTTGCGAAATGCTTAAAGAGGATCTTGAATCGGCTAATACCGAGGAAATGCTTAAAGCGGAACATGAATCGACGGCAGATAATGATGTTGATATGGAAAATGATGAACAACCGTTTAGCGATTCGGCGAACGAAATGTCATCGGACAGTACAGATTCAAAACAAGAAAGGACATTCTATCGTTGTAACAGCTGCTTCAAGAAATTCAGAATTAAAAGTAATTATTTGAGCCATCTAAAGTTAAAATTAAATTGTAAAGCTGATTTGAATACGAAAACAAACCCCCAAAAATGTGAACATTGCAATACAATATGTGATAATTTGTATCAATTAAGAAAACACCTAGAATTTCATTTGGAGAAGGATCCATTTAAATGTCCTGCCTGTGGTAAGGTATATAAATCTTGGATTAAATTAGCCGGTCACAAGCGTCAAGTTCATTCATCAAAGCCGGTAACACGTAAACCTTATTTATGTACATTGTGCGGAAAAGGATTTAGCTCCTCAAAATTATTGGAAGATCATTATATGGTACACCAGGGCGTACGAAATTACAAATGCGATCAATGTGAACGATCGTTTTGTACCATTTATGGTCTAAAACAGCATTTAACTATTCATACGCGAGACGCGCTCCAGTGTAGCGAATGTGGAAAAATTTTGGCGAATAAAATGTCATTAAAAAATCATATGACAATACATTTTGGTAAAGATCATCCTTGCACGATGTGTGATAAACGGTATCCGGATACAGCAACATTAAATCGGCATTTAAAAGTTCATCGGGGCGAACGGAATTATGCATGTGATCAATGCGGGAAGCGTTATTATCGAGGTGGTGATTTAAACGAGCATATACGAAAAATACATGAAAATCCTATGGATTTTAAATGTGAAGTTTGCGGTAATGGTTTTGGTCATAGGCGGGCTTTAAAAAAGCATGTTCGATTGGTGCATATCGGAAAGAAAATTTACAAATGCGACAGTTGTGGTAAGACTTACGATCGTAAATCTAGGTAAGAAAATATTTGGTCTGACTGATTAGTCAAATGGTAATCTTTTCATTTTTTTATTTCAGATTAAAAGATCATGAAAAAAAATGCCATCAAATTGTGACAAATAATTCTGTTGCACCACCTGTAATCACAACGACTTCGGCAAACTCGGCATCGACGGAAAATGTCAGTGATCAATTCGTTACGGCATGTTTCAATACGGAATATTTTAAAACGGAATACGATGCTACAACATAAGGTTGGCATGTTTCACTTAGGGCATTATGACATATTTCAGTATGACATATGTGCACTATGTCAAAAGATACAAGAAAGCATATTTCACTACTAGTGTAGAGGTGTCCATAACGTCGATCGCGATCGACATTTTTAAATTTCTAGTAGGAATTTAATTGACTGAGAATACCATTCAAAATCGAGAATAAAATGATCAGCATTGAGTGCACCTTTATAGTAATATTTTGTAAATCAAAAAGTAGATCTCTCAAAAAAAATTAGTGGACTTGCCTAAGTAGATAGTGTATCATATGCCGTACTAAAATATGCCGTTATATCTAGTTTCGTAATGAAATATGTACGTCATAACGACCGGGACCTGGAATTCTACCCTTCCGCTTACAAATTCTAATCAAATAACCGGTTTAATGGCAGGCCTTTTTCAAAATATATGTAAATAAAATTTATTATAAGAAAATATTTTTATTTTGAAAATATACAAAATTTATTACATAATACATAATATTTTTAACCCATTTTCCTTCTTTTTGCACCATACCCATGGCCTTGAAACGGTTTGCAATCGCTTGTTGAGTCACTCCCAAAGTTTCAGCGAGCTCTTCTTGAGTTTGGCATGAACCTTGGTCCAATATTGCCTCCAGCTCAGCGTCTACAAACTTTACTGGCCTCCCTTCGCGTTCTTTGTCACTGGTGTCAAAATTGCCACTTTTAAAACGCCGGAACAGCATTGAATAAAATTCTAAATACGGCCCTAAACTATTTTAGTCTTTCTCTTTTTCTCACAGACTGGTATGCTTGACGTTTGTTTATTTCAACTCTTCGTTTACGTAAACGTCAAAATAGAATCTGTCATCTTCATTCATACCATACAGTAACGATCTGTTCCTGTTGAGTGTGGTCAATTTTAATTATGAATAAATCATTCGCCTTGTGACCGTATAAGTGGAAACACGTATATTGTGAAAAAAGGAGTTTTTTAAGCAGTGAGTGGGAAAGTGAAAAGTGGTGAAAAATCAGAAAATTCAAAAAAAAAAAAAGAGGAAATAAAATTCCAAAAATAAAAAGAGACAATAAAATAAAAAAGTTTGTGAAGAAAATCAAAAAACCAAAAATAGAAAATAAAACAGAAAATCAAAATGGCGGCCCAAGCCGACCAAACAATTTAATAAATGAAAGAAGAACATCAGATGCAGATTTCATGGGATATGAAGAAAAGGAAATAAAACAAAAAAGAAAATTAATTAATAATAACAGTGACGGTGAAACGGAAAGTAAAATGGCTAGACATAACAATATTAAAACAGGAAAAAGCGAAAATAATAAGATCGAGAAAATGGATGAGGGTAAAAATATTAACAACGAAACAAAAGATCAGCCAACTAGACCAGAAAATAAGTACCTAAATAACGATAAAGGACCATTCTACGTGTTAGTAAAGGCTAGAACACCAAAAAATATGCTGTGTGTGATTCTGTCAAGAGTGTTTATACAAAACCAAGTGAAAATAATAAACATAACCGAAGTTAGCAATAAACTAGCGAGAGTGGAATTCGATTCGTATGATAAAGCGAACAAATGCGTGAGAAAAGACAATCCAGTACACATAACACTAATGGAAAAAGGGTACACTTGCTTCATACCGAAAAATTATACACACGTGGAAGGAGTCATCAGAGGATTGGCGGGGGAGTTCACGATGGAAGAAATAAAAGCAAACCTGACCTGTGATTATCCAATAACCCATATAGAGACCCTGCAAACATGGGATAGAGAAAAAAAAGAATTAAAAAACACAAACATTACAAGAATTGAAATAAGAGCAAGCGAACTACCGAAACAAGTATCGTTCTACGGAGTTAAAATAAAAACAGGGATGTACATACCAAAAATCAAATTTTGCTCAGCGTGCCTTGGCTACGGACACTTTAAAAAAATTTGCAGATCACAAATTAAAAGATGTAGTAAATGTGCAAAGCCAATGACACAAGAAAATCCACACAACTGTCAAGAAAAACCAGAATGTAGATTCTGCGAAGGAGAAGAGCACTTCACAAATTCAAAAAACTGCCCAGAAAAGAAAAAACAAAACCAAATTAAAATGCATATAATAAAACATAAAACAACATATAGAGAAGCAATGAACGCATTGTACCCTAAACAAAAAAATATAAGTAAAGAATTGGACCTACAGATCTATCCAAATATATCAAAGAACAACAACACAACACCTAACGCATGGATCGAAAGGGCAAATAGAAACGAAGGAATTATAAAGGAACAAAGAATGAAAATTGACCAACTACAAGAAGCGTTAAGTAAAATCACAAAGATGTGCAATACGACAATTGAGTCTCCAGATGTGTTCACAATGGAAGTGAAGGAGGCGATCAATAATCTCAAAATAAAATAAAATGGAAAACAACTTCAAAATCATGCAGCTAAACATAAGAAGCCTTAGAAGCAACATAAATCTTCTTGAAGTATTTATGAACAAACAAAAAGTGGACATAGCCATATTAAATGAAACATGGACACACCTAGATAACAAACCACAGATACAAAACTACAAATTAATCACAAGAAATAGAGAGGATGGATACGGAGGAGTAGGCTTTCTAGTTCATAAAAAAGTAGGAGTAAAACAAGTAGATACAAATTTAAACCTAACACACATTGAAATAATACAAATTAAAATAAAAGTTCTAAATAACAATTTAAACATAATAACATTCTATAACCCACCAAACGGTAATAGAAACACGGAAATAGAAGAATTTCAAAAAATCATAGATAAAATGGAAAACAGCGAGAACACAATAATAGCAGGAGACATAAACGAGCACAGCAACATGTGGGGACAAGCAATAAGAGAAAGCAGCACAGGGAAAAAAATAGCCGAAATAATATCAAATAGCAGTCTACAATTGCTAAATAATGGAAAACCAACAAGGCTAAACCTAAGGAACCACACAACGTCAACACTGGATATAACCCTATGTACCCAGGATATATTCAACAAAGTGTCATGGGACTGCATAGAGGAAAACGTCGGATCGGATCATTTACCAATAATAATAAACATCAACATAAATAGATTTACAAGGAAAGAGATCATAGACTGGAAAAAGGTAATTCAGGAAACAACAAACATAGAGGAAATAGAGAACAACGAACAAAAAAACATAGAAACGATATTAGAAGAAATAATAATGCAAAACACAAGAATAGTAACGTGTAATCATAGAAATAACCCAAAAACATGGTGGAATGAACAACTACAAAGGCTATGGAACATAAAAAAACAAAAGCAAAAAATATACAATAGACAAAAGGACCTATACACGGCCACGGAACTATTAAGATCAATTGCAATTTTGAAAAGGGAAATTAAATCAGCCAAAAGGAAATCATGGGAGAATTTTGTAACAAGCATAAATCCAAACATAAATACAAAACAATTATGGAATAAAATAAATAAATTAAAAAATAAAAGAGGAAACGGCTTCAACCTGTTGGAGGATTATGATATGGCAAAAAAATTTCTAAACGAAAACTTCCCAGAATCTATTGAAGAAACAAGACTACCAATGGAAACAACAAGCGTGAAGCAGTATAAATTTAATGATAAAATAATAATAGAAACATTAAAACAAAAACAAAATACAGCACCAGGAGAAAACAAAATTTCTTATAAAACGCTAAAAAATATAATAGAAATCAACCCGAATATAATAAAGAATATAGTGAAATACCTAAACGAAATATATATAAGCCAAATATATCCAGAAAAATGGAAAAAAACAAAAGTGATTCCAATCAAAAAACCCAACAAAGATGAATTCGAAACAGGAAGCTACAGACCAATTTGCCTACATAACACAATATCAAAAATATTTAATAAATCCATATTGGAGGAGTTAAACAAACACATATTAGATAAAAAAGTACTACCAGCAAATTCATATGGATTTAGAAAAGGATATAATATAATGGATTATTTCGTGAATTTATTCAGTGAAATAGAAGCAGAAAAAGCCAAGAAAAAAGTACAAATATTAATAACCACCGATATATCAAAAGCTTTCGATAATGTTCGAAAAGATATACTAATACAGAAACTAAAGGAAATAGATACACCAAAACATATAATTAATTGGATATATCAGTTTTTAACAAACAGAACAATAATATTAGATAATGGAACAAATACAATAAAACAAATCACGAATAAGGGAATCCCGCAAGGAAGTTGTCTGAGCCCATGTCTCTTCAATATATACACCAAAGAAATACATAAACTTCAAAAAGCAGAGATATCAATATATCAATTTGCAGACGATGTAGCCATTTTAGTGAAAGAAAAGAATGAACGAGCAGCAATAGCAACAAGCAACAAAATCTTAAGTAAGCTAAACGAAGAACTAAGGAAGATAGAACTAAAAATAAATCCGGAGAAAAGTACATTCATGAGGCTATACAAGAATAAACCCACAGGACAAGATGTAAAAATAAACCATATCAGATTATCGGAAGAAAAAGAAATAAAACTATTGGGAGTAACATTCACGAATAAAATATCACTACTACCACACTACAAATATTTAGAAAAGGAAATAGGAAGTGCAACAAATCTGCTGAAAGCCATAACTCATAAAAATGGAGGAGCCCATCCACAAATGATAACGAACGTTTACAAAGCAATCATACAAACAAGGACCAAATTTGCAGACACAATAACTACAACAAAAATAAAAAACTGTACCAAAATAAAACAGCAAATAATCAATAAGAACTTAAGAATTTGCACAGGAATGCTAAAAACGACGCCAATACCAACACTACTAGCAGAAACAGCCACACTACCAGCGGAGCTAGATAATAAACTAACATCATTGAAGTACATAGCAAACAACATAAACAAAAACAGCGTTACAGCCGAGAAAATCAAAAATAATCAAATAATGGAAAAACTAAGGAAGCTGTATGTCGAAACTAACTTTCTAGAAAAAATAGCGCACCCAGAAAACAGAATAATAAGAAAGACAAAAAATATAGAAATACAGGAAGAAATCAAAAAAAAAAGTGAGAAATCAAACATGAACCAAATAGAAATAATGTCACTCTACATAGAGTTACTAAACAAATATAAAGGATATCAACAAATTTACACGGATGGAGCACTAAAAGATGGAAAGGGAGGAATTGGAATATACATTAAAAACCTAGACGAGCAACTTAAAATAAACGTAAAGAATAAAGCAACTATAAAAACCATAGAAACACTGGCAATAAAAATAGCAATAGAGAAAGCAATACAGCGTGAATTCACAAAAATTGTCATATTTACAGATTCAAAAAGCAGTTGCTCGTCTCTAAATAAAGTAATAAAAGAGGGAAAGTACAAATACTATGAAAAGGAAATACTAGATAAAGCAGCAGAAAATGAGAACACACAGATCAAAATACAATGGATACCAAGCCACATGGGGATAGTGGGGAATGAGAAAGCAGATAAATTAGCAAAAGAAGCAATAGAAGAATCAAATGAAACAATAGAAAATTTAATAACTATAGAAGATGCCCATCAAATAATAGAAGAAGAAATAAGACAGAAATGGAAGATAAAATACAATAATTGGACAACAGAAATAGGGAAATACAATAAGCAAATAAATAACATACCACCAGCAAAACCATGGTACCACAAAGCCCAGATGAGCCCATACAACATCAGACAAATAAACAGATTGAGGACAGGACACGCAAAAAATAAAAAATTTAAAAACACAGTGGGAATTGAGGAAAACAACCTATGTGACATATGCAACACTATAGAAGACAACGAACACATAGTGGAGAAGTGTAAAAAATTCAATCAAATACGCCAAAAATACACACTAATACAACATAATAAACTAATAGATATCCTAAAATCAGAAAATATTAAAAACTATAAAATAATTTGTGATTACCTAAAAGAAATAGACTACGGTTTATAAAAATATTTATGTTAAAATAAGAAACCCTACTAACCATAAGAATTTTAAGAACTATATTTTGTTCAACCATTCATGAAAGATAAAAAGATAAAACTGTTATAATTTATAGAACAAAAAAAAAAAAAAAAAATAACTTTGACACTTGTATAAAATTTTAATATTGTTATGTATACCAATAGGTCGTGTGGATAAAATAGTATTCAGGCCTAAGCAAATGAAATAAAAAAAAAAAAAAAAAAAAAAAAAAAATTATGAATAAATTATTAAATAATACAATATGTCGATCGTGTTTATCTAAAAAAGGTCAATTAATCAATCCACATACCGAATATGATCCAATAAATGAGTTAACTTATGTGAACGAATATTATTTGTGTACAAATATTTTAATAAAAAAAACGGATTCATTGCCCAAGATGTTGTGCCAAGATTGTGTCGATCAATTACAGATAGCCTATCAATTTCAACATCGTGCTAAACAATCAAATGATGCCTTATTAAAATGCTCAAATAGTATCGTTAATAATAATAAAAAGGAAGTACTCCACAACAATGCAGCGATGAGAATACAAACGGAACATGGATACAGCTTTATAAGTTTAACACCATTTTCAGTTTCATCTGAAACCACACCAAATTATACCGAGTGGAATTGCAACGATGAAATAAATTTAAAAATAACTGATAAAAATAATTACATTATTAGAATGGATGATCGTCCCGATCCCGATTGTGATCAAAATGAGGATGTTGAGAAAATAAAATATTCTATTTTAGGGATTGATGGTGAAGAAGAATTCCCCTTTAACTGTGTAAAATGCGATGATACTTTTGGTAAGCACACAACGTTTAATTGTCTAATGACTTGTTTATTTAGTTTTATGTTGATTATAGACAGTAACGATTTATTAGAAGCACATATCACCCAGAAACATGCTCACACGCCAAATCATGAGATAGTACTCGATGACTTACAAATCAAGGAATGCAATGAAAATTTTGCCACTGAATTTAAACTGGATGAACATAAGAAGGAAACTAAGGATTTTTTAGCAAATAATTTACATTGTAGAATTTGTGGAGAAACTTTTGTTGAACAAGCATTGTTAGATGATCATTTTATATCTACTCATCAAGGTAAGCGTTTAAACAAATCCTCTTCCTGTTTTACTATTATTATAGGCCACAATTTTAGATGAGCAGCAAGGGGACGACGAAGAAGATAATAAGGAATATGATTTAATCGATTCTGTTAAAAAGACACCCAATATTCTTAAATATTTATGTTCAATATGTGGTAAAAATTTTACGACTAATCAACGTTTACGAATTCATACATATACACATACAGGAGAACGTAATTATGACTGTGACCTATGCTGTAAGTATACATCAGATAAGTATTTAAGATTTGGCCGTTAATCAAAATTATTTTTAAGCGAAAAAATTTGTAACCGAATTTCGTTTGCGAAGCCATCGTCGTACGCATACGGGTGAACGACCGTATGAATGTCCTGTATGTAAATTACGATTTGCCCAAACAAATGCCCTAAAATGCCATAAACGAATACATACTGGTGAGAAACCTTACGAATGTCGATACTGTTCAAAAAAGTTCTCTCAAAATACAATTCTAAAAACTCATATGACACTGCATACTGGTAAAACAATCCAATGCCCGGATTGTGATAAAAAATTTAGTCGTGCCTCATATTTGATACTACATAGGCGTGAGCATACTGGCGAAAAACCATACGCTTGTGATCGGTGTCCAAATCGGTATAAGCAAAAGAGTCATTTAGATAGGCACATAGATATTCATAATGGTGTGAAACATAAATGTACCATATGCCATAAGGAATATTCAAAACAGTATTCCCTTAAAATGCATATGTTCATACACACGAATGAGAAGCCATTTAATTGCCCACATTGTACGGCCACATTTACTCGAAGTGATAGGTGACTAATACAGAATTTGTACAGTGATTTAAATGTTTTGCAATTTCTTATGGTTCTCTTTTTCTATTCTACTCATCATAGGTATAAAAGCCATTTGAAGATGCGACATAGAGATGTTTATGAATAGTAAGACGAAACCAATAATTATTAAAATTTGGTAAGTGCGCTTCCAGGGGAAGAAACTCGAAAGATTTCAGAGGATAATTTAAAAGTCTGAAATGTAACATGATTATTTTTAAAGAGAAATAAATGTACATAGATTGTAAAATCTCGTCTGAATATTTAATTAAAGTTGCTACGTAAAATAAATTTTTTTTTTTCATTTATCACAAAAATTGCAATAAAGGGTTAAGATATAAGCAGAGCCATCTATCGAGACGGTTTGAACTAAAAAAACTACAATAATTTGCTATAATTTATAATCTACGCCAACTTCACACTTCAAGAAACCGATGAAACAATTCTCCTAGTTCGCTCTCGCATGTCATGATTCAAAGGGGAATGAAAATGCTTCTATCCGCCATTTCTGGCATTTTAAAGACCGTGTGATTGCGTTTTTTGACATCTAAACTTTTTAATTTTTTTTTTATTTTAACAAAAAATGATATCAGTTACAATATAATATAAAAATTGCAACAAGATAAACAAATTATGTGTGTTATTCTAAAAATTGGAATTTTGTGAAGTGATTTAATTACGTATAAACTTAAATAATTAAAAAAAAAAAAAAATCCGTAGTACCTAGCTAGTAGAAAATTTCAACATAAAAATGTCTGAAGGTGATAGCCCTCATGGGGCTTTATCAGACTCTGAAACCAATAATGTAAGCGATTTAAATATTTTATTAAATTAAGTTATTTGATTAATTCGAGACTGTGCAAAAATTGGTAATTTATTACAAATTAGTTTAAATTGCAAAACTAAAATTGAGCTTCAAATAAATAAATGCGTTTATACTCCATAACTGTCTATGTATATGGATTGAATTTGGTGTACATACGTATACAATACAAACATAGTCTCGAATCGTCTAATATAAATGCAATGATGGATATTTTAAATATACATATTATGGAATCATTTTTCTGTTTTAACAGCAATATATAATGTTTAATTTCAGTCAATTATACATAAAGTTCGATCTCGTGTATCTAGTATCATCCCAAATTCTGTTTCCAAATGGTTTTCACCATCAACAAAAGATGATGGTAAAAATGGTTCGAACAGACGGCGAAGAGAAATTTCTGAAGAACAGGATTCATCAAATGAAGAGAGTTACAATCAAGAGGAAGAAAATGGATCTGAGCCGCCAGTGAAACGATCCAAAAATGATTTACTCGAGGTAAGCTTGATTGTTGGATAATAAGTATTTAAAACATGTATTTTAAGAGGGTATCGAGCTAAGACTAAAAACCATTTAATTTAATTCCCCATGATCCCTCGTGTTTTTGACATAAATGACGCCGTTTCATTTTTCGGACTATTTCGACATATCCTGTAAGGATGAATGAGCGTCATCTAGATTTTATAAATTGCATCGCACATATCTACGTAATTGTGGTTATGTTTAGGAATATATTTGATTTTGACGTTTTCTGACAATTTTTTGACAAGTAAAAATTTTAAATTACAGATTTTTAGAAAAGCTTTAATTTAAGAGGAAACTGCAGGTCGATCAGTGAATTTTTATATTGGTTAAATTTTAAATATATTTTTCGCTCCTAAGTAGGCGGATTTATGGTTGCCTTCGTTCCTTCGTGGTCTGCATTTTTTTTTTAGTGCAATCAAAGAACAGGGCCCCTATTCTTGAAACTCACCCGAAAAAGTCGCCGATAATTTTCTAGTGAAATACGTCATTTCAGTCGAAAATTTAAATTGTTTTATATCAAAGTCACCGGCGACTTTTTTTTTGGTGAATTTCAAGAATATGCCCCCAGGAACGAAAAATACGTCATTTCAGGCGAACTACGTCATTCAAGACACTGAATCCGCATTTAAGGCGAATTCATGGTTTCGATCGTTCACTCTTTCTGATAATTTTTTTTATCCGACCCCCAAGGAACACGAATAAAAAATAATGTCATTTTGAGAGAACACGATTGATTAAAAAATAATTCAGAAGCAGTGGTTGCCTTAGTTCATTCGTTCTGGAGTTTTTTTTAATCAATCGTATTCCTTTGATCGAATAAAAAAATTATCACAACGAATGAACAATCGAACTAAAGGCCGGTTTTGAGTTGCATTCGTTCTTTCATTCTGAAATTTTTTTAGTCCAATCAAAGGAACACGAACAAAAAATAACGTCATTTTTAAAGAATACGATTGAAGGCGAATTTATGGTTGCCTTCGTTCCTTCGTTCATTCGGTCTGAATTTTTTTTTAATCAATCGTGTTCATTGAAAATGACGTTATTTTTCGTACCTGTTCCTTTGATTGGATTTAAAAAAAAATCAGACCCAATGAACGAAGGAACGAAGGCAACCATAAGTCTGCCTTAATTAAAAAAAATTCAGAACGAACGAACGAGTGCAACTCAAAACCCGCCTTAAAGCAACCTTTAGGCCCGCTGCACATTTCAGCTAAGCTAAGCGAGAAATGTAATTTTCGTTAGCTTTGTTAGCTCGCCTAGCACACCCCTTTGCACTTTCCAGCTGATAACTAGCCTTATACAAACATACATTGCTGATTATATATCTTCCCATTAAAATTTTTTTATTTTCAACCGGGGGATACGAATTTAGCTCACATCGCTTAGCTTAGCTTAGTTGAAATGTACAACGGGCCTAATTGTTGTTTTCGTTCATCCGTTCCTTCATTTTATTATTTTTTTTAACCAATTGTATTCCTCGAAAATAATATTATTTTCTTTATAAGGAATACGTATACGATTGGATAAAACAAAATTTGGTTTATTTTTGGTCCTCGCTTGAGCCCCGCACTCCATCCAATGGATTTACACGAGTATTCCTTTCATCATATTATTTCGTCGTTTCGTCCGTCTCTCTTTACCCCTGAATCGGCTCAACCAGACAACTATAATTGTTGTAAGCCGATTTCATGGTTGCCTTCATTCATTCGTTCAGTGATTTTTTTAAGTGATCTCAACATCTGTACAAATCGGCAATTTTCTTGATACGATCTAAGACTTATCTGAAAACAATCAAATGGCTAAATCGTTTAATAAAAAGACAAGTCGTTTTGTTTTCTAAACGATGTAAGACCTAATTATCTTGCTCAAGCAACAATGTATTGTTTCACAAATTTTTTTGCGGCTTTTTATTTTTAGCATATAAATACTCAACTTGATAAGATGCCTATAGCAAAGGTTTATCAGTTGAAGTGAATCCTAAAGACACTAACGTACCACTGCCGTCAAATCCTGCGCCCTTTTTGAGATTAAAACTTCAAAAATTTTGAGTAGCAGCTTCATTACCATGCTGCTTGTTAAAATGTTCAACAAGTTCAGATGGTCGAGTGGCATTATATATCTCAAACAGTTAACATCTTTTTTAAGTTTTTGTGGTTCCGAGTACGGATACTGCGTGTTATCGTATAAGGCACATAATATTCGTGCAGTACGAAGGTATCACAAATTTGCGACTCAGTGAAATTTAAATTATTTTCAGGACCTCCATGGCTTATTTGGAGAAATTCTGGATTAACCGTTATTTAAATAATAATAGTAGGTCATATACAGCTATAAGTGCTAGTTGGCCTAAGCAAAAGAAATTAACAAACAAACAAGTTCAGATGGTTTGAGATTAGATTTTGAATAAATGACACAATAGAACATACATTGTAGCGAACATAGTCGCATTTGCGCCTAAAACTATCAAACTTTGAAATAATTGCTTTATTTTACTGATTTGAAAATTTTTGAAACCAAAGTATGTAAAGTAACCAAATTGTGGATGTAACGTGCAATAGTTCTACAATTAATCCAAAAAATCGTCTAATGGTACTTACACTCCTAACTAACCTATGTCGCACCCCTAGGGGTGCATTCATCACCGGTTAAGAGCCACTGAGCTAGACTTATCATTGTAGGACGAGGGGTTGTTAACCTTGTAAAATTAGTCTAATAATCAAATATAGTAGATAAGTTATTTCTTCAAAACTAAATTATAATTTTAATTTCCACAGCTTTTCGTTCGATCTACTTTATTTAAGTGGTAACCATCTAAAATCTTATAAACTTAAATTAAGAAAAATTAAAAATCCGGTAAATGGCATTTATGTGTGTATTCGCCCATGGAAAACTTAAATTAACTTAAAATTTCAACGAAGCTTTGTCGAATTGTAACTGTTCACTTTTTTTTAATTTTTTATTATTTAACAAATATTACAACTGAATATAAAGGCTTCGTTCTTCGAAGCCGTCTTACTGGGTTTGGGTTGTTCAGCGTACGATCCAAATTCGCATTTTCATGTTGACTAAAGCGCTGTACGTGTTTCCTCCCATATTTCTTAATTTCTTCACACGAACTCCATTTATAGATCCTTATGAAGGTTATCATTCATTATGTACCAGGTGCGTTCACCATACTACGCAAGATTTTATTTTGAAAAGTTTGAATTACTTTTACGTTAGTTTTCTTGGTACAGCCCCATAGTTGTATACCATACGTCCATACAGGTTAAAACTGCTGATATAAGAGCAGATTGTTATGTAATGTTAGCTCAGTTTAGCATCAAGGGTCATTCCTAAATATTTTGTCGTGTTTGCATGTCGAATTGGTTGCGAATTCAATCGAATAGGTAACCAATTAACATTTTTGTTGGTAAAGTTTATATGCACAGATTTAGTTCCGTTGATTTTTAAATGAACTGTTCACTTAATAAAACTTATGAATACGCAATTTTCCGTCCAAACTTAAAAAAATAAACAAGACGTCAAAAACAATTGTTTCCCCCCTATTCAAAATTGAAGATTCTAAATTTATGTTTTAAATTTCATATTCTCACTGAAGTCTTAATTTATTTTTAATTTAGAAATATTTGTGAAACCTAACATAAAATAATATGATTTAACATAAATTAATCCTACTAACAACTAAAATATTATTTCTCAGATACTATAAGTTTATAATTTCTCACTAGTTGGCCATTTATCCAGTAAAAAATTCGAATGATTTTTAGGCTAGTTTTGAAATTGTGAGATTTTGTCTTTTTTTAATGTGTATTTCTAAGCCGTTGGAGGATTGCCTTAATAATAGTTCTTCAAAATTTGAAAAATCCAAAATTTTGTTCAAATCTAAGCGGACCCGATGTTCGCTGAAATAATTATGTATTAAGTTTGATTCATCTAATTGTTGACATTTTATTCCATATTATTTAAGACTACTGTTCAGTATATCCATGTTTTGATATTCAATGTACATATTGTAAACAGGCACAAGTTCAAGATTCTGAGTCAGGATCCTCAGGAGTATATTTTCGATTATTTTCTTCTAACTCGTTAAAATTTTCAAAATGTCCAGTGTACACCGTAAGTTTGTCACACTTGAGTCGCAAAGTATAACTTTAAGTAAGAGAGTTTATGAAAAATATGGGAATATGTCCTTTTTGAATTTAATGCATTTTATTTAATTTTTTAGATATGTATGTGCCCTTTTCGAAATTGCAGATTCAATTATGCTTCTCGATTTTAACGCAAGAACTAACTTTATCCGACAACCTCAAAAAATATCCTTTCGTGTCTAACTAACGTTATAAGGATGTTTGCTACATTTTATACTAAAGTGTGGTTTTGAGCTATCTTTTTAAATATTTCTCCATTTATATTTTTTATACTAAAGTACCATATGTTATTTGATAGATGACAAGTACAAACATTCCGATTAGTTAAAATGGATCGCTAAGTTGTAAGAAAATTTGATTTAAAATATGGTAGAGAAAATGTTGTTCCGACAAATCTTGTTATTAAACTTATCATTGATAAATTTGAAGAAACTGGTTCAGTTCAGAACAAGTGTTGCTGAAGAGCCAATGATATCGAGAGATGATTAGAAACTTCTTGTGGAGTCAATTAGAAGATATTGATGTGCAGAATATGTGGGTTCAACAGGATGGTGCAACATGCCACACAGCAACGGAATCAATCGATCTTTTGAAAGAGAAATTTAATAATCGAATAATTTCTCGAAGAACAGACGTGAATTGGCCACTAAGTACATACGATTTAACGCCATTGGACTTCTTCTTATGGGGTTTGTTGAAGAGTAAAGTTTATGCGGATAATCCTCAAACTGTTCAACACCTCAAAGACAACATCATCGAGCAAATATCACTTATTGAACCATCATTATGCGAAAAAGTTATTCAAAATTTTGGTAAAAGATTGACAGCCTGTCGAGCTAGCAGAAGACGTCACTTGAACGACAATTCTTTTTCGTGATTACCCGGAACCAATGTACTTTAATTTCCAATAAAAATAAAGATTTCACAGTTATGTCTTTTATTTAAAATTTAAAAAGATACCTCAAATTTGAGCACCCTTAGTTTAACCGAATAGCTAGAACCAAGGTTAAGGCCCGTTGTACATTTTAGCTAAGCTAAGCTATAAAACATATCTTAGTTTAGCTTAGTTTAGTTCGCTAGCTCGACATCCGCACATTTGAGCTAATAAATTGGTTCACACATACTTATACTCCTATATTTTATTTGTGACGCACACATTAGGTTACTTCAAATTAATTCTGTCAATCGAAAAGACGACATAATAATATCTGCAGATGATTAGAAACAATTATAGAAAATAAACTTTATTATCTATATGATAAATATGTTTAAGAAATTTTTGCTTTAATATTATATATTTAAAATGTCTCCCTTTCGTATAGAATATTTTGACAGAATGAAATTTAAATAACATTGTATGTGCGTCAAAAATAAAATATAGGAAAATGTCATTGTATATGTGAGAAACATAGCTGAAAATTGTAAGGCGAAGACAACTCGAGCTATGTTTATTTTCATAGCTCAAAGCAGTACAACATAGTTTGCTTAGCTTAGCTCATGTGTGCAACGATTCATTAAAACCCTTTATTTACAAACAGAGCTATGAACATAGCTCAAATCGTTTAGCTTAGCTTAGCTGAAATGTACAACGGGCCTTAAGCTTGGTACCTATTAGACTTTCATAGAGTGGAAATGTAACAGGATGATGTTATATTCTTAAAACAGCTTACGAAATTATTAAGGGAAGTGGACGGATCAATAGCTAGAGCATTTAAAAAATTATACAATGAAGCCAACGAATACAATTTAGCTAGATTAAAATATTTAAAGGAAACGTTATTTTGACGTGGTCTGATTTTGGAAGACATAACTATTTCTAATATATTCCGTCATGTTCAGTCAACTGTAATTCTATGGCAATAAAAAATAGAAATTACCTAATTAAAATGTTTATTTTATTTATCAAAAATTACATCATATAATGCTTGTCTTTTAAGTTCTCCAAATTTGTCAACAGAAGCTATATTAAGGAAATCTTCACTTTCCTCTGAGGTTTCAATATTATCTCCTAAAAATAAATCGCCTTCAGACAGATTAGGTAGTACAAAATATAGCATACTCTAATCCAAGTGCAGGCGAATTTATGGCATTCCTTGTTTGATATTTTAATTTTTTTAAGGTGGTGAATTTTTCTTTTAAACTCCCAAAACAAGTTCAATTCGTACGTTTATTTACTGAACGTGCTTTGAATGTTTTGCAAAATGGGGTTAATACGGATGTTGTTAATAGGTAAGCCAAACCCGCAGCAATTTATTGTTTTCTCGTCCGATATTTGCTTGGGTTCCTTCCAATGCTTGAATATTCAACTACAATATTTGTTATTCACAATTTATAGCCGTAGGGCAATATACTATTGTAAAATGTTTCAAAATAATTTAATTTTAATACAAATGAACGCCAGAAAAAAGTCAAACGGCACATGGTACTAAATAGCTGCACGCCTACTATATCACGTAGTGTTGCAAAAGTCAATTGCACTGCAGTATGCTTCATACTCGCGATATACTCACTTCAACCTACCCATAGCGTCACTCACTCGCACTCATGTTCAACCTTCCCGACCATCTGGCAGGTAGATAGTCCCACTAAAATAGCTGTCTTTTTGAAAATATTTTTTTTTTTAGGTATAGATATTATTCTGTCTAAGTCTTAGCTTGCCTCAAATATGTTTTTTAGAAATCCACGAAATTCAATTTTGAAGCCGCCTGGCAACATTTTATATTTTATTAAATACTAAATTAAATATATTAAAATTTCAAAATGCCTCAAGGACATTTTTTGCAAAAAAAAATTTCGTAACTTAAAAAATTCAAGGGTTGATAATGCCACATTACCTTTCAGCCAGGACTTTGATGTTGTGTTTAGACATTGCTAACGAACATTAATTTTTGCTCGTTATGTTGGAAATTCATACAAACCTACCTGTAAGTCAAAAGTAAAAAAATTTTCCATTGTGCATGCCTTATGTTGATTTGTATTGCATTCAGCCTGTGTAGAATTGAGAATAATCTACAATTGAAAATATCTAAAAAGTAAGCCGGATGGATATACCCGTTGATTGTTCTTTTCGATTCAGACCTTACAAATTATTAAGTCACATACCCAAACTCCACAAAATCGTTGGTGTAAGGAAATTTATTTTGAATATAAAAAGTTAAAAGTCAATCAAAAGTGAAGCTAATTTATTTGACTTGTAAACAGCTCATATACCAATATCATAGGTCATAATTGAGAACGATCTCGAAAGAATTATTATGCTTACACTATTCCTTTCTATATAATTTTAGCAAAGTTCAACATCTATATTAGAGGATTCATTATCGCCAAGTACAAGCCGACTACATCGGAATAATACGACACGTTCATCGTTTGAAACAAGAACTACAACAGTGACATCTTCAAATGTACGAAAATTTGCATCAACGCCGTCGCCAGCTTCTCTATTATTAGATCGTAATCGTCGCTATTTAGGTCTAAGTAAACCCAGTTCATCTACTCCATATGATTTTAATGCCAAGCGTTTAACAAACGAACTTCCAAATTTCGAAGTACTTCAGCACAACAATACCTACAGAAACAATAATTTGGATACAAGTAACTACAGTCGCGGATTAGATGTGAGGAAGCGTATGAAATTGGACACGATCGGAGGACGCAGCTCAAATAATAATAATAATAATAATTATGAGCGAAGCTTCTTACATTCACCGGTAGTATCTGGAATGTATAAAACTAATAAATCATTTAATATTAATAATAATAATAATATAGAGGAGGAATTGGTTGAGTCTGACATTTTGGGTGACGAAGACGATGAAGATGAAGTAGATGAATTGACACTACCAATTGAAGAGGAGAACGGTGTAAGAAAATTCAATGGATTGCATGGTGGGACTCCCTCGGAGAGTGAGGGAAGTGTTTGCAGTTTTACTGAAAGACCAGGCAGTAGTGCTGATATTTTGAATGATGATGGAAAAGGAATTCATAGAAATCGTACGAGTTTGAAAAATACTAAAACAGGAATACATTTTTCATCACATTTACAAACCGAAAAATCTTTATTTTCTGATAAAAATTTGTCGAGTGGTTTAACAAATTCAACCATGTCATTGAATAGTTGGAATCGTAGGCCATCATTTAATGCATCTCTCTATGGTAGCACATCGGCATTAAGTGATAGTCGTTTGTTAAATGTTAAATCACCATTTTATGATGGCCAAACTATATACGGAGGCGCATCAACTTACGCAAAAAATATTAGTCGCATGCAAAAGGCTTTAAGAGTTCCTGTTCAAATACGGCCTGTATCAAGTTTATCCAACTCGTCCTCATCAAATATTTCCAACAATAATCCAGTTTTATCAAATACGGCTAAACGAATTTTAGATCTAATGAATCAATTTAACGAGTCTAGCCCATTAAATGATGCAAAAAAAATGGGTAATACATTAAATTCAAGAGTGCCACCGTTATCGTTAGCCCGACATAATCACATAGTTGAAGATGAATTAAATTTAAATCGAAGTATTCGTTTAAATAGTGCAAGCAGCCCTTATACACGACCTGATAACAAAACATCCCGCCCGGTTAACAAATCATTGACAACTGAATTACAAATACCATCTGTATCACAGTTGTTGCAAATTAAGAGATTACAGAATAAAACCGAGGAATTACGGCAATTGGCTAACGAAAGTAAGAGTATATTGAATACAAATAAAACAACAACCGAATATAAGCTACCGTCAAATGATAATAAAGATGGTGACTTGTTAAATAATAATAGTAATAAACATACAAATAAAATAAAAAATAAAATTTCTGCAACGCGTCCTGATAAAAAACAAACGAACGACGATGAACCACCAACCCCTGTGAATCTTCCCAATATTTCATTTCCGGCAATGAAATCGGTACCACAATTTGATATTTCTCTACCGGCTGCTAGTACATTAGATTTAACGCGCCCATCTGAAAATAATCTTCTATCTACAAATGTAACAACGAAAATAACTCCAAATGCACCGGTGACACCAAAGTTAGGAAATGATTCACAATCGAATTTATTACGTTCAGAAAACTTTAAATTTGATTTTTCTTCGCCAAAGAGGTTGTTGACTTCCGGCGGCCCATTATCTAATAATGTAAATAAAAAACCAAATTCATCAGCAAATACAGAATTTTCATTCTCCGAACCAATTCAAGTTTCGGAAACGCTTAAAGCGGTCGACAGCTCTGCAAATGCAGGGGATATTAATTTTGAGTTTAGGAAACCAATTCCTATAACAAAGAATGGTAGTGATAATATAAAAGGCGATATTACGTTATTAAGTACTAGTAATAAAAAAATCGCTACGCCATCTACAGTGCCGACGTTTAACTTCAGTGAAAATTTAGATAAAAAGAAATCAAGCAGTTCATCACCATTTACTGTGCCAAAACCGAAAGAAGCCGTTCAACAATCAAAAGTTGTAGTGAGCAATGAAATTTCGAAACCATCAGGTGAACTAAAATCAGGCAGTGTTATGGATGTATTAATGAAATATAAAAATGAAAAAGGTAACGCAGATGACGCGAAAAAAGAAAAATCGGTCACACCGGTTAAAGAGGAAAAATCACTTACCGACTTATTTAAACCGAAGGCGGGAACGTGGGAATGTGATGCATGCATGATACGAAATGATAGCAGCCTTAATAAATGCTTAGCATGTGAAACCCCGAAGCCAGGGGCAACAAACAATATTAGTTCCAGTACTAGTAATATACCAATCAATCCGTTTAAACCGATTGATGTTCCAGTAAAAGATGATTTATTTAAGAAATTGGTTGAAAAACAGAACGAAAAATGGGAGTGCTCAACATGTGGTACTCGAAATGAGTCAAGTCGAAATAAATGTATATGTTGTGAACAAGCTAAGCCTGGTGCGGAGATCAGTGAGCCTAAATTATCAACCACTTTTGGAACTGTGGAATCAAAATTCTCTTTTGGTATACCAGCAGGCATAACAATCCCAGTAACAACTGTACCATTAACGACTGGCAATCCAATATCAACTGTTTCATCTTTTACTTTTGGTATCCCCTCAATTACGACTGCATCATCGGTAATACCGACAACATTTACATTTGGAGGTCCACCCATTTCTTCTACACCTTTTCAAACTGCGAAGCCTGTGTTACCACCAGGACCACCTCCTGGCTATACATATTGCCCTTTAATATACCCTGATAAAGTCGATGCTCCTAAACCCGGGAATCCTGACGACAAAAGGGAGGAGATTAAAACAAAACCGCCGATTAGTTCTATTTTTGGAGTTCCAGCTTGTAGTAGTAATGCTTCGTTGACAAGCAATACAACTCCAAAAATGGTACCGCCACCAGATTCAATTGATTCAAAGTTAGATACATCGAAAAAGAGTGAAGCGTCCAGCTTTATATTTGGAATTCAAAATGTGACCAAACCGACAGAAAATCCGCTATTCACACCTACAGTAAATGATAATCCTATCACTCCAGCTACTACCAGTAGTACTTCATCAGTAGGTGGATTTAAATTTACGCCACCGAATAATTCAAGCCCCTCAACTAGTACCGGAGTTTTAAAAGGATCAACAAATATGGAAAATAAAAATTTAAATATTACACCCACTTCTGTTGCAACAACGGTAATCGGCCAGCAGATAACTCCGACATTTGGTCAAACAAGTGGATTTTCATTATTTAAAAAACCTGAAATCTCTTCACCGCTAGCGATTACACCTTTGGTTACAAAGGCCGAAACCAAACCTGCCGCTATTACTTTCGGTAGCATATCGCAAGTTAATAAAATTGAATCGACAACCGCGCCACAAATCTCAACTGAAGTAAAACCTCCAGTAACTACATCATTCTTATTTGGAACGCCAACAAATTCTACAATAACAAAGACGGATAGCATATTTGGCAGTAGTACAATAAATCCAGCTCCACCGGTAACCACATCCGCACCAACGTTTGGTACTTCCGGTTTTGGATTTCCTGCAGCAACTGGTTTTGGCTCCAATACTAGTACACCAACTATGAGTTTTGGTACAAAATTAAATCAAAATCCAACACCTACATTTGGTTCGTTCGGAGGTGGTAATTCATCGAATCAACCATCCGCTACCCCGAATAACACCAATTCACATAATGTGACACCAGTTTTTGGTTCATTTGGCGCAACAACGGAATCATCGTCCGCTTTGGATTCAACAAATAATACAACCACCTTTGGTCAGCCAACGAAAATATTTGGGGTAAGTAGTTGTGCGGCCGAAACGCCAGTTACGGGTGGATTTGGTAATACAAGTGGAAATATATTCGGTAAAAATACAACATCAGCATCGTTTGGATCATCCTCCCAGCTTACCCAGTCAAATTTTGGTACACAACCAGTAACATCATTATCAACATTTGGTTCAACAGCAACACCTTTTAATTCGCCACCACAACAGAATGATACAGGGCCACCGGCTAAAAGTGTATTTCAATTTGGAGGCGTACAACAAACAAACGAGGTTTGTAAATGATTATATTTTGGTTCGAGTTGATTGAATAAATTTATATTGAAATTTACAGCAAGCATCGCCACCAAATAATCTATTTCAATTTGGAGCCGCCAATAACAGTAATAATAATAATAACGCATCAAAGGCGACGTTTAATTTTTCACAAACGCCTAGTTTCAATTTTACAGCAACGGCCCCAAATTCGGTAAATTGAAATTCTTTTTTTTTTTGTAATTTTCAAATTAATTTTATTTAATTTTTATTTTTATTGTTGCAGCAGAACTCAGCACAACCATTTACATTTGGTGCCGCCGAATCACAGCAACCAGCCGCTTCAGTAGGTTTTAATTTTGGTGCTAGCTCAACAGAGGTAAGTGCATTTAGACATTAATTTATTGATAACTAACTCTGGATATTCATTTGTGTTGTTGATAAGCAATATCTGTATACTATAAAGAGAGTGTGCTTCGTTGGTAGAGCTAATAATTAAACATCTGTTTTTTTTATTTTTTTTTTGTTTGTGCATGGTGAATTTTCAGCGTCTTGGTAAAATATGGGATATTTACAAATTGTTAAATGTTGGTATGAATAATTTATAAGATTTGTTTTACATTAATCCATTCATTATTGCGTTGTTTATGTATTAAAAAAAAACATTATGTAATCGGTTTGAATTTAGCGAGAAGATTGATCGCCCAAACCATGATTACCTAATTATTATTAATATTATTTACGAGGTGACACAATTCAAAATAAGTTGTGTTTAGAATATTGTGTAATCTTGTAGTTTTTTACTAATGATGTCATCCTCGTATATTTAGAAATATTTTAAATAGATAATGAAGGTAGGAGAAATTGATTTGTGGTTAGTTGATCACTTGATTTTTCGACCTTTCATAAGTCAAAGCAAAATGCGAACTACAACTTTGTGGTATTTAATGCCGATAATAAGTACAAATACGTCGTTTCTAATATTACTGCCAAGCGAATTGTTAATTGATTTGCACTTTTAGATACCTAAAATCTTAAAATCTCAAATTATCAGGCCACATCACTAATACATGCCTTATTCCATTACGAACCAACTTGTGATTTATGGGGATGAAATCTCTGGTATGTGTTGATTTCCATGGCCCCTGTGGTTCCTGTAGTTGGAGGGCCCTCACACGACGACACGACTTGTAAATCTCACCGGATGACCTAGATAACCGTTGAATTCCACTGCGGTAATTGGTAACCATTGAAAAATCATACATACTGTTAAAATGCCAACAAACTTCAACTGGAGATCGTGAAAAGAACTCTGAATTGCCGATTGCTTGTCTACATGGACACGAGATTTAAGACCAGCACGTGGAAAGTTCGGTGGCCTAAAAGTAGGCAATGTGGTTTAGTTCTTCTGCCGTATGCAAAGAAGGCTATCGTGGATTTCAAGACGGTAATCGAATATGTAACCTACTCCTAAAGATTTGCGTGTTGGGTTTAAGGTGTGTTTATGAAGGTAAACTATCTTTTAGGGTTTTTGCAAGTGATTAATTGTTCTATCAAATAAATATAACATAGTTTTAAATTGGACGAGTCGAGGAAAATGATAAACATGGATGTGTTCCATCCGTTCATTATTGGAGGCATCTAATCTTGATGTACAAGGCATTAGTGATGTGGATACTAATCGCGAAAAGGACACAAACAAATTTAAAAATACGGACAAAAATGATTCTCGCCATTAAATCAAACTTGTGCGTGCATAGTTACGAGAATAAGGGTCTTACTCGTCGAATTACACTTCTCACAACAAACCTTGAAAATTCCTATGAAATTGAGGATTTTATTTCCAAAATTATTGGAACAGCAAATAAATTACTAGATGGAATCGGATTTGAAATTTCCGATGAATATGTCGTGTAATTTCTTCTTGATGGGCCGACATGTGACATGACAAGCGAATTCAAACCATTTATGTGTCAAATCGAGTACTTAAAAAACCTAAATTAATAAAATGTCATGGTGACGATGAAAATACCTTGAGAGCTCTGGATAATTAACAATAAATTATAACCAGTTGAAAATTTTTGGGACACGGGAACATTGGTACATATCAACAATCGCAGAGACAAAACTTGAGCTCAAAATCAAAGGAGTTGATTTTTGTCGGTTATAGTGAAAAGTTCGCGACGTTTTTTTTTATTTTGATGAACCTCAAGTTAAAGATGAGATTTTTCTGATGACGACTAAAAATTAGTAGAATCTCATAATATGTTCATGGATAAGAAACACAGTAACACACTATAAGTAGGTTCAGTGTGTGTAACACTGATTTTTGAAACGTTCAAATCGGCAAAGACAACTAAAAATGTTTGATGATTATGTAGCGTATGTGGCATTAGCAACTGATGTGTCTGATTGTCAAATAACTTACTACCAAGATGCTATAAGTGATAACAAGAAAGAATGGCGTGAATTAATGAATAACGAAGTAAATTCATTGGCTGAAAACAACACTTGAATTTTAATGGATTTACTTACCTAAAGAAAAAAAGGTCATTAAACAAAATAGGTTCATAAGATCAAACGTGGCTACGATGGGACCGTTATTCAGTTTAAAGCTCGCTTGGTTATGAAAGGTTGACCATTGGCAGCAAGATCATTAAAAAATAAACCAAATGGATGCCGTTACGGTATTTCTACAAGGAAATTTAGAGGAAGAAATCTACGTATCACAACCGAAAGGATTTACAGATGGATCAAATAAAGTACTTTTATGTACGTATTAAAAAAAGCAATGTATGAATTGGAACAAAGTGGCAGGCAACGGAACAAAAAATTAAATGAAGAACTAAAATTAATTGTGGTTTATCAAGATCAAAAGCAGGTCTTCTAATCATTCGCTTTACCAGATAAAATTATTTACCCAAATATTAACTAAATGCCGGCAGGGTTATGGTGTAGAAACTATATTTTTTGTTTATAAATACAATAAAAAAAACTGACAATGAAGTTAAGTTAATCTTGGCGATATATGTGGATTATGTAGTAATTTTCTGTAAAAATGAAACGAGAGTGTACGAGATTAAAGGATGCACTGTTAAAAACGTTCAAAATGAAAGTTTTTGGACGGTTAAAAAATTGTGTTGGGATAATAATTACCCAAGATAGTTCTGCCAATTATTATATCAACCAAGAACAATATATTGGAGAAATATTAAAACGATTCAATATGAATGAATGTAATTTCGCCGTTGGGGATGTAAGTATAAAAGGATCGTACGTTACGTTAAGGGTGACACTTAAAATTAAAATACTCCAAAGATTGCGAAAATGTTGGTTTATTGGGATATTCAGTGTCTGACTGGGCTTCTGATATTGACAAACGAAATTCATGTACTGGGTACATTTTTATGTTACAATGTGCTGCAATCTCTTGTGGAGGGGGGGGGGGGGGGATAAGTCGTAGGCAACCGATGGTGGCGCTATCCAGCTCTGAAGCTAAGTACCTATATGGCATTGAGTTCAACAATTCAAGAAGCCATTTGGTTGAAAGAGTTCGGCGAACAATTGGGAAATATTTTAATATTTTTCTTGAAGGTTCAATGTCTATGGGAGCTTTACATATCAACCGACAAATGAAATGGTCGCAGATATGGCGGCTAATGCCTTCTCTATAACCAAATACACTAATCGATAATCTTTATGAAAAAATATGTCTCGTGAATGAAATGCAGAAGAGCTATTTGTGAATACGATACGAATACGTAAGTATAAGATTCTAATTTGAATTGAATCATCAGATTCGCTCGTTTCGTATTTAAATCAAATAAGAATCTTAAATGGTAACGTAATGGAAGATTCGTTTGACTCAGATTGTCTGAAACAGTTTATAGGAGAAAGCAGTTATGCTTTGTATCATCTAAGACACTCTCGAGCTGAAGGTGTAAAGAAGTATTTGAAGTATTAATGAAACAAATATTTTTATTAATTGAACCTTTCGTTTAAAAATGCCTTCCAAGCCTATAAAACAGTTATCACACACTAATTTTTAAATTAATGTGAATGAACTTGAGTGAGTTATGTGTGCGTATTATATTTGTCATAATCTTAAAAAAATGACACATGGGGTGACACATTATTTTAATATGTATACAGACTACTAAAAATATAGTTCGAGGAGGTCTCTTGATAGAGAAATTACGAACTTGATCATTATTGCTTCAACAACACATTTAATCTTGTTGCAACTAAACAAAATCTATGATATCAAAAAATGTAAATTCTACAAACAAACTTCTTTTTTTTTCTCCATTTTATTTTCAGGTGGCGTCAAATTCGCCTTTCCAATTTGGTGCAACTCCAGCTAATAATCCATTTGCGTAAGTATGCTCTAAAAAATATTGCATAATTTTGATTTTGTGTAAAATTTTTGTGCATTTTATGTTGTAAAAAAAATAATTATTGCATAACGGTTTTTATTTGTTTCATTTTATTAAATTAAAATATGGCATTTATTAATAAAACATAATATGTAGTATTGTTATAACATAATTGAAATCATTACAACTAGTATATGGCAAAATTGACGTATCGAATTGACTAGAGACGTTAATTTTGTTGAATCAGTTGATTCTGGTGGTACGCTTCAAAAATTGTTTATATGTAGTAATTTAATTTATCTAACGTGAAATTCTAATTAATATTTTTTTTTTGCTTTCTTATAAACCATTTATAGAGCTGCACCGGCTGGACCACAGAGAAGGAAAGTAAAACCCGCCCGAAGATTACGATAGATCGACGAAACTATATATGGAAACGTTATAATAATGTTACTACTAAACCTATTGTGTCTTCTATAAATAATAATAATAATTTACATTATAATACTGATTTGATAAAAAAACAACAACAACAAAAACCATACGAGACACTGTCAATTTCAAAATTTTCCAAAGTAAATAATCTGACAACAAATATGAGTTTGGCGGCGGCGGCGGCGGCGGCGGGAGCGGCGAATGATAGTAACAACATTTATATGAATAGTAAACATAAAATGTATAGTAAATCTAAGTATAAATATATTTCGCCTGACTATTGTGGTGGTAATCAAATTGCTAAACAACAACAAGAACACGATGAGATCATATAAATCATAGTAATAAGAATGATAATTAAATTAAAAACTAAATACATACATACATATATATATATTTTTTTTGTTGTTAAATTTGAAAAAAAAGGAACTCTAAAAAAATAAAATATATAAACACAGTACATTAATAATACTATAATTTAATTAAAAAAGAAAAGAAAAAAATTTGCAATTAATTTTTATTGTAAACCTAACAAGAAAAAAAAACAGCAAATTAAAGTGTAATATATTAAATGCATATTTAAAATAAATATAATAATAAAAAAAAAAACTAAAGACTATGTGTATATATATGTATTATATGAAAAGTGGTGATGTATTTATAATTTGCTTGGGATGATAACCGATTAAGAAACTACAAAAAACTATCTAAAATCTCGCATCCACTTAAATTTTTATGTGTAACGCCGCATTATTTCGGTGAGTGATGAGTTTTTTTATTTTGTTTAGTTTGTATAGTTTTATTATATTATTTGTATTTTGGTTTTAATTAGAATTTTTTTTTTTAATTTCCAAAACATAATTTGAAAAACAAAAAAATGAAACAACAGATAATTTTATAGTTTTATTTGTTATTTTTTTGCCGAAACACATAAAAATTGTTTTGTTTTGTGCTGCGATATTTAATGCAAATCATGTTTAAGCGCAAAATATTGAATGTTTTTTTTTTAAATTAGGTAATTTATTAACCGTTGTGTGAACCTATATTGTCTTTTTTTTTTTGTATTGGTGACTTAAGGGTCCAGCTAGACCCTTATGTATTTAAAAAATGTCTATTAAAAAAGTGCAACTTTTACTATAAAAAGTTAGTTTTGTTACTAAATAAAATGTTAAGAAGTTGAAGGGATAAAAACATAAAATACAAAAATAGAACTGAAACACTTCTCTAAATCATTTATAAATTTATTTGGAGTTGTCTCAGTCTAGTTGCTACTGTTGGCAATTTTTGAGATACATTTTGAATTCTGAATTCTTATCGGTGGTAGGCCACCGAGAAATGCTTGTATTGCTGATAGAGACAAGAATTGCTTCATTACTTCTTTCTTCTATGACTATTAGCTGCTTACGTTCTTCTAATAAACTGCTTACAATAAAACCAAGAACAATAATCTTCTTTGGATGTCCTGATAAATTTCACGGGGTATATCCATTGGAGCATTTAATAATTGAATCAGAGCAGTAGGGGGTTTATCCTCAGCTGCAAAAGGATCAACAGCAATGGCCAATCCTTGTTCTAAGATCCGACTGGCTTCGTCCATGTTCTCTGCAAACTGATGTTTTGCTCGTCCCAGTTTTTTAATAATCAGCCCTGCTACACACGCCGCAGTGATTATCATATGAGCTCTAGGAGTGACAATTTATGTGGCATTCTTAGATCGTACTGATCCGTTAAAACATACTAAAGCATGAAACCATAAATGGGTAGATGGACAAACAGAAGCAGAGTAAGACGACTTTGTGGACAATCTCAATTCCGTTAGATATCTGGCATAAGAGTCACTTAATCCTAATTCCTCTCCATCCTTGACAACTTTACTCAACTCATCTGTTATACTGTCTACTACAATATACATACTTGGCTAATTGAATGCCAGTTAATCCGGTTTACGTTAGACAAGATTCTTGCAGATACACACTTATGATCCTTAAACTTTGTGGAAAAACATATCGAGGGCATATATGATCTTACAAAAGTCAAAGTTACGAACTAACGTGACCGCCTATGCTGTTAGTTCATTTAAATGAACGTCGGTGACCAAAAACGAAGCAGCACGAAATACTCTCAAAACTCTTTCGGTGACACTTTCAACATACATTGGTTGCATCGATTCGTTAGCTTTACCTATTCTGTAGGCTGCTACTAATCCCCAAAATAATCGGACAGGAAGTTCTGCAGGGATATCCCCTCACTTTGGTGGCTCCAACTCCCCTCAAAATCACTACGTTATTATTCATAATTAAAATCAATAGAATTTCTACTTTATTAAGACGGGTTGAGGATTATCTGTTACGGGTAGGACTTGAATTAGCATGGGCTGGACGCCAAACTCACCATACCAAATTTGGTACCTCGCTGTTTTGCACAGTAAGTATTGCGTGAACTTCCGCTGCATAGAAACAACGGTTCATCTAGGCGGTAAGCCATTGTTGTTTAAAAGTTGGAAGGTTCATCGTAGTTTAATTTCCGAAACTCTTGCCATACCTTTTCCTGTTTGTTTGGTTTTATACTTTTTCGGAACCATGGTAGTGGGAGGGTGGGTAAACGAAATAAAAAAAGGTAAATATTTCATGTTTATATTATTAATTTAATATTACTACATATAAGGATTAAACGAGCATAAATTAGACAAAAAAAACTAATTTAATAATAAATTACCAGAAAAAAAAAGTTACCCGAGAATTCGACCGCAGTCCAAGTGCATCCAAACATACACAAAAATACGAAAACAATGCGCAGAATCATCATATGCCTCGATGGGGCCATGTTCGTAGGCCCGTGCTACCAGAGAGTTTGGATTTTTTAATATTGAAATTAAAAATAAAAATAAATAAAATATTAATTGGAAATTGGCACAATGCTCATATACTCGTACAAAGTAACGCAGCAAGAGCAATGAATTCAATGAAATTTTGCATATGTATGCAAAATAATTCTAACTAAAATATCCAATCGGATTACGCAAACCGAGAAACAAACTTAGACAATTTGTGTAAGGTATGGTAAGTTTTTCTAAAAAATTACAACATGACAAAATCAAACAAACAATTCAAAATTAGTAAAGTATAAAATTTAAGGTTAAACTTATTTGTGATACTACCTTTTGGCAATTTTTGATCTAATTAGATTTTTAATATTGAAAGATCCAACAGCTACCGATATACAAATATCATTAAATTTCTGCGTTCTATCTAACGTGGTAAAATACAAATAAGTACTTGTTGGTAGATGATGATAAATGGAACGCTCAAAATTAGCGGCGAAAGTAAAATGTAATTAAAAAAAATTGATATGCTATACGGCAGTGGTTCTTAACCTTTTTATACTCGCGGCCCACCAAATATTTCATAATTTTTTTGTGACCCCATTTTTTGGATAATAATTTATATTGCTTGAACTATCTATAATAAATTGATTTTTTTTGTATATAATAAATACACTGGAGAGAACAAAATAATTGACCTCACGAAAATTTTCTTCGTTAATCTCAAATTATTTGCACAACGTAAATATGAGTAAATTTAAACATGAAACACGAAATAATTCATTTTATATTTGAATTTAAATTACTAATTATAATTTATGTAATTAAAATTAATGTGAAAAATAAAATTGACTTCAATTCAATTTTTAACGCAAAAAGGGCACTAAATATTTTTAATTGAATCGGTCATTTCAGAAACCCCACATGTTACACTAGTCTATTTTTTCAGAAAATTGAAAAAACTGTTTTGTAAATATATGTGCAATTGAATTAAATTTCGTATGATTCGTTTAGATTATAGGGATTAAAACTTATGTTTTGATGTGTATTTTAGACAGTGTACCTTAAAGCATAACTAGTAAAATCGACAAAAAAACTGTACATGTGGGGTTTTAGAAAGTATTCATCTTATTTTGACGTATTTGGACCAATAATAATATTAAAAAAAAAAAATATGAGTTCCATTATTTTTTTATTAATAAAAAAAAATAAAACTTAATTACTATTCACAATGCAAATTACGTAAAGTTTTTTTAATCAAGATTTTCTATATTTTCTTCCTCACAAGTGGGCCAAGTAAAAATTTGTGCATACCATTCAGCGTATTCTGCTGGAATGTATTGGGACAACTTTTTAATATCGTTTATCTTTTTAGAATTAATCCTTACATAGTTTCCAGGGTAGGCCAAATTACTTGGTAGAGCTACTGTACCTTTAGGACCAAATTTAAAAGTATGTGTTCTTGCATCACTTTCTATAAAATTTCGTGCCACTATTGTACCCCTTATATCTTCTTGATATCTAAGATGCATATAATTGGATATGTTAAAAGATTCCTTTTGATCTTTTGTTATATGCCTTCCATGAAATTCTGTTGATAGAATGTTTTTTTTGCACAGGGTACCCCACCAATCCTTAAAATTTAAAATATCGCTGGTCTGAACCAATTTGACTTTAAAATTTTGTTTTGCTGATGACCCTTCAATAAGTTCAGCAATTTGTTCCATCGTATATAGTCGATCCACAGTACGTAGCTTTCTTTTTGCCACGCTGAAATTTCGGTCACATGGCAGGAACGAGTGACCTCTTATGGGAAAATATTGATTAATTGTAGCAAATTTCCCCTCATCTACCATAGCAAGGAGAAATCTTGTAACAGTATTGTTTTTATTTTGTCCTGTGCATCCGTCAGAAAAAATATGCAGGTGCTTGACAGTTGATGGTACGTGTTCCTGTATATAATTCATCATTAATGAGCACACTTCATTTGGGCCCTTTTTAGCTTGACCCTCATTATAGATATAAAACACAGATTTGCCTGTGGTTAGATCATGTATATTAAATACATTAATAGTCAACTGCCTCAAATAGAAAGTCTTTTGTACCGGTATAGTTGGCAAGTGCAAGTTCTGCATGTAATCCATGCAAATCCCTAAAACCTCAGTTTTCTCTTCACCTTCTTTCTTAACCTGTTCTAGCTTGGAATAAAATTGTTTTGCTCTTCTCTTGTGTATTATTAGTTCAGCAGTAGCCACACGTTTTGCCGCATTATTGATGTGAGGGGTTTTCAATTTTATCTTGAGTTCCTCGCATTGGCAACAGGTCTACCTGAGGTCTCCAAAATGAAAGGTTAAACTTTTCTTGGAAAACTTTAAGATAGAACTTATAATCAACATTATCATCTTGATGTTTTTCTTTGAACATTCTCCACATTGTTTTAACATTTAATTTTTCATCGATATATTCATACTTTCGATTACTATAGTGAGTCTCTTTGGAGGGAAAATTCAGAATATGATCTTCAATGCGTTTGACTATGTTTGCAGGAATAGAATTTCCTGATCCTCTCAAATCCTGCGGTACTTTTCCTTCTCTCAATAAATTGCACAAACGACGAACGCAATCAGACGTAATTCCGTGTAGGTTTATAAACGCCTGTTTACATCGTCGGTTTGCGAGAATAGTGACACATCTCAAAATATCATATTTTTGAGGAAATCGATTTGAATTTTTTTTTGGTATATAAAATAATTGAATTCATCAAATTTAACGTCACATCTATCGAAAACTATGGGTAGTATAGAAGTGACACTATGCCAGATAAAAGTTTGTTACATTTAAAGGATTTTTTTCCTATTATCTCAAAATTGGCCATTTTTGAGATGTGTCACTATTCTCGCAAACCGACGATATAGTTTTTTTTCCACTCGAACAGGAAACTGTGTATCTATATGATGATATTTTTGGCTTGTTAGACTCAGACTCTTCAAACTTTTTTCGTTGTTTCCTAAAGGGTTGTACAGAAATTAAACTTTGTAAATATGCGTCCTGCTCATTCTTAGTCGAGTATGAGATGAATTTTGTATATATTTCCGTAAGGTCTGCTTCAGAAATGAAACTAACTAAAACACTTCTGTCTGCATCTGTAAAATCAAATTTCATACATACGTTATTCATTACATTGAATATGAACTAACAAATAATTACAAACAAAAAATAGCATAAACTAACCTGCAATCAACACCATGTGCACGTGCTTGCACAAAACGGCCTTTATGGTTTATATATGCCTCACTTTTAATACGGGATCTCTTGATAATATTCGACTTATAATTTTCTTTGTTACTTTTTCTTTTGCCTCTAATGAGCTCTTCATAGGCACTATTGCTGCTTGAAGACATTACTACTATCTTTCTTTTGACTTATTAAACAACAAAAACGATAAATTTGAAATAAAATGAAGAAAACGTGTACTGTCGTGTCTCTCAATAGACAAACGCGTATAGGTGAGTTACATCGTTGATTTGTTCTTTTGAAAATGCAACGTCAAAAGAGAAAAAAGAGAATAGCAAAAATAAAAACAAAAGCATCAATAAATTTTTATGAGGTACTTAAAAGCAAAAAATAGCGAAACTCAAATCTAGGACGTAATTTACAAGCGACGTAACTCGTTACAGATGACCTTTAATAATAGCGCAATGGCAAAACACAATGGCAGATCGAATCCATTCAGAAGGCGGTGTATTTGCTATTTGAAACTAGTTACATATGGGTTTTTAGCAGGGATCGATAAATCGCTATGTTAAGAATTCGAAACGATAGCTAAGTAAAAACTGCAAAAATTGTAACATGTGGGGTTTGACCGATTCAATTACTGATTAATAGTGAGTATGACCTCCGTTATTTCTAATGACTTCAAATAATCGATCAGGCATACCGCTGATTAAATTCCTGAGAGTATGCGGCTCGATTTCCATCCAAACAGCTTTTATACGATCCTTCAGCTCGCCAACTGTGCAAAATTGTTTTCCATTTTGATAAACCTGACGCGCAACTATCCCCCAGAGGTTCTCTATAGGGTTTAAGTCTGGACTGCATGCAGGCCAATTTAAAACATCAATATTATTATCGAGGAACCAACACTTTACCAGCTTCGCAGAATGGATAAATGCATTATCCTCTTAAAAAATATAATCATCTCCCATCAAATTTGTCGCATGTTCCAGAAGGCTGTACTCCAAAACATTCAAGTAGTCCTGTGCCTTCATTTTTGTTGAAATTCAAGCAAGAGGTACCTTTCCACAGTAAGCAAAACCACCCCAAATCATAACCGTGCCGCCACAAAAATTACGACTCATGCATATCTCAACAGATTTTCGCATGTCATGCCAATAGAACTGAAAGCCGTCTGGGCCATCCAGATTAAATTTCTTTTCGTCGCTAAACAGAACTTTTTTCCACATCTCAATATCCCAGGTGATATATTTTTTGGCAAATTCCATCCTAGCCATTCGGTGTTTTTCAGTTAACTTAGGTTTTGATGCTCTTTTCTGCCAAACAGTGTTAGGGTCACCACGTAAAATTTGTCGGACCCGTTCAACAGTAACTAGCAACTGTAAATCAGCTCGAATTTGTGATGCTGTTTGGTGTTTGACTCGTGCTCGGCTAATAATAGCCCGCTTAGTACGTTCATCGAGTATTGCTTTTCGCCCTGATCCCTTATAGAGACCTTAGGATTCCTTTTTTGTCAGAAAATTGTTGATAACTCTGGGAGATCTTTTTATTTTTCTTGCAATCGTCCTATTTGACAATCCTGCGTCCTTGTAAGCAGTTATTTTAGCGGTTTCTTCACTAGATAACTTCTTGCCACTTCCCATTCTTTATAAACACTAGATTGACAGAATTTTAATTTTTGGAAATCAAGAAGAGATTATATTGGGTTATTTACCCTCAAATTTGGTTCACAAAACTTCTCACAAACCATTTTATTAAAACGGAAAACACGTGAGGTCAATTTCATTTTCTGTATTCTATATAAATACAATATAATAAAATAACATTCCAACTTCACAATTAAATAAAATCTCATTAATTTTTAACAAAAATTAAATTAAGAAACATTTATCAATTTTAATAATGCATCTTCATCAGCTGAAGATAAATTGGTATTTTTATAATTTTTGTATGGATCCTGAATCCAGAGTTTTGTAATGTGACCTTCATCATTAGGAAAGTATTTATCAATTTTAAAATATGACATTTAATTAAGGAATTTACTCTTTGTTTCTCAAATTTAAAATTTGAGTCAGAGATTAATTGTGAATAGAATGGAAACATTTCATATATATTTGAATCTATCTATATATCAATTTTGCTATACATATTAAAAATATTAGATCGAGTGCCTTGCATAGATAGATTCAACTGGTTTAGAATTGTAAAAATATCCACCAGATACGACAATTTAGCAACCCAATTATTGTCATCAAAATAGCTTGATAAACTGGATTTTTTATCATTTAAAAAAAGTTTAACTTCCATTCAATTTCAAATTTCAAATAGCAACCAGTCATAGAAGCAGCACCATCTGTGCAAATTTCAATACAGTTTTTCCAGAGTAAGCCATTAGTATTCAGAAATGAATCGATTTTGTTAAATATATGTTCACCTGTTGTATCTGTTTCTAAATCTATGCAAAAGAGAAATACTTCAGGTATATCCATTTTTATATAATCGCACATATCCTAAGCAGATGCTTTTGTTAGAAATATCTGTAGATTCATCTATTCGCAATGAAAACCATGGAGAATTTTTTATATTGCTAGTTAACTGATCCTGAAGATCTTTAGCTATTAATATAGTTCTATTACAAATTGTATCGTTTGACATTGGTATTTCTTTAATTCTATTTGACACAAATGGTTCAAATAGTTCTTTACAAATATTAAACATGGCAGGTTTTAATAATTCTTCAGCTATTCTAAATGGTTTTGTTGCTTTAGTAACATGATGAGCTACAATATAATGAAGCTCTTAATAATTCTTTATTTTTAGTAGGTTGTCACATTTATGCCCCCGGAAAACTTTTATGGACCTCCCTGTTAAGAAACACTGCTATCCGGCATATTAATTGTCTTGCACTAAATATCCTTGTTGTTATGAAAATTGAGTGGGCCTAGTTTGGCTTTTGTTTCGTTTTTTTAACAGAGTGAGCTATCTATAATATATGCGCCTTAACCATTAAGGTCTGTGTGCATCCCTAGAAAGATTTTCACATGAAGTGAAGATCCAAGTCTCTGATAAACGCATCCAAGTGACGCATATCCAATGGGGCGACGTTTAGGCCACTGAATTGTATTTGCATTAAGAAATTTAAATTTTCTGTGGATGGTATTTCAATTGTCTATGAGAAGTTATCGAATTAAAAGTTTGAATTTTAAGAATTACCTTTTTGGGATTGCGAATTTTGGTTTTCTTTCATCTGAAGCGATAGCTATTGCGCCTACTACCACTGCGCTATTTAGAATTTAACGGCCCGATTTAATAACCTGATTTAACAAAAATAAATTTAATAATTTCTGAACAAATCCAACACTTATGTGGAATGAAATGCCTGAAGGGTGAACAAAAGCTACATTTACTAAACCCGTTTAGTTTTCCTGTTTCGGTGCCATTTGTAACACGTCGGCCTGGGTAACGATGCACCTTATGGTCGCACATACCAACCGGAAATTAGGGGGATCCATCCTCCCACTTATTGTTTCTGTAACCACTTAATTATTCGATTTAATTACTTTAACCATTATAAAAAAACAAACTCAACTTTCTCAATTAAAATTTATAAGAATTAAAAACAATTCCAGTGCCGAAAATATCACTGAGAGAAGGGTGGGTCTTCTGGTTTCGAAAAACAACAATAAATTTTTCCAAGTGACTCTAGCTCCATCCCTTAGTTGTGCTGCAGCTTCCGGTAGCAAGAGGTATTTCTGGAAAATCTAAGGACGATCTTTCATGTAATTCAGATGATCCAGAATATCTTGGAAGAGTAGGAGCACATCCATATTTTCGAGAGACCACTCTACGAAATTCTTTACGAGTTCCTTACAAGCTGTCAATATGCAAACCTCAGGTGCTGTTTGTAATAAAGAGATATTAACAATTTTTTGTTTTTTATCTGTTTTAACTCCATTGGCAAATTTCCTTTGTGATTGATTGATTGATTTAGTGTGTACGACCAAGCCTTAACGTGTGTAAGGCAAGTTTCCCGGATTACGCCGGATCCACCGTACACTCTTTTACGAATAACAAAATCGAGGGAAAGGAAAGGTATGTTAGTAACAAAGAATCAACCCGGTTCCAGACACCTAAGTAGTTGATAGTTAGTAAATAAGACAGCACAAGACAACACAATTTCTAAACTACATGGTTTTTAACAGCTTGCTGGAGAGTTGAGTCAGGCTATAGTTTTAGTTCTGAAATTAGGATTAAATTTAATCCCTTTAAGAATGATTAATTCTGGAACTATCTTTTAGCGTTGCCAGACAGCGGTTCAATAAGTCCGATTTACCAGCTAAGCTGGTTCAGGCACTCTATGAAACAAAACGAGATTAGCAAAATTAGGATTGACACATTACAGTTAAACTTAAACCACCAAATCCGATTTATTAAATCGCAGTGTGTCAACGCCATTCGATTCTGAAACAAATTTAATTATTTCTCAGTATACTAAAGAAAATATATCCCTTCAAATAATCTAGGCAACTATATGTTCCTATTGATCTAAATACACTTAAAATTACATCCGCATCAATCCTAGGCCACCTAAATAGTTCAATAAACAGATAAAAAAGGTCTCTAGGTGACATCTTTATTAACTATTTCATCAGCTTACAAGATTAATGTTAACTTAACTTTCTTTTGGATTCACTAGTTACCAAACAAGGTTTCAAGGGGTAATTTCCTCCAACCCCATCAGTCACTAAACACCCACTTATACACCATTGAGCAAAACATTCTATAAAATAACTTTAGAACATAAGTAATAAATTTTACACAACCTCAGTTAATGATTTAAATTTCAAATTAATTCGGCACAAACTTTCTAGAAATCTACATTGTGTTTCTCTGAATATTTCTGAAAAACAAGATCTAAATTAGTTAGTTGTTACCAACTACAGTTTTTTAAAAACTAAAAAATTATTAAACTCTGAAATCCTCTTGGTTTAGTTGATGAAATGGCTATTGTAAAAGTAATTAATTAACACATCATCAAGGTCATTAATCCCTCTGAAAATTCAAAGCAACTTAATTAGATATTCGTTATTTTTAAGAAATTTATAATCATTAAATCAAACTAAATTCAAAAATGTATAGAGCGGTATCTCAAAATCCGTCCTAGTGTAATAAATCCAATTAGTATCCTCCCATTCAAAAAAACTCCGTCACACTAGTCATCTTCTGAAGGTGGGATAAAATGTAATAAAATAAAACAGAATAAAATAAAAATAAAATAAAATAAACAATTTAATAAGGATAAATATAACAATATAATTTCTTCCACTCTCCCTTCTATCAGTGGACATTAAACATTAAATAAGCCAATCAAATTTCCAAAATTATTAGCAGAATAGTTCTCTACCATCAAGACTTGGTTTGAAACTATTCCAAACGGAATGAAAAATAAACGGCGCTGTTGTTGCAAAAATTAACAAGGTAAGACTGCAGTATATTATCAAGTATCAGAATATCGACTAATTGATACTTTCCCGCACAACAACAAACCATCCCATTCACCTCCCATTTGTACTCCTGCAAATCTCAGGATAGCACCATTCCACCATCAGAATAGCTGTATTATAAAGAATTAAACAACTAAACAATTCATTATCAAGGTTAATGTTTCTATTTAATATGATTTTTTTTTTTTTTGATTAACAAACAATATTTTAATTTAATAAACTTTAATTTAAACTCAAACTTATTAACATCCACTTATTAAACTAGCCACTCGGCTTTACAAAAACAAATATCCTCACTATAATACATTAAAGTGTTTATTATTTGTTTTTTTCTTTTACAGCTGAGTTCATCATACTCATCAACCGTTCACATTTTTTTTTTAAATTTGACAACTAAAGTCCAAAACTAACCTCTTCTCAATAAATCCAACATCGACTACCGCATAAAATGTACGCGTCACAAAAACATAAACAAAAAACATTAACCGTTTGCAGCCTTTGTGTGGTGTCGTCTCACATACATCAACCAAATCAAAATGAGACAATGAATCGAGTATTCTATGTAAAATGAATATTACATAAACAATAAACAAAAGCTATCTATAATCATTTACACGTTGTACATACAAACAAAATATGTATACAAATTTTCAAACACAAAAATATAACGGCAATATTTTCGAAAAAAATGTGTGCCTTTTTCTCGTAAAGTTACCAGTCATTTTTTTTCTTCCTATGCACAAAATAAAAATGATTAACAAACAATGTTTTAATTTAATAATCTTTAATTTAAACTCAAACTTATTAACATCCATAGAAATTAGCCACTCGGCTTTACAAAACAAAAATTTTTTTCACTATAATCACACTATAATACATTTAATGTTTATTACTTGTTTTTTCTTTTACGGCTGAGTTTTTTCATACTCATCGACCGTTCACATTTTTTTTTTAAACTTGACTACTAAAGTCCAAAACTAACCTCTTCTCATTAAATCCAAACATCGACTCTCATTGGCAAATTTCCTTTGCATAACAAAAAATTTTTAATAATAAAATTGGCCGCTTCTTCCGGTTTAGTTTTCATTAGAAATTGTATTTGTTCCGCTAGATCCCGCCCACCATTAACTCATTGAAAACTGGTTTAGATCCACCCATATTCAAAAGGTATAGTTAAGTAACGCACGTCAACTAATGAGAAACTTTACACTAAAAATTAGACATTTACAAAGTGATTTAAAAAACGGGCGTATTTATATATCCATTAACAGTTACGCGGTTAGACAACGTTCATGTTTATTTCGTAATTAGTAAGTCGAATTTATATATATATATATATATTAGATGTATTAGATGTAAACTGAGTTCCACTCCTTCCAAACCTCCCGCAACTTTGCTACCGTAAACTCCGCAGTAATAACCTTTGTTTGGAAAACTTCTATCCATTTGGAAAAAGAATCAGTAACTAAAAAATAATAATTATTATCCTTGGGACCCGCGAAGTGCACATGAATTATTGACCAAACCGTTCCCGTATTTTCCCAGGATTTAAGTGTGCTCTTAGCAGGATCGGGTCTGACGAACAAACATGATTGACAACCTTTAATCAGATTTTCCAAATCCGTGTCTATACCTGGCCACCACATATACGAACGCGCATACGCGTGCGCAAAGAGTTAGGAATTACAATTCTATGACCCCACATTAATATCTCAGATTCCTGTATTAATTGATCTTTCCTCATGAAAAATGGTTTAAACTCAACGCTCGTCAAATCTTTGAAACTATTCGCCTTGATAGCTTGCAGAACTTTACACAAAATTACATCCTTAGCGGTTTCCTCCGCAATCAGATTTTGATCGACTTTAATACCCCTATCATGGATAAAATTAATATAATTTTTGCCCTCCCCTCCGCGTTACTTACTTTTGTAGGTACAGGTAGACGTGAAAACCCATCCGCGACATTGTCCTTATCTTTGGCATATTGCATCTGGTATCTGAATGCTGATAAATGTATAGCCCAACGCTGAATTCTGCTGGCTGTCATCCTCGGATATCCCGATATTTCACCAAACAATCCTAATAAAGGCTTATGATCAGTCCTAATAATGAAAGTGTTACCAATTAAATACTGGTAAAATTTAGATGTTGAAAATACTATTGCTAATGTTTCCTTTTCAATCACACTATAATTTATTTCCGCCTTTGAAAGCGTCCGACTGCAAAATGCCACTGGTCTCTCGTCACCATTTGGTAATCTATGTGAAATTACGCCTGAAATTCTATAGCTTGATGCATCAGTATTCAAAATTATTGGATACTGAGCATTAAAATGAGCCAAAGTAACTTCGTTCGTAATCTCCCTTCTGATATTCTCAAAAGAAGTTTGACACTCCAAATTCCAATCAAAATGGACGTTCTTACTTAGGAGCCTATAAATTGGAGACATCTTTTGTGACAAATTGGGTATAAACTTTGAATAATAATTCACTAAACCACAAAAAGCTCGGGTTTCTGTGATATTCGTCGGCCTTGGAAATTGAGCTATTGCCTCCATACGCTCCTCTGACTTCGATAAACCGTTCTTTGAAACCGTGTGACCAAGATATTTAATCTCGTCTTGAAAAAACTGACATTTGTCCCTTCGTAACTTTAACCCGGCCTCCGAAGTCGTTGAAAAACTAAACCTAAATTGGTTAGATGTTCTTCAGTGGTTCTGCCCGTGACTACTATGTCGTCTAAAAAATGTACGATCCCTGGTATACCCAAAAGTAATTTTTCCATTTCATGCTGGAATATACCTGTTGCCGGTTTGATGCCAAATGGCAATCTGTTTACTGCAAACACACCCTTGTGAGTACTCCATGCGACCAGTTTACTTGATTCTTCGTCAAACTGATTGTAGGCTGCTTCCATGTCCAATTTTGAAAAATGAACTCCCCCTTGCAGTTGGTTAAATACCTCTTCTACCCGGGGTAAAGGATGTTTATTATCAACGATAAATTTGTTGAGCGTTACCTTATAATTGGCAGACAGTCGAATACCTCCATTCGACTTGAGGACCGGAACTAATGGAGTACCCCAATCACTTGTTGGAACAGGTGTTATTACCCCAATTCTCTGTAAACGTTCCAATTCCGCCTCGACATGTTCTCTGAACGCATATGGAACCTGTCTAGGTTTACAAAAAATTGGTTTGCTACCCATACCTAGCTCTAATTGAATCAAGCTATGTTTGAATTTACCCAGTTCACCGTTGAACAAATCCTGATGCCTTTTGAGCATATCGTTTAAAATTACCGATCTATCTCGAACATCAATTTTACCTATTTGGGCGAAAACGATTTTGAACTTGGCAAGAAAATCTCGTCCCATTATTGGTGGACCCTTAGAATTATCGACCACTAGCATTGGAAATTTCGCTATAATATTTCCATATTTAATTGTAGGACTAAATGAACCGCGTACATTGATTTCGTGACCCGAGTAAGCATTCAACCTGACATTCGACACCGACAAATCATACTTATGGAATTTTTCCATGAACAAATTATTTGGAATTATAGAAACTCCCGCTCCACTATCTAATAAAAATTTCATATTTTGTTCATCAATTTGCACTTTTATGAAGACAGACTTTCCGTTAATAGAATCCTTGATGTTAAATAGCTGTTCCGATAAAAAAAAATTTGATTCGATATTTTCGCGCGTTACATTTTTGGAACTGTCACCCTGTACTGATGCGTCATCATTAACATCGAAAAATCCATCAACGCTACCTTCATTCACAATAATGTTATGTAAATTACTCAAATAATTTTTCTTAATACTATTATCTACAAAATAAATTTTTTTTTTCTTACAAATAGTTTTAATGTGTCCCTGTTGACCGCTTGTATGACAAATTGCCTTCCTGTATTTGCATGGTTAGTGTAACCACAATGTACACACTTAATTTTCTTAACATCGTTAACATGTGGTGATTTCTGAGGTACTTTATCACTTTGCACTGACGATTTTTGTGACTTACTGTTGATTACCTTATTTTTTATCACATGGACGTCTTGTTTCTGCAACTCATATTTGCATGCCAATTCTGTTGCTTTTCTAAGATCCAAATGATCTTCCTCGCACAACCTTTCGAAGACTCGACCGCTTTGATGGTAAATGAATTTGTCTAACAAAATAGCTTCTAAATTGTTTCCAAATTCACAGTTGTTCGCAAGGCGCAAGGATTTAACTTTTCCTGACCTACATAATTTGATGATGGTGGTTGTGGTGCGGCTTAGGTAGCCTTAGGAGGTGCATTTATCCTTCTCGCTGGAAGCAGGGGAAATGCCACGATGTATGGTGTAACATTGGTGTCTTGTTGCTGATGTTGATTACCCCAAGCGCTTATTGTGGGGAGTGGTGCTGGTTTGTACAATATGTTTGGAGTAGTTTGCCGTTGTTGGGATAGCCGCGCCAGCTTAAACTGCTGGTAGGTTGAGCAACCTTTATAATTGGCAGCATGCGGTCTCCTTTACAATTGACACATTTTGCAGTGCCTTCTCTTGTGGTTCTGGGACATTCACCTTTGGAATGCTCAGCTAGGCATTTAATGCACCTGTGGTGTCATCGACAATTTGATGTGGCGTGGCCAAACTGCTGGCAGTTGCGGCATTGTGTGTACTCCTTTACTGCTGGCGATAACGGCTGCCAGTTTACAATGCAGTGGCACAATTTACCACATTTTTCTCTCAACTCCATGATGCTAGTTGAGCCTCTAGCGAACCGAGCTACATAGAGGACAGCACCTGATTTAGTTGCCTTCCTGTAGACGGCCTTGATCCCTGTGATGCCGGCGTCAGTAATCCGTGTTTTGATGGTTTCGGTGTCCATCTCGTACATGCCTAGTACAATAGCACTGTATTCCCGGTCGTTTTCACTCGTGAATGAATGACACTGATGGTTTTTGGGCAGCTCGGTCATCAACTTCTTATGGCTCTCCTTGTTGCGTGGATTGAGTCTGACTCGACCCGACCGGTTTAAGATTTTAGCGGTGAAGTTTCCAACATCGATAATTATGGCGCAAGCTGCCAAGAGTGACTCCACCTTCGAAATGGGCGCATCCACTATGATTGGTGGAATCCGTTGCGCTTTTTCCTTCTCCAACGCTGGTTAAGTGAGGTTCGCTAGCGACTCGAACCTGTTTACAAGCGGTACACTGGAGTGCGATACCTGCTTTTTGGTTGGCATATGATTGAAAGGATTCAACTTTCTTTTACTAGGGACTTGGCGAAAGTCGTCCGACGCTTGCGCGTCCATTTCACTACTCATTACACACTAATATCACACTGGTTAATATCACTGCACTACACAATTTAATTTTGATTTATTCTTATGTTGTTTTGAAAAAAACAGTTTAACCCTCATCGGTCCCCCGAAAATTATACGACGAATCGGTTCCTGTGCATGCGCGCGCATACACACATGTCTTTTCACCTGTAAAAAAGGGCTCCAAAAAAACCATGTATATATGTTTTGTGACTTTTTATCTTTATTGGAATGTTCTCTCGCCATTTTTGAGAAATATGCAAAAAATCGTGAAAAAGTAATTTTTTTTTTTTTTTCATTTTTTTGCACATTTTTCGCAAATATCATAACGATGATCAGCACAAACGAAATTGGCACACTTTCCACAACGTGTAGCAAAAATGTTTTTGTTCTTTTTGTATGTGCAGATGTGGCAACGGCCTTTTTTCGAAGTATATGGCAAATGGCGAATCGGCCGTATTTCATCGCAAATATCAGCAGCATCGCTAGTTTGCGGTTGAGTTTTGCGTTTTGCAATATGTTGCTCCACAAGAGCCATTCCCAGCAGCAACAATCCAAAGTATGCATGCAGAGTATCCATATCAATGTTTTTCCATTGCTTCTTGTATACTTTCGCACACCATATAAATTCGTCATGTTCAAAATAATGTGCTCAATCGGTCTAAGAAAAATATGAAATGCAGACGAAACATCAACAATATTAGCAGCCGCTATTGCTTTTGGACCTGCGAACATAACAAAAATAAAACAAACAATAAACATAAGAAATAAAAAACCTCACAACCAAGAAAACAAGCATGCATTCATACATTGAGAACACACATACGACAAATACAATGAATCATAACAAAAAGGGTATGTTTTTACCTGAAACAATATTATCGGCGCGTCGAAATGAGTTTCTACGACTGAATTCAAATGGCTGCGATGAATATTGAATCTTTTTATCTTTTTATACTTTCTGAATCCAAATCCATATCACATTCATCTCTTTGTAAAATTAGTAAAATATGTTTACGAATACTTCACTTTATATACTTCATGTCTGTCCACGCTCGTTTCCGTTTATCGGCATTCTTATATGCCCCTCCAATGCCATTTAGTCGTACAGAAATTCGTTCCCAATTTTCTTTGTTCGCCATTTTCGCATCTATCCCACTAAATCTGTAGATTGAAAAGCGATTGTAATTTCATAATAATCTATAAACAAACTTTTTATAACATTATTCTATCATTAGCTAAATCAATATCATTTTTCATTATGGTTACAATCATCTCCTTTTGCTCCTTGCTCACATTTTTACCCTAAAATTAACACACGATAGCGTATATTATATATCTACATATTCAGATTCACACAGAAAATATTTATTATTGACTTTCTCTGTTTGAAGCTGATACTGCCATTATTTTTTCAAATTTTTAAATTTACATTTTATTTCAGCTATTTAAAATAACTCACAAATAATCACCAATTCCCAAAAAAATATGCAGCGAAAAATAAACGTCAAACCTGGTACAAAATGGAATTATTTTTTCTCCATTCAAAAAAATTCCCAATCGCCAGAATACATTTTGTTGGAAAAAAATTCCAAACTGCTAGAAAAGCGTCAAAAATTCCCAATTCCCCGGGAAAACCACAATAGGGCCACAGGAAAGAATTATATTCGTACAAAATTTTATTAAAATAACCATAAAATTATGTAATGTTGGTTAGATTTCCGCCAACTACGATTATGAGTGGTTGCAGGGTATTATGTATTGATAGTAATTAAATGAAGTACGAAGCTTTCCAGTGCATCCAAAATGGAAGCTTTTCGATTTTTTTTTTTTTTTTTTTTTTGTAATTTTACACTTAAAGCGTGCCGTTGGCAAAATGACTGAATTCAGCAGCAATGTAACAATCACATAAATACGCACTAAATATGGCGAATAAATTTTATTAATTTTCATTGTTTTTAATACGTGTCGTAACGTGTAGATTTTGGCTTCGAGTGTTCTGTTCGAAACAAAAAAAATTAAAGCGAGAGAGTGTAATAAAGAAGCGAAAAATATACGTTCGTATTTTGTTTTTTGTTCGGTTGTTGATTGTCGCCAAGTTGGTATCAGTGTTACCACTTCTTGGTTCGAATAGTGTAGCAAATCTGCTACATTTTTTTTAAACTATGTAGTAGATCACTATATTTTGAAAATCAAAAGTAGTAGAAAATAAAAGAACTTATTTCACATAAAAATGTACACTTTTACTCATTTGTCAGCAAATTTATGTATGAATATAGACAATTACAAAAAATTATGTATGAATAGTAATAAAATAAATAAATATTTTTAGTCTTAGGAATTCAGTCAATCAAATCACAAATTATCACTTCTGTACTCTCAAGGAAAAGTGACTTATTTCAAATTTGCTAATTTTTTAGAAGGTTAGTTTAATATTATTTTAACGATGGGATAAACGTTACAAGGGATATCTCCTAATAATTTCATCTAGCTTGCACATTTTTTATTAAAGATTAACACATCGGAGTCGGGGTAATACATATTCTAATCATTGAAATATAGTGTCAATTGTGGACTAAAATCTCTTTTGACTTAAATCGATATAAGTCACTTTAACTTGAGAGTAAAGACTTTAAAAACTAGATTAATTTTCAAATGGATTGAAAAACCACGTCTACAAATTTATATTTTGATGCAAATTTCAATAACTCTTCTTCAGGACAATATCTGTATGAAAACATTATATTTTCAATTGTTCTGTTTGCAAGTCTATTGGTTTTTTGTTCTTTATTAAATTCAAATGAGAAAACGCTCTTTCTACGGCTGCACTGCTGTGCGGCAAAGAAAGTAGACACAGAAATAATCTGCTAATTCAGCAAACATTAGACAACGTAAATGATTTTTCAAATTTTTAATGTTTTGCCAGTTCTCAACCGTATTCGAATTGGAAAAATCAATTCTGGTTAGGATTTCTTTATTCCCAATCATCGAAATTTAGAAAAATCTGATTGAATTAAAAAGTACATTAAATGTAGCAGAAATCAAATAGTACGTACTGAAATTTTACAAGGTTAGAAATGTAGCAGATCTACTACTATTGTAGTAAAGTGGTAACACTGGTTGGTATGCATGGAAATATTGAGCGACTGTGTATGTAAGGAAAATTTTAATAGGCGCCGTTCTTTTGTTCAGTTATGTGTTCGCTTGCGAATAAATTCAATTTGTTGATGAGTGAATGAGTGGACTGTACAGATATATGAATGAAACTGCTACACATCCTGAATAATTTTTATTTTAAAAATTATTTTTGTTTATTTAAACTGAATACAAATCAGATTTTAAAATCAACTATAGTCTACAATAAATTCATCAGAGTTATCTACCAAATCGTTTGTTTCAAAAAAGAGATCGATTAGCCTGCAAGCTTTCTAATCTCAATTTGGATTGTTTTGATTTTGATTTTATGTTTAGAATGTTTTTTGAAGCATTAACTTTTAATTATATGTTTGATGTTGTTACAATACCTAAATAATAATTTTGGCATATATACATTTTTTAACATTTCTTTCTCATTTCTCTTAGTAACCTCTACAGGTTCTAATTTATTTGTTTGATGCTTTTTATTATTATACTTATCTATTAATTTTTCTGGAATATTCAGCCATTCAGCGGGATCATATATCCCGAAGACTAAAAATCTTCCAAATCTGTTCCTTAAGTGTTCGAATAAATCTTTCTACTATTCCCGCCTTTATGTGACTGAACGTAGAATAATGATTGATATTGTATTGTTTCATTAGTTGTTTAAATTCTTTATTATAGAATTCAGTCCTCTAATCTGTCTGAAGATTTCTTGGCATTCTTTTGTGCTAGAGTTGAAAATTGTATTCATCGCATTTACAATTATTTGAGAAGTTTTATTCTTTATAGGTACAACTCAATCAAATTTAGAGAAAGTATCAATGACAATGAGAAATGAAACTCAACTCATTAAAAAAAAATATCTTGACGAATACAGAGGAAAACCTCTGTAACGACCAGTTTGTTAGATTTTCAAACGTTTTTTGATTAATATCGCGTTTCTAATCTCTATTTGGTTATATATTTGCCGCCGAAGTTCTCTAACTCACCACATATTTTGAATTCATGATTAATTTTATTGTTAGATTTATTTGTCAAAGTTACCGTCTTTTGTACGGAATGATTAATATTTTAACAGCTATTTATAATAGCTCTGAAAATACCTGAGCTTAAATGCTGTGTTGTGTTTTTGTCCTTCAGGAAGTTGACTATAGAAGTTCAGAATCCGGTTAGCTGCAGTAATACAATTATTCTATTAATTAACGAAATTTTTTTCAGTAACTTATTTTACAGATAGTTAATTATTTCGCTCGACAACTTCGTTCACGAAAGTAGAAAAAGAAAGTAAACCAAAATGCGCACTGATTCGGTATTGTCATTGCCCTATTGCATTAGTGGAGTATTAAACCATTAAGTGTTATGCTTGTTATGGTACCACTATAGAGCACACGATGGCAGACTCGTTCGTCTAAAAATGTTTATATTGAATTGTAGAGATTAGAATATTTTGAATTATAATATTTTAACCACTACAGTCTTATTGAGTCCCTCACCATCATCCACAATCAAATCCTCCCATTGTAGCTAGCATGAAATAAACCGCTACGGTGAAGTGGACGGCAAGAAAATATTCTATATAAGTTGAGGTAATAAACTCGAGCTCTTCATTTAAATACCGTTAGCACTATTTAAACATTTTAAACGTTTTGATTAATATCGCGTTTCAAATGTTTATAGTTATTTGTGAAATTTACTGGTAAAATGTGGTCAATATCCGTATTTTGTACGGAGCCAGCTACCAAGACCCCACCAAACCTCTCATCTCATGATTTCTGATAACGAAATTATGGTGTGGCCTTATCACTATTTAAACATTTTAAACGTTTTGATTAATATACCAGCCATACGTTGTTTTTTAGTTGGAGCAGCCTCACACAAAAATTTACCTATATAGAGTTAGATTTATCCAGAGTAAGTAAATAAAGATAATTTATTAAAATATTTATTTATATAATTATTTAAAAATAGTATAGCAATGCAGAATTAATTGGCGACAAAAACAGCCGGGAATTTACCATAAAAGTGGAAGCATCAAACGTTACGGACCTTTATGGTGTTATGTTCATCTATGGATATGAAGATAGTAAATAAGCTACGTTACTTCTAGCGCAAAAATGCATGTATTTTCATATGGAGGTCCCAAAACGAAAATCTCCGCCATCTTGGATTTTTAGGCGAAAATAATTGCATAAATTAAAGAGCATAACAAACATTTAGGCGTAATATTTTAGAAGAATCATACCGCGGGGGAAATACATTAGTGCAAAAAAATAGTCCCCCACCCCCCGCTTTGTAGGTGGGGCGGGGGTAACTTTTAAACTAAGATAGGAAGCCATATTTTTTATTGCAGATACGGATTCTACGACTAAAAGTACGTATGATTTGAATGAAATATTTTGTTCATATAAGTGAGAGATTCATATAAGTTAAATAAAAAATTATGAAAAACATACAAAGTACCGATTAAGCAATTTCTTAGAAAAACAAATATTTTAACGGATATAGCTTTGTCCTCTGAAGTATCCGACTAGTATACTAACACTGTGCAATATCGCACAACTCTCAGCTAGGCATACCAATTAGGCCCCGACAAAACAGAGATAACCCCCACCAGCGGTAAGTTATCGACGACTCAATTTAGCTATAGCAGGAAGTACTCCACTGAATACTGAAAATACAGAGTTGGCCCCCACCAGCGGTAAGCCAAAAACAACCCATACTAGAATTGTACAGTACAGTCAGTGTAAATTACTATCGTCAAATTTTTATAGGAACTCTTCATTATCAGATCTTTGAATCGTTAGCTGGATAGATAGAATTCTCGATCAATAAATAACAAGCAGAATTAATATACTCATATCATTTCGATATACCAATACTTGAATATAATTCTTCAATTACACTTTGAATCGTGCGAGATTTCGGTCAATCTCAAGTCACCTAATAAGAACTCGCTTCCACAGTCGAGCTTATACCCATAACCATTAAGTATAAGTTATACGTCGTCCAAACTGAATTTAATTGTTAAGCTATATATCACTACGATCGTAACAATAATCGATTTCGAAGGATCGGTACCAATCACTGTAAAGTATTAATATTTGCAACATTAAAGGAAGATATAGCAACATTTACAATATAAATACCAGTTTAGATATTAGCAATAAATAATCTATAACACCCTGGTTTAAGTTGGGATGCAATGCTTAAATTCACTAAAATTAAATTAGAATTGCTTAAAGACATAGATATGATAAATTTTATTAAAAAAGGTATTCGAGGTGGATTAGCTCAGTGTTCAAAACGATATGCAAAAGCAAATCATAAATACATGAACAATTTTAATAGAGATATAGATTCTAATTTTCTTATTTATTTGGATGCTAACAATCTATATGACTGGGGGCTATGAGTCAATCACTTCCATATGCTAATTTTAGATTTCTTGATTCAACAGAACTTAATAATTTTAATATCAATCTTTTAACAGATAATGAATCAGAAACAGGTTATATTCTAGAAGTTGATTTAGATTATCCAAATCATTTACATAAAAAACATAATGATTTACCATTTTGTTTGGAAAACATGAAGCCATTGTATAGAAGTTCTAAGCAAAATAAATTAATTGCTAGTCTAGAACCTAAAAAAGCATACGTCATTCATCAAACAAATTTAAAGAAATGTCTTAATAATGGCCTAATATTATCAAAAATACATAGAGTTTTAAAGTTTAGTCAAAAACCATGGCTCAAATTATGGCTCAACCATGGGGTAATAAAGAAATGATAACTTCTATTTTAATTAGTTAAAAATAATATATTTTATTTTAATAAATATTGATATACATTTAATACATTTAGTGTTTAATTTTATACATAAACAAAAATATTAATAATTTCTATTTTAAATTATTTATAATTAATACATTTATATTTTATTATATAAAATTATATATTAAGCTAAAATTAAATTAATTTAAAAGTAGATATTACGTATTTTTAATAATTATAAAAATTTTATTAATTAATAAAAACAAATATAAAGTTTAAATTAAATCTGTTTTATTTATCCACGAGTTATGTGAAGATCTAAAACCGAGCCATTTCACATAAACAACTTTACTACCTTTTTTTTTTTAAGATTTTCTCTACGAGATAAGTATTAGGATAATTTGTCTTCTGAAGTTCTTTCTCATAAAATCTACCAGCTATTGGTTGACCTTGATAATCCTCTAGTAAATAGGTTATTGGGAATTTATTATTAATATTAATAATTTTAAATATTTCCGTGGTACAGTTTGGTGTATATCCTTTCTCAAAAATAGTTTTAAATTTACTAACTCGTACGAAATCACCTACATGAAACTTATTTTTATATACTATTTTTGAAGAATTTGTTTTAAGAGTTGCTTTTCATTTCTTTTAGTAACATCTATAGGTGCTAATTTAATTGTACAATATTTGTTATTATTGTGTTTCTTTACTAAGTTTTCTAGAATATTAATCCATTTATATGATCCCTGAAGACTAAAAATCTTCCACATCTTTTCTTTAAGTGTCCGATTAAATCTTTCTACTATACCTGCCTTTATGTGAGTGAACGTAGAATAATGATTGATATTGTTTTTTTTTCATTAGTTGTTTAAAATCTTTATTATAGAATTCAGTTTCCATATCTGTCTGAAAATTTCTTGGTATGCTTTTGCTAGAGTTAAAAATTGTATTCATCGCATTTACAATTATTTGTGAAGTTTTATTCTTTATAGGTATAGCCCAAGCAAATTTAGAGAAAGTATCAATAACAGTGAGAAGATATTTAAAGTTGACATTTTCTTTTGCGTATGGAAAAATTGGACGATGCAATTCATTAACTATTTCATTACGACTCATTATGTAAATGTAATTGAATTATTAATACAAGAACATTCTTATATAGTATATATACGCTATTATATAAATTCATCGCACATTAAATTAAACATACATTATATAGATTTTATAATATACACTCGAGTCTCGAGTTGCATCATGCGACTTGCGTCGTTTCGACTTGCGTCGCAAAATATTGTAAAACTGTAAATCTATTTGCGTCGCATTTTGTTATCGCATTAAAACTGTTTACCGTTAATAATTTCAAAACAATTTTTTTTTGGTTTCCGAGTTGCGTTGTTTTGAGCTGCGTCGCATTTTCTGTGGAACGTATTAGCGACGCAACTCGAGACTCTAGTGTATAGTTATGTGGAAACTGAACTGCAAAAAACTGAACTGCACTAATTATGCATTTTTATTTATTAAGTTACAATTATGATGCAATTTTGTATTGATTTAATGTTAATTTTGCTTTTTAAGAAATTATGAAATTGGAATGCAATTAATGCTAATTATGATTTTTATATTGATTACATTTTTATTTATTGAAAGATTGATTTTATATTTAAATGCTAATTATGCTATTTATGTAATTATGCTTTATACATTGTTGATGGATGCGGTTCTGATGTGGTTGTTATTGACATTACATAACTAAATATCTTGACGAATACAGAGGAAAACCTTTGTAACGACCAGTTTGTTAGATTTTCATACGTTTTTGATTAATATCGCGTTTCTAATCTCTATTTGGTTATATATTTGCCACCGAAGTTCTCTAACTCACTACATATTTTGAATTCATGATTAATTTTATTGTTAGATTTATTTGTCAAAGTTACCGGTAAAATATACTCATTTATCCGTCTTTTGTACGGAATGATTAATATTTTAACAGCTATTTATAATAGCTCTGAAAATACCTGAGCTTAAATGCTGTGTTGTGTTTTTGTCCTTCAGGATGTTGACTATAGAAGTTCAGAATCCGGTTAGCTGCAGTAATATAATTGTTTTATTAATTAACGAAATTTTTTTCAGTAACTTATTTTACAGATAGCTAATTATTTCGCTCGACAACTTCGTTTATGATAGTAGAAAAAGAAAGTAAACCAAAATGCGCACTGATTCGGTATTGTCATTGCCCTATTGCATTAGTGGAGTATTAAACCATTAGGTGTTATGCTTGTTATGGTACCACTATAGAGCACACGATGGCAGACTCGTTCGTCTAAAAATGCTTATATTGAATTGTAGAGATTAGAATATTTTGAATTATAATATTTTAACCGCTACAGTCTTGTTGCGTCCCTCACCATCATCCACAATCAAATCCTCCCATTGTAGCTAGCATGAAATAAACCGCTACGGTGAAGTGGACAGCAAGAAAATATTCTATATAAGTTGAGGTAATAAACTCGAGCTGTTCATTTAAATACCGTTAGCACTATTTAAACATTTTAAACGTTTTGATTAATATCGCGTTTCAAATTTTTATAGTTATTTGTGAAATTTACTGGTAAAATGTGGTTAATATCCGTATTTTGTACGGAGCTAGCTACCAATACCGCACCAAACCTCTCATCTCATGATTTCTGATAACGAAATTATGGCGTGGCCTTAGCACTATTTAAACATTTTAAACGTTTTGATTAATATCGCGTTTCAAATGTTTATAGTTATTTGTGAAATTTACTGGTAAAATGTGGTCAATATCCGTATTTTGTACGGAGCTAGCTACCAATACCGCACCAACCTTCTAATCTCATGATTTCTGATAACGAAATTATGGCGTGGCCTTATTTTAACCCAAAGGGGTAAAATTTTGCCTGATTTCCGGTCCTTGAAAATCGCCCAACGACACCCGACTACTGGAATTTCGCCGAACTCCTTTAATAAAGAAAAATCATATAAGTATGCAGAGTACGTTTCACGAATGTCGTGCTTTTCCAGTATACATACGTCCAAAATCCTCATATGGGATATCGTACTGACTATGTACCATCATACCAATAGAAATTTGGACGTTACAATTTTGCGACTATTTACTACACCTATTTTGGTTACCAATAGCACAGATCTTTAACGAATGGGCAGAGAAATTTTCGAAAGTTTCATTTATTAAAGGCATTAAACCATCAAACTCCGGGAAATGATTTGGAATGAATGCTTCTAAAAAGAGAGAAATTCTCAATTAGTTTTATTTAATAACTGGCCAAATTGTTAGAACTCGTTCGATGTTCTAATTAATTTCACATATATAAACACTTGCAATTAAAACTAGTATAGTATGCAATTTGGGAAAATACAAATTGAAACAAAAAAAAATAAAATGCATTTCAAAAGCAAGTCAATTAAACTTACTACATTATTAAGTTGGAGTTGAAATTCATCTATACAAATTTTAATAACTTTGATCTGTTTGCCATCTATTCTATAATACATAAAGGGCTGTAAAGTTGATTTGAACCTTGATTGGAGAATTTGAAGCTATGTGTGTTGATCCTATAACCACTAGCGCCGCTTTATTTTTTTCAATAGGTCCTATGATTTCTTTTGCCAATTTATGGCATGTTTTCTCAATACAAATGTATTTTGTTAATTTTAGTCTAGCGACTTTTCTCTGAGTATATTCTGCTTGACAATCCTTAAAAATGGAAAGAATATAAAAATTAATGATAATATTAAATAATAACTAATTACAATAAACTATGAAAACTATATCACACAATTTTAAATTACCTTGAAAATTGATAACAGATAGTCTGTGTAATTTTCATATTTTTTTGACATTGGTGATTTTTGTTCCTTTTTAGTCGAAGGTGATCTGTGATCTGTCATAATATGACGAAATTTGGTTGTTTTTATTTTAATTCTTTCATTATTCCGGTCGCCTCCAACAATAAGTTTTCGTCCGGGATCCAGTGTATTGTAATTATTAATATTTTCTCGAATTTTTAAAATATCCCCTTGTACCTCTTTATTAGTAATCATAAAATTAAACTAATCAGCAATTTTCTACCTATCTACTAACACGTTTTTAATTTTATTTGAATTATTAATTGATTTATTCACTTTTATATATTTTAATTAAACTAAAGCATTATATAAAAAATTACAAATTTAAAGTTACTCACCGTATTTTTAATAATTTTATTTTATTTTTCACTACACTTAAATTTAAATTATGTACGTCTCACTTTTGTATGTTAAGGGCAACGAATGAATAAATTTTGAACCAATTATACCGCTATGCAATAAATTTATATAAAACAAAAGAAATTTTTCATATAAAACAAAAAAAAAATCAAAGCCCATTTGATTTTTTATTCGAATTATTTTAAATTGGTCGATAAAGTAGACAATTGAAGTATTATGTACGTTAAAAAAATAAATCCTTGTACTGACATCTTTTGTTGAACACTATCCTCAAAAAATGTTTATCAATATTTAAAATTTTTAACAAATAAACACCAAATAATTAATTAATCATTTTTATTTGTTATAAATCAATAAAAATAACTAAATTATCGTAACATATAAACAAAACATATTAAGGCATATATCAAGTCTTAAAAAAATACATAAAGGTGAATTTTATTTTTATTTTTTTCGCTCCCTTTTGTACGAGGCCCTCATGTTTTCAATTTTTTTTTTTTCATTGTATCGATAGTGGCTTCGCTAACATCAAGCACAATTTCTGCTGTAACAGCTGTAGTGCCTCATTTCTGACATTCCTGTTGGAGTATTGCTTGCTGCTTATGCACCACAAGCAGCTCTTTTCTTTGTATAATTCCAAAAGTTGGATTAAAACTTCTCTTTCTGTAATTGGTGTTTCCGCCATTTTAAATAAATATGTTTGAATACGTTTGACGTTTCACTGATAGAAAAATTACCCAATCACCCGACAACAATACATACGATCTGATTTGGTAAGGCAGTCGGGTGATGGTTGGATGGTTTTAACCATCTGACATACAATTTTTGATATATACGGAATAGAATTTTTTGATTTCCGGATATTTTGTTTACCGGATTTTTAATATCAATTTTTCGATTCAATTTTTTTTTATTTCCGGATAACGCATTTTTACAATAAATCAAATCGGAAAATGCTGAATACATGTGAAAAAATAACAGGAGAAAATATCATACAACATGTATCAACGATCTTAAAAATTAGTAATTCTCAAACAATCACACAGTATCGCCCGATAAAAACATGTCCGAACACGTTATTTAGAAAATCATAGGATACAATATTGTTAAAAGAAGTAAATCAAAAATTTTTTATACACCAGATTCTGTTTTCATATACAAAATACTTTCTGTCTCTCTAAAGTATTAGCAAAATAAACATACACACAAAATAACATATGGGCACACGACCTGATTTTACGTCTGATATAACCAAATCGGCCCGACCGCCCGACCATATCAGGCCCTATATAGGGCCCTTAACACAACAGTAAATTCTCTCTCTCTTTATATATTATTCGTACAGAAATATTTCAAATATGGTGTTAAGATTGCAGATCTTGCGTGTATATGATGTCTGCAATAAACAAAAAGATTAATTTTTTAAAAAGTTTATAATATATGCAGCGAGATAGAGAGAGAATAAAAGATTGTCACATAATATAGTTAAACCGCGAGTAATATTTCTTCATACAGAAAATATATTTTCTCTGAAACTTAATACAAGTTAACTAGGGAGTAGAAAGGTTAAACTGTATACATGTATGTATATAGTATACATAAAGAGCGGTAATTTATATACAATGTGCATGATCTTCTCTTACCTACACGTTTAATTACAATCTTAAGTTATGTAAGACAGTAAAAAAATAAATTTAGATGAATGAATACGGAATAAAATAATGCAATGTAGCAGTAAACTCTCATTCTATATATTACTTGTACATAAATATTTAAAATATGTTACTGATCGCTGACCTTGTGTTGTGCGTATAAGACGTTTGCAATAAACAAACAGATAATTTTTTTTTTTTTTTAAGCGTATTATATTGAATTTGATAATATAAATGTACGGCAATTCAATTTCGATGCTGTAATAACTTTATTCATGGCGAAATATTTTTATAACAGCAGTATATCCTTGGACTATATTATATAGAAATATATAAAATATGTTATAACTTTGCCCTGCATGCATACGATGTTCGTAATATACGCACATATAACAAATGCAAATTTATTAAAAACGCCGGGACCTCCGGAGCTTAAGCAAGCATGCTAACCACTGTGCCACCGGGGCGGCACACATTACTAGATTTAAAAACTATTTCTACTTAAATGTTGGTTGTTCTTTTTTCACACCAAAAATTTCTTAAGTAATTTTGATTTGCGGCGCGGGGGTATACGACGTCCTATTTTGAAAAGTTCATGAACAGGTTTTTTGTTCATTAGCCATGCGACGTCCCATTTTGTTCATTGGCCAAACCCCATTTGTTCAAAGTTAATGGTGGGCGGGATTAAAATGTTTATAGAAAAGTAAGTTGGATCCGCGGCGCGGGACTGACCTCGTGATGGATATAGCAAATATTTTTAGTAAAAAATTACACTTTTACTTACAACACATGAAAACATACCTACAATTTACTTACATTTTTTAAAACCAAAGCGAAACTTCAAACCGATGATTTTTGTGTGAAGACCTGATCGCTATAGCGCATATAAAATATATACGTATCTTCAAAAATAGGCCTATGATAAATATTGTGACATTGCCCAATCGTATTGATTATTAATATCATTATACATTAAATAAATTGATTCTTTATTGGAATTATAATCTTTACAATATTTATTATTATTTGTTGAAGCTGAATTTATCGTCAAAGTGATTATTTGAAAATGAAATTAACCTCAAAAATTTAGAAAATTATAAAAAATTAACTATTTCTTGGAACCAATCAACTATTTCTTAGAAAAAATTACGAAAAGATAAGGAAGCCTTTTCAGGTGGTAAACTTTGTTTTAAATCGCATTTAAAACCGACCTACAAAAGGTTTCATCAAAATCCTTTTAGTTTAAAAGCTTCGGTGTCCGAGATAAAAGAGTATACAGCATCTCAACTATTTACAGTTGTATCGATAAAAATTTTACTTACAGATTGTATTATAACTGATAGTGATAAGTAATGAGAGAGAAAGAAATTATTTTATTTCAGATTGTTGTTGCATTCACGGACAAAAACTAAAGAAAATGTTTGCCACTTAAGTACTGTGATACGTCACCGTATTTTGTTGCAACAACTTGACAAATAAAATTCGCAAGTCTTCTCAAAACTCAAAAAAAATAACAAAACTGAATATTTACCGATAAATATTATTTATTGAATTTATATTTGGTTACATAGAGTAAAGTTAATCAAATAATTACATTTTTTACTTTTATTAAAATTTAAAAATATTTTTAAAGCTATTGTGTTTATTGTGGGGCCGGTTTGAATACCATTTCGATCATATTGTCACTGTCTATTGATCATATTTGAACCGAGTTTTCCGGGTTATTGCATATCAAATTTACAATTTCCTTTCTGTAACGAACATTTATAAATTCATCTATTATCTCCAAATATTTAATACCGATTGTGTATTAAAAATTTGGTTTAACGCGAAGCGATTGGAATGATATTAAAGGGCCAAATGTCGAAGGGCCGAAATGGGTCGAAGGGCCGAATTTTTAATATTCACTAATTTACATCACTAAATCACAATGAAATTATTTTTTTCGTTTAAATAGAATTTTCCTTCACTCTAACGAATATAAAATGGTCTGAAAAAAAAATAATCGGCCCTATATTTCTAAAAACAAGAAATAAATAAACAAAAAAATTCGGCCCTTCGACCCATTCGGCCCTTTGAAATTCGGCCCTTCGTACCCATTCCAAGCGATTCACCTAGACAGGTTAACATACAAAACCAGTGCCCAGGGGACGATTGTGTAAACTGAATTTTCCCATTTTCGCTTGTTTTTATATTTTTTGATGTAATTTTTATTTCAATGTCCTTTCTGTTCTTTTCAATTCCAATCCATAATCCATGTAAAATCGTTTCCTTTGAAACAGTAAATTTGGTTTCAAATGCTGTTTCACGTTTAATTCGTCGCCACTCATAATCGTTTTTCCATTCGTTTCTGCGTTTTGATATTCAAACATCATTTCCACTGTTACTCCCAAATAAAATTTGTTTCCCAATTGACATCATATCACTGTCATTTAGTAATCCGGGATATTTATTGTTTTAAGATTACAGTTAAACAAATAATTACTTCGATAACGTGCAATTTCATATTTCTCATTGACACAATGCCCAAAAAAATTTACCATCCACTCGTCATTAGCACATGAATTAATCATTCGGCTTTCCAGCATTATCACGTTGTATTTAACCGCCAGCTTCAATAAATCAATCCCATTGTCACACGTAATCTCACGTTCATCCGTGTACAAATTCCAAAAATGTTTTGTACGTGCAATCGGTGATCGGTATTAGCTTCAATTAAATCCAAACAATATAATTTTTAAATATTTATTTAACGAAATATTTATTATTATATATTTGTACCCCAATAAGTAGCTCCTTATTGTGAAATAATATATTTTCTCCTTCAAGATCGATTTCGATGCTATAGCACCATTATCAGTTGAATACTATTTCCTTTTACTTTATTTAGCTTCTTCTCACCCAAAGTTTCTTTCAATTGATCCTCAAACACCGTACTTCGCATCATTAATGCAAGCGAGTGGGCGTAGATTATTTTGCCACCCACATTGAATTGTACGTCCGATAGGAAATTGTAGTTAAATAATTTTTTGATAATTCCATGCATTCTCAAATGTGGTGAACAATTTAGCTTGAATTTCATTTTGTTGAAATTTTTTGCATGCACTTGTAACTTAACACAGGAATTTAGTATATTTTAGTATAAAGCGTTCAACGTAATGGTGACAAATTCCGTTATCAAAAATTTGTTAATTTGATTAACTAGAAAGCGAAAAATACAAATAAATATTTTATGAATACTTAAGCCCAGTTTACACCTCTCGTGAACATGAACGTGTACAAAACATTTTTTGTTAATAAATCTGAAATTACTTGATTTTTTTTTATTCATTAAAACTGGTTGGAACAAACTTAAAATAAAATCACGTATCGAATACATAATTATTAAAATAATGAATCAAATATCATTATAAGTAACAATATTTTTTTCAATTCCCCGATGATTTAATTTTTTTCACAGTGAAATGTCTGCGTGAACAAAAATTTTATTTCAAATTCCAATCAGTTTTAATGAAAAACATCAAGTAATTTCAAATTTATCAACAAAAAATGTTTTGCTCAAGTTCATGTTCACGAGAACGAGAGGTGTAAACTGGGCTTTAGTTCGAAGTAATTCTTAGTAGAAAAAAAAATTGTATTACAACGGTCAACTTAAAGTGCATTATTTATATACTGTTACAAAACAAATATTTTTATGTCGCTATCAGACAACCGATCTGTTGTTGAATTCAAACGATAAGTTGTATTACTGTTTTTGTTATCTCTTATGATTTGTTTTTATTGGTGAGAGAAGGAATGCCGACCCTATTGAAGTTTACAGCGAAACGGGCAGCTCAGCTCAGGACAATTTGGGTTCTGGGGGGGAAGGGGGGGGGGGGGGGCGATTTGCAAGCGGTGTTCCATAAAATGAAGCTTAATTTTTAAATTTTTATAATTTCTTTGCTATAAGTCCAAACCTTATTTAACATTCTTGGCGGAAATTTTGGAAGAAAAATTTTCAAGATAATTTTACTTTCGTTTTACTCTATTATTTGCAGAATTGTTTTAAAACGATTTTCGAATAAAATGGACTGTGAAAGTTGCGATAATACTTTGATCTAAGGGCTGTAGAAGTGATGTATTGGGGGGAGGGGGGGGGGGGGGGAGAAGGAATTCAACCTTCACATTTAGATGGTATATGTAAGTCGTTGGACTGATTTGTGGCATTATCTTATAGCAATAAAATTTTGAAACATCATGTAGTTTTCTACTTCCACAATGAAGCAATTTTTAAACCACTTGTTAAAGATACTTGTTGACATCCAAGCTTTTCTATTTGCGCCGCCAATGAACAGACAGCTTAGACTTATTAATACTTTTTAATGGTCGAGGAGTAATGACCTACTAATAACCATACGGTTTAACATAAAATTTCTTTATGCATTAGTGCACATTAAGAGAGTAAGTCTCTGTTTATCTACTTTAAATCCTGGCAAAGATATTTGAAATATATGTAGGTTCGAGATGGCATCTTTTTCCAATAGAAAACCACTTCATCCACGTGCCATTTTTACCCCCGATTCCCTTTTTGTCTCAATTTTCTCGCGATTCCCTCGTACTTTAATTTTTTTCGGAGCGTGCTATGGAAAAAGCTTCCGTCCCATTTTCGAACGCACATCAGACATCAATGATTGTAACTGACTTGTTATCGCTATCTGTGATGACAATATCTGGCCTTAAGCTGGATGCCGTCCCAGTAACGGTGTGGTTGATCTCAATTATTCTACTGCTTTTTGCTGGTATTGCTGCTACCAGGCGATTCTGCACATCATTGTGCCTGGATGTGATCATTTCGTTTATATGTATACCCACATACCCTATATCTTCTGTTACCTTCCCTGAATCGGCGGTTTCCATTAAGTGGCACGACGTCTAAGCGAGCCCGATGAACAAATCGCCACTCCGCAAATCGAGTGAAATTGCCAGATCGTAGAAAATGATTTGAAGACGTAGATTTCGTTGACAATTTAAATACCTTCCCTTGATCTGGTTTGTTTGAAAGTTTAGCAAGCATTTGTTTTCGGAACGCAGATCGAAGACATCTTTCGGCTAATTGTACTGCAATCTCCTTGTTTCAGTTACATCCCATGTTATTGGTACATCAGGCAATAATCTTCGTACAGCATTTCGAGCACGAGACCATATATTTGAATAATCTCCGTCGTTTTTAAACTCACCTTGCAGGGAACCATTCAGGTATTGAATAATATCGGCTTGTGATGGTACTCGCTTTATTTTTGATTTAACCGCAGCCGCAAGATTTTTTCCGCCAGTGTACGTGTGCTGGCGTCGCGACAATTCAGCATTTTCACTGCATGGACAATACTTTCTATGTCGTGAAGAGGACCGGTCGGCATGATGTTTGCTCAACGACATTTAGATGTCGCTACGTGAGATTGCGTATAGTTTGACAAGCAATTCCAATTGCATTTTGTAGGTGTCACAATTGTCAATCTCGGATCGTGATAAGTTGTTTTTTCGAGGGATTCTTCTTTTCTTTTTTGATCAAAGAAAACTGCCGCTAAAGCTCACCGATTGCTTTCTGATACTTATGGTAATCAAGCTCCATCGAGAGCAAGCTGTTTCAATTGGTTTCATCGATTCTAAAGTGGTGATTTTGACTTGACAGACAAAGAACGGCCAGGTCAGCCAAAAAAATTTGGAGATGCCGAATTACAAACATTATTGGATGAAAATGCATGTCAAATGCAAAAAGAACTTTTTTTTTTTTTTTTTCGCTGGCGCTACATCCCATAGAGAGATTTGGCCGCTTCATAGTGAAGTTTCGTAATCATTTTTACAACTATACGCTATAAAGTTTTGTTTCATGATGACAATGCCAGACCACATCGTGCAAAAACCGCTCAAAACAAGGTAGAGCAACTCGGTTGGGATCGGCTTGAACAACCTGCGTATTCTCCAGACCTTGCACCGCCCAACTACCATTTGTTTCGATCAATGCAAAAAGGCCTGGCTGACGTACGCTTCCGAAACGCCGGAGAAGTGCGAAATTGGATCGATAGCTGGATAGCTGGGAAAGTTGAAGGCTTCTTCAAACGAGGAATCCACAAACTTCCCAGGAGATGGCAGGAAGTCATAGCTAACGATGGCGAATATATTGGATAAAATATACTGTATCGTTATCTTTTAATAAACATTTCTTTTTTATAAAAAAACGTCTAAAAATCAATTCACACACCCAATAAGATATACAAATATGTACGATTCACGTCTTATAATTGAATTTTTATTTTTATTTTTATTGCCAAACAATCGATTCGATCCAATCCAGATACATTGATACTCGTGTATAAATTCCAGGAATTTTACCACCACAAAATCTACCGAAAGACGTTATACCAACTATGTAGAATACACAAGAATTTGATTGGCTCATCACTTGGAGCGGGCCACCTGAATCACCCATACATGTATCACGGCTACCAAAAATATCGCCAGCACAAAGTTGATATGAAATTATTCCATTTTGAAGCGTACGCGATTCATTATAGAACGCACGACACACCAGATTATCATATAAATTCAGCACAACTTTAAGTAATTTATTCGATTGGCCTGCATTAAAATCGGTTAGTCCCCAACCAGTTGCCACAGCACTTGTATAATTGATTGTGTTCATTTGCCAAAGGCATGCTGGCCTCAAATTGCGATGAAACACGATCGTATTTATACATTTCAATAATGCTATGTCATGATATTTATTTGGAAATTTATAGTCAGGATACGGTACTATTTGTTCGATTAAAACATCAACGGGATAGTTTTTATTTGTTTTGGCCACTAAATTAGTTACACCAAGTCGAATTAAATCGGGTGGTATTTTTCTAGTGGTTACACAATGCGCTGCAGTTAAAACATATCGTTCACTAATTAATGTACCACCACAACGCCATAATATATCACCGGTGAGGGCATTTGTCCAACCAACAGCGGCCATATGTGGGAATTCATTAATATTTGCTTCAGCGCCACCAACAATTAGTGGCACACTATTGTAATTGCATATTGATTGGTTGTATGTGTATACGGGTGGGACGGGGATTAGAGGCATATACGAGTGTTTCGTTATAATATCGTTAACGTATTGATCACATTCTAAAAAAAAAAAAAAAATCAGTAAATTATAACAATTAAACTTAATTCATACTAATCAACTTACTTAATTCACTTATACGTTTACGTCTTACTGGGCTAGTGTCCTCCCAATTCACATTATCTTCGAAATGTATGCGCGATGATACTGAATTTGTTGTTGTTATTTTTTCATAATCGTCATAATAATTTGGGAAATATATGATATCATCTGATAATGATCCTATGCGTGAAATAAATTAGTAATTAATAATATTTGTAATTGAACAAAGCGAAACAAACTTACGTGAATAAACAAACGTTATAAAAATCGTCAAAATGCTTGCAAGCCCAATTGGCGCAAAGTAGTACGAACAGAAGAACATGATAGTTTTGATGATAAATAACGGAATTTGTATTTGATTAGGTTTGTGTTAACCCTTTTGTTAATCACTGGCAAATGTTATTCACTGGATTCTGGTTTTTCCAAAATTAAACAATAAAAAATGGGTGGACTGTATTAAATAATGTTTTATTTTCACAATGCTAATTTTAATTTTGTATACACTCTTCAACGCTTATTTACCGAATGATCTTTGTACATACGTACAGAATTAAGGGGACTGATCCGACTGATTAACAAAGAACAACCGAAAACAGACGATTGAAACTTTTTAAACAAAGGAATATGTATATAAACGTAAGTATATAAGAGTAAAAATAAATGAGCATTGACTTAATGTCGACATTCGACAAAGATGGTGCCGGTACGTCGTCGACGCTCGAAGAGGACGGATGTGTTTTTTTTATCGTCCTCTTTAAACATTTTATATTTCTATATTTTTTTGTTCAGATGGTTTTAATATTTTAATATGTATATACATATATGTACAGTGTACACATAATTGGTTTTGTTCGCCATTGTTGTGTTGTGTGTGTGTTGTGTAGGGAAATCATGTACAAAGTGTGTATGGAAATATTTATTTATTACACATAAAGTGTTGGCAATTAGTGGCGTGGTGCGATACTATTATTTTCTGGTTTGTTTTTACTTGTTGTATTCTATGTGTACGTAATTCTAGGTGATCGTTATATACAATGAGCGAAACAAACACAACACAAACACTTTTTAGCAGTGTTTAAATTTAAATTTGGTTCCTTTATTTATTCTCTTTTAGCGAAAGAAGAGAAAAAATATTTTGTTTTGTTTCTTTCCTCCGGAACGAAATCCAACAAAATAAAATATCTCTCCTCTCTTATCTTTTGTGTTTTATATGAGGAGAGATATTTTACTTTTGTCGATTTTGTTCCCGGGGAAAGAAGCAAACAAAAATATTTTTTGTTTTCTTTCAGAAAGAGAGACAAAAAAAGATAAAAGAAGGGAACGAAAAAATGAATTTAAACACTGCTTTTTAGGTATTGATTCAAATGGGATTCTTATATAATTTTCCTTTTTATATAAATTAGTTTTTGTAATGGTTTCTATTTTTACCGATTCGTAGTAATCATGTATCAGTTTCATCCAAAATCAACATTAATTTACTACAAGCTTGACTGTCACCATTTATTTTTCGCTTATACATGAAAGTATTGGTGATCGGATACACTATATAAATTGTAGACAAAACAAACGAATTTTCGTGTCAATACTTCCAAGTGTAAGCAATTTAATGTAAGAAGGTATCTGTGTACCTCATCACGGAATCAGGCTTGTAGTACATTATTGTTGGTTTTGGTTTCATCACATCTGTTTTTATTTTAGGTAGTTGAAAGCCACGAGCACATACAATTTCTCTTATAAATGCACTTCTACATACACCAGACCCCAATTGAAAACCCAACCAATGCACATAGTTTAGACAGAATTTCAGCCATAGACTGTGGTTTATGTACTTTAATGGAGTAGATTGAATTTTAGAATGTTTTGACCAATTTTTATTATATAAAAGAGATTTTTCGTAAATACCGGGATTTTAACCAAAATTCCCGGGAATCGGGGTTATAAAAATTGATCAATTTCCCGGGATTTTGCTCCCGGGAAATCCCGGGCAGGGCACACTACTGTGGAACATCTAGTGTAGTTTCCTTGGATGCTATTATGCAAATTGGTGTAGTCTATGCATATTATCAAAATTTTATTCTACTTCTCGAAATATCCTCAACTCAGTCAATGGTAAATGGATTTTCACTCAAGTCCAACAGTTTTTCAGGTTCCGGTTCCGGTTTCGTTCAGGTTCCGGTGCAGGTAACTAGTACAGTCAGAGAAAAGAATGAACAGATATGGAAGTTCCATGTTAAGTATTTATATTGAAATATTCAATCGAAGAAATTTATTCCTGCTCTAATCTAACCAGTTAAGACAGTGACAATATAATACAATATTACATCTTCTCTTCTTTTTGTTTTTACAAAAATTGTGTATAAAAAACAAAAAAGAAGAGAAGCGAAAGATATTATTGTATTATATTTTCCCTGTCTTAACTGGTTAGATTAGAGCAGGAATACATTTTTAGATTGAATAATTCAATGTAAATATTTGACTTGGAACTTCCATATCTGTTCATTCTTTTCTGTGGTACAGTCACAAGTTCTTTTACTTTGTAAGCTATATAATTTGATTACGAAATATTAATTGAGATTTATCTCCGCAAGTAACATGTTTTTAAATTCCTTAATTCTTCCTCTTCAATTTTAAATAGAATTGAGTATGCACTTTATAAATTATGCACAATATAAAATTAAAAACTATAGAAAATTGCATTGAAAAATGTTCACCACCAGTTTAGTCTTATCATTTGACTTTCTGGGAAAATTGACACAACCTCAATTTTTCATTCTTTTACTTTTTCAATCGGTTTTGCTTTTTTAACATGGTTATTGAATTAATTTAACGAATTATCGTTTGTTTTGCACCCATTAATAGCTTAAATATGATTATGCATTTAAATTGGCGAAATTATTTAATTATGTTACGTTCATGTCGAATAAATAGAGATCTTCAAAATAACAAATAAAACTATATATTTCTATTGTTTCAGAAAAAAAAATGAGATTCCTGTGTAAACAAGACATTTGTTTTCGAAAAGCTTGTAACGGATTAATTTTAATTTTTAACAAACAAAATTAGTAAAACAAAAAACATCATGTAATGTATTTTAGCCAATCGTATGAGTTATGTTTTCAATTGTTTTTTTTTTTTGTGGGTGTGACGTTTATTCAGATTGGTTTGAATTTCGGTCAATAGTCGTAGAAATACAACACAAATTAAGTCACACTGTTACATATTTTTTTTTTTAAATAAACGTCACCAAATCATGAATAAAAAACACTAATTAGTAGCTCTTGTGTGCGGCGGGCTAATACAAATTTAGAATCTATTCCTTTTGAAACTATTGATTGATTTTAAATTATAATATTATAAAATTGTAAAAATAATTAATAATATTTTTTATAAATTATTTATAATATAAAAATATATATAATACTGTTTAATTTAAGAATTAACAAATTTATAATTATTAAAAATTAATGTAAATAAATTAAAAAGCTCTTTTTTATATTAAACACGAAAAATTAATTAAATAGAAATTAAAGATTTATTTTTTATTTTTAACATGAATAATAAATAAATGGAAAAAATTTAATTTTTAAATTGCCCTAAAAATTGTTATTATTAATTAATTAATTAAAGCTAAATAGTTAGGAAATTAATTTAGGGTTACAAAATATAATTATAAAAATGTTTATATTATTTATATATGTAACTATGTTTAATATAAATAATACATGCATAATTAATTTCATTTTTTAATTCGTGTGGAAACACTGATTTTTGTACATTTTATTACTATTGTTTATTTTTATTTTTTATACTAATAATTTTTTTTATACATACATAAGAATTTTCTGTTAATTATGTTTATCAGTTTTTTTTGGGTTTTAGGCTGTGTTGTCCTACAAAAAATTATATTTTTTTTTGTTCTAGTAAAAAAAGTAAATTTTTTTTAGAATTTAATTTGTGTTAAAAAAAGCTGTTTTGAAATTTTGTCAAAATATATAAATATTTATATATGTATGTATAAAATATAAATAAATTCAGTTACGTTCAGAAATTGTATCGAGTTTTTTTTTTTTTTTAATTCAGTTTCGACATTAAAGCCTCTAGTACGCACGTAGTTGATGTGAAATGAAATTTCACTAGGCTGACATGTTGTATCATCACTTTCGATTCGTTTTCGATAGTATTTTGGCTCTTATAATAGGAACAAAATTGTACTCTATTTCCTTTTTTCATTACGATTTTTCTAATGTGATCTCAGCCTATTGTACACTTACTCTTTTCTTCACATCGGTAAAATATCGCAATAGAAAATACATAATTATAAAAGTGAAATAGAGTACAATTTTGTTCTTACTGCAAGAGACAAAACGCTATCGAAAGTGATGATACAACATGTCAGCCCAGGTCTCCAAAACATACTAGATAAATCGGACATGGAAAAATTGGTTGGTCGTATTTCATAAAATTTTAGATCAGATAATTTGAATTTGCAAATTTCTATTTAAACATTTAAATTTGAATAAAGTAGACGATTGAAACAAATAATAAAATACTCAAATGATGAAATGTCAAAATTTAGCTTCACATTCGCCTGTCATTTTTAAATGAAAAATTGCGTTTTACATCAAAGTGCCTACTATAGGCTTTAAGCCTATTTCGTGTTTAACATAAAATTTAATTTTTCAAAGAATATGAAGCTAAATTTCCACATTTCATCATTTAAGTTTCTTCTTCTTTTTTCAATCACCTGTTTGCATTCAATTTAAAATGTTTGAATATAAATTTGCAAATTGAAGTTAACTGATATACAAATTTACGGAAATCGACAAACCAATTTTTATCTTGTATTTGTTTGGAAACAAGATTTATCTTGTATTTTTTTTGGAGACAAGTAAAAATTTCGTTTCACGTCAAGTGCGGTACTACTAAGGCTTAAAAATGAGAATTTTAAGCAGCTTGAAATAAAATAAAGATTTGGAAGGTAAGTACAGTAATATTTAAAACATATGACTTGTTATTAGATTTAAATTTTATCGTATTCCTCATTGAAAATAACAGTACCTACAGTACACGTGGTTTTATTTTGTTTTTACCTAGAGTTGTCAAGTTAGGCTCTAACATAACGAGTTGTAACTTGGTGCCAAGGCTGTGAGCAAAAACTCGAGTAAATCATATAGAACAGTAGAATTTACCATGTACCATGAACTAAAGGTTATCTTTGATGGCGAACTATCCAGTAAATCAAATGTCAAAATCGGTTTGAAGGGTAAAGTTTCATGGTATTTGGGTAGCTAGATTGGTTTAAAGGATTAAATTCGATGATGGAATTTGTGTATTGTCAAATGTTGTACAAAATCACTTTTGAATATTTATATGATAATTAATTTAAAATAAGCAGGTAAGTATTAACAGAGTTTCAATTTTAAAAATTTACCTTTGTACTCAATTGCAATTTACCCTGCTTTTTAGTACATAAATTTCATAACCACTGACACTGTTGCAAAAACGGTAAATTAGCCAATTATCCGAGCTTTCGCCTAAAAACAACATCTTCAGGCTGAATCGTTCTTAAACTATGTATTGGTATAAACGATTGACTTGGCATGACCCCACTGAAAAAAGTTTAAAGGTGGAAAGATTATTTGGCGGGTGATTCATGCCAAGAAAACAAAGAAGTAGGTTCTGATGCGACCACCAACCCACAATCCGCATCAAACAGTAATATTTTTCGGGTGCAGTGGACGCTCCAAGATCTATTAGATTGTTTTCACCCAAGATAAGGCAATTTTATTTATTTTAGCCATTCACCCAAAAACGATCCTCCTCTTTGAGTCAACTTTGAGATGTTCTAAAGCCTAGTCACCGAATGTACAGCGCAACAAATGGCCTCGTACTGTGATACTTGTCAAATAAAATCCAAATTTTTCAAATTATAAGCCCTGTTGTAGCTAAATTAGGACTAACTAAAACTAGGACAGTTTTGCACTTTTCCGAAAGGCTGGTTTGGTACCTTTAAAACTCAGATTCACAGGTAGCAAAACACACTGTTATTTTCAATGAGGAACACAAAAAAAAATCAAAAGTGGAATGAGAAGACAAGTTATAAGGGGTGGAGGTGAAACGTCACAAAAAAAAAACAATCGAATAAATAACTCGTGCGATTGGCTAAAATACATCACATATTGGTTGTTTTTTTTTTGTTAATTTTGTTTGTTAAATTAGAATCTTTTCGAAAACAAATGAAACAAATTTTTATTTTTTTTCTGAAACAATAGAAATTTACAGTTTTATTTGTTATTTTGAAGATCTGTAAAATAATTCGCTAATGTGAAATTCACAAAAAATTTAATTTATAGTATGTATACATATTTTTTAATGCAGACCCAACCACGTGTTAAAACCATACTGAAGAAGCTTACCTATTGTACCAAATTAAAATATTTTAATGTAAAGTAATTTATTGTTAAAATATAAGAGACATGAACCAGTTTCATGTTTAACAGCAATTTTACCGGCTATTTTACCTATACTTCAAAGTTTGTAGCGTAGCCTCATCTTGTGCTGCCACCATGCCTCGATTTATTTACTGAACGCGTTCGATTAACGTACACCACCCAATATGTTTTAACTTTCGGTTTACCGGGTACCCTGGCAATCATGATACGGTAAAAATAATTTCGATATTATTCCACTGTAAGCACATTTGGTTTCAACCGGTACATTTTTAACGTCTGCATTCGCACACCAGTCCGAACGCGAAATCAAATTCATAAAGGAAAAAACCGAATGATCGTAACACAAGGGTTAAATTGGCTGACTAATGATTTAGAAAAAAAAAAAAAATCGAAACTCAAAACGCATGTTTAATTTATTGTAATCGCACTTGATAAACTATAAATAAACGTGATATATTTACTAGTTCCATTTTATGATGGTCCAGGAATTGTTTGATTATCAACTTTTCAAAAAAATATTAAGGATCACTTACTAATCGCTGTGTTTTGTATTAATTGCTAAAATTCTAAAAGCAAACTGATCACTCAAATTACAATGAGGAGATAAAAATTATTCCAATTATTTCCAATTTTAAACGGTAAATTTTCTAATAATTTGTTCATTTTATACTGAGTATGATATGAACTTGGCGCCAATTGATTTTCAAACGAATGAGGTATTTTTCATAAAATGTTGATGTTTCATTCATTACTCGCTTCGGCTGCGCTAACTATACGGTAATGGGGCAAATTAGTTGTCATCGAAAAAAAATAATAAACCGTTACAAAAATACCGTAATTTTGTTTTAAATACCGGAAATGTGAGTACACAGCAATCGACATGTGTGATTTTTAATAATCGCAATTAATTTTTTTAAATTATATTTAATGGAATGACAATTATTGCCAAATTTTAAAATTTATAAAATTTGTCCACGTGAACTAGAAGGAAATTTCGGAATTCACCCGTTCGGAGTAAACCCGTTCGTCGTTTTCTGAGTTTTTCAATCTTCTTAAAAATTACATTTTTCTAAGTGCTCGTACTCAAAAACTTCGTAATCAATGTTAATGATTGATGTCTCATATACAAGGGAACAGAATCTCATTTGATAAAAAGCTTCATTTTAACTTTTTGTTAAATTTTTGTTAAAGAAAAATGGGTTATCTTAATAGTGACATGTTTGGTGACCTTTGAGACAGTGGGGTCACCACTTTGTATAGTTTTTCCTGAAAGCTTATTTAATGTTTTGAATATATCTGGATCTCAATATTTTAAATACAAAAATTTAGAAAATCCATTCAAATTCCAGCATAATTTTATTGTACCGTAAAACTGTTTGGCAGACCAAGGAAAATTTTAAATTCAGACCCAGGTACATTTTGTTTATGTTATATTGTCTACTGACTCATATTTATGGTTTATTATTATATCAATATCACCAGGAATCACTAGAACTACTGATCTAAAGGTTTAATTGGCTAAAAAGAAAAAAAGTAACTATGTAAATGTGGGTTCTAAAACTGAAATAATAAATCAGTCCCGAATAAATTTGCTTTGTAATCTTCTGTCGATTGTCAAAATGTTCTTTAATTTGTAACTGAAAATTTTAGTTCGTTGTTTGTATCAGATGGAATTAGTGCGGGAACATTTGAATCGGTTGAATCAACGAAATATTAATTTTGATAAAAGAGGAAGAACTGTTCGGCAAATCGGTAGCCGATCAAACGAGTTAAGTAATATCTTTTGAATTGGGAAAAGAAAATTACGAAACTTTTTTGATCGAACACAATTACTTCTGCCGGCAATGATTCGTATAGGTACACCATATGGCTCTAAGTAATTTTCGGATCCTCACTTCTTGCGCATTGGTTGTTTTTGTAGAATTGATTCAGATGAATTTGGTAAAACTGTCGGCTAAAACAAAGATGAACTTCGTCTTACTTCGGGCCTTATTAAAACATTCGTGGTCTATGAAGCGAATGGAAGGTTTACTGAATTTTTCGTAAATGTGTTACTAAAGATACCTTAGGCGTACAACTTTTTAGGCGCTGACATGCCGCATTTTATTGCATTCACATTGTACAATGGCACAATCATAATTATCAAGAAAAGTAACCATCTCATCACCTGACTAATTGAACCTTTCTTTACCAGTTTGCTTAAATGATGCACAATTATTAAGATTATAAATCTGCGCCCATGTAAATGCATATGAAACCATTTACTGACGAACATGATGGCTAAAGATTCCAACAGCAAACGAATGCTCTGGATCGTCTGCCTCAGAGGAACGTCTACTAAATGATGATACTGAATTCTACTCGTATCGGTAATCGGTATGAAGTTTAGTTTCGAGATTTTAGTCGTACACCTTCAAAATCGGTGAAGATGATATTTTTTCGTAAAGAGTTTCGAAAGCGGAAAATTTGGGTATCTAAATATAAAAAGTAGCTTCTTTACATAGCAAATTCGATAGAGGTTTTGCAATCAACGAGAAATTAGAAATTAACCACCTGAAAAATCAGAGGAGGCCAAGAAAACGGTGGACATCATGAATGTAACCTACTAGTTTTAAACTCGGCTTGAAAAATTTCGGATTTTAATGCATTAATTCGAAAACTTCAGACTAAGTTTCAAAATGATCTTCAACTGACTCAGTATCTATATAAATATTGTCCATAAACACAAACGGAGTTTTAAAATATGTACTCAAATTGGCCATCTGGAGTATCAGAAGTTGAGTACTTGAGCGAATCGATCTTTTATCGTATTTTTATTTAACTCGCGGTAATCAACCCATAACCGCTTTTTACCATTCTTATTGTCTACTAGCCGAATTTTACTGGTACAATTACCTTTCCAATTAGCTAAGTATATACATATTTTGAAATAATTCAAGTAAAGCGTAAAAAAATGGACTAGGAATTGTTCTAAAAGTTGTTTGCTCTCATCTAAAACCTTTTAAGAGTTTATTTTAAAGTAGAATCACACCAGCATTTGACAAAAAATAATATGATGCTCGATAAAGCAAGGAGGCGGTCCAGGAAATAGAGGGCGACTCACTAATCAAGTACTGGCTTACGTCAACTTTTTGTTTATTTGCTTATTTTTTACAATCTCCTCTGGGGCTCATTGCGCTCCCATATAGGCAAATCGAGGACGTATATCTATGTACTTAAATGTAGTTTGGTCTGTTTTTACGTAGACCATCTTCATTTTGTATTCTCCATACTCGCTCGGTCGAAAACAAAATATCGACTTTACGTTTCGGCCGCGATACGAAAGTTCCGTTTTCTTATACCGCATGGCCAAAAAAACATGAACAAGATCGATAATACGCCAAGGATTGAGGTACTCGTATCAAAGTTTCCAGATGTATTTAAAAATTCGTTGGGTTGCTGTAAAAAGACACAAATCGTACTTTACACTAAATCTAATACTTAACCAGTATTCAGAGCTAAACGTCCGGTAGCATCCGCTTCATTTGAGAAAATCGATGAAGAACTTCGGAGACTTCAACAATTGGGAATCATAAGTGTTAAATTGAGCTGGATAACCGGCTGAAATCAATTTTTATGATCGTCAACAGTTTCAGCCAAAATTCGATAGTGTCGCTGCTCCATTCCACTTTAAAATAAACTCTTGAAAGGTTTTAGATGAGAGCAAACAATGTTAGAACCATTCCTAGTTCATTTTTTTACCGCTTTACTTGAACTATTTCAAAATATGTACCTACTTACCCACTAATTGAAAAGAAGAAAAACAATCAAAAATTATTATTGATAACCCCAACACGATGAGTTAATTTGGAGTCCCTTTGGTGTATTTCTTTGCTATGAACGAGATCTAGATTTTGTCTAAATTGGCGACACTAATTCATGTGAACTGATTTTATAAATTTTCAATTTTGACCCTAGTTGACCATTTCATTAAATAAAATTCCGGTAGTTTTATAACGGTTTATTATTTTTTCGATGACAAAGCTAATTTGTCCCGTATCGTACAAGTAACGCTGTCCTAACGATTAATGAATGAAACATCAACATTTTACGGAAAAAATATTTGTGAACAACAACATTTGAAAATTAATTGGTGCCAAGTTTTATACGTACATTAAACGCCGTAAATCAGCATCATTCAGTATAAAACGCAAAAATTATTAAACAATTTACCGTTTAAAATTCGAAACAATTGAAATAATTTTTATCTCCTCATTGTAATTTGAGTGATCAGTCTGCTTTTAGCATTTTAACAATTAACACACAATACAGCGATTAGTAAGTTTTTTCTATTTTAATTAATCATGTTTGATGAAAAGTTGATAATCAAACAATTCCTGAATCATCATAAAATGGAACAGGTAAATATATCACGTTTATTTATAGTTTATCGAGTGCGATTACAATAAATTAAACATGCGTTTTGAGTTTTAATTTTTTTTTTTGTTCTAAATTTTTAGTCAAATACTTTGAATGCCGCCAATTTAACCCTTATGTTACGATCACTCGGTTTTTTCCTCCATGAATTTGATTTTGCGTCCACTGGTGGAAATGCAGGCGATAAAAATTTATCGATCGAAATTAAATGTGCTCACAGTGGAATAATATCGAAATTATATTTACCGTTTCACGATTGCCATTGCCATGGTACACATAAACCGGAGGACAAAACATATTGGGAGGTGCACGGTAATCAACCGCATTCACCAAATAAACCGATACCTGGTGGTAGCACAATTGTACGTGAGGCGTCCACAAACTTATTGCCCGAAGCGGATCCCACGTGGAAAATTTTATCCAAACATATGTTCAATTTTATGCTTCGCATGCAAAATGGTATCACGAAGTATAAAGATGAGCAGAATAATATGAAATATGGCGAAACGGCTGGCGATGCCGAAGAATTACCCGCCGCCCTTTCTGAAACATGTCCTGAAATTAATGTAACGACTTCACCAGCTTCCCCAATGGTTATACCGAATACGCCATTTTCAACGCCACTAACATCAATTAATGTTACACCCATTGTTTCTCAAAATGGGCCGGGTTTAATAGTTACAACACCTGGCAGTATCGGAGAGGGCAGTACTAGTAGCTCTTATTACGAAAATTCAAGCGCTATTGCACTTGTTGTGCAGGCCAAAGCAAAATTGGAAGAAGCATTGTTGCGCATGAATTTAACTTCCATTTCAACGGATGATGTATTCACTTCATCTGAATCATTGAAATTAACACCAAAGTTAAATCAAAATCTTAATCCAATCATTCCTAAACCTCGCCGCAAAACTATGGATTCATGTGTTAGCAACAGGCCTGCTATAAAAACCGAAACGCCGAAACCTGTAAGTCGTAGATCAGTGGCACCTCTTAAAAAGCCTGAAGAAAGGAAACTTAAGTCGCCGTCGAAGAGAGCTCCAAAATTATTGATTGTGCCTCAAACACGTACAAGTGCATTACGGACCCAACAAAAGCCGAAAAAATAATTAACTGTAATTGTAACCATTTTCTTCTACGCTTATGTATAATTTAGCTGTTTTATCAATAAAAAAAAAATTTAAAAATATTTGTGTTAATAAAATTTGATAATAAAAAAATTTGTTAAAAAAATTGTCTTTTTGATTTATTATCATTCAAATTATTTAGATTTTTATAGACACAAATTTGTATATAATAATGTGGTTTTAATTAATTTTTTTAATGAATTTGTACAATGCTGTAATTTATGTTTTAAAAATAAAAAAAATTAAATTTCTATTTGAAATAGTCTAGTCGAAAATTATTACTGCTGCAACTATTATAATTAATTTTCTATTGTAACGTAGATGGCATTTAATACGCCACCTTAAATTATCTGTCAAAACTGTCAGAATTCAGAAATCTCCAAAATGAATTTCAAAACTGAGGAAAAATTTGATTTGCGACAATTGTGTCGATCTTGTTTAGGCGAAAATCTAATAATTATTAATATATTCAAAACAGTTGATCATCAGCATAAAATAAAATTGTGTGAAATATATAGAGAGTGTGCGAATTTAAATGTACAGGAGAATGATGGAATGCCTCCCAACATTTGTTACGATTGTCTGGAGAAAATGCGGGTGGCATACCGATTTTTACGACAGTCCCATTCATCGGAGGCTCAATTGCGTAAGCGATTGATGCGAAGCGGTAAGTTTTGGTGTTACATCTTAATTTATCCAATTGATATAAAAACTGTGTTTTTTTTTATATACTAGACGTAATTACCAAAGACAAACAAGCCAATTCCTTTATTAATATTGATCACCTGGTTTATCTGGATGATTTCATAAAGGAGGAACTAATCGATTCTAGCGTTACACGGCCAATTGAAGAAAATTTGGAAGAGCATCATAGTTCGATTAAAAATGAAGTGGTTGGCAGTGATTTGGCTATTTCGGAAGTTAGCCAGCAACCCACAGAAATTGAGTATGCGTGTATTAATTGCAATGAACGATATGAAAATGCTGAGGAATATCATAAACATAAATGTCAAGATAATATTAGCACATCATTTTTGTGCTCCGTGTGCGGTAAATATTTTAAAACGCTGAGGAAACTTGAAAGCCATTCATTAACACATTCTCCGACCCGTAATTACAAATGCAAATTATGCGATAAGGCATTCTATCGTGATGATATATTGCGGGCTCATCAGCGAGTGCACACCGGTGAAAAGCCATACGAGTGTAAGGTGTGTGGTAAAAAATTTGCACAATCGAATATCTTGAAGACGCATACAGCATTGCATACAGGTAAAACCGTTGCTTGTCGTATCTGCAATAAAATGTTTAGTCGCCGAAGTATGTTGATTGTACATAATCGGGAGCATACGGGTGAAAAACCGTATGCTTGTGGTGAATGTCCAAAACGATTTTTTCAGCAATGCCATTTAACGGCACATAAACTGTCACACTCCGATCACAAGCATTTTAAGTGTGAAATATGCGGCAAAGAGTATACACAGAAGAGTACACTGAATTTGCATATGTACAATCATACGGGAAAACGGTTTAAATGTTTTAAATGTACAACAGGATTTAATAAAAAAGATCGTTTTCGATCGCATTTGATGGTGCATCACGGCATTGAATGGAACGGTGTGCAAGAGGATTTAATTGAATTGGAATTAGAACAAGGCAAAATAATGTAACTGTTCAAGATTTTTGGTGACTGTAAATGTAAATAATCTCAGATTTAATAAATCTTTTAAATGAAACAATTCATGAATTAAAATTTTTTTTATCTGCAAAATAAATTTTTGTTTTGTTTAATTTGTCACTCTTATCGTGAGTAAACCGTAAATATTGATAAAATCATAATATTTTGTTTATTTTTGGGGATATGTTTAACATCTACCAATTGATTAAGCGGCCACCCAGTTTCCTCCTTGTAATCAATCGACTCGATAAGAAAAACACCTGGAAACAACTTCTTGGCTCTCTCACTACGAGCGTTGCTTTTTAAAAATGCAACCATCACATAGGGAATGGACCAAATACACCAACCCCAACGCTTGGGCCCTTGTTCAACCGCACCGACTTCTTTTCGAATTTTACATGGGTTTCTAAGTGATTACAGCTTTTATAATCCTTTTCCACCTTGTCGAATTTTGTAAAATAATTCGTTAGTCTATTTACCTTTTAATCGCCACTAGTGGCGCCTACAGTCAAATGAGTGAAAGACGTCAACAATTTATTTAAAAGTCAAACAGCTTAGTGAAAAACACGTGAACTGGTGCAATATAAATAATAATGGTAATTTATTACAGTTTTACAATAATTTTAGTGTAAAAAACATTATAATGGGTTATATTAAACTCCATACTGTAAGTATTTTTTATTTATTTAAGAAAATCAAGCATAAAATCGTAAATATTTATGTGTTTGAGTTTGGTTGGATTTTTTTAAAAATTGCAATGGATGCCATTTTTTTTTTATCACAGCTTCATTTCTTTTGTTACCTGTAAAATCATAAGTGCTTGTTTACAGTCGACTACATATTTCTTTAATTTAATAAATAACTGAATACAATTCATCTAGTGATATATCTGTATTATTATTATTATTAAAGGAATGAAGGGCCATGTGGGCGTTCATCAACCTCGCACTGCAACCTAAAAGATCTTTTGTGTTTGAACCCTGCTTAATTATTCGTCCAGTCAATATTCAGGCTCTTAGTACACCTGATAAATTTGTCGCATCAGCACGTCTTGCCTCTTAAACAACCTTTTATTGTTATTGTCTTCCGTTTTGCACGTTGAGGTAGCCTGCTACTAATGTATGATGGCTGCTGATTGTTTTTGTCGCTCTTTGCTTCCTCCTCTGGTTGTTGAAAATTGACTTGGCCGGAAAAAGGTGTTGTGTGACACGACATAAATAATGGATAAATTATTAATGCATAAATTTGTCATATGTTACCTAATGAATTGGTAACAACAATTTCCATATAATAATGGGGTTTTAATTAATTGTTTAAACAAATTTCTTTGTAAAAGCTAATTAAAGTTTTAAAAATACAAAACTTTGTATTTCTAATTGAAATAGTCTACTTAGTGGAAAGTTAATACTGCTGCCATCTAGTTTTAAAAAGTATAAAAATTTAATTTTCTTTTGTAACATAGATGGCATTTAATTCGCCCCGAACAATGGGCGCTTTCAGATCCGCCAACATGTTGCCGCTACTGATCAGTATCACATCTTATGATACATGCTCCCATCACAAATGTGACTGAATGAAACTGATGGATCACTTGTCAACATTCTTTATACTTTTGCAAAACATTGCAGTTTTTCAGTATTTAAAATGAATAAATTAAAAATATAAAATAAAATCAATTAAATTAAAAGTTCTGTTGAATAATATAATATTTAGTTCGGTTTATAATATAATATTTAGTAAGTGTAAATTTATCGTATGTCATGTCAGGTCAGATTAATTAAAAGTATGTATACATATATACATACTCATACGGTATATTAAATTATATGCATATTTAATTTTTTTTTTTTGATATTAAAAAACTAACAAAATCGAAATATAGTAACTGCTACCTAAATGTATCGACACACAAACTATGATGGAAAATATGACATTTAGCCCAACACTGTTGGCATTTCATTTTTGATGTATCGGTAGCTTTCAGAACCCAACATGTTTATTTTACTAACATGTTGCCAACAGTTGGCGGACCTGAAAGCGCCCAATGTAAATCCAAACTGCCTGTCAATTAATTACACAAACAAACTGTCAGAATTCAGAAATATCCAAAATGAATTTTAAAACTGAGAAAAAAATTGATTTGCAACAATTGTGTCGATCTTGTTTAGGCGAAAATCTAATAATCATTAATATATTTAAAACAGTCGATCATCAGCATAAAATAAAATTGTGTGAAATATATAGAGAGTGTACAGCGAATTTAAATGTACAGGAGAATGATGGAATGCCTCCAAACATTTGTTACGATTGTTTGGAGAAAATGCGGGTGGCATACCGATTTTTACGACAGTGCCACTCATCAGAGGCTGAATTGCGTAAGCGATTGATGCGAAACGGTAAGTTTAGCGTTACATCTTAATTTATCCTATTTATATACATTTTTTATTTATTTTTTGATGCAGACGTAATTGCCAAAGACAATCAAGCCAATTCCTTTAATATTGATCTGGATGATTTCATAAAGGAGGAACTAATCGATTCTCATGTTACAGCGGCAATTGAAGAAAATTTGGAAGAGCATCTTAGTTCGGTTGAAAATGAAGGTACTTCAGTTGACAGTGATTTGGATATTTCAGAAGTTAGCCAGCAACCCACAGAAATTGAGTATGCGTTCATTAATTGCAATGAACGTTTTGAAAATGCTGAGGAATATCATCAAGAAAAGTGCGAAGATAATATTAGCACACCATTTTTGTGCTCCGTGTGCGGTAAATATTTTAAAACGCGGAGAAAACTTGAAAGTCATTCATTAACACATTCCCCGGCCCGTAATTACAAATGCAACTTATGCGATAAGGCATTCTATCGTAATGATTTATTGCGATCTCATCAGCGGGTGCACACCGGCGAAAAGCCATACGAGTGTAAGGATTGTGGTAAAAAATTTACACAATCGAGTATCTTGAAGACGCACACAGCATTGCATACAGGTAAAACCGTTGCTTGTCGTATATGCAACAAAATGTTTAGTCGCCGAAGTAATTTGATTTTACATAATCGGGAGCATACAGGTGAAAAACCGTATGCTTGTGGTGAATGTCCAAAAAGATTTTTTCAGCAGTGTCATTTAACGGCACATAAACTGTCGCACTCCGGTCACAAGCAGTTTAAGTGTGAAATATGCGGCAAAGAGTATACACAGAAGCGTGGACTAAATTCGCATATGTACAAACATACGGGGAAAAGGTTTAAATGTTTTAAGTGCACAACAGGATTTAATGAAAAAGATCGATTTCGATCGCATTTGATGGTGCAACACGGCATTGAATGGAGCGGTGTGCAAGAGGATTTAATTGAGTTGGAACTAGAACAAGGCAAAATAATGTAACGGTACAAGATTTTTGGTGACTGTAATTGTAAATAATCTCAGATTTAATAAATCTTTTAAATAAAACAATTCATGAATTGAAATTTTCTTTATCTGCAAAATAAATTTTTGTTTTTGTTTAATTTGTCGCTTATCATGCGTAAACCGTAAACATTGATAAAATCATAATATTTTATTTTTTTTGGGGAACGCGAGATACAGTTTGCTTCCTTTTTAGGCCCGGAAGTAAATAGGGATTTTGATTGTTCATACTCTCATATTGTGGTTCTTGAAAATTGTGATTTTCAAGGTCGTTCTATATAGAAGGGATCAACAATGTCTTTTGTGATTACATTGATTTTTAGCATTATATGAAAATTCTTTGAACTTGTGTGAAGAAAAGCTTTCGGTATGATAAGCTAATAATTTTAGCATTGGAGAAATGTCTAACAGCTACCAATTAATTAACTGGCCACCCAGTTTTCTCCTTGAAATCAATCGGCTCGATAAGAAAACCCAACAACAACTGGAAACAACTTCTTGGCTCTCTCACTACGAGCGTTGCTTTTTAAAAATGCAACCATCACATGTGGAATGGAGCAAATACAACAACCCCAACGCTTGGGTACTTATTCAGCTGTATCGACTTCTTTTCAAATCTTACATGTTTTTCCAAGTGATTACAGCTTTTGTGATCCTTTTCCACCTTGTCGAATCTTGTAAAATAATTCGTTAGTCTATTCACCTTTTAACCGCCACTAGTGGCGCCTACAGTCAAATGAGTGAAAGACGTCAACAATTTATTTAAAAGTCAAACAGCTTAGTGAACAATTGAAAAACACGTGGTAAATAATAATGATAGTTTATTATTATTTTAAAATAATTTTAGTGTAAAAAACATTATAATTGGTTATATTAAACTCCATACTGTAAGTATTTTTTATTTATTTAAGAAAATCAAGCATAAAGTCGTAAATATTTATGTGTTTGAGTTTGGCTGTATTTTTAAAAAAAAATGCAATGGATGCCATTTTTTTATCACAGCTTCATTTTTTTTGTTACCTTTAAAATCATAAGTGCTTGTTTACGGTCGACTATTTCTTTAAAACATTTATTTTTATTTAATATTTATTACAACTGAATACAATTCATCTAGTAATATATCTATCTGTATTATTATTATTGTTGAAGGGCCATGTGTGGGTTTAGCCACCTCGCACTGCGACCTGTTATGTTTATTATTAAAACCAATTAATTGTTTTGTATTATAATTTATTGTATTGTAATATCTTTATTAATTATTGTCTCGGCTATTAATTCCTTTCATAGTTCACGTTCTGCCTTCTTTTTCTGTTATGTTAAGTTTTTTACGTAATTAACTCTACGATCCGTAAGTTTAAACGATGATTAATCCACAACCGAGGATTTAACCACTGTTTGGTCATAGTAATGACGGTGGATAAATCATCGGTTTTCGATTATTATTCGTTCAAACTTACGGGCCTACATAATAACATCTTCCTTTCTTTGATATTTTTTTTGACTAAAAGTCAAGTTTCCTCTTTGTTGTTGATCTACCCCATTATCTGTTACATTTACTTTGTCATCATTGCCTTGGATCATATCCAAAGGGTTGATTTAAAGTATCACGTTTAAGATGATAACAATTTCGATCTACTATTCTTCCATTTTCTTTTAATATCGTGTACCTTCTTTTGGATTATTTTTATTTATGATTACTCCTGATTCTTCCCATTTCTGTTTCTCATTTTGAATTTTTACTTTTTCACCCTCGTTGAACTCATTCATGTTTCTTGCGTTACGATCATAAATTTTCTTCTGATTTAATTGATTTTATTTTAGCTTCCCGTAAGTATCATCATCTTTGGTTGTTTCATAATTTGGTAAGATTCCCCGACCATTTCTTCCATACATCAATTTATTTGGTGATTGAATGTCATGTGCTATAGGTGAATTTCTGAATTCCAACAATGTAATGTAGATATCTTTACCATCTTCATCTGCTTTCATTAATATCTTCTTCAGCGTTTGTATGTGACGTTCAACCAAACCAATACTCTTTGGATATCTTGGACTCGACGTTATTTGTTTAAAATTATATTGTTTTGAGAATTCTGCAAACAATATACAACTAAATTGCGAACCCCATCACTTCGAATAATTTGTGGTATTCCATGTCTTGAGAATATAGACTTTATTTATTTATTTATTGTGAACATTAATCAAAAAAAGTTAACAACCAGATAAACCAGTGGATTTAATGTCCCTTTAAGGATAATCTGAGTTGATAATCAAATATAAATTAAAACAAAGAAAATACATTCAATTAAATTAATAACACAATATGTAAATATAAAAAACAATAATCATAATAATAATTACAAAATATAATGATGTCAATGTCTAAAAACTAAAAATACAATTCAAGATTTTTCTTAAAATAATTCTTGACATTTTTCTTTTAAATTTAAGAAATGTTTCAGATCTTTTTATATCTCCCGGTATCTGATTATAAGTAAATGGTCCCAAAAATGTAATTGACTTCCTTCCAAATTCAGTTTTAATGTGGTGGTAAACAATTCTATTACAATTTTACTGCTAATTATATTAATATGATCCTCCCATGACATATGAATATCGAATGTCACTCCTAGATATTTAAATGAATTAACTCTTGCGATATTATTATTAGTCACTGTAAGTGGAGATAACGTATACATTGGTTTATAAGGAGAGTGAAAGATCATATATTTAGTTTTCGAAATGTTAAGTGAAATCAGATTAGATTTAAAATAGTCTAATAAAATACCGAGATCTTGTTCCATGTTGCTCAAGATCGTGCCAGGATCAAACGTTTCATAAAATAAAGCAGTATCATCTGCAAATATTCTAATATGACCTTTTAATGGTAAATTAGACCTATCATTAATAAAAATGAGAAACAAAAGTAGTCCCAGAACAATGCCTTGTGGAACACCGCACTTCGCATCAAGAATTCTACTTTCAATTCCACTGAGTACGACATATTGCTTTCTATTTAATAAATAGCTGTTCAGCAAATCAAAAGAACCACCATGTACCCCATAACAATAAAACTTACTTAAAAGCAAATCATGATCAATACAATCAAAAGCTTTTTGTAAATCCAGAAAAAGCGCTCCATCGTACTTTTTGTTGTCAAAAGCAGTATAAATCATACTTGAAATTTCAGCAACAGCCAATTCCATACCTGACCCTTTTCTAAATCCATATTGGTGTGAGTAAAAAAAAATTTTATAATTCAAAAAACTTACCAATCGGGAAGAAATTAATTTTTCAAAAATTTTGTCAAATACGGATAGTGTAGAGATTGGTCTATAATTATTAATTAAAGAACAGTCTCCACTCTTCAGAACAGGGATAACCTTATTAGCAATCTTTAAGCAATTTTAATAGATACCAGTTACTAGACTTTCATTAAAAATATCAGACAACAGATTTGAGAAGAAATCCGCTCTGCATTTCAAGACAGAGTTATTAATTTTATCAGGACCTTCACCCTTACAGTCACTAAGTGAACAGATAACGTTAACAACTTCAGCAGATGTAACTGGCGAAAAATACATGGAATCAGAAATCCAATGGATGATTCCAAACTTCCAAACGTACAGCCAGGAATACCGTTTAGGGTTTCCGTGTAAATATTTTCATATGGAAAATGTAATTATGTAATTACAAAAAAACAATGAGAGAATTGAATGAATGGAATATAACGTGTAGATAATTTTATTATTGTGTATGATCGTGTTTTTCATTACATTCATTAACTTTTCTGTTTTCTTTTATTTACAGCCAATCTTGGAGCGGTCTACGGGAGATAACAGGTGAGTTACACTACAAATATTTACATTTTTTTTGAGTACCTATAGTAGCCCTAACAAACTTTTGAATTTTCATTTATGTAAGTTAACGAGTTAAGTGCGAGTTGACTTAAAAAAGAATTTCATAAAAAAATATTATCTTTTAACCTTGCACAACACACGTTGTGTTGATTCGATAAGTTTGCGCTTATCTTATAACTCACGTTGTCTTGACTAGATATTAATGGTGGTGTTAACTTCTCCCTGCTTTAAATTCCTCATCTCGTGGGTCAGAAACTCAATTTCCTGGGTTGAATTCCTGGTTGATCGCTGGAAATTGCGTTTTGTGGATCGGCTTGTTGACAAACAGGGGGGCTATTTGGGAATTCGATTCGAACGCACTCGAGTCTTCGATTATTGGATTCTTATTTGAATTGAATCAGATTCGTTCGTTTCTTATTTAAATCAAATAGGAATCTTATAAATCGAAGAGTCGAACACGTTCGAATCGAATTCACAAATAGCTCCCCTGCATTCTTCTTCGACGTCTCACCCTTGTTTTGTTGGCGAGAAAAATGACGACTAAGCAGATAATAAAGGTAATGATGCTGAAGTAAATGACGACACCTTTACGCTCGTTGAAAAGTTCTTGAAGTTGTTCGACGTTATTTTAGGTACAAGTTGTTTAAGTATCTTTGGCCGAAAATTTGATTCTTGTTGAACTGGTAATCACATTTAGCATTTATCCTTTTATAATTCAGTTGATACTGTGGTCCTTACTTAGTTCCTTCAGCTTACTAATTTCGCATATGGTGATATCTCGGAAGAGCTTGCATCTCTGTTTGATTCCAAATAATTCGTTTTGATTTAGTAACAGTAGATGAATTTGTTTGGTTTGACTAATCGTTGATTTTATCCACGTATTCTATAGCCTCTATTTAATTTCAATATCGTAAGGTTTCTATTTCTGTAATTAAGCGGCAAATTTCTCCTTTATACAGTAAGTTGGTATTAACTATCTTCCCTTTTGCTAACTGTACGGTTCGAATGATTTCTTGTATTTTCTCTTTAATGAGAGTAAGTTGGCTAGTACAGCTTTTGTTGCATTTTATCGTCTTCGTCCTCATTTAAATGTTCAACAATTTTGTTGAATTCGGTGAGTTTTTGTTGAGCTGTGTCTGAACCCGATTCTGTGGCGTCCAGTGGTGTATCCAGAAATGTTTTGATAGGGGGGTTCTTAAATAAAAAATAATTTCTGTAAGGGAATAATGCATAAGAATTTATTTGAATTCAATTTTTTATTAGTTTTTTATTGATTCGTGGTGACAATAAGGCCAATTCATCGAAGACACCGTCTATTGATATAACCACACCTCTGTGTAGATTTAATAATGCCAATCCATTTAGTCGCTCCTCACACCTCGCCGATTTTTTTCGTAGGTAATTCGTAAGACGCCTGAGCGTCCTGGAACTCTCCAATCGGATAGATTATTCGTTTGTGCTAATTTTATTATTATAGGGGAGAAGTGTTCCAGATCTATCTGACCGTCTTTTAATCATTTTAATTACCTGCGCTTAGGTAATTTAATTTCGACTTAATCTGGAAAAAAGGTGTACAAACATCTATAAAAAACACGGCTAATATTATGCCGCTTTGTTTATATTTCTTTGAAGTGAAGAATCAAAATTAAATAAATGATATGTGAAACTCAGGGGGAGGGAGGGGTTCCAACCCCGCAATCCCTTCCCTACGCCATTGGCGTCAGGTGAGCATGCGATCCAAATCTACGCGCTTCCAATCTAATTTACTGCTCTTCTGATGCATGACTTTTGAACTTTAAGTTCTGGGGTTCAGAACAGTTCAATCAGTTTTCCGTTGTTGTCCAAATTAATGTGGATTAGTTTAAAACTTTGGTTAATAGTTCGCCCATTTCCTTGTTTTACAGTTACTACTGGGGTATTGTATTCGTAGATTGTCACGGATGATATTAGACCCCACAGCCATGAGCTAAAACTAGACGAAATTATTGAGTTATATTTTTGAAATGAGCTTTATGAATTCGTTTCCCGAATGTTGTTATACTGGTAACATTATTATCTCTTGCTACCCGTTTCTTTTTTGAATTTTGGTTTCTTGGCTTCTTCGGATCCATTCAATAAGTCCATTATGATTTTGATAGTTTATTATTTATGTTCTCCCCAAAAATATGTCACGGGGTTCCGGTTGGATGACCTAGTGTATAGCATTATAGCGGTCTGCTGCTATATTGATAATTTCTTTACTGTTAGTTCCTTGTACTCATTTTGGAGGCATCTGACGATTTTAACTATCGTAGAATGAACCCTTTCAACAGACCCATTTGTCTAACTTCTTTGTGATGGTGTCAGGTACATTTTGACTCCTAAGGTTTTTAGACGGTCCGTAATTATGGGGCTTATGAAGCTTCTTTCATTTTCTACCACAATTATTTTAGGTACAGAGAAGAAATGTAGTGCTTTAATTATTTTATCCCTCACATGTGGAATTGTTTCTCCACTGTTGATCTCATACTGTATGGGTAAGATTATGACTTGGTATGTTCATCCGTAGTATTTTTAATTTCGGCTCTTATTCCAGTACCGATTGATTCTATATGTTGTTTACAGGTCCGAATAAAATTTTAAATTTTGATACTATTATTTGGAGTTGCTTCTTCGTTTCTGATTAAAGATGCCATCTCAAATTTCCATGTTGTTGACCTGAAGTGATGGTTTTTCTCGTAATGGAATTATAATATTTGGTATTATTATTAACATGTTGCCTTTTCTGTCAATTATTGCTCCGAGTTCCTTCAATGTGTCGTCTCCTACTATTATGCCATCAAATGATTTTAATTCCGGTTGAATGAAGAATTCAATACTATTATTGATGCCAATACTTTTGAAGAATTGTCCGTTATAAGGTTTTTATTGGTTCCTGTGTCGATCAGGATTTTGAGGATATTGCCGTTTTTAGCCTATACTCTAGGTATAGTTCGCTAGAGAGGTTTCTATCATACAATTTACCTCAGAATCATCTTCTGTATACTGGTCATCATTGGATATTTTTTCTTCTAAATTGTCGTTGACCAATTGGTTGTAATAGTCTTCTTTTGGTTGCGTTTCCATGTGGTTGGTTTATCCTCTGTTGTCTCGCTGGTTCATAACGGTGAGACATAATCTCACTTGCATCCATTGGCGTTGGTGGCTTAGGATTGTTTGGTTTTGGCAGTGGTAGGCCATGTTTCTCCGCTGTATTGGTATTATACCATCGTTTATTTGGGAATTATGTAAATTGGTTTATAAAATTTGATTTATTGGAGCTGCTGCCTTACCATGTTGTTACTATTTCTTTTCTGTATTGACAAGTTTCTGAAATTCAGGTTTTGCATTTCTTGCGTACGCCTCTGGTAACGTAGTTGGTTTTTGAATTATAAGCATCTTAGATACGTCTTCATTCAGCCCCCGGACGAAAATGTGTAAAGCTCTATTCCTGTATGTTTTAACCAAAGCGTTGATTGTGACAGCTGAATAGTCCTCCATTATGACTTTGTTGACTATTAACGAGAATTAATGATTTACAGTGGCATAGAATTTATCCACTGTCATATTTGCATATTGCAGAGACATGCATTTTTTATTGACGTCTATTCTTTATCAAAAATATTAAAGCGGAGTCGATTTTCTTGTGTATGCACATGCGAATGCAGTACACCACACAATACAATGTATAAAATAATTTACCCGCCGATACGAGATACGATGAAATCAAAAATTGTTCACACCATTTGGGTTGGTAACATTTTATTACCGCCAAACGGGGTAACAGCGATTATTGGCTTTGTTAAAAGTTCGGAAGCTAAGACTGTCTATAAAAAATTAACATTTGCCGAAATTTTTGCTAGCGATTTCGAGAGGAAACTGATTAATGAGCATGCTGATGAATCAGTTGGCGAAAAAATTGAAGACTCAAAGAGGAATAATGTTAAAGGTGAAGGTATAGAAGAAATCGTTAAAGAGGAAGATGAGCCAGAAGAAGCAACGATTCTTTTTAACGAAATTTAAATTTTAAAACCCAAGAGCCTGCGGTTCGTAAAACCTTTGCAAAATACGGCCGTATTCATTCAATACAAATACCCAGAAAAAAATACATGGAGAATCCTGGCCAAATTATTATTATTAGAAAAGATCTTTGACAGATTCCCTTTGTAAATACTAACGAGAATAATGTGGAATTGAATCGAAGTGATCGAATTCTAAATACGCACGGAGGTAATATAGCGACGAGGAAAAAGGTGAGGAATACCGAACAAACGGGTAAAAATAAAATGTACCATTCCAAGCGACAGAGAGTGAAATTCGTGATATATACAAAGTATAATTTGGTAAACTAAAAGCTGTTCGACTACCGCAAAAGTTAACTGTAAGCGAGTTTTGCATTTGTTGAATTTGTAACAAAACAATGAGCGAGAGTAAACATTTATACGGTCGAGGATTGGTGCTGGAATGAGCCATCCCAGAAGATAATATTGATCATTGATCAACTTCAAAGACGAGCAGCCAAAGAAAAATTGGAAAGGTGTATTTGATGCCAAGAAGGTCGTGTTCGATGACGAGGAAAATTCGTTTGAATGAAAGATCCATATAGTGTGCCTAGCCAACTAGTGTGCCTAGCCAACAGTTATCCCTTGAGTAAATTCCCTCCTTCTCCAAAATAATTTTAAAGAATTTCTCTCAATTTTTTTTCAGAATATGTCTCGGCTCTTTTCCAGAATATAATACTAGAAAGAGTAGAAAATTACCCCAGAATGTCTCTTTTCTGGGAATCTGTTTTTGGGATGTTATCTGCATGGCTCGAGCATTTCCACTGACGTAAAAGTCAAAGCTTATTTAATCCATTGTTATCAAAAGGATGTACGTACGTTGAATATTACTAGCACGAAATGGCCTAAAATAAAAAAACGATAAATTCTGAAAAGGGCGAAGGGGGTTCAATTTTATATTTAACTGCTACTCACCTGCTTTTGTCTAGTTACATAAAAAGGAAAAATGGAAAATTTTCTGGAAAAAGGGGATATCTTCGGGAAAACGGAGGGAGGGGCTTTCTTTAAAAAATATTTTGGAAAAAGGAAATTTACTGCTCCTTCTAGTATAGTAAGATATTCTGGAATAGATCCGAGACATATTCTGAAAAAAAAACGGGGTTAATTTTTTAAAAAAATTTGGAAAAGGGGGAATTTACTGATCCTTCTAGTAATATATTCTGGAACAGAGACATTTTTTAAAATTATTTTAGAAAAGGGGAATTTACTCAAGGGATAACTGTTGGCTAGGCACACTAATTGAAAAATTTTCCAGGTATGACACTTTAAAGGTTGGATTTATACAAATTTTTAAATTTTATATTTGGTTTCTCTGAAGAAACTTATATTACAATTCCTAAGGTATGCACTATGCAGTGACAAACCAAAATGAGACTATATTCAGCTGTAAAATCATTTCATTAAAATACCAGTTTATCCGTTCTTTTGTTAATTTTTAATTTTATTTAAAATATGTTTCGGCTGAAATATGTCGGCTAGTAACTTTCGGCTGAGATAGCCAAGACACTATCTGCATTATCGATATTTTCTAACTTTAATACTATCATATTACTTTCGGGTAACTTTAATACTATGATTGATGTGGTATTTGAACTAATACTACTTGGGCGGCGTTTATCCAATTCAATGGCATTTTTCTAATTCTTGAATTTGAAAATTCAAAGCACATGCCTTCAAATCACGTTTACTTTCAATGGACAAGTTATACGCATAGCTTAATTTGTCGGGTGACCCCAGAAACGGTTTTTCCCTTCCACCATCTTTTCAATGTCCTCTTCTTTGAATTCGTATGTCATGCCTCAATTTTTTGTTAAATCATATCCAAAGTAGGTAATGTAATATTTGAGGTACTGCAAATTTCTTTCATTTCTTAAACTCATTTTCGGTAAAATCTTGATTTGATATACATTTCATACGAAATACTTTTTCTTGGGTGCCATGCTTTAAACGTACACGTTTTTTTTTTTGTCCTGCTACTGGTTTCGCATTGCATCTATAATAAATATTTGGATTAAATGTAGCCTTGTATTTCTTTCAAATAATCTTTCTCTTTTTCATCTTATCGGCTGCTTGTCGAATAATATTTTTTTTCTAATCGTTCGTTATCTTCGCTACTGCTTCCAGAATTGTCAAAATATATTTCACTGGGTTTCAATTTGACAGTAGATTTGCCACCGACCACAGCCAAATCATCGAGTTTCTCTTCGCGTTCTTTTTCAGCCCGCCGAATTATTGATAATTGGTAAAAAAAAAACATTTGTGAATTGGGGAGCAAGGGTTCCCTTACCAATTTACGGTAATAATTGGTTTGCTCGTCTGAAAGGTCCAAATTCGATGCCTAGTTCTTTATAAAATTAATCCACTTATTTGAACGGACATATTTTTAATTTAAATATGTGCACATAATTTTATGTGATAAGAGAATAATAAGACAACACTGACAACTATGAAAACGTCAAGAGTATTCGCAACATCAGAAGCTCGCACAAGAATCGGTATGTTATTTAGTGCTGAAAATCCGATAGCTGGTATACCGGAGAATTAGAAAATTATTTTTAATTTATCTGCCCTTAACAATTCCACCATCATGCATTACTAACAATTCGGCAATATCATTCTGAAATGCTGCCCAGAATTTATTTTTTGCGAGTATGGTTGGTATTGTACGGGTTGTAATACACAATTTGTTTCTTTAAAGTTTAAGATTAGCAGGTGCCTTAATATACTATTGCGATTGATTGTTTTAGACCACCATACAAAACATTTACTTAATAACAAGATTATTTGTTAGTTAAAAATAAATGCATAAACTAATAAATTGGATAAACACAAACAAACAGAATTAAATCGACATTTTTTTATTGGGAACGCAAATACATTGTAAAAGAATGTGTGACGTCGAAACTTATACGGATTCGTTATGTTGTGTAAATGATTTTATAACAATTTCATTCTGGCATACTAAATTAAGCCTCGTTCGACAATAATTTGCATGGATTCTCATTTCACTTTAAGGTCAGCAGTCTCTAGATAGTCTTGAGAGACAGTCTTGAGATAGTTAAGAAGTTCATCATCAACGACAGGAACAGTTTATACATTAGTTTTACGTGATAACCGCATTTTTGTTAATTAATTTTTCAATAACAAGGTTTTAACAATTACAAACGAGTAAATTGTTTGTTTAGTACCATTCAGCTTTAATTTAAAATATTTTATTATCTTTTGGTGTACCAATATATGTAAAGAGGGTGATTAAAAGTAGGTGTGTTTTATAAAAAAAAAAATCAATTTGCTTATATTCTGGGCCGAAAATCTAAAAAACTGTAACTGTACTCCGATTGCGATGGTTCATCTTCATACTATACGGCGCTTAAATAACGAGTGGTACACAAATAAACTTATGTTTTACTTTTACATATGGTAATTTAGTTCAATAACCGATTCTGATAGAAAAGACAATAATAACTGATATTTGGTTTGCAGATAAGAATATTTTGTTATATAAGACACAATATTGCCTTCGTTTAGTTGGTTAAATAAATATTTTGTTACAATTATTTTGTTGTACAATTTATTTAGACTCCAGACCAGAGACATAATATGCTGTTGATTGATTGGAGTGTTCGACCACGCTATAATCAAGACCTTCCGGAAATGGCCGGGCCTCATTGAACACGCTGTTACACACAAAATAAAAAAAATTTGGATAGGTTTAGTTAGTAATGACAGAAATTGACCAGGTTACAAACACATATATACAGCCAATCACAATACATTTCTAATCGAATTTTATGATTTATTGAAAATGATAACTACATTTTGAAATAACATTTATTAGTTTGCTGAATCAGATTTCTGGATTACTTCCGAAAATCGTAATCACAGTTAATTAAATCTTACTTTACAGCCTATAAAATAGTGGCTCAGAGGTGAATTAACATAATAAATAAAATTAGTATAAACTGCTTATTCAAATGATTCACCTTACTGGTATATGTCGCAACTTTCGACCTACAATTTACCAATTTTTATTGTAAATATTAAATTTCCGCGAACCTGCCAATAAGTATGCATATAAATTTAAATTTGACCTGTAGCGAATGCCGTAATGAATTATAATTAGCGTTGTAACCAATATTAAAATGTTAACTTGATGATTAATTCTTAAAGTATGAAATCTGACACTTTTTACTACACGTTTGACTACACGTTTGACTACACGTTTGACTACACGTTTGACTACACGTTTGACTACACGTTTGACTACACTTTTGACTACACTTTTGACTAAAATTTCGACTATAGGTTTGCCGACACTTTGACTGTCAAAAGTGTCGTCAAATGTGTATTCAAAAGTGTAGTCAAACGTATAGTCGAAATTGTAGTCAAAAGTGTAGTCAAACGTATAGTCAAACGTGTTAAACTAACTTTTTACCACACTTTTGACTACACTTTTAGTTACACTTTTTACTACACTTTTGACTAAACTTTTGATTACACTTTGGACTACGCGTTTAACTACACTTTTGACTACACTTTTGACTACAATTTCGACTATATATTTGCCTACACTTTTGACTACACGTTTACTACACGTTTGACTACACTTTGTACTACACGTTTGGCTGTCAAAAGTGTCGTCAAATGTGTAGTCAAACGTGTAGTCAAAAGTGTAGTCAAACATATAGTCGAAATTGTAGTCAAAAGTGTAGGCAAAAGTGTAGTCAAACGCGTAGTCAAAAGTGTAGTAAAATTTGTAGTCAAAAGTGTAGTCAAAAGTCTAGTCAAACGTATAGTCAAACGTGTAGTCAAAAGTGTAGTCAAACGTATAGTCGAAATTGTAGTCAAAAGTGTAGTCAAACGCGTAGTCAAAAGTGTAGTCAAATGTTTAGTCAAAAGTGTAGTCAAAAGTGTAGTGAAACGTATAGTCAAACGTGTTAAACTAACTTTTGACCACACTTTCGACTACACTTTTGACTACAATTTTGATTATATGTTTGACTACACTTTTGACTACACTTTTAGTTGCACTTTTTACTACACTTTTGACTAAACTTTTGATTACACTTTGGACTACGCGTTTAACTACACTTTTGACTACACTTCTGACTACAATTTCGACTATGCATATGCCTACACTTTTGACTACACGTTTACTACGCGTTTGACTACACGTTTGGCTGTCAAAAGTGTCATCAAATGTGTAGTCAAAAGTTTAGCCAAACGTATAGTCAAACGTGTAGTCAAAAGTGTAGTCAAACGTATAGTCGAAATTGTAGTCAAAAGTGTAGTCAAAAGTGTAGTCAAAAGTGTAGTCAAACGCGTAGTCAAAAGTGTAGTAAAATGTGTAGTCAAAAGTGTAGTCAAAAGTCTAGTCAAACGTATAGGCTACACTTTTAACTAGGCTTTAGACTACACTTGTGACTGCACTTTTGACTACTTTTTTGACTACACTTTTGACTACACTTTTGACTACTTTTTTGACTACACTTTTGACAACTCTGTATGATAACACTTTTGACAACATTTTGGACTACACTTGCGGGACATTTCATCCTTCCTCCAAGTTTTAAGCGTTTGTTGGTTCTGAAAGTTTATTGGCGGTTTCAGCCTTCAAATTTATTTGGTTGGCCCCTCTCCATTTGGATTTATTGATCCGTGAAGAAAGGAGATAATTTTGTTTAACGGGAGTTTTGTTTAACAAGGCCTGCTATGACAGCATCCAGTGAAATGGTAAGAGTAGGTTAAGACCAAGGGTCTGGTAATCGAAGTCTGCATGCTAAGAACTTATTAACCTATCAGCCTTTCAACATTCAATTTCGGGTTGTTGCCACGAAGAGGTTGCATTACACTTGCTACTTGTTGCCCCTTACAAGAGCAAGCACAGATCTACCTAAAACATTATCAGAATATCTTGCTAGTGTATACCCGCAACTGTAAGGTTACAGGCTTACTTGCTATGATGCAGAATCTAATCGGCTCTGTGAAACTTCTGCCACTGTTTTTTGCCGACCAAGAGACAATCATTCTTCATCAAAACAATACTTTTCATTCATAAATAATAGCATGCGCATAATGACTTTTGATAACTCCAAAGTGGAGGCTGAAGCTTTCTATCAGAGTCCTCAAGTAAAAACTACTTACACTACTCAACAAAAAAAAAAAAAGGATTTTGACCAAAAATGTATGTACATATGTATCTCGTGAGAATCCTCAATTTTTTTACACACAATGCCATAAATCGAATGATATTCAACGATACAACATCTGCTAATATGTATTAAATAAGATTTATTTGAAAAACGAACAAATGATGAAATTATGTGATGCACTTGACTTTTAACTTTTTTGTCTTTCGTGTTAACCTAACAACTATATTATTCAGAATTGCTGTAATAAACCAGTGACGTTACTAGATAAAGTTTCTTAAAATTGTTTTAGATTCGTGCTAATTATCAAATATATTATTTCAACTTCATCCGCATTTTTGTCTAAACGTCCATTTACTGATAATTTGCGTAGCTACATTTTTCTGTTAACGTTAAGAAAGCCGCGTTTGCCAACAGTAGCAATAAGACCGCATCAACCAAAATATAAACGATAAAATATTTTAAATAATTCCCATCAAGCTGTTTACGCGTAATTGCGATTATCTATTAGCATTCTACCATTAAACTTAGATAACACCATCATTTATCCTGGAAATGATAAACATACTTATCGCTTAAACAAAAACCAATATTTTTAAAATTTTAGGCCTTATTGACCTTATTGAAACCACAAAATAGCAAAATAAATTTACAATACAAACAAATTATTTATAAGAAAGGGCCGGCCCTAGACGTAATATTTAACTGCGCAAATTTAACTGCACAATTCAAACGTTGCAAGTCTACTTAACCGTATAGGAGGGAGAACTGCATAGTTTTGAAACATTGGACAAGTGACTTATGCAATACCAAACATTTAGACTTTTTTTTTGCAGATTTTTTTTTAAATTTTAATTCGGTTTTGATTTCGAACTATTATCTGTAAATAAAAGTATTTAGATTATTTAATAATGGCGAAAGGAAAAATTATGGAAGAAGTAGGGAAATACGAATTATGGCGGTCTTCGTCTTCAGATGACATATTTCACCAATGAAATATTAACAAAACTGATGTAAAAATGCAATACTAGCCAGAATTGTCTTAAGTCGCTTCTATAGATATAACGGTAACTGCACAAATTTAAATGCACAAATCACAAGCCAATCGATTCAAGTACATTTGAGCTTGTAAATGACAAAACGTGCAGTTTTCTAATATTGTGGAAGTGACTGGTGCAAAATAAACAATTTTATTTCTTTTGCTTTTGCTTGCGCAAATTAATTTGCATATCGTTGCGTGTAGTGAAAAAAAAAAGTTTGTATTGTGTATAGATGATGTGTTGCATAATTTTGAGACGAGCGATAAACTATGCCGTTAAATTTGCGCAGTTAAACGTTATATCTTGGGGCGGTTTTAAAGCGTGTTCTGCATACAACGTCGGTATGCTAAAACGAAAGAACAACAAAAATCACAGAAATAAATATTTCAAATTTTTAATTTTAGGGATAACTTGATGAATGGTAGTAGAAACAGAATGATGTTGTATACGAGTAAGCTGAGATCGCAATTGAAAAATATAAAGAGCTGAAATCGGATCAGTCCTGAAAATTAACTTAACTCCCAAATCAATCCCAAACTTAACTCAATCTCCAGCTCAACCTCCAACTCAGTTTACAACTCAACAACCTCCTACACAATCGCTACGCAATCCGAAACGCAATCACCGTTTAACAGCTAACCAACTCAATCACCAAACCAACTCCAAATCAACGCTCTGTTCAACTCCTTACTTAACGACCAACCCAATCCCGAAAACAACTCGATTCGAAAGCTACATGCGTACTCAAATCAACTAAATCAATCTCCCACTAAACCCTCAACTTGACCCCACACATGAATAACAGCAATTTGTGAATTATGACAATATAAATTTAGTAAAACATTTATAAAACACAAACTTGGCCGCATATTTTAATTATTTGTAAAGAGGGATAGGGGTGGTATAGAACGGGGCTTTAAATTTACCAATTAATAATTTTCAATCTAGGTTTATTGAATTTAAAAGTTTGAAACATCATTAAGCAAAAATCGTAACTTTTACAGAATTTTGAAGTTTCAAAATGACGTTTGAAAAAATTTTAATTTAATTTTTGCAAATTGCAATTTTTTAACAAGTTCTCCACATCTCCTAACAAATTTGAATAATAGAAATTTTTAAGCTTTTAACAAAATAGGATCAGAGCTTTTGTTCCAGTTTTATTTTTAAAAGTTCAGAGAGTTAACTGACGATTATCCAAAGTGATCTAATCTTGAGATAAGTGTAAAACTGGTTTTACAGAGCTTTCAAAAAGCTACTGTGAAATGGAACTGTCAGTAAAGCTTTCTAAAATCGATTAAATTTAAGCTTGTACCGATTGCGTCATTTACTTTTTAAATATTTGTCGAAAAACGGAGTTGGAAGATTACAAATTTGTATGAAAGCTTTTGTGTTCAGCTTATTGTGATCAAAGTAATCCTACCATTTATTAAATCTACTTATATCAGCCAAGGTTTTAATAGAATGTTATAAGCTGAAATTCGACTATTTAAAAGCTTCACAAATTATTTAATAAAGATGTTAACAAAAATAATTTTTAATAAATTAAACTTTCAGTGTAAAACCGCAAACATCATTTTTTGAAATGTTTTACTAAAGCAAAAGTAATGAGCTTTGAAACCCGTTCAACATCTTCATTTGCACTTTTGTTTGAAACAAACAGTTTGGACACAATACAGAAAAAAATGGTTAGTCTTATTTTGCAAGCTTTTATAGACTATTCAAGCAAATTATATCTTTTAAAAATTATTAGAAATTAGTTTTTAACATCAGAAGTTGATCGCATACATCTTTTAATTCTTTCACTTTTTTAAATGCATATATTTTGAATTATTTTCAAGGAGCCTTCAATTATTTAAAAAATAACAAATGTAAACAATGTGATAATCTTCTTTAAGCTCTGTTTTGCAGCAATTTATGATAACACACATTTTTGATTGAAAGCTTCATTACAATAAAAGGTAATTTAAGAAATTTCCTTCTTTTCAAAACGGGTGAAAACATCTCTAGAATAAATAAAATTGTTAATAAAACCTGTTATATATAAGGTTCTAAAATTAAGCTCTTTCAGATTTCCTTACTTTACAGCAAGTGCTCAAACTTAATATTGTATTGATTCGATGCACTAGATACTATGAATTATGAAAGCTTATATATTCTGCAGATTATGCAAATACTTTTTCTTAATAATCTTACCACTTAAATGTTTTTCCAAAATTCATAAAAGCTTAAAATCCTAAAAAATAATTCATTAAGAACCCAAGCTTTCTCTTTAAAAAGTCAAATATAACCTTTGAAAATTTCATTAAAAGTATGAATGTACCTGTAGGTAAACAATCCAAAGTGCTTTAAATCTCTATTATTTTGATGCTGAAAACTTGACAAGCACAATTAATTATTATGTTATTGGCTGTGTTTACCAGTGCCTATCAAATTGCATTTAATCTTTCGACACTCCAATAAAATTAGTTTGAATAAGGTTTCTAACTATAGTCTTAGAAGCTTTATTTTGTTAATAATTTCAACAAACTTTTATTTTCATTTCCATATTCTATCAATCAACCAGTCAAGAAGTTTATCGCTTAACTAATCGAAAATTACCATCAGTTTTTCAGCAGAATTTCAGAGTTCACCAACAGAATTTCAAAAAACAATCTTTTCATCATTCCTTATTTTTTGCTGGTTTACACCGGAACTCAAAAATCGTTCGTTTAATTGCTTTTCATTCGTTCGTTTAAGTGCTTTTCAACAGTTTCAAAATATTTCTATAAAAATCGACACTGTTAATGAAATAAAACTAAATTACAAAACTTTATAGTTATTAAACGACTTTACATTTTTAAAGTCCAAAGTCAACGCAGCCGGTATGAAACCCACTTTAATTTTGTTTGCTTTAACAAAGCCTTGTAGTTTCCAAAATGAATTAAAAAAAAAATTTTGTTGCCCAGATAATTTGAATAATGGGGCATGCAAAACGAGTTTGATTTTGTTTCCGCACATCAGATGTCATTACCGTCGTGATAAAGGTTACAATAATGTTTAATGTTTAATTTTATGGCTACGAAGTTCGAACGCGTCGCTAAACGACTTATAAACATTTTAAAATATACAAATTCTTTTCTGTTATTAAATTCACCATACACTTTCGATACAAAACACAAATAACATTTGCCATGCTAACCTTTACCGAGGGTGCTGCATTCTAAAACAGCGGCGAATATTGTTACTATAAGCATGCCCTATTCAACTTGTTTTGCGTTTAACAAAAGAAAGTAAATAAGTTGTATTATCTTCTATGTAGAGCTTTTGCGCCTCATTTGATTATTTATAAAATATCAGAGAGGTTAAGAACATTTAACGTCAAAGGATCAAGCTGAGATAGGTGTAAAAATGATTTATTAGAACTTTTAAAAAGCTTCTAATTTTAAAATTATTATTTTTTAAACTTTTATAACAATTATTATCATCACGTAAAATTTGTTAAACTAACTTTTGCAACCTTTCAAAGAGCTTTAAATTATAAATTTATATTATTTAAAAATGTTAGAAATCAGTTATTATCCTCAAACTTCAAATATTTTTTGAATTATTTTCACGGAGCTTTCGACTATTAAAAAAATATTTTCAACCATTTTCATAATTTATATTTGTGATGGTTTCTTGTATTTGTAAAATATCTTTAGAAAAGAATTATATTTTCAATAAAGCTCAAAGCATCTAAATTTAAGCATTTGCAGATTGCATCATTTATCGACTACTTAAATATGCATAATTAAGCGAAGTTGAAAATTCACAAATTTTATTATCACTAGAAAATTTATGAAGGATATTATAGTATGTTCAGAAACTGTGATGATCAAATTAATCTTACCACTTATTTTTTAAGCTTTTACAGACATTTTCAAATTTTAAAACAAACAACGTTTTAGGCAAATTTCGTCGTTGAAATACTTATATAAACTTTCGCTTTTAAAAATCTTGGAGATTAGTTTTTAACATCAGGAATTGATCGCATTTAACTTTTAATCCTTTCTGTTAATTCGACGGAGCTTTCGATTATTTAAAAAATAACAAGCGTTAAGCTTTTTTCAAAAATTTATGTTAACATTCATTTTTCTTTAAAAGCTTCGTTGAATAAAAGGCAATATAAGAATGAACTTTTATCGAAACGAGTGTAAATACCTCTAGAATAAATAAGATTGTCAATAAAGCCTGTTATTAGGTTCTAAAATTAACCTCTTGCAGATGCACATTACATTTAAGCTTCTAACAAATAAATCATTTACAAATCAAACTTTCTGTTTAAATGCCCAAATATAGTTTTTAGAAATGTTTGATCGACAGTAATGAGCTTTCAGAAAATATTTCATCAAAATTATTGAATGTACCTAATAATTTCATTGCTAGGAAGGTAAAAAAGCATAATCCGCTCTCTGGATGTTAAAAGCTTCAAACTCACTGTCAGTTGCTATGTAATTGGCTAGACCTTTGGCTACCAGTTTCGACCAAATTAAATTTAATCTTTTGATAATCCAATAAAATTAGTTTGAACAAGCTTTCTAACAGTAGTCTTAAAAGCTTCATTTTGTTAATAATTTCTACAAACTTTTATTTTCATTGTAATATTCTACCAAACGTCGAGATTCCTAGCGAATCTCCTGAGAGCTTTTTAAAATTAGCCGAGCTTTCACCAAAAAAAATATGATGGTATATTGTTATCTCTCTGAAGCTGAGACAGAGAATCGATCGATCATATTTAAGCTTGATAAATAAAATCTCGAAAATCTCGAAAAGTAAAGCGAAAACTACACCTAAAACTTTTTTTAAAAAGCAAATGGATTTTTTAAAAATTTCTTAAAACCACAGGAATATGATTCGACAATACATACAAATGGATTTGATGATGCCTAAAAGTTGCATGCTTTTTAACTAGAAAATTTATGAAAGCTTTTATTTTCAAAAGCTATGGTAATCAACGAAATCATACCACTTATTAAATCTCCTTATATTAATAAGGTTTTGTGATTTTTTAAAAGCATCACAAATAATAAAGGTCGTAACAAAACAAGTTTTTAATAAATCAAACTTTCTGTATAAAAAGCCAAACATCATTTGGCAATGTTTAACTGTATAGTGATAAGTTTTGAAAAATTGTTTAATCGCTCTACAATGTATATTACCTACTTTAAGTATCTAGCAGTTCGATGTATTCAGGATTACTAAAACAATTTTTTGAAGCTCCACCTTGTTAAAGTATTATTTTGGTAAAAGCTTTGAAAACATTGTCATCTACTATGTATTTGGCTGGCATTTGAGACAATTATCTTCATTTTGTTAATAATTTGATATAATAATCTGATTTGTGAGAATAATGGTCTTTGTTCCATACTGGCTTTGGTTCAAATCTCGCCCTGTGATAATTTTTTTTTTTTATATTTCTTTTAGTATTGTAAATGCTTTTTTTTTTTTTCGCTGGCGCTACATCCTATAGAGGGATTTGGCCGCTTCATATTGAAGTTTCGTAATCATTTTTTAACGGATAATGAGTGATTAATTCATTGATCCAACATTAACCAGCCGTGATTTTTTCATCACCCGCCGGGAATCGAACCCGGGACCTCCGGGGCTTAAAGCAAGCATGCTAACAACAGTGCCACCGGGGCCGATGGCACACTTGTTAGCATGCATTGTAAATGCTTACCATTTTTAATTTTAGCCATGTTGGTTCGAATCAGGGGACTGTTAATATATATTTTCATTTAAATCTATTATTTTTTTTTATCAATCAATTTGCACTTTTGTTTGAAACAAATCGTTGTGACTCACACCCCAAAAAATTGGTTAATCTAATTTTGAAAGCTTTCACAGAATATTTTTAGTTTTCAAAATTTAGAAATTAGTTTTTAACATCGGAAGTCGACTACATTCATCTTTTAATTCTTTCAGTTTTTCTAGATGCTTTTATTTCTAATTATTTTCACAAAGCTTTCGATTGTCTAAAAACTAACAAAGTTGAGTTAGGGTTTAGTTAGCTGTCCGGTTCTGAAATTATTTAAGGGTTGATTTGGGGTTAGGTTAAGGGTTGATTTTAAAGTTGTTTTGGGGTCGATTTGATGATTGAGTAGAGGGTTGGTATCAGCCTTTTATATTTTAACTTTAAAGTAAATAAATTATTAAAATTGCTATCGCGAACTAGAGCAGACATAAATACTAAAACTTGCCTTTTCATTGTCTTCAATTTTTTGATTAGATAAATTAGTTATAGTATTTCCTACAATTAACAAAAAAAATCAATTCGAAAAATTCGTTAGTTTTAGTGCGAATTCCTTATTCTGTATAATCTCTCCAATTGGTGAGATTATTCAAGACAAGGGTATAACAAGAAACCTAACAAATATTTTGAATTGATAAGCATAATGATGTCTGTGTCTAACTTATTTAGTTCAAAAAGTTGCCACTATTTGATTTTAAATTACTAAAATTCGAAAAATTGATATCGCGAACTAAACCATAGACACTGATCGAGTATTTGATCGAAAACGTTTGTCTTAATAGTGCCATATGTGTAAGTTATTGTTAAACCAAACAAAAACTTTACTTCAGGTGAAATCACTCTCGTTTAGGAATCGTAGGTAGCAATATATCGATTAGTGGACATCAACTAGTATGCCGTCTCATGTATGTATAGCCAAACGATAATCCAATTTGTAAAAGTATAGTACATATGTAAGTAAAAAACTATAAGAAGGCATATATACGCTGTAGCTATATAATGCGCACGAGTTGTTTATAGTGAATGACTATACCATTTTTTGTTGTTGGAAGTTTTTTTTTTTTTACAGCAGAAAAGCAACAACATTTTATTTTGTGTTTATATTTTTTATAATCGCGTATAGATCGTGGACTACAAAAACTAACAAAAAAATAATCATTTTTTATTTTTTTTTCGAATTATAAAACTTCATTTGATTCTAAATAAATTGTTAGTATCAAATTAGCATTCCAGTTGGCACAAGCATTTTGCTCGTTTTATTCGCACTCTCCAATTTTTAATTGTTACAAAGCCAGTGTATTTAATAATAATTAATTTTTAATTATTATTATAACAAGTGATTTATTGTAATTAATACGCGATTTTTTTTTTGTGTACATAAGTGATTACGATTATCTAGGTAGTTGTGAAAAATTATCATTTTTTTTAAATTTAATTACTCGCAAATTTGTTTTTCATAGCACCGCTTAAATTAAATTCCGGTTTGAATTTGTTCTAATATTTGAGCTTTAATAACTTAATCAAATAATTGGGCGTTTCGAGTTTTATCGATTTTAATTATTCGTGTCAGTTTATTTATAAATAAAATTTTGTGTTTAAAAGATGTCACCAGCCATTAGTAATATTCCAAGACGCCAAGCAATTCCGATTTTGTATACACGCGGGACACATTATGAAGTTGGTTTTGATGTGGTATGTGATTCATGATTTTGTTACTTTTATTAGTTGTTAAGTGTCTGTGTGAGAAGAATTTTTTGTAAAATACATGTGGTATTTGGCGAATTTATGGATAAAGAAATTGTTGTTCAAATTTTATACAAAATTATTTAAACTTCTGATATTGACAACATTTTTGTGGCGAGTGGATAATTATGATTAGATTAGAAGTTATGCTTTTAGTTAAATTTATTTTTAGTCAGATAAGATTTAAATAAGCTGATTGGTGTTAGCCGATCTACTCTTTGGTGGGGCTTTGAGTTTTTTCTTGATTGAATTTTATGAACCTAATAAAGTCGCACTTTACGAGTAGCTGCTTGATTTCGTTAAGAACGTTCGAAAAAATTAGCAAGTTTAATCAAATTAGCAATTCAAGAAAATTAACTTTTCTCAATAAGTTTATGTGCCCATGAATAGTAAGGAACACAACTATGAAGTGCCAAAAAAATCGAACGAAATTTTCCGGTTATCAAAATCAATCAAAATACATCAGTTTCTCTAAAACAAGGTACAGAAATCGGAAATAATTCTTCCTCAGGTGTCGAAATCAAACAAGACTACATCTCTACCTGTTGTAATAATTATTTTAAAAATCAATCGGTTGCCGTCGGATTTCGAATGCAGGCCTAGACCAATTAGCCGAATGTACTCGGAATCACCAAGAACTTGGGCCAGAAATACATAGGCCGGAAAGTTTCTTGTATCTCCTTTTAATTCAATACACTTTATCCAACAATTTTCCGACATTTAAATACCTGACTTGTAAAGTGATTTTTTAAATATGTATACTTCAAAATATGCGTTCTTCAGCATTCGACACAAATCTCTTTCCCTGCAGCAATTTTGCCATCACTATTGTTGGCACTATAATACTTGCGAGTGATTGTTTTTCCTTTTTCTAGATAGTCGATAAGCAATATTACATGCGTACACTAAAATATAGTGGCCATTTTCGCGCGTGCAAAAATGAAATTAATGTTGTTTAGCAATTTTAAATTATTCACAAATAGATTTGGTTCGAAAAACTAATTTTTCTGACCTAATTACAGGTAAATCAGGATTTTTGATTCTTCGAAATTTTTAAACTTTGTTTGGGGTAGAAGCGAATAGTTTAGCTATCAAACCATTTTCATAAGAAAGAAACATAAAGTATTTGCAAAACATTAATTTTAACTTCCTCATTTTATTTACGGACGCGAAAAATTGTTATTTTCCATTTTTTTTTTGGAAAAGAAATAAAATCTGGGAAAAATTCAAGTTAATGTTGTCGTGTAAAAAATTGAACTGAGCTCAATTTCTGCTACAAAGAGTTCAGCATCTGAACAAAATTCCAAAAGTTCTAAAAGTTTTTCTTTAGATAGGGTTGTGTAGGGTTCTATCATTGACCATCTATTCGAAATTTCCCCCATCGCGACATTTATTGCAATATTTATAAAAACTGAAACTACGTTCAAACTTATCAGTACATATCCTTGTGGGATATTCTGCCCTTTAATAAAATTAATTAGATCATAAAAATTTTTAGGATTATATCTGATTGATTGATTGGAGTGTATGACCAAGCCTAAGCCTGCCTCCCGGATGACGCCGGGCCCACCGTACATCCATTACATGTAACACAAAAGGAAGGATAGGAAAGGAATGTCAGTATGGATAGATTTGACCCGGTTACAGACACTTTTGTAGTCAATAGTAGTAATTTGTTAGAATTATTTATGTAAATTAGTTAGCACAAGACAACACAATTTTAATCTACATGTTGATTGGATTCTTGTTCTCTGGAGCCTTGCCCGATTAGTTATTCTAAGTAATGTTAATAACCCAAAATGATTTTTTTTTAAATTTGAGCTCTGTACCATATTATTTTAGGATAGGAACATACATATTAGTAAAATAGGTTTGCTTGAAATTCTGGAATGCTGTCCGGCTCCTCAGGTACCTCTAAATGCGTTCTCGTCACCAGTCAGTTATTTAGATACTGCCTGGAATTATTTTTCAATAATTTTATATTAAAAATATCCGGTCCAGACCTCACTAAACAAAACAAAAACCACAAGAAAGACCGGAAGACTGGTCTACTGTTTGTTTGTTTTTTAAAGTAATCAAAATACCCTGTACTCAAACCCAGAAAACATAAAGTCCCTTTTCTAGGCAAATTAAATAAGTTATCTATTATTAATTTCACAGCTTATACCCGAATTACAATTTGAGAATATTTCATCCGTACATAATGCGTCATTTAAATTACCAGGAAAATAAATTATCATGCCTGATGTATTATATTTAAATGGGTAAAATATCGGCAGACTTTACCCCGCATATCGCTTGTATAAAAAACCAAAAAATACCTGAACTGTGAGCTGAATATTTCGCACGAATTCTTTAATAAATACTTAATTAAAACTTAGTAGGTAGTTGAATTAAGATTACCTTGTTTTAAAAATTTAGTTGTGAATGAGTTAACTCGGGTTATAAAATGCTATGTTACGATCGGGTTGCTGGTAAGAAAATTTCAGGAGGTGGGGTGGCCGTGCATTTTTGATCGTTTTTAAATATCAAATGTATTGATCCTCTTGTTTTGGGGAAAACTGAGTTTATTATTTTAGAACTAAAGATTAAATACACTTAGTATGTCGTCATTGTTGATTTTAATCCACCACCAAAAATGTTAAACAACATCGACGATATTATGACTGCGATTTTGGGTTACGTAAATAAAGCTATTCCCATGTTATAATTCTCGGCAATTTTAATATTAATTTAAATACTACCCCGAATCGATTCCTCCCTTCCATTTCAATTTACAAGAGAATCAAATTCCTTAGATTTAATTCTGGTGAATGAAACTGATTCTGATAGAATAATCCAATTTGACAAAATTTTCCTACAATCGATTTCCGATCATTATATCATATAAAGTGAAGTTTAAACGGCCAAAACCAACATATTCCTATATTCCGGTGTATAATAATATCGATGTGCAGCTAATAGAAAACACCTTTGTGGAACTCAACTTTGAAATGTTAAGGAGCATGGCTAATTTGGATTCCATTTGCAATTTATTTCACAATTTTATAGAAATCATTCACAAGCATTGTATTTTGGTAAAAAAATTCAAGGTTTTAATCCAGCAGCACCCGGGCTTAATACTAAAATTATTAAGCTAAGCACACTGAGAGATGAAGCGCATCAGTTATGGAAAAAGCACCGTGATCCTGTTCACAAAGCTAAGTATTGTAACTATAGAAATCAAGTTACTAACCTTATTCGTGAATGTAAACAAAAATATTATTTTGGTAATCCAAAGACTACCACGAAGCGACTTTGGAATAATCTTAGATCAGTAGGCATAGGTGATATCAATGATATCAATTTACATTTTTCAACCATTCCTTCTACTAGTATCGTGTTACCATTATCGGATTTTAATAGTGATTCTGAATCTAGATCAGTTGAAATTTAATTTTAATTCAAAATTCAAAATAAAAACTAAATTTTTAAGGAAAAAAACAAACACAACCATTTGACTCGAAAGTCATGGCCAACCCCGAATTTTTACAATTATATTTGCTATCGTTAATTCCAAATTTTAAGTTGCTAGCCAACTTTCCATTTGTCTTCATCAAATTTTTAATGATGCAGCAAATAACACTGTTGAATTGGCTTCGGACATATTTTATGAACCCATGTTGTTGTTCTTGCTCCTCCACAATTCTGTTTTTTAAACCAATAAACTGTATACCATTTCTTTTACCGTTATTCAAATTTTGCAATGAAACTGTTGAATCAGATTGGGCCAAACTCTTAAACACTGGAATATTCTCCTTGTTAAAGAACGGTAAACAAAACTTTGGTCCCAAATTGATAATATCCATCACTTTAACCTAGACCTGCGGAGTCGGTAAAATAATTCTCTGACTCCGATGTATAAAGTTGATAATACCGCTCGTATTCAAATTCTTTCAACATTAGAACATAATTTTTACAAAATAAAAATTACAAATGAAATTAAATAATAAATTGTTTTTAAAATTAGTATGGCCTGAATAATATTAAGACTTGTTCTTCTGTAGATTTTTTCCACTTTCTCCAAGCTATCAAAAAAATTAAATCCTGATCTTTTGAAATTCAAAGTCTTTTCGATTTCTCAAGGGGCATACAGTCATTTTTCGAATTTATGTTTTCCCTTCTACTTCTTCAACAGGATTTTCTTGGTGGTTGATAGATGAAGATGGCGGTTGGTTACTATGTCTGTGAGTTTTTCTGTAATTTCTAAAAATCATTTTAAACTATTGCCAAATTACATAGGCCTGGTTGGCCTTTATTTTGTTGATCATCACTTAATAATACTCTACCCTTGAGGTCGACATAAATTTCCTCCAATAATATCTCTATCAAGCAGAAACATTTCTCTATAATGTTAACGATGATTTTATTTCTGTTGCGAGGATATTTGAAATTTTTCCTAAGTGAAACTTCGGTGAGTCGGAGTCGCTTAATATTTTTCCGACTCCGACTCCACTAAAATAGTCCGACTTCGCAGCCCTGCTTTAACCTTAACATGATATCAACCTTATTATTATTTCGACAAGCGTTACGATTTGCAATGTTGAAATTCGGATGTTGTTGGTTGAGTATGGTATTTACAATAATTAGATGTGGATTAAGCAGTTTAAAAAAATTCTGTGTTGAGTTCTATAAAATTAATAAAGAAATTGATCCTTAATATTTAGATCGGTCAATTCCTATTTATAGTCACCTATAAGGTGCCGGAATTCTTTAATTCTCCAAAACGTCACTTCAATTGCAATATTCAGAAATTGTTGCTTCAAATTATCCGTCAAATTCTGTATTTTCTTATTATACAGCCTATTCGGTTCGATATACTCACAATCACAAATAAACATTTAACATTATTACTAATATGGTTAGGATAAACTACATATACCATCTATATCCGGTCAGAAACATTTTCCTTGACGTGAAGCTGACCAACTTTCCATTTATCTTCTTAAAATTTTTAATAATGCAGCAAATATAACAGTTGAATTACCCTCGGAATTCATGAACCCTTGTTGTTGTTCCTTCTCCTCCACAATTCCGTTTTTTAAACCAATAAACTGTACGGATTTCCTATTTGGCTTGTAATTTTTAAAAGTCATTGAAGTTAACCCGAACTCGAATTGTTTAGGTGTGTGCCTTGACTAGAAATATTTTTTTTTTAAATGTAAGCGATTAGAAAAAATCTAAACTAAAAAAACGTTTTTCAAAATAATTTAGAAAATAAAATTCTTAAATTGAATGCTCGGAGCCAATATTAGAGATAAATCTAGTAAGGATTTTATATGGCCAGCATGCGCCAATCCAGAAATATTAAAAAAAATGGTTTAATCCCCATGATATGGGTCTAATAAGGCTCATTGCCTAACTGGACATATAAAATCCTTATTAGATTTGTTTCTAGTATTTGGCTCAATCTAATTTAAGAACTTATCTTATTAAAAATAGAAAAGGAAAACAGTAAACACTAAACCGCACAGTGCGAATTATCAAACAGTTCCATGGGCTACATTCTCGATAACACATTGCAAGCAAATTAGTAAATTTTCACGAGGGTTTAAGTAGCATTTCTCAAAAAATCAAGCATCTCTTTCGAAAATTCTGTTGTAAAACACATTTTTAAATATTTGTACATATTGGGTAATTTTTTCAGAAATGAATGGTAATTAATTCGCCAAATTAATTACTTCAACATTCAAAGAAAAGTCTTTCATAGGTTGAATCCGTGCAGACGATTTTTTTTTTTTTTTGTTAAATGCTGATTGTTTTTCAATAACAGATCTGAAATGAGAAACTTCACGAAGGAAGGTTAGTCCACCTAATTTGACGGTATGCTATTTACATGCAATTCTGCCATTTTTGTTAATAGTAATTTGCCTTGCTAGGTGTACGTTAATAATATGGTTAATTCAAGGTTATTCGAGTTTCTCGAATTTTGACGTTGAATTGTGTCATATGTTACCGAACCGAATTACTGTAGATTAATGTAGATTTTCTGCAAAATTATCAACATTATTCAATACATATTTTCGAGATAATTTGAAATATTTTTGTTATTTTCAAGAGAAATATGGGTGTTTGCGTTTAAACTGCTTAGCTTAGATATTTTTAAATATTATTCTACGATTCTGTAGGATCATTGAGATCATCATATTCTTAAGTTGTATATCGTTATCAATAAAAAATAGTTTGCGCTTCCAATAAAAGACATAACTGGCAGAAAAATAAAATTAAAATTTCAAATAAAAATTTAAGAGCCTGTAACCGATTTTTGATGTTTTGAACAGCCATTTCGCAAAGAGCCATTCTGTGAATTGGCGTAAATAACCTTCTGAAATTTTGAAATTAAGTAGGTTGGAAGTGGAGTGAGGAGTGAGGAATAAATCATGCATCGGAGCCGATAATTCAATTATTTTATAACCAAACCAATATTTTGGTTGAGAGTTGAGAGAAAGAATTTGCAAATACACACAAAAAAAATCTGTAAAGTGCACAATCATTTTAATTACAAAAGGTAACAATTAAAATGTAACAAATAAAGGAATATCTTAATATCGATGAACAGATTACACGTTTGAATTGAATAGAAAATAATTTTGCAAAATAATCTCAAGTTTAGAAAGAGTAACGCAATTTAATTTAATTTAAATAGATTGCAAACACAAAATTATTAAAATCAAAGATCAAAATGATAACAAAGAAAATGATCAAAAATGACAAAAAATTAATTATTTTGTTCAATTAAACCACTGTCAAAGTTTTGCTGACTCACAAATTCGTAGAAAAATGTGTTTTATTAACAATTTATATTTCTCTAACTGCCAATACCAATTTTCAGATTGTCTTTTTAATCAAATACAATTTTTCAATTTACTGTTTTAAATGGAGTCTTGGTTTGGGTATAAGTATGTATGTATGTCTTTGGCAAATGAAAGTTTGATCAAATTACTTTTGGTAACATAAACGTTTGGCAAACATTTCTTTGGCAAGGAAGTATGAATGGCAAATACACTGTTAACCAATTATTGTCCGGCAAAATATCTTTAGTAAAAAGGGATGAATGTCAAATATATGTTTGACAAATTAATTGTTGGTATTCGATCGCGCGATCAAAATGTCTCATAATTACTGAAAAATAATTCGCCAAAAAGTAATTAGGTACCTACTCTAAAATTTAAATTCTGGAAAATGAAGATTTAATCTTCCTTTTCCAGAATTTCGTGTTGAAATATTCTGGAAAATGAAGATTTCCATTCTAATTTTAATATTAAATCTCCATTTTCCAGATAATTTTAAATTTTCATTTTCAAACAAAAATATTTGTATTAATTTCGGCTCGCGGCTCTTAATTGGCCATATTCCAAAAATCTTTTTTTTAGGATTTAAGAATCACATTTCCATCGTACCTGTCGATTTTTATCAAATTTTTTTTTAAAATAATCAAGTTCTCAATTTCATCTAAAAATCATTTAATAATCCCATTTCCGTCGTACGTCTCAAATTAAATTATAATCAATTAAGAAATTGTTACAGGCTAATTGGCCATATTCCAAAAAATGTATTCAAAAATCGTTTAACAATTCCACTTGCATCGTACCTGTCAAATTGATAATAGCTTTTTTGATTAAACGTACATTTGCCATTCAATTTGTTTTGTCATACAATATTATTGCCAAATACGCAAATTTGCCAAAGGTATTTTGATGAAACGTAATTTTGTTTGTCAAATGTTGTTTGTTATTCAAACGGCTCTCCTTGGTTTTCGGCAAAAAATGTCATGATTTTGTTGCCAGATAGAGAGGTTTATTTTGATTCCGTTTGTCGCACTTTCCATGTATTTCTTGTTATTGAGCGTGCCATGGATACTAGGGTTTGTTTTATTTTCGATAGGTGTCACGTTCTTTAATTTTTCAATCGTCAATAAGTTAATTTTCTTGAGCAAAATTGAATTTGAATTATTTGGAGTTTTAATGTTTTCCATGAAAACTGCAAGTTAGATTTAATTGATTTTGAAAAATATCCAACCCCTGAATTTTTACAAATAATTCGACTTAGATTAAAATACATACAAATCAAATATTTTCTCTGATTTATTTAATTCTTGTGCGAGTTTATTCGTTATAGTTGTTGTAATTTTGTCAAGGAAATACTCCTAATGAGTGACTTTCCTAAATACAGTTCCAACATTTGTTGACGGGGAGGGCACAACGGGTATTAAAATATTTGAAATAGGGCTGAAAGGACGAATGTCGAAAGGCCGAAAATGGGTTGAAAGGCCGAATGTTGAAGGTTCGAAAGGCCAAATTTCGAAAGGCTGGGGGTGTCTATCTTATCTAGAAAAAAATAATACAGAAACTGAAAATTTCGAAAAAAAATCCAGAAAAAATAAACCCATAAACAAAAAAACAATCCAGAAACCCAATTATCAAATTGCAAGTTAATATTAAAATTTGTAAAATGTCTGTAAAATTTGAGTTTTTCCGTAAAGTTCCTAATATTTATGTAATGGAAATTGCTTCGTCCAACTTTCAGATACTATTTATATTTTATTTTTTTGGATTTTTACTTTTAAACTATTCCGGATTTTAAAATTTCTGGATTTTTTTTCATGCAAATGTAGTGATCCCATTTAGAAAATGTGGGGTCACTACATTTGCCTGAAAAATAAAATTTAGAAATTTTAAAATCGAGAAAAAAATTTCTGAAACTACCCGGCAAGCAATCCCGAAAAATCCCGAAAAAATATGATATTTTGGTCAAAAGAAATGAAAAAAATTTAATTTTATAGGCATTTGTGGGACATTTTTACACTTTTGTTTTGACATCACTTGAAACATTTGTGGTACATCTATCAATACAAGCGATAATATCGATATAATTCCTTTGATCTATGTCGGCTAGGTTGACGAAGCATTAAATTGGCAATTCGCTCCAAAACATTCGTCGATACCATACTAACTCAACGAATTAAGCCAACCACAAAATAACTTGAAACATTTATGCTAGAACTCTCTGTAGAATTAATATGAGCAATACAATTCCTTTGATCTGTGTCTGAAAGTTTGACGAAGCAATTTTCATTATCATAAATATTAGGAATTTTACGGAAAAACTCAAATTTTAAAGACATTTTATAAATTTTAAATATTAACTTGCAATTTGATAATTGTGCTTCTGGATTTTAGTTTTTTGAATTTTTTTTTTCTGAATTTTTTTGTTTCTGGATTATTGTTTTCTAGATAAGGTAGCCAACCCAGAATCATCTTTTACTTTAGAAAATTGTTTGTTTCGGCCTTTCGACTCAATCAGCTTTTAGATATCCGGCCTTTCGACATTCGTCTTTCAGCCCTATTCTAAATATTTTAATAGGGTTGGTATCGTTATCGAAAATAAAATAAGGCTGGCGCCCCCAAACTCCCGCTTTGCCAATTTTTAAAATTCTAACATTCATAAAGATTGGAACGTTTTTGAAAAATTTACGTTTTTTAATAATTATTCACATACTAAAATAGAGAACTCTCGAAAGCCGTTTAGCATTGGTCCTTTCCGCGCAAGGATGACATGAAATTATGTAGATTCCTTTTGTTTTCATATTGTGTAGTTAACAAAAATTTAATGGGATCTTCCTTTTCAATGGGGCAGTTTACTTTGTATTTTTTTCCATTTTAATAGCCGTTGCCTCGTCAACAATTTGGAACTATATTTCGAAAAGTCACTCATTAACTCACAAGACTCCCTAACTTAATCACACTTTACCTAAAAAAATTCGTATATTTTATTCCATTAAATTCTTAATTTCGCTTACATTAATTTTTAAATTTAATTTAATTGGGCATCTTAAGGATAACAAAGATTAATTGGTTCAGTTGGTTACCTGTTTACATTAGCTTTACCTTAATTATAACGCCTTTGCATATGAATTACAATTTTTTATACAATTGTTTATCATAATTAAAGATAAGTGTATACATTTGTTAATTTATAAATAAATTTAACTGGCGGGGTTGATAACTTCATTAAACAAATCGAAAGATAACAAATAATTTAATAACCTAATTTCGGTATGATACGTGATATTCGTATTCAAAGAAAATAACAAACAGCAGGTAAGGGTATTAATGAAGCCATTCTTTTTCTAAATAGGACAAGGTATCGTACTGTTCATTGAGCTTATTCAATAGATTGTTGTATGATCTTGACAGTTCACTGTGATTCGTGGAGTTCTTACTAGTAAACCCATCTCTATTTGACAGCCGATTTCTCTTATATAGTTACTTATAAGTTATTTTATTTATCCAAACAAAAATTTATGTAATACACGCTTATGATGTGACGCGCAATAACCAGAGAATTGCACAAATAAATCTTGTGTTTTTTTTTAGAAATTTGATAATAAAAGCGTCTTTGGATAAAACAAAATACTGGTCCTTGATTATACAACAAACAAAACCCCGTTATTTATTTAAATTATAATGCGCATCAAACATGATAAAATTTGAATACAGGCTTGATAGTGTTTACTCTTTTATCAAATCAGTAATCAAATATTTACATTGTACCAAAGATTAGACAACATTTTTGTAAACATAAGAGGTTATTAGATTATGAATTAAAATGTTTTTTAACATTTGGTGTAAATTGGTTAATTTAAAATGCAATTAACTCCTACACAATAGAGAAAAATAGTGACATATTGATGTATCGTGTGTCGTGTATGCAATTCAATTACAGATTATTGCATTATTTATAATGAAATTATTTTGTTGCATGATTTATGTATGTTTGATTTGGTCGCACTCTGGGAACGAGGTTAGAATTTGAAATTTTGATGGCTTGAAGATAAGTGGCCGATTTAGTTTAGCACAAATTTGCACGCATTTTACTAATATTATTTGCTCTAATTTATTTTATACATAATAAATGGTGATTGCGTGTGACCTTTACTAATGTTGCATTTATTATTGAAACTACAGTATTCGGAAATATCGATCAAACATGCAATTCAAGTCAAAAGAAATTGCTGTTGTTGTTGTTGGAATAATATTTTTACTTACATACAAGTTTTCATAATTAGTTTAAGATTACAAAATAATCAATATTATAAATAATTTGAATAAGCGATGTATGTTCAGTGCTGCATTTGAAATATTAAACTGCAGTTGGTGGGTAGCAATATGAAAATACGGATTCATAAAAGTTTTTTTTTTTTTACCTTCTGATTCTATAGTCCTGGCAAACACAGCAGGAAAGGCAGCTGAGATTTAGGGATTGGACAAATTTTTCGGTAATTACATTGGTTTTTGTCCCTGAGTAAGATCTTCTCGAGTCCTTAACCTTGATAAAAGCCGTTGATAGCAAGGTTAGAGGGAGGTTTGAAGCTCTGGAAACCATAAGTTCGGCTAAAAATAAATCATTACATCTGCGATTTTACGAAGCTCACGAACATTGTATTGTTTTGTTGGGTTTTGCTTCATTGTGTGTGGAATTTATGGCCGCTTCCTTTTTATGGTATCTTGTTTGCAAATTATCCCAAGTCTCTTCATAATTGAGATTAGTGAGAAAATTTTTCAACAATTGAATTTTATGAGAGTTAGATAACGCGTCAGTTTGGTTAACCAAAGATTTGTAACGATTTTTGAAGGACAGCCGTTGACTAAATCGTATTTTCGTCGAAATCGAATTCGAATCATTCTAATCGTATTCTAATCGATCATCAAGAAAATAAAGTGGATGAGTTGGCGCATTTCTGGACTAAAAACTATATTAACCTTAAAATACCTTGTCTCAAATTCATCATACTTTGAGATTTGATCTGAAATTAAAAGTAGCTTATTGTCAAAGTCTTCAACCTCTGTGAATTATTCCTCCATCTTTGTTGAACGACCACGTTTTAGAATTAACATGAGTACTGAACAAATGAGTATAGATTAAGCCAGAACTTAGATCAATTAAATATTGGCATTGCTATTTATCAGCATCGATTAAATCAGAAAGAAAACCAAGACAATCAAAATTTAGCACTAGTATTTATAATTACAAAACATACTAGTCTGACCAGAAAAAGAAAGCTAAGTTATTAGTTTTTCTGTAAATCTTAAACTTTTTGAGATTTTTGCAAAATAAATTCTCTGGCCCAAGGGAGTGGCTACTTCCGGTTGGCCGATTTGGACTAAAATACGATACTATTGGGCCCTCCCAATTTATTAAAAACCTTAAGTAGGAAATTTTAGTTCGATTGGTAAAACCATTTGAACTGAAGGTAGGACACAGACCTACATGCAGAGGTAAATTACATGCATTTAGTTATACAACTTATTCATAAGGACACGCGTATAAAATTCGGTCACCGACCATCATCATGCATGTGTAACTGAGAGATACAGCAAATCAAGTAATTTAAGTAATTTAAATAAGAGTAGTCAAACCATTTAAACAAATTTAACTGATATTAGAAGGTCGATAATGCAGATTAAAAATATCAGTTAATAGTATTCATCCAAAAGTTATTGGGGTCGATAAAAACTTTTGCCAATAGTAATACATGGAAAAATCTCGTCCACTTTCTCGTGGAAATTTTTAGAAAATTTGCGTTATGTCTCGAGGTGGGTTGCACTGATTTGATTTATCAATAGCTGTCGCTGCGAAACAGTTTAATTCAAGTTTCGTGTGGAAAATCTGGAAAAACTCGATTTTCCGAAAATTATTTGGAACCTGAATTTTGTTTCGAAATATCGAATCGTCAAGTGAAAGCTTGCCTTCGTTTTTGATAACATAAAATTTAGAAATTCGGTCAACATTTAGAATTTTCCGAAATTCCTAAAATTCACGCTTCATTCGAAATATTGAATTCAATAATTAACAAAGCAATAAATTCTCTAAGGAAAGTTTTAATTTAGAATTTTTCCCGAATTCTGGTTGTCCATCAAATTTTGATGAGTCGTGTAAATAAATTTTAAAATTTGACATAAATTCTGAAATCAAATTCTAGTGAACTAAATTTCGAAAACTTCATTCCTTCGAAAATGAGAAACCTCATGCTATCACACAAATCAGTTCCTAATATTCATTCGTAATTACGTCTCAAAGTTGATGAATTTTGAATTTTTTTTTTACTGAACTAAATTCCACTGAATTTTTAATTCAAGAAGGTCTCCAAAATTCCTTAATGTTAATTCCGTAAACTTTAATATTATCATATTTCTAAAATTTGTTAACCTTCCATATTTCCAAAACATTTGCTCAGGAAATTTTGTATTTTGTTTCTGAAACTAAAAACTATCGCCCAAATTTTGAATTCGAAAAACATTGAATCAAATGTTAAATGCTCCAAATTTCAAAATTTTAAAGAAATTTCATTTTCAAAATTATTGATTTTAAAAATTTAGGATTACCTGGCAATTCTAAAATTTTTGAAAAATTTGAAAATTTTGAATATGTTCAAGTTTGATATCTTGAAGCTTAAGAATTTAGGAGAATTTTAAGGAATGTTTAATAAAATATTACGAGTTTTAGTAATTAGGAATTAATTAAATATACGACTAAGGAATTTAGTAATTTTGATTAAATTTTAAAATTTTGTTGACATTTTCAGATTTTGTGGCAATAATTTTTTAAACCTTTAGCATTTGCTTTTACCTAGTTTCAGAAAGTTCACATTTTCTGAGAACTCGTCTCTGTCACCCATACTTTACAAATTTTAAGTTTATTAAATAATTAAATTGGTACATCCCATTTAATAAACTTTTCAGTTTCGATTTATTTGAACTTCGAAAAGAGCCCTTCCCCCCCCCCCCCCCCCCGAAAGACTTTCACTAAATTGATAAATTATTTCTAATAAACAAAATTGGATCCAACAAATGACTCGAAAATTTCTAACTTTCCAGTAGCAAGTTTTAAAATATCTGAAAGCTTTATCTAAAGTTAAAATGCTAACTAAAATTATGGGATTCGCAATTTTATAAAATTCAAAAAGGAAAATTCTCGAAATTTCTTTTTTCAAATGTTGATCAATTCTAAAAATATCCTTGAAGTTTCAGTATTTTGGGATTGAATTTAAATCAAATACAGTCAGAACATTGCAGAAACTTCTTGCAGAATTCAGTATTTCATTAACAAAATTCAGCAATCATTTTTGGTGGAACCCCCAAAATAACAAACTTTAATCTCGTCAAATTTTGATTAGATTAACAAATTGTGATATGATAACAAATAAAAGCTTCTTTTCGTTTGCTCACATATCAAGGGCTAAAAAAGTCCATCTCAGAATTTTTGAGCACTATCTACTGGTTTGACTCAAAAATCACAGCAACATAAATAAACCTACCGCGGCTTACATGTTGCAAAATCCAAAAAAGAAAAAAAATTCTGGCCAACTTACAGCGAGCTGGGAAAGTTTGGTTTCCTTTTGGTATTTGCAACATATGACCGTGATACATTCGGGTATACATTACAAAACCGGTATCAGAATTGGTCAAGAAATAGAAAATAGGATCCTTAATTATACCGACAAGACAAATTTCTCAAATTTTTCGAAGATGCATTAAACTTGATATAATGTTTGATAGCTTCCTACTTTCCGGAATCTAGTGGATTATCAAAATTATCGCGATATTAAATCAAAACACCCAAATTTTTGAAAATTTCTGCTAATTTATATTTTCTTCGAGTTTATTTTTTAAATCCTGAAAATTCAGTACAAAACACGGAAAATTGGTATTATTAGTATTTTATGTAAAAATCGCAAGGTTCCAAAAACAGTTTGGAACCTTTCAAAATATTGAAATCATAAAAGACAAACAATTTTAATAGGTTTCGGTCGAAAAATAACTTTCAACTTTCGTCGGTAATTTTAACCCTCTCGGATTTTGCCTTAATTTTCCATCCAAATTCCCCGATAGATTTTATTCTGGAATTTTGATAACATTAATTTTAAAACCGAAGCCTTCAATTTTAGGAAAACTTTTTAAACCGATGCCCTGTAGATAGGGTTGGGTATTGCCACCTATATTTAATGGATTCTAAAATCTTCCAGTTTTCAGCCATTTAGCTTGAGTAAAAAAAATACAAAATTTTAAATCCCGATTCGTTATGTTGTCTTCAATTTGAAATTTAGAGATATTTCCGCTGGCTCTTAATATTCCAGATTCAAAAGTTGGCTTCAAAATGCTTTCGAATAAGCGAAAGTATGAAATTTCAAAATTTATTAGAATCAAGCTTTCAGTTTATTTCAAATTTCGACTAGTAGCTTAGATTAACGGTAGAAAATATTCAAATTTTGGTAATTGAGGTATTTAGACATTTTAAACATAAAATTTAAGAATTTTAATGTTAATGTGGTATGATTTCGGCACAGTGGTTGAAGTTGCAGCTTACTGCGGAGAATTGGAAGTAACTTAAGGGAACATTACACTTTCCCGGTTGGTATAGATCACGATTTTTTTGTTTGAGCACAAGTTGATTGTCCTCAAAAATAGCATTTTTTTTGCTTTCGTAAAAAAATCAAAAAACGTTAAGAATTGAGAAGAAAATTAACCAATCTTTTTTATTCTGATGGGACTATTGTTGTATGGTAGAAGATATTAAAATTTTTCAAACCGATCGATTAAATGGTTTTTAAGTTATCGTGCACGCCGATTACAAAAACGTTGTTTTTCACAAACGAATTTTTAACATATAAAATCTACTTACGCTCAATCAGCTATGTCTGCTATGGGTGTGAAGTTTTCCCAAAATTCCCAATTTTTATATGTGTTAGTTTCACACTGTTAAATTGAATTCCAATTGGAAAAATTCTGGATTCCTATTTAAATATAAAAATGTAATTTTATGGAATGGGACAAAATTCCAAAAAAAAATTCCATTTCCATTATTCCAAAAATTTAAGTAACATTTATATTAATTTTCCAAAATCCATAATTCCAAATTCCAAAATTCCATAACATAATTTCAAAAAAAAAATTCCAGAACCTAAAATTCGCCGATGAGAGATACCGAGGCCATTAGCCTCTACAACCCCTCGGAGGGCTAAGCGGGGGGGAGGGGGGGGCGCAGCGACCTCCTGCTGGGCCGTAAGAGTTACCGAAGCCGTGTTAGCCTCTACAATTCGACTCATGCAATTTATTTTCCTGAAAAATAGACAAAATCGCGCGCTCAATTTTGTCTGTTTTCAGGAGAGTGGATTGGAGTGGAATTTTTGGAATTTTGGATTTTGGAATTTTTGATTTGGAATTTTTTAATGTTGGAATTTTGGTTTTTGGTGTTTTAGGTCCTGGAATTTTGGATTTGGAATTTTACGCCTGGAATATTCGGTTCTGGAATTTCAACCCCAACCCTAATTTTATTACAAAATCGAAAAGAATCATTCGAAAAAAAATTATTTCTGGAAGGAAATATTATTTAGGGTCGGCGTACAAGGAATTTAGTCAGCTAATTGATTAACTAAATAAATGACTCTTTAGTATTAATGCCAAAATTGCGATTTGAAGATTAAAATTTGAAAGCACATTTATTTCTCTGGTTAGGGGATACCTTCATAGCTTGCTGGATGGGAAATTTCACAACTTGAGTCCAAATCTCTGACAATGGTATTCCCTAACCAGAGAATAAATCTGCTACGAATTTTAAACTTCAAATTGCGGTTTTAATTAAAGGTACGCTGGTTGCATCCTATTTAATGTGACTGAGGAAACTGCGCAGCCTGGATTTTTTGCTTTGGCTGCAATACGGAATTTTTGACTGACTTACAGTATCAACTGAGCGGTGGCTGAATTCTTCACCGCAACTTTACAACTAATAAATCTGTCGTTTAGTTATGTCTTCATTTTACTTGTTTTACGCTACGGTTCAGTAGTTTTATATCTCGTATGCAGTTTAGGAATTTATTTTACGAATTTTATTCATTTTCTTATTTATGTATTGTATTTACTAAACTTTCATGATTTGTTTTTAATCAAATTGTCGGAATTTTACTATCACTTTTAATTAATAACCAATAAAACACCATACATTATATTTTTCCAATTAAAACCGCTTGTCACCGTATAGACTAAAGGCAGGTGACATTTTATATCCGCAAAATACTAATTCTAAACAATAAGATCAGAACACAAATTTAAATCAAAAGGTAATAAATAATTTGTATTAAGACAACTCGAAATGTTGGTTTATTTGCTTATCGATTTATTTTAAATGTGCACAATATAGTGTAGTGCAACAATCAATTAACATTAAAATAGATTTTTTAGGTGCCACATTATTGTCACTTGTGTTCATTATTTATATAATAATAACTCCGTATTTATTATTAAGACATTTATGGTGCACTTCATATAAATTTATTGGCTACTTAAAACTTAAAAGTTGAGTATCAATTTAGTTGAATGCAGCCGATTCAATTAACTAATAATAATAAAATACATTAAACACTTGTTTTGTAAAAAAACACGATAACACGAATAGTTATTGCATATTTTATTGAAGCCATTTGTTTTCTAATAACTTTAAAATTTTATGTTATTTAAGCTTTTATGTAAATTCCATTACAAATTTATTTGGTGTATCTGTTAATTGTGCAATAACAAATTATTAATGTTTTTGGTTTTTAACAAGATCAACTAATTTTTAAAAATTTGTACGTTGAAAATGTTTAATCCATGACAGTCTTATATGTCACGATAGTCAATTGTGATAGTAAAATATATCGCGCCAGTAACAGTTTTTTCTTGCGATAGCTTACAGTTTTGGCATTTTGTGTGAATTGAATTATAGTTCGGACTAGGTCAGCTCTTTACATACAGCCAAACAAATCAACTTAATATGTTTAAGCGCTTAAACAAGAAATAGACGTGCGAAGCATTAGTAATTGGTCAACTTAGTGGAAAATAGCCATTGTTGCGATTAAATGGCTGAAGCTTAGGCAGTAGATTGTAAATCTATTTATGACGGAGGTTACTAAATGTCAACTAATTCATTTCAAGTGTTTGCCTATATATTTTGATTGATTGATTGGAGCGTTCGACCAAGCTATAAGCAAGGTCCAACACCCTATCATTGGCGTCATTAGGAATGGGGACCGTTGAAAATGGAAATTTAGTGTTAAATGATATTTTGTATGCTCCTAATTAAATCAAAAATTTACTTTCTGTCAACGCTATATCGGAAACGGACCACTACCAAACCGGTACCTTTTGCTAAAACATTCTCTAATTTGTACATAATTATTTTCCCAATTGGACCGTTGACGTTTCTGATTAAAGAAATCGAATAATCAATCAAAGTAATTTTCCCCACTAATGATCTTTTTTAAGATTGTAGTCTTCCAATCGTGTCTACTTAATAAACGCCAAATAATTTTTATATTCGATTTATTCATATATGTACTCCGTTGCTATTCTAATATTAATCGATTCTTCTTCATTTAATTGTTTGATTATTGTTACCAATTTTTCCAAATTTTTATTGTAATATTTTACAGCATTCAAGCAACTTCCTCATCGGATTATAATAGACTGCGGTGATAGTTCCAAATCAGATTCTGTAGTGTTACTTCCATGTTTCTGGTTGGACTTCTGTTTAAAATATACGCCGCTGTACGAACTGCTTCTCTCCATCTTTTTATTTTATAACTCAGACTCATGTAGCAGTACTCTAGATTTTTCCATAAGCGTTCTATTAAATCTCTCTGCCTTGCCATTATGTTGAGGAGTGTACGGCGTTGTGTAATCTAGATCGATTCCTTTTTGGCTTCACCAATTTTTAATAAAACTACTGACATATTCTCTGTTTGCTTTGCTTCTACACAAACTTCACATACAGCATCTAGTTGATTTGCATCATACTTTAAAATCATCAATACCAGTTGACATTGATTTGACCCTTTTTAAATATGCGTAACTTATGTGACCTAATTTCATGTGTCTCATTTCAGCAACTAACGCTTCTTCATTAGAGCCTGTTTTTATTTTCACCTCATACAATCCGGTTTAATTCTTATTGCCCTTCATTGCAGTTTTTATTTAATTTTACCTCTACTACTTTCCTAATACCCATATCAAAAAAATTTTGTGTGCGATTCCGAACAGTTAAGTTTTTTGCTGAAGTTGGCCTCATTCTCTAAGTGATGGTTTCATTTGTACAAACATTGAATTGTTACCGAAATCTTAGGTCATATCTCCAACGTTATAATCCTTATCTTTTTATGTCGAAAGTTTTCTTCTCGAACAAGCAACAAAGCAACCTAGAAGAATTTGTTTATCCTTTCTTTCTGTACAATGATTCCTGATAGTGATAAAACGACTGGAGACAGTTCCTCGTTTTCTTTGTAGGAGGGGTCGCTGTGTCTTTAAAGAAATAAGATAATGAGATTAAAAGTTGCTTCACGGTATCCTCAGCAATCGCTCGATAACACTGGGTGCGTTTTCTAAGTTTTTTGCAAGCCTTAAACTAAGAAAGGAATAAAGCGAAGGGCAAAAGGAACAAACTGTATGATATCCCATCCAACATTTAGGATATTTTAAAAAATGTTGCATAAAAACTAGTTGTGTCCCGCTTTCCAAGTTTAAGACTAATAGACGTCGGCTGTTTGAGACGAAATATTTCCACACAAAATTTGAAACGAAGGATAGATTTTGCAAAACAACACCTGTCCAAACGTGAGATGCGCGAAAAACAAAAATCGATTGCTAAACATTTCCAAACAAAATTTAACTTTGAATTTTTCAAATTTTTCATGCTTTCAACTTTTTAAAGTAAAAAAAACATCGTAATGTTCTTAAGCTCTAAATGTCTAAACCAGTGATGGGGAGACCAAGGGCCGCAGAGGCCGCGAATATGGCCCGCGCTAGTTTTTGACAATTTTATATATAATTTATAAATTAATTTTTCGATTCATTCGGCCCAACTTAAAAAAGTTCCCCCCATCGCTGGTCTAAACCATGAAATACTTTTACAAAGTTTTAATGAGAAATTCTAAAAATTTACAATTTACTCGAAAAAATTTCTACCAATTTTCAAAATTGTATTTTAATCTTTTTTTTTTTTAATTTAATTTGAAATCATAAACTTTACTTAATTGTGGATATTGTGAAGTTTTATATTTGAGAACTTCTAGATTTGGGAATTTTCAGAATTTAGATTTAGTTTTTTAACTAAAGCGCGAATTTTGAAACGTTTGTTGTACTTGCAATGTAACTGCGAAATATTGATCGTCAATCGTAAATTCTGAAAATTCTGAAATATTGATCATCGCTCGTTTTAAACTTTTTCAAATTTCAAAAACATTTTCTTAATCTGAGAATTTGAAATTCTGAGCTCTGCACCCAAAAAATGTAATTAAAGTTTAATATTTTTGAAATTTTTTAAATTCACTTTTTTTCCTTCACTATATGTACTTATTTCCAACTCTATGAACCTAGATTCTTGAATTTTCAAGTTTGTTAAATTCCAATTTTATTCCTTAATTCCTAAATTTTAAAATTTCTTTTTAACAAATTCTAACGACAAACTTAACTCTCATATCGAATTTTATATTTTGTATTTGTAAATATTTAGGCCCGAATCGATAGACACAAATACAACTTTTAGTTGCAGTCACCCTTTTTCGAAATTGATGTTCAAATACCGTATTTTTAAACTAGAATAAAACAGCAAATTCAATCAGGAATCAATTCTACCTTTTTAAAGGCCAAAATCACAGTATAAATTATCTTAATTGATTATTTATTGCTAAATACAGGTATTTTGCTCATTATTATTTATTATGAGCTACTCGAATAAATAAATTTATATCGAAATTAGAAATGATGAATTCGATTTTAAGCGTCAATGTTTGTAGTCACCGTTAAACACGACTACAACTTCATTTTATACACTTTGATCTGTGATTTTAGTGAGATTTCAAAATACCAAAGGAGACAATTTAGTCGTAGTTGCGAATTAATTGTGGTCTGTTGATTTTGCCCTTAGAATTTATCAAATTTTTGAAAGAAGGCTTGATGAAACGAAATTTTTCAAAGAGGTCGTAAGCAAACAAAACCTTAATTTAAATCTGAATCTGTTTTAATGCACAAATTTCGATTACTTCTAAATGTAATCCATTAATTCCAAAATTTTAAATGTCTAACTTGTAATTTGTTCGAAATTTGTTAACCTCTCTGAATGAAATCTAAGTAACGGAGTAACTCCGAAATTTAAGAACAAATAAGTTTAAAGTAAAATTTTCATTTCCAAGCTAACTGATGGAAATCAACAATTTGTTTCGATCTAATGGGCGATTTCAGGTCCGGAAACTTTTGGCAACATGTTGAGTAAAATAATCATGATGTTTTCTAAATGCAACCGATTTATCAAAAATTGCAATGTGATAGATCAAATGTAATTTTTTCCATCAGTAAATTTTCAATGTGTGTGACATGTTGGAGGAACTCGTTTTTGAATTATTTTATCGAAATTTGACATTTAGGAATTGATTCTTAAACTTTCAAAATAAATGGATTGAACTCGTTTTCTGATAAAGTTAACTGAAACTAGAAATTTTAATTTTAAAATTCCTTAATATTAATTTAAAAATTTGGAGAATATTTTATACCATAACAAATTCATTTGCCACCATTTTCTAAACAATTTCTCGAAGAAAATTTCTCGAATTCCCTGCAATTAAAATTTGAAACTACTGTGTTGCATTAATATTTGTGTTCATAAAAAATTATTAATCAAAATAAAAATTATCATTTAAAAACTTGGTCACTAACTCACTACCAAACCTTTATGGGCAGGGGCCATTGTCCTGCTGAAGTATAAAGTCAAGTCCAATCATATTTGAACCAGCTAAAAATGCTACATCATTCAGCAGTTCCAAATAACTTATTTGGTTGAGTTACCCAGACATCATTGCCGGTGGTGGTGGTCTTACTCCGAAGTTGGTTATAAAACCTCAAACCATAAGGTTTCCTCCACCGTCTTGACGTTGTGTAGCATAAACAAGACGTTTGTTGTACTTTTCTGGCTCCGAATAATAAAATTTGCGACCCCATGATCCGTCTAACGATACTGAAGATTCGTCAGTAAACATGATGTTTCTACAAAATTCAGGGGGCTTGTTTATATGCTACTTTGCAAACAACAGCCGTTTTATTTTATTTTGTTTTGAAATATAAAACTTTTTGGTGGATGTAGAGGCCTTTACCCCGGATTTTTTTAAACGACAAAAAATTGTGGAATGGTTTATTTGGAGATTTTCATTAATTTTTAAAGTTTTAGCCAAACATCGCTGACTTAAATATCGATTTGTAGGCATACATCGAGTGATGTAAGCATTTTCTCTGCATTTGTTATTCTTGTGTAGTTGGCGTGCTCCAATGTTTTACACCGTTCCGTAAATATTCTGTTTCCGAACTTGATACCAAATGGGATTTTTATGCCAATTGTGCTTTTTCGACAGTTTTTCGGCTGAGATTTCCAAATTATATTCAGCCGCAATTGCAGATCGGGTTTCAATACTCAGTTCGCGGGTTTTTGGCATATTATCAAGATTTTTAACGCTCACAACACATATTTTTGAAAAAGAAAAGCTGAAACATTTTTTTAAATTTTGCAACACAAATATTTTTGCAAGAGAGTAAATTCATTTTTTATACGTAAATCCTTAGAATCTTTTATAAATTGTGTACCAAATGAAACGTTATTTAATGGTTAATTAAATTGCGAAATAAAAATTTGAAAAACAAAAAATTAACTCTTCCCCAATTTTAGTTAAAATTCAATATTTAAAGCTCGATTACTCCAAAGTTCAAAGTTCGAAATTATTAAATCGAATTTTAAAATTTTAAAACGTCGTTCAAATATTCTGAAAAAAATCTGCAAAACTTTATTTGGGGAAGTATTTGGGGTAAAAAATTTGAACTTTAAAAATTTATTAAAATTTTGCAACAAAATTATTTGTTTAATAGTTTTAAAGATTCCAGACCCGGTTTTCTATATTCGAAATTCAAAAATCAAACTTAAAATAAATTTTATTTGAAATTAGCGAATTTTTGTTTTACAGATCCGAATTTCACGAGATTTATAGAAAAATGATTTCATAATTTGGTTGGAATTAAAATTTCTTGGAGTAATTGGACAAATTTTTCTATTCAAATTTTAATAGAGAATTTGAATTTCCCTAAACTTTAAACAATTTTGTGTGATTTCACAATTTCGGTTTCTGCAAAATCTACAAATTTAAATTTAGGAATAGTTTTGAAATCAAATTTTACTCAAACCAGATATATCTCGAAATTCCAAAAAAAAAAAGCAAAACAAAAAGATCTCAATAAAACTTAGTTTTACTTACCTGTAAGTTCAACACCAAAGTCACAGGTTGTCACTTCGAAGCCACATGTTTAAATAAATTCCATGATTTATGAAATTGCAAAATTTTCAAAAATTTATGAACTCGTCCCGCATTCTGGTTTTTCTTACTCTTGGCAATAACGGTAAAACGCCAAGTAATTTATCTGACTTTTGCCCTGATCTTTTTTCATTTTAAAGAATGCTGTAATAACACCAGAAATTTGGAAGAAATAATAACCGAAAATGTTACAATTTCTGGGGGGTCCTTGACATAAAATTTACAAAATGATTTGAAATTTCGGTCACCAAATTTTATTGTCTTCGAAATTAGTTTTTATTCTCGAATTTCTGATTAAATAAATTGTAAAACCGAATGCCTATATAAATATTTGATGAATTCTAAATTTGTGTAATTTTCAGCCACTAAATTTCCATCAAACGGATGCTGAATTTTCAATTGTTATGCGTTTCTCCCCGCAAATCCTTAAATGAGCTCATCAAATTGAAACCAAAAAAATTTAATTATATTTCGGTTTTTAAATTCCAATTTTTATTTCGGCTTTCATTTCAAAGTTAGTTTGAAATTCGACTATTTAGCTCAGATTAATATTGAAATTTAAGAACTTGTTCGTAAAGGTGTTACAAATTATACGAATGTTGAAAATTATATCAAGGAAATCTGGAAAAAACATTACAGTGTCGCATTGTCGAGCATAGTAGCCAAGTTTCCGAGACGCTGTGCAACAGTATGTATGGCACAGAATTTACGGGCCCTCAAAATTCACGGGTCTAGGCGTAAATCCGCTCCTGCGAGTGTGCAATTTGTTAACTTGTTTAACTGTCTTAATTAAAAATGGAATAAGAATTATTTATAGGCGATTTATTTTTCTCCCATTGGAAAAGACTACAATTATTTTTGGAATATATTTTTATCTTACCAGCTAGTAGCAAAATTAATTGTAAATTTGACGGCTAATGTTTATATTGTGATCTTTGAGGTTTTTGCATCCCAAATAAAATACCGAACACCTAGTTTAAGTACCACTGATCTAAAGTACTAAAATAATTTAAATTCTATGGTTGGCCGCATAGACTGGCATAAGGCCGAGCTACCCGAAAAATTGGTGAAACCGTCGAAACATAAAATATGTCAAACGCAAAAAGCTACGTAAACGCCATTAAATAATAACAACGGGTTTGAAATCTTACCTCAACACCTACACATAACCATGACATTAAATGTTAGTAAGGTTATGCAAAATAAAATTATTTTGGCATTAATTACAAAAAATTAATGTTTTTCATGACATGACTACAATAATTTGTTGCACATAGATCAGATTTAGAAAACAAAACAACAAATTACTTTATGGGGGGGGCAAAATTATAAAAGCTTTGATTAGTAAGCTCATCAGCGAATTTAATGACGCGACTAAAATACACAATACGCCGAATTTTATAGTTTTATCAATGCTAAGGTCAATATTATAAAAAAGAGATAAACTGAAAAACGTGTTTCATATATACACACACACACACATATGTATTATTAAATTTGCGCATCAGCCGACCAGAGACCAGACTAACACAAGAACAACAAAGCTTAGTTATGTCATTGAACAATTTTTTTATTATTTTCGATTTTTTATGGTTCTCCCCGTAAGTTGTAAATTGATATGAGTGGTACACAGACCGCAGTGATAATTGAAACTTTTTTTTTTTTCGTTGATAAAGGTCACCGTATAATGTTTATTTCGTTATATTGACATAATTAGATGTCTTAAAAAAATTTGGTTTATATAATTTTGACAAATGGGACACCGCGGTTTTTGAAGGTTCTTATGTCGTCACTGTGCGGCAACAATAAGGTTATATGTTAATACTATACGGTAAACAAGAAGTGTCACCTTGATATTATTGTAAATTTCGCAGTTTCCGGAACATGATAGGTATGTATTTATAATATAAAAACCAAGATTCCTTTCCAAATTTGTCTTTTGTATAATAATTAATCATCCCCAATGCTAATTAGAAAACATAATGGGGGTATGGTGCATGCAACATTATGGTGTATTGTATATAAACACTAAAAACACGATTATGTAAAGAGCTTAGACAACCTTGAAAAATTGTATTTTGTATAATTTGTACCAACAATTTAATGTTGACTGCTAAAAACTTGATTCGGCAAATACAAACATCACCTTAAGATGACTATATACATATAAATTAAATTCATAATTATCAGCATCATAAAGTTGTTTGCTATGTTGGTTAAACAGACAACGATTAATTAATGAAGAATGCTCTGAATAATTTTAAATGAATCATTAATGATGCAGTTTTGCTGCGAGTTTGAGGTCAGTTACTCTACTCGTCTTCTAAATGCTTAAAAAGTCATTAAAATTTGCTAGATGAGTTATTTAGATTGAGTTAGAATTTTTTCGTAAAATGTTTCATAACATCTGAATGATTGAGCTGTATTTTTATTTGAAACATCAGGCCTTTGCTTACCTTAAAATCCCTCCATTTATTCTAATAAGTATGAGGCCATTGTTCATTTTCAGTTTTTTTAACTGTCTAAAGCTTTTTTCTTCAAACTTTTTTATCTAGGAAGCTCACAATATGTAATCAAATCTTACAAACAATTTTTTTATTTTTTTTTTTATGTAATTACAATCTAGTCTCTTGGACTCTGTAGACTGTAATGTTCTTTATCACGCTTCTAACTGCGACCAAATTACTTTTAACGATGGCTGTATTAAAATTGAATTCGTTGAATCTTTTAAGTGCTTAGGGCTAACTGTGGATAACACTATGCTTTGGAGACACCATATCGATGATCTTCGTTAGTATCTCGTAATAATGATTACTACACCAGAATTCAACCCCTCATCATTGCGCATATTGTTAGGATTATTCTTAATGCACAGAGGGCTTCTGCTTCATGGCCTCTATTTCAATGCCTGGAGATATTTCCACTTAGACATTTATTTGTGCTCAAAATATTGAAAGCTGTTTTTGTTATAACTGTGAACCATTCAAAGGTCAGCACTAGATACAACTTGAGGAACTTCAAATTCGGCTTTAAAGATTTTACACAACGAACTTCAAAACTCATTTTTAATTTTGTCCCCCAAAATATTCAATAATCTTCCGGATGAATTTAAAATTTGTCGGAATTTCAAATATTTTCAATCTGGTCTAAAAACCAATGACTTTTGGATTCGTCGCCGTACACGGAGCATGGCTCTTTCGTCAATAAACGGATTTAAACTCGCTATTCTGCTTTGCTTTGGTAATCGGTTTTTGGTCTTCAGTGCCTCTATTTGGTTAGCGAGCTCCCTTTGTTGAATGTGTCGTAATACAATTTCTTTAGCTGTTTGCCTTTCTTCTCTGTTAGCCCCTATCGTTCTCCTTTTGATTTTAAGGTTGATAAAGCGTTTCATAAGCGACAATATCTTACACATCTTTATGAAGCTAGAGTATTTGCTCATAAAATTGTCCAGGAATTTATTTATTACAGCCACAAATGTGTCCATCTTTGAGGGTCGTAATTCTTCGGTTGCTAGGTTCTGTGATGAAATGCCTCTTAATTGTGCTGGTTTGCTTTTGTCGAAGTCACTAAACCAATGAGGTCCATGCCACCAAAGCTTGCTTCCAGCAAGATCAGTTGTGCTTATACCTCTCGAGGCGATATTAGCTGGATTATCTTTCGATGGCACATGAAACCAATGTTCTCTTTTGTGTTCCACCGTCTGGGATGTCCTGACAACCAGTCCAAGACTATTTTAGAATCTGTAAGTAAATAAATGTTAATGATTTTGCACGTTCACCATTTTCATTAAGTTGGCCCAGCAGTAAAGCTCCGATTAATTCTAATCGCAAAAAACTTATTTGTTTCACTATTGCTGTTACGATGTTAGCCTTTAAACCATCGTTCCTCTTAACTAGTGCGTACACAACTGCGACATAAGCTTGTTCACTTGTGTCACTGAAACCATTAAACTTAATTGCGGTCGGTTGTTTGCAGCCACCTTGGAATTCCTCGCTCGTAGATTCGAGGATATCACCTTTAATTTCTAGCCAGGCTTCCAAGATTGCTGCATCCAAAGGCTTTGGAACAAGTGAACTTCACTTTAATCACTATTGGAGATAACCAGCCCAGAGGACAAAAATACGGCTGGCATCTGATAAATAAGGTGCGTTTAGTATAGAATTTTGTCCTGGTAAGTTCGCGGTAAATTTGAACGTATATTCGTAAGGATCCCATTGAAGACCTATACCTTTGTAGCGGTTGAGGGTTTCTCCTGTATCTTTCATTACTCCTTCGTCGGCGGTGTTATTTCGAATAAATGATCGTAGCTCGTCATTATTTGTGAGGAATTTGCGTATTCTGAATCCATGTTTGCTCAATACTGTTGTTACCTGTTTCATAATTTCTTTGGTTTTTGCCGCACTATTAGCCCCGGTCATCATATCATCAACATACATATCTTCCAATATAATCTGTGCTTCTTCTGGCTGGTTTGATTGTATTTGGCAACCAATCTCCCTTAAACTACGTGTTGCTAAGTACGCTGCTGCTGCCGTACCATATGTGAGTGTTTTTAATCTGTAAAGTGCCGATTGTTCGTGTTTATCATTTCGCCACAAAATATTTTGGTACTCTTGATCTTCTTTTTATACCCACACCTGCCAATACATCTTCTCTATATTCCCACACAGTACAAATTCGTGCTGGCGGAACTTTAACAATATTTTTAGCAGTGATGATTGCACAGTGCGACCAACCATTAAAATGTCATTTAATGATATCCCGGTAGATGGACTTTACAGAAGCATCAAAAACCACTCTGAGCTTCGCAGTGGTGCTGTCTGCCTTTAGTACCCCGTAATGCGGGATATAATATTTAATAGCAACGTTGCAACCTTGTACCCTTTCAATATGCCCGAGCTTCTCATATTCCGCCTTGAATGCATTGTACATTGCTCCGAATTGTTCGTCACGCTCGAATTTTCTTTCCATATCCTTTCCATGCTAGGTGTTTGCTTGAATGGCAGCTTTACAATAAATTTGTTGTATTCAGCTTTCTTTGTTGTTGTTTGAAATAGTGCTTCACATTTTTGTTCATCCGGGGTTCGTCTATTACTTTTTGGGAGTTCTTCGATTTCCTAGAATCTGCGAAGGGAATTATCGATATCTAAAAGAATATTACAATTATTAGTCAAATCGGTATTATTCTGCCGGTTCTCACCGCTTCTGTCGACTACAATCCAACCGAATATATAGTTTCAAGCGCTGCCAAGCCACTTGGCAAGCATAATTTCTTCGATGCTAATGACTTGAAGAAGATATCTGCTCCCAAAAGCAGATCAATTTATCCGCTCTTGTTAAAAATTGGATCAGCCAGCTGCAGCTCCTTCAGCATTTCAGCATCAAGATTCTGATCTTTTATATGGTTTGGATAAGACGGATACTTTCGGGATGATATATACCTGTGCTGCTAGGGTTTCTGTACCATGAATTGATTAGCCCTTTTACCATAATCCTAGTGTTTTTGCGTTCCACCTTTAAATCCTGCATACATCCTTCAGAAATGAAGGATGCCTGAGATGTAGAATTCAGCAACGCACGATATGTTTGGTAGTGACCATTGACGTTTCTAATACTCACTAACGCAGTTGGCAAGATAGTGCGTTATGTTTCGGGATACGTGGTATATGTTTTGAAATCTGATACATCTACATACAGTCTCACTTGTATCCTCCGATGTGGTTAGTTCAATCTTGTGGACTTGAGCGCTCGATTCATTAGCTTGTTTGGTTGCCTTCGATGCATCTGATGAATCATGTAGCGGTGACCGTCGCGTCGGTGTCCATCCTGTTTGCATATTGCATATTTTTTGGTAACTCCGGATGATAAAGCATCGCTCGACTTGGGATAATTTTCTAGATTTAGCTCTTTAATGGCTCTTTCAACAGGAAAAAACTGGCAACATGAAACTTGGGCCACTAGTTCCCCTCTTTAGTATATAATTTTTTAGGTGGGTATTGGGCACCGCCCCTTCTCTGTTTTTGAATAGCTAACGGTTGTAGTTTTTGCCTGGGTCAAATTTAGCCCCCTTTTCAGTGAAAGGGTTAAAAGTGACTTTGTTAAATCTTATGATCTTACTAATCTTATGATCTTATTCTTACTAATCTTATAAATCTTAGGAATCTAACGAAACCTATAAATCTTATGAATCTTATGAATCCTATCAATCTTATGAACTTATTAAATTTTATGAATCTTTTGAATTTTATGAATCTTACGAATCTTATGAATCATATGAATCTTGTAAATCTTATAGCATTGCCAGACTGCGGTTTAATAAATCCGATTTAGCTAAACTGGTTCAGGTACTCTATGAAACAAAACGCGATTAGCAAAAATTAAATCCGATTTATTAAATCGCAGTGTGTCAATGCTATTACGAATCTTATGAATCAGATTAATCCTATAAATCTTAGGAATCTTATGAATTTTATGAAGCTTATGAATCACATGACTCTTATGAGTCTTATGAATCTTATGCATCTTATGAAGCTTATGAGTCTTAAGAATATTATGAATCTTATGTAGCTTATTAATCTTATGAATGTCAGAATATTATGAATTTTATGAAGCTTGTAAATCTTTTGAATTCTTTGACTCTTGAATCTTATGAAGCTTATGAATCTTATGATTCTTATGAAGGCTATGAATCTTATAAAACCTTATGAATCCAATAAATCTTATGAATACTATAAATCCTATGAATCTTATGAACTTATTGAATTTTATGAATATTAAGAATTTTTGGAATCTTATGAATTTAATGTACCAGGGGCCCTATTCTCGAATTCCACATCCATTTTCCACATGTGGAAATCTATCAAAATTCACAAAAACGTTCGGAAATTTTATTTCATGTATTCTTGAATTCCCTGCTAATGGAATTTTTTCGGTACTAAGTGAATATTTCCGAATGGGTATAAGTATGTGGAAAAAATTCCCCATGTACGAAAAAGTCAATAATTACGTAGATTTTAGATTTCCTTTTTGTGAATAAAGAGTTCGCAAAATTTTTATTTTGTGAATAAAAATCATTTCGAAATTTTTTGTATATCAAATTTCATGATAACATAAAAAAAATTCTTAAAAAATGGACTGTCATATAGCAATAAAAAACATTGCAAACATTAAATGTATTTAGTTGACTTTATTGACAATTGCTCCTTTGGTAAAATTACAAAATTGCTGAGTGGTGAATACAAAATTCCGAATAATTCAAGAATAGGGTATTTGGATGCATGTGGAATATACATAGGTCAAAATACCAAGGGAACTATTAAGGGAATTTTGACAGATGTTCACATGAGGAAAATCGATGTGGAATTTGAGAATAGGGCCCCAGCCAGGTGACAATAAAATACAGAAATCCGTTTATATTTTTTTTTATCATCTAGAATGCTTTTTCAATTTTTTTATTTTTGATGTACACCCGAGTAACCAAAAATGGTGATCACAAAATTTTATACCAATTTGTCACAAAATCTAAGTTCCTTTTTGTCACAAAATAAGTTGACAATTTGGAACTTATTTATGTGGGTATTTTGTGACAAAATATATGTTCATTTTACTCCCTCAAAAAAAAAAGATTTTGATCATTTTTGATTTGGTGAATTTATAATTCGCTAAGTCACTACGTTCTTGCCTCATACTTAATGTATGAAGTTGGAATTTTATTTTTGTAGTTTGTGTTTGGTCAAAGCTACCTGAGTACCTGGTGAGTAGACCGAACTTGTTGTTTGTGCCAGCTTATCTGTACGAAACCAAACTACCACATAGAAAACTGAAGGAAAGTTTTCATTTTTTAAAGTCGAGACATTTTGTATTGGCTCTCGGCTCGGGTTAAAGTACGGGGGGATTTTGATATTTCTACATTTTTGGTAGATATTTTTTTTAAAAATAAATAATAATAAAAATATCAAATAAACCATACAATGGAGTAATTTTACAAAATTATTTAAGTAGGGTCATAAAAAATGTTCTTACGCATAATTGCATCAATAAACCAACAAATATCCACAAAATTGTTGATAATTAAGTGATATTATAAAACAACTATCGAATTTGTGGTTATAATTTTAACAAATAGTTCATAATTAGTTCCACAGTTAAACCACCAATTATTCAGAAAATATCGAGAAATATTTGACTTTATTACCATAAAAAAACTGTCGAATTTGTGACTAAATTTTCAACAAATATTTCAAAAATATTCCACCAACAACCGATAAATTTGATTTACAAAATGTTCGTTTACGCGTGACAATCGGCGTCAACCCCATCAACCATTTTTCATCCATATTGTGACAACTTCTTGTCACATTTTTTTCCACCAATCACCATTTTATGTGAAATTTTTGTCGCTTTTTTGTGACACGTGGTTACTCGGGCACATTATTTAAAATAAAGTCTTCATTAAAAAAGAAATCAGTTTTTGAGTTAAATGTCATATTCAAGAAAAGTCGTCTCACTCTCAAAGATTGAACTGTACGAAGCTAGAAATTCGACGACCTAAGCGAATTTACTTAAAATGTTTAAAAGGCGGTCAGCTAGATCTTGAATGCTTCTACCTATAATAACAAAATTAGCACAAAATATTTGTCAGATTCTTAGAAAGAGTTTTAATCTGGATAATCTCTCCAATTGGAGGGATCCAGGACGCTCAGGTGTGTCTTTCGAATTACCTACGAGCGACTAAATGGATTGGCAATATTATTGTAAATATTAACGATGTCAATGGAATCGTATCCACATTATTCTATCGAATTTGGTTGAATCTCGAGCTATGTGTCAGTTCAGAACTTCGTATGATGCGGTATTTGATTGTGCATAAAAGTTAAATTGGAGCCGAGACTGTCAAAATGATTACCATCGATATATGCAATTCAATGAACTTAAAGCCAATGTAAGTTGGTTTTGAACGGTAAAAATCTTGGGATCTATCCTCCAACTTCCCAATAATCAGTACCTTGACATCACTGTCATTCAATATTACCTCTTTCGAGGGATAGATCTCGAATACCTTAAAATTGTTCCCATCAAATTTACTGATGGCTTTACCCACTGCGGTAATTTTACCGGATTTATTGTGTGTTATTTTAGTCAGTTTATATGTTTTCACAACATTTGAATGCGCCGCATCAATTCTTCCATTTTGGCATTTTTCCATTCCGGTTTATTTTCAATTAACTTTTTTAACATATTTTGCTGTTTGTATTCGGAGAACTCGTGGTCAATCCTATATTTCAATCATTGGTGAATTACCTGAAATGGTATATTATCACTTATGAACTGGTTTGATGTAGGTACCATGTGTGAGCGTTTTTATTTTCAATTTCAATAATCTGAAGTAATCTACCAAGATTAAAAAAATTCTATTTCCTAACTCACATAACAAACGCCACTTTCATAAATGGTCTTGCTGGAATCTCATGTTGTTTTAAAGGCTCATTAATATTTGCTTGTTGACATTGTTCGCTCTAAAATTGTTTTAAAATAATTAAACCGCAATACCTAAAAAATAATTGTTCGAACCAAATTAAAAGTTGATAAAACAAAACCAGCTTGACGTTGACAATTTGAAATTTTGAAAATCAATATCAACTATCGACTTTAGAAAATGTTTCTTTCGTCGGTTAAATCGGTTATTGTACTATAAGAGATACGAGTATAGGTATGCAACCATTACTAAAGGTAAACAATGTTGATATTAATTATGTATGAATATGTCAATACTCGTATATCATTAAAAATGGAAAAATCGTAATGAAAATATAAAAAAACTACTGTCGCTATTAGATACTGTCTGTTTGTAACAAATCAAAACACACTGCCGCGCATATGTTATTGCCCTCGATATTTTGTCAAATTGGTATTTCAATCAAAATCAAGTTGACAAAATCTACATAATATTTATATGGCCTAAGCCAGTGTTTCTCAATCGCTGGTCCGCGGATCATTAATGGTCCGTGACATATTTCTACTCGATCGCGGAAATTCTACCTTTAAACGGTTTATTTTAAATTGTAATTTTTTTTCGAAAACTTGAATTTAGAACTCTTGTAAAGTTCGGACGTAAGGACTTCTATGTGAGTGAAAACATTTAGTTGTGTTTTGTGCTGTGACCATATTTCCTAACCTAAATTGAAACAGCGGCCATATTCCCAAACCTAAATTAAAATGTTACTTCGAGCTTCATGGACAGGAGTTTTTGGAAAGGCTGATTATGAATTTAAATATAAATAAGTTTAGAATTTCAAAAACTTGTACTAAATCCGCTACATTTTACTTTAAAGCGGCCATATTGGATTCGCCATTTTGAATTTAAATCTGTCGACCTCAGATTAGCAATAAGCTTCATTCTTTTTCAGTTTTAGGGGAAAATCGCAGTAAATGTCAAGGATGGCTTTCAAGACATGGGGACTACAAATAAAAGGGTAAAACTAGTAAGGGCAGAAACAAAATCGGTCAACGAAAAACCATCAAATCAAAATGTATAAGAAAAACAAATGGCAGGTGTGAATGATTTTTTCTTTTTTTGTTGGAACAGTGGTTGGATGGATTCCAAAGACTATGGAGCAACTCGGCATAGGCGATTTCGTGAGGCCTTAAATGAACCCTACAAAAGTTCGATGGAATTGATAAACGGAACAACAGCATCAGTACTAGTGCCAGTAGTAAAGTGCTAACTATACTTGGAATAAGAAAATTAAAAAACTTAACTTAAGAGAGCGAGAATGGGGATCTGCGTGAACGCGCTCATACTTGAAATAAAAAACTTAACAAATCTTCGTTGAGTTTTGGCTGTCACTTAAAAAAATTAGTACGAGCGAAAATTTTCGTACTGAATTAAGGAAAATCAACAACAACAACAAATTCATTTCGCCGCCGCATATTTGTTTTGTTTTGTTCTGTGAGTGAGTGTGCTCGACAATCGGATGATGACCGTGGAAGCATCATAGAGATGAGATGAGCCGGAAATACGAAATTGAACAAAAAATGTTGATGCTTAGACAAAAAAATGTTGAATTATTATTTGTGTTTATACCCAATCGAGCCTAGGCATATCCCATTGTAAAACAAGCGGCTGAATCACATCCAACTGGTACAATGGATGAACCTAGTATTGAGGGTGTAGCATCTTCGATACGAGTGAATTGAGTGAATTAACGATATTCATGCGTTGAAATACAACATGTGCTGGCGTATTCAAAATCCAACGCAATAAATGATCACCGATTTAAAGAATATTTTGGTTGAATAGTTGAAATACTACAAGAAAAGTATGAATAATGACTTGCCGGATACAATTTTGTATTACCGTGATGGGGTCTCAGATGGCCAATTTGAAGATGTACTAAACATTGAATTGGCCGCTATTTATACGGTAAGTTAAATTGCGCCTGCCTATAAACCAGCTGTTACATTGTTGTCCAAAAGGGGCATAATACGATTTTCTATCCGGGGGTATCCAACTATCAAGAGTGTGAGTAAAAATTACAACGTTATGCCTGGTACAATTATTGATAAATTTATTATTGATCCAAGACAGTATCAATTTTTCTTAGTGGTACACGCTTCAATCCAAGGTGTAGGTAAACCAACAAAATACTGCGTCTTATGGGATGATTCCAATATTATTGCAGATGAATTGCAGGCATTGACTTAACTATAATTTGTGTCACGTTTTTACTAGATGTAATCGTGCTATTTCTTATGTATTTAAATAAAATAAAAACTCTAAACTATTCTAAAATGTAACTAAACATAAACTAACATTAAAATTATTTTATTTAAATAAAACAAGAAAACTAGTTCTTAATTTTAAACTAATGAAGAATAATTATGTTAAATATCTATAATAAATCTATTCAATATTTTAATCTAAAGAAAAAAACAAACATTTTAATTGCCAAAAAACCACCCCTGTCAACTTAGAAATTAAAGTAAACTTATGGTTGGAATGTCAAAACGAAATAAAAATTTGTTGCTTCGTTCAATTTCTTATTTTTCTTATTCCAAGTATAGTTGGCCCTTAAGCCTTGTTCACTTCAGGTTTGATCGGAATCATACTTCCAGTAGTTTTGCGTTTGGCTGATATGTATTTCGAAAGATAGTTTTGGGTACTACGAACTAAGCCAATCAAGCTACATTGAAAAAATTCCGCTCCAAAGGTCCCTAAATGCTGTAAATTCGAATTATCAGAAGTTGTTTGGGCGATTGTTATATTTGTCCGTATTTAAACACATGACCTGACAGCTTAGCAAGTGTGAGAATTTTGGCACAAAAGGTTTCAACTCTGACGAAAGAAGACTGTGCACAGCTGGGCGATTCGTTAAATACCTTTGATTGGATAATCCGATGCAAATTTTGCTGAAAACGGAATTGGCTGTAAATCGAACAGCGGAAAATTTCGGGAAATTGCAAATTTCGTCATAAACGGTTATAAAAAGGAAATCCATCACAATTGGCCATAGTCTAGAAATTCATCAAAAAATCATTTAAGAATTCCATTTCCGGTTAAATCGATTAAGATGTAGCCAACTTTCATTCTAATTAGCCAAATTCCAGAATTTACCAAGAACCATTTTAGCATCCCTTTTAGAATGCCATTTTCGTCCGACAGCTATCCCTATTATGATTGTCGAGTCGATCAAAAATCGGCACAACTCTGTGTTGCCTTTTCCTTTTTCGTATTGTTTTTATCAAATGAAAAAACGAAACCGCAATACAGAGTCGTGTCGATTGTCGATCAATCCCGCAATTTGCGGGTTGAGTTGAAGTTGAGTTGGAGTTGAATTTGGGGTTGAATTAGGATATAGTGAGAAGTCGAATAATTTTTTATATAATGCTGGTTTGAGGATTTGTGTTTGGGTTCCGTTTGCGGGTTGAATTGGGGTTGAGTTGGAGTTGAATTAGTGTTTAGGAGCAGTTGAGCAAACAAATTCACCCACCATGATTGATTTTAACCAAACAATACACAAATGTTGTTTATTACTTAATAAGAAGGATTAACGTTAATATCTCAAACCTCCATCTCCTTCTTGAAACTTCACCAATTGAGTTGATTTTTGGATCAAAATTCCAAATGATGGTGACAATGATTGTGATGCTATTTGACGGTGATATTGACGGTGATGGTGTGATGTATTATGTATGATGGTATGATGATGTGATGGTATGACGGTATGATGGTATGCCGGTATTATGGTACGATGGTATATATGATGGTACGATGGTATAATGGTATGATTATATGCTACTATGATGATATGGTGATATAATGGTATCGTGGTAAAGTGGTATACATATATGATGGTGTAATGTTATGATGGTATAGTGGTTAATGGAATGGCATAATTGTTGATGGTGTGATGGTATGACATTATATATGATAGTACGTATGATGATTTAATGGCCTGCCAGTATGATGTTATGATTATATGATGGTACGATGTTACTATGGTACGATAGTATGATTGTATATTGGTATAGTATCATAATGGTATAATGGCATGATGGATTGATTGTTTAAGGTTATGATGGTACGACGGTACGCATGCTGGTATGATTGTAAGTTGCTATTATGGTATGACGGTCAATAGAGTTTGATTTGAAATTGAGTTGGATTTGTATGAGAAATTCGGTTAGGGATTAATTTGGGGTCGTGTTTAGGCTTTAGTAGGAGGTTATATTGAGTTGAATTCATACACGGATATATGTAGCTTTCGAATCGAGTTGATTTTGGGATTGGGTTAGTAATTATGTATGGAGTTTAGCAGAGGGTGAGATTTGATTCTAGCTAAGACTAGTTAGGGTTTAGATAGTTTGTATTGGGGTTAAGTGAGTTGTTTGCTTGGGAAAATATTTAAGAGTTTATTTGAAAGTTGATTTGGGTTGATTTGCTGATTTGGTTTGGCGGTTAATTTGGTGATTGCATTTAGGATTGTGTTGCGATTGAGTTGGAGGTTGTGTTGTAGATTGAATTGGAGATTGAGCAGAAGGTTGACTTAAGAGGTTCAGCTAGGGATTGATTTGGGAATTGAATTAATTTTCAAGACCGAAGTTCTGATCACCTCATGAGGTTTCAACCCTTTATTTTTTGATATTTCAAATGCGATGGCCTTTACTAGATCCACTTTCTAGCTTTTGCACCGAATAAATGGTGATAATAACAATACCTGTTTCTACGACCAGTATTGTTTGGATGCGGAGAGTTTCCACGTGTAGGTTAGCGAGAGAATACTTTTGTTTTATCCGCAATATCCAGTAATGTTTGTACTGTGGTTTGTTGTGTTGAGACTAATGTTGATTTCATTGGTACTGGTAAACCATTTGATCACAATCTTTGCAATAAGTATTCAGAAATTCTTTGGAAGTGCTCGCTAGGTTTTTAATTCATCGTAATATTGAGAAATACTGGTGTCTCCTATAGCTACTCCAGTTGGCAGCTTTGAAAATTCGAATTGTATCGCTTTTCGTATTGCGCTTAAGAACAGCCACTTTAAGGTCTTCGGCTGAATTTGTTGAAACATAATGAAATTTTTTTTCATCACTTACCATTTTATACAGCGTTGTCTGCTCCACAAGAACAAACCATAAGCGGGGGTTATTGCTGACAAAATTTGGCATTTTGATTTGGAATTTACTTACTACATCTTGTTCTTGTTTAACTTTTTTTCATCATCATTACTCATCGCGACCGTGTACTATTTACGTTATGTAATAAATTCTTAAAATGAATTGTTCACTAAATATAAACACCAGTAAATCTGCACTGTCACTACAATAGGTAACGATAATCGTTTAACTTCTAAAATGGCGTTATTTTAATCCCTTAACTCACACTTTAATCCTCAACGAGAGAATTGGGGTAATCAAGACATCAGCAACGTTTCGTCGATTACAAAAAGATAGGCAGCATTCGCCCGCCTTCAATTGTATTACAATAATGCGCACGGTTAATAAAATACGTCTTTCTTCCATAATTTGAATAATGAAATTTTATGATATTGGAGAATCTAGAAAAAAATAATTTGTATAAAGCAATTAAATATAAAAAAAAATTAAATCTGGAAAAAGCTTTACTAAACTTACTTAGATAATTGCTTTGAAAAAATAAATTGTGTCAAAGTTTACAGCTAGATATAATTACTTAAGATAGATAATTTAAGAAGAGGTCAAAAAAATCATTAAAAATCTAATTTGATGTACGGGTCATATACTAAGAGAGATCATTACGAGATGTCACTGAATTAACACTATGATCATCTGTCACTTTAGGAACCAAAAGTTCTCACGCAAAACATAAGTTTTCCCCATTTCGCAAATCTTTTATAAATTTATTTTCTAAACATCATAATTGGTTAATTGATTAATCATTATGAACGTACGCACATTGCAAGAAAAATATTTTCTACGATCATTAATCACAAATATGTATAAGAAATAAAATAAAATATGTGCAGTAAATTTAGATTTTATTCAAGTACAATGACAAGAAAAACATAATCCATTAAAAAAAAAATTTAATTGTGGTGGACAGCACGCGAATCATGTTTTTGCTATTTTGCTGTCTATGTACATATAAAACATACATATTTAGCATAATTAGTTGTCGTACTACACTTTCAAAACATTATCAAGATTTTGTTGTAGTATAAAAGATTATGAAATATTGCTAATTAAAATCGATGCTTATAAGTCATAAACTAAATAAACGGATAAAGTGTGTGGTAATCTAAAAACCTGATCAAGGTCGATCTTTATTTTGTTGTACATACATATAAGAGTAACTATCACGATATGACTTAAGTCTTTTGACGAATCTTTAAGGAGTGTTTACCTTGTTTTGTATGCGGTTTAAAATTTCAAGGTGAGATCGTTCAATCGATTAAATCTCTCTGTTTGGTATATATGTTTCGGGTGAAATATCCGCCTGAATACTTATAACGTTTTATAAATGGCAAAATGTAATTGTATAGATGCCAACCATTCATTAACAACATATTTTCGCGAATACTTGCTAATAAGACTTCCTTGAACTTCAATAATCTCACGATCGCGATCAGAAGGGAAATAACTTTCTCGTACTCTGTTGTATCTACTTCCCAGACCGCCCAATTTACGTAATTGGCAAATCATTTTATAATAATTTGTGGTTTTTATGATTAAGTGAAGTTCAAATATACATAAATGATTATTAATATAGATAATTGAATTAAACACCATAACGACTTATTAAATAATATTTATACGTATTGTATTTATGTCACGATTTAAAGTTTAATGTCATATAATTTTCTCTTTTCAGGGTAGAACATTTTCATCGATTATTAAAAGTTTTCTACAACTCTCGGAACCCTTGAATGAATGCTATTTACCGCTTTATAATACACCTGAAGGAAGTAAGTAGATCATGAGTGGTAAATTTTAAGAAGAATTGAAACTCATAATTGTAAAATGTTTTAATATTTTCGCAGAAAAAGTTTATAATGATACACTGGAGTCTGTAAAACTTTCGTTTCCGCAGTATATACGGGAATTGGAAGGTACAGCGGATGGAGCACAAGTGGAATTCCATAAGGTAAATAGACGCTTGATTCTTTTAATATTAAATGGTTTTTAATTATGAAAAATGTATAAGGCTTGTTTCAAACCATAAATTGCTGTTTCTAGCTTACATACCAGAGTTTCTCATGAGTGACCGGGAAATCCCGGGATTTCCTGGTTTTCGATTTTTTTTTATATACTCGTAGAAGACGTACGACATAGAAATAATATAGTACAATAAAACCTCGGTTTAAGAGCCTGATTGGGGATTGTCCTGTTTCTGATTTCCGATTGTCCCTTAGATTCGAATTTAGAAAGTTTAAATATGCTATACAGAAATTTATCCGCCAAAAGCATTTTCAAGTCAAATTGAGGCGAATTAGGAATAAACTTGGTTTTTTATTAAAAGATTATAATGAAATTCAGCATTCACGAGTTTTACTTAAAGTCCTGGAAAATGTCCCATTAGGAACGAACTTGTTGATGTCTTTAACGATTATGATGAAATTCAGCGTACAGGACGGAAATGGGATTCTAAAATGATTTTTGCATAAAGTTCTGGAAAATCGCCGATTAGGAAGCAACTTGCTGATTGCTTTACCGATTATGGCTAATTAGGAAGGACTTGGCCGTTTCTAACCCGATTATGATAAAATGGGATTCTAAAATGATTTTTACATGATATTCTGAACTAACGTCAATAAGGAAAGAATTCGGTTGTTTCTTTACCGATGTTATGTTGCTTTTAAAGAAGTTCAATACAATTGGTTAAGAATTAACCAAGTTTCTTCCTAATTGATCATATTTCAGAACTTTTCCTAAATATCATTTTATAGCTCCATTTTCATGGTACAAATTGGGTTTCATTTTCATCATAATCGGTTAATAAAATACCAAGTTCCTTCCTAACTGACTAACTATATTCCAACACTTCTTCTAAATACCAATTTAGAATTCCATTTCCAACATACAAATCGAATTATATCATAATCGGTTAAAAAACATTTAAGTTATTTCCTAATTAGCCCTATACGAGAATTTCATATAAAACTCATTTTAAAATCTCATTTCCATCATGCATCTTGAATATTATCACTAGATTAGGGTTCAATAAATCACCAAATTCTTTCCTAATTGGCTATTTTCCAGAACTTCATCTAGAACTGTTACCTACAAAATGTGTAGAAATATTCGAGCGATCTAAATACTCGTTGGCACCACAATTACAGGTCTCAGCACCTATTGATTGAGGTATCAATCATCGAAATCGGAGCACAATTGCAGATTTTCGATTTTTAAAGCTCTGAATTTGTGGGCTATAGTTCAGTTGATTTTCAATAAAATTAAATTTTCCACAAAATGGGTAGAAATATTCTAGCCATCTAAATACCCGTTGGCATCACAATTACAGGTCTCAACACCTATTGATAGAGGTATCAATCATCGAAATCGGAGCACAATTGCAGATTTTCGATTTTTAAAGCTCTGAATTTGTGGGCTATAGTTCAGTTGATTTTCAATAAAATTAAATTTTCCACAAAATGTGTAGAAGTATTCGAGCGATCTAAATACCCGTTGGCATCACAATTACAGGTCTCAACACCTATTGATTGCGGTATCAATCATCGAAATCGGAGCACAATTGCAGATTTTCGATTTTTAAAGCTCTGAATTTGTGGGCTATAGTCAGAGCCTTCTAGAGTATAGAGCCATAATCATTATGACGTATTTTTTAGAAGCTTTTTTAGTGGTATAACTTTTCACTAATTTCCATAGGAATCCATAGTAAAAATGGTGTTTTTTAGCTTCAAGTTTTTTATTGAAAAAAGCAAAAATGTTACAAAATTTTTATACAAAAGTGTTCTACATATCTTTAGCAACAATATACAGGAAGGGTTTATTGGTATTAAGTAAATATTAATTGCAGAAATATTAAAATTAAATTATTTCTAAAATATATTTTTCGAACTTTCATTTTGAAAAATACATCAAAGTTGGCTCTGACGAATTAAAATAATACTTGCTAAATTTATCTTTAGTTTTACTAGTGTACGTTAGATGTCTCAGATTTATACAGAAAAATACGAAAACAATTGTTTAATCACAAAATTATGACACGTTCTTAATATTTCGAGAATTTGTTATGCTTTTCCTACAATTTTTGAACTTAAATTTCCCCAAGTGGCGATTTTTGGTACGGTTTTTCAAAATGTTTACTGCCCACTGCCATCTATGTATATTGGCTTAATGCACACGATTTGTAGTAAGCTTTTCTTTTTAATTTGACCAGAATGCTGTTGTTATGAACTTTTTTTATATTTTGGTTTAAATAAACCAATTATTACAAGAAAATGAGAACGATTTACTTAAACGAGATTTATATATGTTGAAATTCAAACATTTATGAAAATATTTCAGAAATCATAATTGAGAATTTGCAACGTTTTCATTTACAAATTTGTCTTCGGAGAAAAAGTGATTTCCCATATGTTTTGTGTGTTTTACTATGAAAAGTTTGGTTTTTTCCGCGTTTCTAATTCCCTTATAAAAGCTTCGTTTTATAGATTATGGCTTGTATAATCAAGGTTGCTTTGCTATAGTTCAGTTGATTTTCAATAAAATTAAATTTTCCACAAAATGTGTAGAAGTATTCGAGCGATCTAAATACCCGTTGGCATCACAATTACAGGTCTCAGCACCTATTGATAGAGGTATCAATCATTGAAATCGGAGCACAATTGCAGATTTTCGATTTTTAAAGCTCTGAATTTGTGGGCTATAGTTCAGTTGATTTTCAATAAAATTAAATTTTCCACAAAATGTGTAGAAATATTCGAGCGATCTAAATACCCGTTGGCATAGCAATTACACGTCTCAACACCTATTGATAGAGGCATCAATCATCGAAATCGGAGCACAATTGCAGATTTTCGATTTTTAAAGCTCTGAATTAGTGGACTATAGTTCAGTTGATTTTCAATAAAATTAAATTTTCCACAAAATGTGTAGAAATATTCGAGCGATCTAAATACCCGTTGGCATCACAATTACAGGTCTCAGCACCTATTGATTGCGGTATCAATCATCGAAATCGGAGCACAATTGCAGATTTTCGATTTTTAAAGCTCTGAATTTGTGGGCTATAGTTCAGTTGATTTTCAATAAAATTAAATTTTCCACAAAATGTGTAGAAGTATTCGAGCGATCTAAATACCCGTTGGCATCACAATTACAGGTCTCAACACCCATTGATAGAGGTATCAATCATCGAAATCGGAGCACAATTGCAGATTTTCGATTTTTAAAGCTCTGAATTTGTGGGCTATAGTTCAGTTGATTTTCAATAAAATTAAATTTTCCACAAAATGTGTAGAAATATTCGAGCGATCTAAATACCCATTGGCATAGCAATTACAGGTCTCAACACCTATTGATAGAGGCATCAATCATCGAAATCGGAGCACAATTGCAGATTTTCGATTTTTAAAGCTCTAAATTAGTGGGCTATAGTTCAGTTGATTTTCAATAAAATTAAATTTTCCACAAAATGTGTAGAAATATTCGAGCGATCTAAATACCCGTTGGCATCACAATTACAGGTCTCAACACCTATTGAAATCGGAGCACAATTGCAGATTTTCGATTTTTAAAGCTCTGAATTTGTGGGCTATAGTTCAGTTGATTTTCAATAAAATTAAATTTTCCACAAAATGTGTAGAAATATTCGAGCGATCTAAATACCCATTGGCATAGCAATTACACGTCTCAACACCTATTGATAGAGGCATCAATCATCGAAATCGGAGCACAATTGCAGATTTTCGATTTTTAAAGCTCTAAATTAGTGGGCTATAGTTCAGTTGATTTTCAATAAAATTAAATTTTCCACAAAATGTGTAGAAATATTCGAGCGATCTAAATACCCGTTGGCATCACAATTACAGGTCTCAACACCTATTGAAATCGGAGCACAATTGCAGATTTTCGATTTTTAAAGCTCTGAATTTGTGGGCTATAGTTCAGTTGATTTTCAATGAAATTAAATTTTCCACAAAATGTGTAGAAATATTCGAGCGATCTAAATACCCATTGGCATAGCAATTACACGTCTCAACACCTATTGATAGAGGCATCAATCATCGAAATCGGAGCACAATTGCAGATTTTCGATTTTTAAAGCTCTAAATTAGTGGGCTATAGTTCAGTTGATTTTCAATAAAATTAAATTTTCCACAAAATGTGTAGAAATATTCGAGCGATCTAAATACCCGTTGGCATCACAATTACAGGTCTCAACACCTATTGAAATCGGAGCACAATTGCAGATTTTCGATTTTTAAAGCTCTGAATTTGTGGGCTATAGTTCAGTTGATTTTAAATAAAATTAAATTTTCCACAAAATGTGTAGAAATATTCTAGCGATCTAAATACCCGTTGGCATCACAATTACAGGTCTCAACACCTATTGATAGAGGTATCAATCATCGAAATCGGAGCACAATTGCAGATTTTCGATTTTTAAAGCTCTAAATTAGTGGGCTATAGTTCAGTTGATTTTCAATAAAATTAAATTTTCCACAAAATGTGTAGAAATATTGGAGCAATCTAAATACCCGTTGGCTTCACAATTACAGGTCTCAACACCTATTGATAGAGGTATCAATCATCGAAATCGGAGCACAATTGCAGATTTTCGATTTTTAAAGCTCTAAATTAGTGGGCTATAGTTCAGTTGATTTTCAATAAAATTAAATTTTCCACAAAATGTGTAGAAATATTGGAGCAATCTAAATACCCGTTGGCATCACAATTACAGGTCTCAACACCTATTGATAGAGGTATCAATCATCGAAATCGGAGCACAATTGCAGATTTTCGATTTTTAAAGCTCTAAATTAGTGGGCTATAGTTCAGTTGATTTTCAATAAAATTAAATTTTCCACAAAATGTGTAGAAATATTCTAGCGATCTAAATACCCGTTGGCATAGCAATTACACGTCTCAACACCTTTTGATAGAGGTATCAATCATCGAAATCGGAGCACAATTGCAAATTTTCGATTTTTAAAGCTCTAAATTAGTGGGCTATAGTTCAGTTGATTTTCAATAAAATTAAATTTTCCACAAAATGTGTAGAAATATTCTAGCGATCTAAATACCCGTTGGCATAGCAATTACACGTCTCAACACCTTTTGATAGAGGTATCAATCATCGAAGTCGTAGCACAATTGCAAATTTTCGATTTTTAAAGCTCTAAATTAGTGGGCTATAGTTCAGTTGATTTTCAATAAAATTAAATTTTCCACAAAATGTGTAGAAATATTGGAGCAATCTAAATACCCGTTGGCTTCACAATTACAGGTCTCAACACCTATTGATAGAGGTATCAATCATCGAAATCGGAGCACAATTGCAGATTTTCGATTTTTAAAGCTCTAAATTAGTGGGCTATAGTTCAGTTGATTTTCAATAAAATTAAATTTTCCACAAAATGTGTAGAAATATTGGAGCAATCTAAATACCCGTTGGCATCACAATTACAGGTCTCAACACCTATTGATAGAGGTATCAATCATCGAAATCGGAGCACAATTGCAGATTTTCGATTTTTAAAGCTCTAAATTAGTGGGCTATAGTTCAGTTGATTTTCAATAAAATTAAATTTTCCACAAAATGTGTAGAAATATTGGAGCAATCTAAATACCCGTTGGCATCACAATTACAGGTCTCAACACCTATTGATAGAGGTATCAATCATCGAAATCGGAGCACAATTGCAGATTTTCGATTTTTAAAGCTCTAAATTAGTGGGCTATAGTTCAGTTGATTTTCAATAAAATTAAATTTTCCACAAAATGTGTAGAAATATTCTAGCGATCTAAATACCCGTTGGCATAGCAATTACACGTCTCAACACCTTTTGATAGAGGTATCAATCATCGAAATCGGAGCACAATTGCAAATTTTCGATTTTTAAAGTTCTGAATTTGTGGGCTATAGTTCAGTTGATTTTCAATAAAATTAAATTTTCCACAAAATGTGTAGAAATATTCTAGCGATCTAAATACCCGTTGGCATAGCAATTACACGTCTCAACACCTTTTGATAGAGGTATCAATCATCGAAATCGGAGCACAATTGCAAATTTTCGATTTTTAAAGCTCTAAATTAGTGGGCTATAGTTCAGTTGATTTTCAATAAAATTAAATTTTCCACAAAATGTGTAGAAATATTGGAGCAATCTAAATACCCGTTGGCTTCACAATTACAGGTCTCAACACCTATTGATAGAGGTATCAATCATCGAAATCGGAGCACAATTGCAGATTTTCGATTTTTAAAGCTCTGAATTTGTGGGCTATAGTTCAGTTGATTTTCAATAAAATTAAATTTTCCACAAAATGTGTAGAAATATTGGAGCAATCTAAATACCCGTTGGCATCACAATTACAGGTCTCAACACCTATTGATAGAGGTATCAATCATCGAAATCGGAGCACAATTGCAGATTTTCGATTTTTAAAGCTCTAAATTAGTGGACTATAGTTCAGTTGATTTTCAATAAAATTAAATTTTCCACAAAATGTGTAGAAATATTGGAGCAATCTAAATACCCGTTGGCTTCACAATTACAGGTCTCAACACCTATTGATAGAGGTATCAATCATCGAAATCGGAGCACAATTGCAGATTTTCGATTTTTAAAGCTCTAAATTAGTGGGCTATAGTTCAGTTGATTTTCAATAAAATTAAATTTTCCACAAAATGTGTAGAAATATTGGAGCAATCTAAATACCCGTTGGCATCACAATTACAGGTCTCAACACCTATTGATAGAGGTATCAATCATCGAAATCGGAGCACAATTGCAGATTTTCGATTTTTAAAGCTCTAAATTAGTGGGCTATAGTTCAGTTGATTTTCAATAAAATTAAATTTTCCACAAAATGTGTAGAAATATTGGAGCAATCTAAATACCCGTTGGCATCACAATTACAGGTCTCAACACCTATTGATAGAGGTATCAATCATCAAAATCGGAGCACAATTGCAGATTTTCGATTTTTAAAGCTCTAAATTAGTGGGCTATAGTTCAGTTGATTTTCAATAAAATTAAATTTTCCACAAAATGTGTAGAAATATTCTAGCGATCTAAATACCCGTTGGCATAGCAATTACACGTCTCAACACCTTTTGATAGAGGTATCAATCATCGAAATCGGAGCACAATTGCAAATTTTCGATTTTTAAAGTTCTGAATTTGTGGGATATAGTTCAGTTGATTTTCAATAAAATTAAATTTTCCACAAAATGTGTAGAAATATTCTAGCGATCTAAATACCCGTTGGCATAGCAATTACACGTCTCAACACCTTTTGATAGAGGTATCAATCATCGAAGTCGGAGCACAATTGCAAATTTTCGATTTTTAAAGCTCTAAATTAGTGGGCTATAGTTCAGTTGATTTTCAATAAAATTAAATTTTCCACAAAATGTGTAGAAATATTGGAGCAATCTAAATACCCGTTGGCATCACAATTACAGGTCTCAACACCTATTGATAGAGGTATCAATCATCGAAATCGGAGCACAATTGCAGATTTTCGATTTTTAAAGCTCTGAATTTGTGGGCTATAGTTCAGTTGATTTTCAATAAAATTAAATTTTCCACAAAATGTGTAGAAATATTGGAGCAATCTAAATACCCGTTGGCATCACAATTACAGGTCTCAACACCTATTGATATAGGTATCAATCATCGAAATCGGAGCACAATTGCAGATTTTCGATTTTTAAAGCTCTAAATTAGTGGGCTATAGTTCAGTTGATTTTCAATAAAATTAAATTTTCCACAAAATGTGTAGAAATATTGGAGCAATCTAAATACCCGTTGGCATCACAATTACAGGTCTCAACACCTATTGATAGAGGTATCAATCATCGAAATCGGAGCACAATTGCAGATTTTCGATTTTTAAAGCTCTAAATTAGTGGGCTATAGTTCAGTTGATTTTCAATAAAATTAAATTTTCCACAAAATGTGTAGAAATATTCTAGCGATCTAAATACCCGTTGGCATAGCAATTACACGTCTCAACACCTTTTGATAGAGGTATCAATCATCGAAATCGGAGCACAATTGCAAATTTTCGATTTTTAAAGTTCTGAATTTGTGGGCTATAGTTCAGTTGATTTTCAATAAAATTAAATTTTCCACAAAATGTGTAGAAATATTCGAGCGATCTAAATACGCGTTGGCATCACAATTACAGGTCTCAACACCTATTGAAATCGGAGCACAATTGCAGATTTTCGATTTTTAAAGCTCTGAATTTGTGGGCTATAGTTCAGTTGATTTTCAATGAAATTAAATTTTCCACAAAATGTGTAGAAATATTCTAGCGATCTAAATACCCGTTGGCATAGCAATTACACGTCTCAACACCTTTTGATAGAGGTATCAATCATCGAAATCGGAGCACAATTGCAAATTTTCGATTTTTAAAGCTCTAAATTAGGGGCTATAGTTCAGTTGATTTTCAATAAAATTAAATTTTCCACAAAATGTGTAGAAATATTGGAGCAATCTAAATACCCGTTGGCATAGCAATTACACGTCTCAACACCTTTTGATAGAGGTATCAATCATCGAAATCGGAGCACAATTGCAAATTTTCGATTTTTAAAGCTCTAAATTAGTGGGCTATAGTTCAGTTGATTTTCAATAAAATTAAATTTTCCACAAAATGTGTAGAAATATTGGAGCAATCTAAATACCCGTTGGCATCACAATTACAGGTCTCAACACCTATTGATAGAGGTATCAATCATCGAAATCGGAGCACAATTGCAAATTTTCGATTTTTAAAGCTCTAAATTAGTGGGCTATAGTTCAGTTGATTTTCAATAAAATTAAATTTTCCACAAAATGTGTAGAAATATTCTAGCGATCTAAATACCCGTTGGCATCACAATTACAGGTCTCAACACCTATTGAAATCGGAGCACAATTGCAGATTTTCGATTTTTAAAGCTCTGAATTTGTGGGCTATAGTTCAGTTGATTTTAAATAAAATTAAATTTTCCACAAAATGTGTAGAAATATTCTAGCGATCTAAATACCCGTTGGCATAGCAATTACACGTCTCAACACCTTTTGATAGAGGTATCAATCATCGAAGTCGGAGCACAATTGCAAATTTTCGATTTTTAAAGCTCTAAATTAGTGGGCTATAGTTCAGTTGATTTTCAATAAAATTAAATTTTCCACAAAATGTGTAGAAATATTGGAGCAATCTAAATACCCGTTGGCATCACAATTACAGGTCTCAACACCTATTGATAGAGGTATCAATCATCGAAATCGGAGCACAATTGCAGATTTTCGATTTTTAAAGCTCTAAATTAGTGGGCTATAGGCTATAGTTCAGTTGATTTTCAATAAAATTAAATTTTCCACAAAATGTGTAGAAATATTCTAGCGATCTAAATACCCGTTGGCATAGCAATTACACGTCTCAACACCTTTTGATAGAGGTATCAATCATCGAAATCGGAGCACAATTGCAAATTTTCGATTTTTAAAGCTCTAAATTAGTGGGCTATAGTTCAGTTGATTTTCAATAAAATTAAATTTTCCACAAAATGTGTAGAAATATTGGAGCAATCTAAATACCCGTTGGCATCACAATTACAGGTCTCAACACCTATTGATAGAGGTATCAATCATCGAAATCGGAGCACAATTGCAGATTTTCGATTTTTAAAGCTCTAAATTAGTGGGCTATAGTTCAGTTGATTTTCAATAAAATTAAATTTTCCACAAAATGTGTAGAAATATTCTAGCGATCTAAATACCCGTTGGCATAGCAATTACACGTCTCAACACCTTTTGATAGAGGTATCAATCATCGAAATCGGAGCACAATTGCAAATTTTCGATTTTTAAAGCTCTAAATTAGTGGGCTATAGTTCAGTTGATTTTCAATAAAATTAAATTTTCCACAAAATGTGTAGAAATATTGGAGCAATCTAAATACCCGTTGGCTTCACAATTACAGGTCTCAACACTTATTGATAGAGGTATCAATCATCGAAATCGGAGCACAATTGCAGATTTTCGATTTTTAAAGCTCTGAATTTGTGGGCTATAGTTCAGTTGATTTTCAATAAAATTAAATTTTCCACAAAATGTGTAGAAATATTGGAGCAATCTAAATACCCGTTGGCATCACAATTACAGGTCTCAACACCTATTGATAGAGGTATCAATCATCGAAATCGGAGCACAATTGCAGATTTTCGATTTTTAAAGCTCTAAATTAGTGGGCTATAGTTCAGTTGATTTTCAATAAAATTAAATTTTCCACAAAATGTGTAGAAATATTGGAGCAATCTAAATACCCGTTGGCATCACAATTACAGGTCTCAACACCTATTGATAGAGGTATCAATCATCGAAATCGGAGCACAATTGCAGATTTTCGATTTTTAAAGCTCTAAATTAGTGGGCTATAGTTCAGTTGATTTTCAATAAAATTAAATTTTCCACAAAATGTGTAGAAATATTCTAGCGATCTAAATACCCGTTGGCATAGCAATTACACGTCTCAAACCTTTTGATAGAGGTATCAATCATCGAAATCGGAGCACAATTGCAAATTTTCGATTTTTAAAGCTCTAAATTAGTGGGCTATAGTTCAGTTGATTTTCAATAAAATTAAATTTTCCACAAAATGTGTAGAAATATTCTAGCGATCTAAATACCCGTTGGCATAGCAATTACACGTCTCAACACCTTTTGATAGAGGTATCAATCATCGAAGTCGGAGCACAATTGCAAATTTTCGATTTTTAAAGCTCTAAATTAGTGGGCTATAGTTCAGTTGATTTTCAATAAAATTAAATTTTCCACAAAATGTGTAGAAATATTCTAGCGATCTAAATACCCGTTGGCATCACAATTACAGGTCTCAACACCTATTGATAGAGGTATCAATCATCGAAATCGGAGCACAATTGCAGATTTTCGATTTTTAAAGCTCTAAATTAGTGGGCTATAGTTCAGTTGATTTTCAATAAAATTAAATTTTCCACAAAATGTGTAGAAATATTCTAGCGATCTAAATACCCGTTGGCATAGCAATTACACGTCTCAACACCTTTTGATAGAGGTATCAATCATCGAAATCGGAGCACAATTGCAAATTTTCGATTTTTAAAGCTCTAAATTAGTGGGCTATAGTTCAGTTGATTTTCAATAAAATTAAATTTTCCACAAAATGTGTAGAAATATTGGAGCAATCTAAATACCCGTTGGCTTCACAATTACAGGTCTCAACACTTATTGATAGAGGTATCAATCATCGAAATCGGAGCACAATTGCAGATTTTCGATTTTTAAAGCTCTGAATTTGTGGGCTATAGTTCAGTTGATTTTCAATAAAATTAAATTTTCCACAAAATGTGTAGAAATATTGGAGCAATCTAAATACCCGTTGGCATCACAATTACAGGTCTCAACACCTATTGATAGAGGTATCAATCATCGAAATCGGAGCACAATTGCAGATTTTCGATTTTTAAAGCTCTAAATTAGTGGGCTATAGTTCAGTTGATTTTCAATAAAATTAAATTTTCCACAAAATGTGTAGAAATATTGGAGCAATCTAAATACCCGTTGGCATCACAATTACAGGTCTCAACACCTATTGATAGAGGTATCAATCATCGAAATCGGAGCACAATTGCAAATTTTCGATTTTTAAAGCTCTAAATTAGTGGGCTATAGTTCAGTTGATTTTCAATAAAATTAAATTTTCCACAAAATGTGTAGAAATATTCTAGCGATCTAAATACCCGTTGGCATAGCAATTACACGTCTCAACACCTTTTGATAGAGGTATCAATCATCGAAATCGGAGCACAATTGCAAATTTTCGATTTTTAAAGTTCTGAATTTGTGGGCTATAGTTCAGTTGATTTTCAATAAAATTAAATTTTCCACAAAATGTGCAGAAATATTCGAGCGATCTAAATACCCGTTGGCATCACAATTACAGGTCTCAACACCTATTGATAGAGGTATCAATCATCGAAATCGGAGCACAATTGCAGATTTTCGATTTTTAAAGCTCTAAATTAGTGGGCTATAGTTCAGTTGATTTTCAATAAAATTAAATTTTCCACAAAATGTGTAGAAATATTCTAGCGATCTAAATACCCGTTGGCATAGCAATTACACGTCTCAACACCTTTTGATAGAGGTATCAATCATCGAAATCGGAGCACAATTGCAAATTTTCGATTTTTAAAGCTCTGAATTTGTGGGCTATAGTTCAGTTGATTTTCAATAAAATTAAATTTTCCACAAAATGTGTAGAAATATTGGAGCAATCTAAATACCCGTTGGCATCACAATTACAGGTCTCAACACCTATTGATAGAGGTATCAATCATCGAAATCGGAGCACAATTGCAGATTTTCGATTTTTAAAGCTCTAAATTAGTGGGCTATAGTTCAGTTGATTTTCAATAAAATTAAATTTTCCACAAAATGTGTAGAAATATTCTAGCGATCTAAATACCCGTTGGCATAGCAATTACACGTCTCAAACCTTTTGATAGAGGTATCAATCATCGAAATCGGAGCACAATTGCAAATTTTCGATTTTTAAAGCTCTAAATTAGTGGGCTATAGTTCAGTTGATTTTCAATAAAATTAAATTTTCCACAAAATGTGTAGAAATATTCTAGCGATCTAAATACCCGTTGGCATAGCAATTACACGTCTCAACACCTTTTGATAGAGGTATCAATCATCGAAGTCGGAGCACAATTGCAAATTTTAGATTTTTAAAGCTCTAAATTAGTGGGCTATAGTTCAGTTGATTTTCAATAAAATTAAATTTTCCACAAAATGTGTAGAAATATTCTAGCGATCTAAATACCCGTTGGCATCACAATTACAGGTCTCAACACCTATTGATAGAGGTATCAATCATCGAAATCGGAGCACAATTGCAGATTTTCGATTTTTAAAGCTCTAAATTAGTGGGCTATAGTTCAGTTGATTTTCAATAAAATTAAATTTTCCACAAAATGTGTAGAAATATTCTAGCGATCTAAATACCCGTTGGCATAGCAATTACACGTCTCAAACCTTTTGATAGAGGTATCAATCATCGAAATCGGAGCACAATTGCAAATTTTCGATTTTTAAAGCTCTAAATTAGTGGGCTATAGTTCAGTTGATTTTCAATAAAATTAAATTTTCCACAAAATGTGTAGAAATATTCTAGCGATCTAAATACCCGTTGGCATAGCAATTACACGTCTCAACACCTTTTGATAGAGGTATCAATCATCGAAGTCGGAGCACAATTGCAAATTTTCGATTTTTAAAGCTCTAAATTAGTGGGCTATAGTTCAGTTGATTTTCAATAAAATTAAATTTTCCACAAAATGTGTAGAAATATTCTAGCGATCTAAATACCCGTTGGCATCACAATTACAGGTCTCAACACCTATTGATAGAGGTATCAATCATCGAAATCGGAGCACAATTGCAGATTTTCGATTTTTAAAGCTCTAAATTAGTGGGCTATAGTTCAGTTGATTTTCAATAAAATTAAATTTTCCACAAAATGTGTAGAAATATTCTAGCGATCTAAATACCCGTTGGGATAGCAATTACACGTCTCAACACCTTTTGATAGAGGTATCAATCATCGAAATCGGAGCACAATTGCAAATTTTCGATTTTTAAAGCTCTAAATTAGTGGGCTATAGTTCAGTTGATTTTCAATAAAATTAAATTTTCCACAAAATGTGTAGAAATATTGGAGCAATCTAAATACCCGTTGGCTTCACAATTACAGGTCTCAACACTTATTGATAGAGGTATCAATCATCGAAATCGGAGCACAATTGCAGATTTTCGATTTTTAAAGCTCTGAATTTGTGGGCTATAGTTCAGTTGATTTTCAATAAAATTAAATTTTCCACAAAATGTGTAGAAATATTGGAGCAATCTAAATACCCGTTGGCATCACAATTACAGGTCTCAACACCTATTGATAGAGGTATCAATCATCGAAATCGGAGCACAATTGCAGATTTTCGATTTTTAAAGCTCTAAATTAGTGGGCTATAGTTCAGTTGATTTTCAATAAAATTAAATTTTCCACAAAATGTGTAGAAATATTGGAGCAATCTAAATACCCGTTGGCATCACAATTACAGGTCTCAACACCTATTGATAGAGGTATCAATCATCGAAATCGGAGCACAATTGCAAATTTTCGATTTTTAAAGCTCTAAATTAGTGGGCTATAGTTCAGTTGATTTTCAATAAAATTAAATTTTCCACAAAATGTGTAGAAATATTCTAGCGATCTAAATACCCGTTGGCATAGCAATTACACGTCTCAACACCTTTTGATATCAATCATCGAAATCGGAGCACAATTGCAAATTTTCGATTTTTAAAGTTCTGAATTTGTGGGCTATAGTTCAGTTGATTTTCAATAAAATTAAATTTTCCACAAAATGTGCAGAAATATTCGAGCGATCTAAATACCCGTTGGCATCACAATTACAGGTCTCAACACCTATTGATAGAGGTATCAATCATCGAAATCGGAGCACAATTGCAGATTTTCGATTTTTAAAGCTCTGAATTTGTGGGCTATAGTTCAGTTGATTTTCAATAAAATTAAATTTTCCACAAAATGTGTAGAAATATTCGAGCAATCTAAATACCCGTTGGCATCACAATTACAGGTCTCAACACCTATTGAAATCGGAGCACAATTGCAGATTTTCGATTTTTAAAGCTCTGAATTTGTGGGCTATAGTTCAGTTGATTTTCAATAAAATTAAATTTTCCACAAAATGTGTAGAAATATTCGAGCGATCTAAATACCCGTTGGCATCACAATTACAGGTCTCAACACCTATTGAAATCGGAGCACAATTGCAAATTTTCGATTTTTAAAGCTCTAAATTAGTGGGCTATAGTTCAGTTGATTTTCAATAAAATTAAATTTTCCACAAAATGTGTAGAAATATTCTAGCGATCTAAATACCCGTTGGCATAGCAATTACACGTCTCAACACCTTTTGATAGAGGTATCAATCATCGAAGTCGGAGCACAATTGCAAATTTTAGATTTTTAAAGCTCTAAATTAGTGGGCTATAGTTCAGTTGATTTTCAATAAAATTAAATTTTCCACAAAATGTGTAGAAATATTCTAGCGATCTAAATACCCGTTGGCATCACAATTACAGGTCTCAACACCTATTGATAGAGGTATCAATCATCGAAATCGGAGCACAATTGCAGATTTTCGATTTTTAAAGCTCTAAATTAGTGGGCTATAGTTCAGTTGATTTTCAATAAAATTAAATTTTCCACAAAATGTGTAGAAATATTCTAGCGATCTAAATACCCGTTGGCATAGCAATTACACGTCTCAAACCTTTTGATAGAGGTATCAATCATCGAAATCGGAGCACAATTGCAAATTTTCGATTTTTAAAGCTCTAAATTAGTGGGCTATAGTTCAGTTGATTTTCAATAAAATTAAATTTTCCACAAAATGTGTAGAAATATTCTAGCGATCTAAATACCCGTTGGCATAGCAATTACACGTCTCAACACCTTTTGATAGAGGTATCAATCATCGAAGTCGGAGCACAATTGCAAATTTTCGATTTTTAAAGCTCTAAATTAGTGGGCTATAGTTCAGTTGATTTTCAATAAAATTAAATTTTCCACAAAATGTGTAGAAATATTCTAGCGATCTAAATACCCGTTGGCATCACAATTACAGGTCTCAACACCTATTGATAGAGGTATCAATCATCGAAATCGGAGCACAATTGCAGATTTTCGATTTTTAAAGCTCTAAATTAGTGGGCTATAGTTCAGTTGATTTTCAATAAAATTAAATTTTCCACAAAATGTGTAGAAATATTCTAGCGATCTAAATACCCGTTGGCATAGCAATTACACGTCTCAAACCTTTTGATAGAGGTATCAATCATCGAAATCGGAGCACAATTGCAAATTTTCGATTTTTAAAGCTCTAAATTAGTGGGCTATAGTTCAGTTGATTTTCAATAAAATTAAATTTTCCACAAAATGTGTAGAAATATTCTAGCGATCTAAATACCCGTTGGCATAGCAATTACACGTCTCAACACCTTTTGATAGAGGTATCAATCATCGAAGTCGGAGCACAATTGCAAATTTTCGATTTTTAAAGCTCTAAATTAGTGGGCTATAGTTCAGTTGATTTTCAATAAAATTAAATTTTCCACAAAATGTGTAGAAATATTCTAGCGATCTAAATACCCGTTGGCATCACAATTACAGGTCTCAACACCTATTGATAGAGGTATCAATCATCGAAATCGGAGCACAATTGCAGATTTTCGATTTTTAAAGCTCTGAATTTGTGGGCTATAGTTCAGTTGATTTTCAATAAAATTAAATTTTCCACAAAATGTGTAGAAATATTCGAGCAATCTAAATACCCGTTGGCATCACAATTACAGGTCTCAACACCTATTGAAATCGGAGCACAATTGCAGATTTTCGATTTTTAAAGCTCTGAATTTGTGGGCTATAGTTCAGTTGATTTTCAATAAAATTAAATTTTCCACAAAATGTGTAGAAATATTCGAGCGATCTAAATACCCGTTGGCATCACAATTACAGGTCTCAACACCTATTGAAATCGGAGCACAATTGCAAATTTTCGATTTTTAAAGCTCTAAATTAGTGGGCTATAGTTCAGTTGATTTTCAATAAAATTAAATTTTCCACAAAATGTGTAGAAATATTCTAGCGATCTAAATACCCGTTGGCATAGCAATTACACGTCTCAACACCTTTTGATAGAGGTATCAATCATCGAAGTCGGAGCACAATTGCAAATTTTAGATTTTTAAAGCTCTAAATTAGTGGGCTATAGTTCAGTTGATTTTCAATAAAATTAAATTTTCCACAAAATGTGTAGAAATATTCTAGCGATCTAAATACCCGTTGGCATCACAATTACAGGTCTCAACACCTATTGATAGAGGTATCAATCATCGAAATCGGAGCACAATTGCAGATTTTCGATTTTTAAAGCTCTAAATTAGTGGGCTATAGTTCAGTTGATTTTCAATAAAATTAAATTTTCCACAAAATGTGTAGAAATATTCTAGCGATCTAAATACCCGTTGGCATAGCAATTACACGTCTCAAACCTTTTGATAGAGGTATCAATCATCGAAATCGGAGCACAATTGCAAATTTTCGATTTTTAAAGCTCTAAATTAGTGGGCTATAGTTCAGTTGATTTTCAATAAAATTAAATTTTCCACAAAATGTGTAGAAATATTCTAGCGATCTAAATACCCGTTGGCATAGCAATTACACGTCTCAACACCTTTTGATAGAGGTATCAATCATCGAAGTCGGAGCACAATTGCAAATTTTCGATTTTTAAAGCTCTAAATTAGTGGGCTATAGTTCAGTTGATTTTCAATAAAATTAAATTTTCCACAAAATGTGTAGAAATATTCTAGCGATCTAAATACCCGTTGGCATCACAATTACAGGTCTCAACACCTATTGATAGAGGTATCAATCATCGAAATCGGAGCACAATTGCAGATTTTCGATTTTTAAAGCTCTAAATTAGTGGGCTATAGTTCAGTTGATTTTCAATAAAATTAAATTTTCCACAAAATGTGTAGAAATATTCTAGCGATCTAAATACCCGTTGGCATAGCAATTACACGTCTCAACACCTTTTGATAGAGGTATCAATCATCGAAATCGGAGCACAATTGCAAATTTTCGATTTTTAAAGCTCTAAATTAGTGGGCTATAGTTCAGTTGATTTTCAATAAAATTAAATTTTCCACAAAATGTGTAGAAATATTGGAGCAATCTAAATACCCGTTGGCTTCACAATTACAGGTCTCAACACTTATTGATAGAGGTATCAATCATCGAAATCGGAGCACAATTGCAGATTTTCGATTTTTAAAGCTCTGAATTTGTGGGCTATAGTTCAGTTGATTTTCAATAAAATTAAATTTTCCACAAAATGTGTAGAAATATTGGAGCAATCTAAATACCCGTTGGCATCACAATTACAGGTCTCAACACCTATTGATAGAGGTATCAATCATCGAAATCGGAGCACAATTGCAGATTTTCGATTTTTAAAGCTCTAAATTAGTGGGCTATAGTTCAGTTGATTTTCAATAAAATTAAATTTTCCACAAAATGTGTAGAAATATTGGAGCAATCTAAATACCCGTTGGCATCACAATTACAGGTCTCAACACCTATTGATAGAGGTATCAATCATCGAAATCGGAGCACAATTGCAAATTTTCGATTTTTAAAGCTCTAAATTAGTGGGCTATAGTTCAGTTGATTTTCAATAAAATTAAATTTTCCACAAAATGTGTAGAAATATTCTAGCGATCTAAATACCCGTTGGCATAGCAATTACACGTCTCAACACCTTTTGATAGAGGTATCAATCATCGAAGTCGGAGCACAATTGCAAATTTTCGATTTTTAAAGCTCTAAATTAGTGGGCTATAGTTCAGTTGATTTTCAATAAAATTAAATTTTCCACAAAATGTGTAGAAATATTCTAGCGATCTAAATACCCGTTGGCATCACAATTACAGGTCTCAACACCTATTGATAGAGGTATCAATCATCGAAATCGGAGCACAATTGCAGATTTTCGATTTTTAAAGCTCTAAATTAGTGGGCTATAGTTCAGTTGATTTTCAATAAAATTAAATTTTCCACAAAATGTGTAGAAATATTCTAGCGATCTAAATACCCGTTGGCATCACAATTACAGGTCTCAACACCTATTGATAGAGGTATCAATCATCGAAATCGGAGCACAATTGCAGATTTTCGATTTTTAAAGCTCTAAATTAGTGGGCTATAGTTCAGTTGATTTTCAATAAAATTAAATTTTCCACAAAATGTGTAGAAATATTCTAGCGATCTAAATACCCGTTGGCATAGCAATTACACGTCTCAACACCTTTTGATAGAGGTATCAATCATCGAAGTCGGAGCACAATTGCAAATTTTCGATTTTTAAAGCTCTAAATTAGTGGGCTATAGTTCAGTTGATTTTCAATAAAATTAAATTTTCCACAAAATGTGTAGAAATATTCTAGCGATCTAAATACCCGTTGGCATAGCAATTACACGTCTCAACACCTTTTGATAGAGGTATCAATCATCGAAGTCGGAGCACAATTGCAAATTTTCGATTTTTAAAGCTCTAAATTAGTGGGCTATAGTTCAGTTGATTTTCAATAAAATTAAATTTTCCACAAAATGTGTAGAAATATTCTAGCGATCTAAATACCCGTTGGCATCACAATTACAGGTCTCAACACCTATTGATAGAGGTATCAATCATCGAAATCGGAGCACAATTGCAGATTTTCGATTTTTAAAGCTCTGAATTTGTGGGCTATAGTTCAGTTGATTTTCAATAAAATTAAATTTTCCACAAAATGTGTAGAAATATTCGAGCAATCTAAATACCCGTTGGCATCACAATTACAGGTCTCAACACCTATTGAAATCGGAGCACAATTGCAGATTTTCGATTTTTAAAGCTCTAAATTAGTGGGCTATAGTTCAGTTGATTTTCAATAAAATTAAATTTTCCACAAAATGTGTAGAAATATTGGAGCAATCTAAATACCCGTTGGCATCACAATTACAGGTCTCAACACCTATTGATAGAGGTATCAATCATCGAAATCGGAGCACAATTGCAAATTTTCGATTTTTAAAGCTCTAAATTAGTGGGCTATAGTTCAGTTGATTTTCAATAAAATTAAATTTTCCACAAAATGTGTAGAAATATTCTAGCGATCTAAATACCCGTTGGCATAGCAATTACACGTCTCAACACCTTTTGATAGAGGTATCAATCATCGAAGTCGGAGCACAATTGCAAATTTTCGATTTTTAAAGCTCTAAATTAGTGGGCTATAGTTCAGTTGATTTTCAATAAAATTAAATTTTCCACAAAATGTGTAGAAATATTCTAGCGATCTAAATACCCGTTGGCATCACAATTACAGGTCTCAACACCTATTGATAGAGGTATCAATCATCGAAATCGGAGCACAATTGCAGATTTTCGATTTTTAAAGCTCTAAATTAGTGGGCTATAGTTCAGTTGATTTTCAATAAAATTAAATTTTCCACAAAATGTGTAGAAATATTCTAGCGATCTAAATACCCGTTGGCATAGCAATTACACGTCTCAAACCTTTTGATAGAGGTATCAATCATCGAAATCGGAGCACAATTGCAAATTTTCGATTTTTAAAGCTCTAAATTAGTGGGCTATAGTTCAGTTGATTTTCAATAAAATTAAATTTTCCACAAAATGTGTAGAAATATTCTAGCGATCTAAATACCCGTTGGCATAGCAATTACACGTCTCAACACCTTTTGATAGAGGTATCAATCATCGAAGTCGGAGCACAATTGCAAATTTTCGATTTTTAAAGCTCTAAATTAGTGGGCTATAGTTCAGTTGATTTTCAATAAAATTAAATTTTCCACAAAATGTGTAGAAATATTCTAGCGATCTAAATACCCGTTGGCATCACAATTACAGGTCTCAACACCTATTGATAGAGGTATCAATCATCGAAATCGGAGCACAATTGCAGATTTTCGATTTTTAAAGCTCTGAATTTGTGGGCTATAGTTCAGTTGATTTTCAATAAAATTAAATTTTCCACAAAATGTGTAGAAATATTCGAGCAATCTAAATACCCGTTGGCATCACAATTACAGGTCTCAACACCTATTGAAATCGGAGCACAATTGCAGATTTTCGATTTTTAAAGTTCTGAATTTGTGGGCTATAGTTCAGTTGATTTTCAATAAAATTAAATTTTCCACAAAATGTGCAGAAATATTCGAGCGATCTAAATACCCGTTGGCATCACAATTACAGGTCTCAACACCTATTGATAGAGGTATCAATCATCGAAATCGGAGCACAATTGCAGATTTTCGATTTTTAAAGCTCTGAATTTGTGGGCTATAGTTCAGTTGATTTTCAATAAAATTAAATTTTCCACAAAATGTGTAGAAATATTCGAGCAATCTAAATACCCGTTGGCATCACAATTACAGGTCTCAACACCTATTGAAATCGGAGCACAATTGCAGATTTTCGATTTTTAAAGCTCTGAATTTGTGGGCTATAGTTCAGTTGATTTTCAATAAAATTAAATTTTCCACAAAATGTGTAGAAATATTCGAGCGATCTAAATACCCGTTGGCATCACAATTACAGGTCTCAACACCTATTGAAATCGGAGCACAATTGCAAATTTTCGATTTTTAAAGCTCTAAATTAGTGGGCTATAGTTCAGTTGATTTTCAATAAAATTAAATTTTCCACAAAATGTGTAGAAATATTCTAGCGATCTAAATACCCGTTGGCATAGCAATTACACGTCTCAACACCTTTTGATAGAGGTATCAATCATCGAAGTCGGAGCACAATTGCAAATTTTAGATTTTTAAAGCTCTAAATTAGTGGGCTATAGTTCAGTTGATTTTCAATAAAATTAAATTTTCCACAAAATGTGTAGAAATATTCTAGCGATCTAAATACCCGTTGGCATCACAATTACAGGTCTCAACACCTATTGATAGAGGTATCAATCATCGAAATCGGAGCACAATTGCAGATTTTCGATTTTTAAAGCTCTAAATTAGTGGGCTATAGTTCAGTTGATTTTCAATAAAATTAAATTTTCCACAAAATGTGTAGAAATATTCTAGCGATCTAAATACCCGTTGGCATAGCAATTACACGTCTCAAACCTTTTGATAGAGGTATCAATCATCGAAATCGGAGCACAATTGCAAATTTTCGATTTTTAAAGCTCTAAATTAGTGGGCTATAGTTCAGTTGATTTTCAATAAAATTAAATTTTCCACAAAATGTGTAGAAATATTCTAGCGATCTAAATACCCGTTGGCATAGCAATTACACGTCTCAACACCTTTTGATAGAGGTATCAATCATCGAAGTCGGAGCACAATTGCAAATTTTCGATTTTTAAAGCTCTAAATTAGTGGGCTATAGTTCAGTTGATTTTCAATAAAATTAAATTTTCCACAAAATGTGTAGAAATATTCTAGCGATCTAAATACCCGTTGGCATCACAATTACAGGTCTCAACACCTATTGATAGAGGTATCAATCATCGAAATCGGAGCACAATTGCAGATTTTCGATTTTTAAAGCTCTAAATTAGTGGGCTATAGTTCAGTTGATTTTCAATAAAATTAAATTTTCCACAAAATGTGTAGAAATATTCTAGCGATCTAAATACCCGTTGGCATAGCAATTACACGTCTCAAACCTTTTGATAGAGGTATCAATCATCGAAATCGGAGCACAATTGCAAATTTTCGATTTTTAAAGCTCTAAATTAGTGGGCTATAGTTCAGTTGATTTTCAATAAAATTAAATTTTCCACAAAATGTGTAGAAATATTCTAGCGATCTAAATACCCGTTGGCATAGCAATTACACGTCTCAACACCTTTTGATAGAGGTATCAATCATCGAAGTCGGAGCACAATTGCAAATTTTCGATTTTTAAAGCTCTAAATTAGTGGGCTATAGTTCAGTTGATTTTCAATAAAATTAAATTTTCCACAAAATGTGTAGAAATATTCTAGCGATCTAAATACCCGTTGGCATCACAATTACAGGTCTCAACACCTATTGATAGAGGTATCAATCATCGAAATCGGAGCACAATTGCAGATTTTCGATTTTTAAAGCTCTGAATTTGTGGGCTATAGTTCAGTTGATTTTCAATAAAATTAAATTTTCCACAAAATGTGTAGAAATATTCGAGCAATCTAAATACCCGTTGGCATCACAATTACAGGTCTCAACACCTATTGAAATCGGAGCACAATTGCAGATTTTCGATTTTTAAAGCTCTGAATTTGTGGGCTATAGTTCAGTTGATTTTCAATAAAATTAAATTTTCCACAAAATGTGTAGAAATATTCGAGCGATCTAAATACCCGTTGGCATCACAATTACAGGTCTCAACACCTATTGAAATCGGAGCACAATTGCAAATTTTCGATTTTTAAAGCTCTAAATTAGTGGGCTATAGTTCAGTTGATTTTCAATAAAATTAAATTTTCCACAAAATGTGTAGAAATATTCTAGCGATCTAAATACCCGTTGGCATAGCAATTACACGTCTCAACACCTTTTGATAGAGGTATCAATCATCGAAGTCGGAGCACAATTGCAAATTTTAGATTTTTAAAGCTCTAAATTAGTGGGCTATAGTTCAGTTGATTTTCAATAAAATTAAATTTTCCACAAAATGTGTAGAAATATTCTAGCGATCTAAATACCCGTTGGCATCACAATTACAGGTCTCAACACCTATTGATAGAGGTATCAATCATCGAAATCGGAGCACAATTGCAGATTTTCGATTTTTAAAGCTCTAAATTAGTGGGCTATAGTTCAGTTGATTTTCAATAAAATTAAATTTTCCACAAAATGTGTAGAAATATTCTAGCGATCTAAATACCCGTTGGCATAGCAATTACACGTCTCAAACCTTTTGATAGAGGTATCAATCATCGAAATCGGAGCACAATTGCAAATTTTCGATTTTTAAAGCTCTAAATTAGTGGGCTATAGTTCAGTTGATTTTCAATAAAATTAAATTTTCCACAAAATGTGTAGAAATATTCTAGCGATCTAAATACCCGTTGGCATAGCAATTACACGTCTCAACACCTTTTGATAGAGGTATCAATCATCGAAGTCGGAGCACAATTGCAAATTTTCGATTTTTAAAGCTCTAAATTAGTGGGCTATAGTTCAGTTGATTTTCAATAAAATTAAATTTTCCACAAAATGTGTAGAAATATTCTAGCGATCTAAATACCCGTTGGCATCACAATTACAGGTCTCAACACCTATTGATAGAGGTATCAATCATCGAAATCGGAGCACAATTGCAGATTTTCGATTTTTAAAGCTCTAAATTAGTGGGCTATAGTTCAGTTGATTTTCAATAAAATTAAATTTTCCACAAAATGTGTAGAAATATTCTAGCGATCTAAATACCCGTTGGCATAGCAATTACACGTCTCAACACCTTTTGATAGAGGTATCAATCATCGAAATCGGAGCACAATTGCAAATTTTCGATTTTTAAAGCTCTAAATTAGTGGGCTATAGTTCAGTTGATTTTCAATAAAATTAAATTTTCCACAAAATGTGTAGAAATATTGGAGCAATCTAAATACCCGTTGGCTTCACAATTACAGGTCTCAACACTTATTGATAGAGGTATCAATCATCGAAATCGGAGCACAATTGCAGATTTTCGATTTTTAAAGCTCTGAATTTGTGGGCTATAGTTCAGTTGATTTTCAATAAAATTAAATTTTCCACAAAATGTGTAGAAATATTGGAGCAATCTAAATACCCGTTGGCATCACAATTACAGGTCTCAACACCTATTGATAGAGGTATCAATCATCGAAATCGGAGCACAATTGCAGATTTTCGATTTTTAAAGCTCTAAATTAGTGGGCTATAGTTCAGTTGATTTTCAATAAAATTAAATTTTCCACAAAATGTGTAGAAATATTGGAGCAATCTAAATACCCGTTGGCATCACAATTACAGGTCTCAACACCTATTGATAGAGGTATCAATCATCGAAATCGGAGCACAATTGCAAATTTTCGATTTTTAAAGCTCTAAATTAGTGGGCTATAGTTCAGTTGATTTTCAATAAAATTAAATTTTCCACAAAATGTGTAGAAATATTCTAGCGATCTAAATACCCGTTGGCATAGCAATTACACTTCTCAACACCTTTTGATAGAGGTATCAATCATCGAAGTCGGAGCACAATTGCAAATTTTCGATTTTTAAAGCTCTAAATTAGTGGGCTATAGTTCAGTTGATTTTCAATAAAATTAAATTTTCCACAAAATGTGTAGAAATATTCTAGCGATCTAAATACCCGTTGGCATCACAATTACAGGTCTCAACACCTATTGATAGAGGTATCAATCATCGAAATCGGAGCACAATTGCAGATTTTCGATTTTTAAAGCTCTAAATTAGTGGGCTATAGTTCAGTTGATTTTCAATAAAATTAAATTTTCCACAAAATGTGTAGAAATATTCTAGCGATCTAAATACCCGTTGGCATAGCAATTACACGTCTCAAACCTTTTGATAGAGGTATCAATCATCGAAATCGGAGCACAATTGCAAATTTTCGATTTTTAAAGCTCTAAATTAGTGGGCTATAGTTCAGTTGATTTTCAATAAAATTAAATTTTCCACAAAATGTGTAGAAATATTCTAGCGATCTAAATACCCGTTGGCATAGCAATTACACGTCTCAACACCTTTTGATAGAGGTATCAATCATCGAAGTCGGAGCACAATTGCAAATTTTCGATTTTTAAAGCTCTAAATTAGTGGGCTATAGTTCAGTTGATTTTCAATAAAATTAAATTTTCCACAAAATGTGTAGAAATATTCTAGCGATCTAAATACCCGTTGGCATCACAATTACAGGTCTCAACACCTATTGATAGAGGTATCAATCATCGAAATCGGAGCACAATTGCAGATTTTCGATTTTTAAAGCTCTGAATTTGTGGGCTATAGTTCAGTTGATTTTCAATAAAATTAAATTTTCCACAAAATGTGTAGAAATATTCGAGCAATCTAAATACCCGTTGGCATCACAATTACAGGTCTCAACACTTATTGATAGAGGTATCAATCATCGAAATCGGAGCACAATTGCAGATTTTCGATTTTTAAAGCTCTGAATTTGTGGGCTATAGTTCAGTTGATTTTCAATAAAATTAAATTTTCCACAAAATGTGTAGAAATATTGGAGCAATCTAAATACCCGTTGGCATCACAATTACAGGTCTCAACACCTATTGATAGAGGTATCAATCATCGAAATCGGAGCACAATTGCAGATTTTCGATTTTTAAAGCTCTAAATTAGTGGGCTATAGTTCAGTTGATTTTCAATAAAATTAAATTTTCCACAAAATGTGTAGAAATATTGGAGCAATCTAAATACCCGTTGGCATCACAATTACAGGTCTCAACACCTATTGATAGAGGTATCAATCATCGAAATCGGAGCACAATTGCAAATTTTCGATTTTTAAAGCTCTAAATTAGTGGGCTATAGTTCAGTTGATTTTCAATAAAATTAAATTTTCCACAAAATGTGTAGAAATATTCTAGCGATCTAAATACCCGTTGGCATAGCAATTACACGTCTCAACACCTTTTGATAGAGGTATCAATCATCGAAGTCGGAGCACAATTGCAAATTTTCGATTTTTAAAGCTCTAAATTAGTGGGCTATAGTTCAGTTGATTTTCAATAAAATTAAATTTTCCACAAAATGTGTAGAAATATTCTAGCGATCTAAATACCCGTTGGCATCACAATTACAGGTCTCAACACCTATTGATAGAGGTATCAATCATCGAAATCGGAGCACAATTGCAAATTTTCGATTTTTAAAGCTCTAAATTAGTGGGCTATAGTTCAGTTGATTTTCAATAAAATTAAATTTTCCACAAAATGTGTAGAAATATTCTAGCGATCTAAATACCCGTTGGCATAGCAATTACACGTCTCAAACCTTTTGATAGAGGTATCAATCATCGAAATCGGAGCACAATTGCAAATTTTCGATTTTTAAAGCTCTAAATTAGTGGGCTATAGTTCAGTTGATTTTCAATAAAATTAAATTTTCCACAAAATGTGTAGAAATATTCTAGCGATCTAAATACCCGTTGGCATAGCAATTACACGTCTCAACACCTTTTGATAGAGGTATCAATCATCGAAGTCGGAGCACAATTGCAAATTTTCGATTTTTAAAGCTCTAAATTAGTGGGCTATAGTTCAGTTGATTTTCAATAAAATTAAATTTTCCACAAAATGTGTAGAAATATTCTAGCGATCTAAATACCCGTTGGCATCACAATTACAGGTCTCAACACCTATTGATAGAGGTATCAATCATCGAAATCGGAGCACAATTGCAGATTTTCGATTTTTAAAGCTCTGAATTTGTGGGCTATAGTTCAGTTGATTTTCAATAAAATTAAATTTTCCACAAAATGTGTAGAAATATTCGAGCAATCTAAATACCCGTTGGCATCACAATTACAGGTCTCAACACTTATTGATAGAGGTATCAATCATCGAAATCGGAGCACAATTGCAGATTTTCGATTTTTAAAGCTCTGAATTTGTGGGCTATAGTTCAGTTGATTTTCAATAAAATTAAATTTTCCACAAAATGTGTAGAAATATTGGAGCAATCTAAATACCCGTTGGCATCACAATTACAGGTCTCAACACCTATTGATAGAGGTATCAATCATCGAAATCGGAGCACAATTGCAGATTTTCGATTTTTAAAGCTCTAAATTAGTGGGCTATAGTTCAGTTGATTTTCAATAAAATTAAATTTTCCACAAAATGTGTAGAAATATTGGAGCAATCTAAATACCCGTTGGCATCACAATTACAGGTCTCAACACCTATTGATAGAGGTATCAATCATCGAAATCGGAGCACAATTGCAAATTTTCGATTTTTAAAGCTCTAAATTAGTGGGCTATAGTTCAGTTGATTTTCAATAAAATTAAATTTTCCACAAAATGTGTAGAAATATTCTAGCGATCTAAATACCCGTTGGCATAGCAATTACACGTCTCAACACCTTTTGATAGAGGTATCAATCATCGAAGTCGGAGCACAATTGCAAATTTTCGATTTTTAAAGCTCTAAATTAGTGGGCTATAGTTCAGTTGATTTTCAATAAAATTAAATTTTCCACAAAATGTGTAGAAATATTCTAGCGATCTAAATACCCGTTGGCATCACAATTACAGGTCTCAACACCTATTGATAGAGGTATCAATCATCGAAATCGGAGCACAATTGCAGATTTTCGATTTTTAAAGCTCTAAATTAGTGGGCTATAGGCTATAGTTCAGTTGATTTTCAATAAAATTAAATTTTCCACAAAATGTGTAGAAATATTCTAGCGATCTAAATACCCGTTGGCATAGCAATTACACGTCTCAACACCTTTTGATAGAGGTATCAATCATCGAAATCGGAGCACAATTGCAAATTTTCGATTTTTAAAGCTCTAAATTAGTGGGCTATAGTTCAGTTGATTTTCAATAAAATTAAATTTTCCACAAAATGTGTAGAAATATTGGAGCAATCTAAATACCCGTTGGCATCACAATTACAGGTCTCAACACCTATTGATAGAGGTATCAATCATCGAAATCGGAGCACAATTGCAGATTTTCGATTTTTAAAGCTCTAAATTAGTGGGCTATAGTTCAGTTGATTTTCAATAAAATTAAATTTTCCATAAAATGTGTAGAAATATTCTAGCGATCTAAATACCCGTTGGCATAGCAATTACACGTCTCAACACCTTTTGATAGAGGTATCAATCATCGAAATCGGAGCACAATTGCAAATTTTCGATTTTTAAAGCTCTAAATTAGTGGGCTATAGTTCAGTTGATTTTCAATAAAATTAAATTTTCCACAAAATGTGTAGAAATATTGGAGCAATCTAAATACCCGTTGGCTTCACAATTACAGGTCTCAACACTTATTGATAGAGGTATCAATCATCGAAATCGGAGCACAATTGCAGATTTTCGATTTTTAAAGCTCTGAATTTGTGGGCTATAGTTCAGTTGATTTTCAATAAAATTAAATTTTCCACAAAATGTGTAGAAATATTGGAGCAATCTAAATACCCGTTGGCATCACAATTACAGGTCTCAACACCTATTGATAGAGGTATCAATCATCGAAATCGGAGCACAATTGCAGATTTTCGATTTTTAAAGCTCTAAATTAGTGGGCTATAGTTCAGTTGATTTTCAATAAAATTAAATTTTCCACAAAATGTGTAGAAATATTGGAGCAATCTAAATACCCGTTGGCTTCACAATTACAGGTCTCAACACCTATTGATAGAGGTATCAATCATCGAAATCGGAGCACAATTGCAAATTTTCGATTTTTAAAGCTCTAAATTAGTGGGCTATAGTTCAGTTGATTTTCAATAAAATTAAATTTTCCACAAAATGTGTAGAAATATTCTAGCGATCTAAATACCCGTTGGCATAGCAATTACACGTCTCAACACCTTTTGATAGAGGTATCAATCATCGAAGTCGGAGCACAATTGCAAATTTTCGATTTTTAAAGCTCTAAATTAGTGGGCTATAGTTCAGTTGATTTTCAATAAAATTAAATTTTCCACAAAATGTGTAGAAATATTCTAGCGATCTAAATACCCGTTGGCATCACAATTACAGGTCTCAACACCTATTGATAGAGGTATCAATCATCGAAATCGGAGCACAATTGCAGATTTTCGATTTTTAAAGCTCTAAATTAGTGGGCTATAGTTCAGTTGATTTTCAATAAAATTAAATTTTCCACAAAATGTGTAGAAATATTCTAGCGATCTAAATACCCGTTGGCATAGCAATTACACGTCTCAAACCTTTTGATAGAGGTATCAATCATCGAAATCGGAGCACAATTGCAAATTTTCGATTTTTAAAGCTCTAAATTAGTGGGCTATAGTTCAGTTGATTTTCAATAAAATTAAATTTTCCACAAAATGTGTAGAAATATTCTAGCGATCTAAATACCCGTTGGCATAGCAATTACACGTCTCAACACATTTTGATAGAGGTATCAATCATCGAAGTCGGAGCACAATTGCAAATTTTCGATTTTTAAAGCTCTAAATTAGTGGGCTATAGTTCAGTTGATTTTCAATAAAATTAAATTTTCCACAAAATGTGTAGAAATATTCTAGCGATCTAAATACCCGTTGGCATCACAATTACAGGTCTCAACACCTATTGATAGAGGTATCAATCATCGAAATCGGAGCACAATTGCAGATTTTCGATTTTTAAAGCTCTAAATTAGTGGGCTATAGGCTATAGTTCAGTTGATTTTCAATAAAATTAAATTTTCCACAAAATGTGTAGAAATATTGGAGCAATCTAAATACCCGTTGGCATCACAATTACAGGTCTCAACACCTATTGATAGAGGTATCAATCATCGAAATCGGAGCACAATTGCAAATTTTCGATTTTTAAAGCTCTAAATTAGTGGGCTATAGTTCAGTTGATTTTCAATAAAATTAAATTTTCCACAAAATGTGTAGAAATATTGGAGCAATCTAAATACCCGTTGGCATCACAATTACAGGTCTCAACACCTATTGATAGAGGTATCAATCATCGAAATCGGAGCACAATTGCAGATTTTCGATTTTTAAAGCTCTAAATTAGTGGGCTATAGGCTATAGTTCAGTTGATTTTCAATAAAATTAAATTTTCCACAAAATGTGTAGAAATATTGGAGCAATCTAAATACCCGTTGGCATCACAATTACAGGTCTCAACACCTATTGATAGAGGTATCAATCATCGAAGTCGGAGCACAATTGCAAATTTTCGATTTTTAAAGCTCTAAATTAGTGGGCTATAGTTCAGTTGATTTTCAATAAAATTAAATTTTCCACAAAATGTGTAGAAATATTGGAGCAATCTAAATACCCGTTGGCATCACAATTACAGGTCTCAACACCTATTGATAGAGGTATCAATCATCGAAATCGGAGCACAATTGCAAATTTTCGATTTTTAAAGCTCTAAATTAGTGGGCTATAGTTCAGTTGATTTTCAATAAAATTAAATTTTCCACAAAATGTGTAGAAATATTCTAGCGATCTAAATACCCGTTGGCATAGCAATTACACGTCTCAACACCTTTTGATAGAGGTATCAATCATCGAAGTCGGAGCACAATTGCAAATTTTCGATTTTTAAAGCTCTAAATTAGTGGGCTATAGTTCAGTTGATTTTCAATAAAATTAAATTTTCCACAAAATGTGTAGAAATATTCTAGCGATCTAAATACCCGTTGGCATCACAATTACAGGTCTCAACACCTATTGATAGAGGTATCAATCATCGAAATCGGAGCACAATTGCAGATTTTCGATTTTTAAAGCTCTAAATTAGTGGGCTATAGGCTATAGTTCAGTTGATTTTCAATAAAATTAAATTTTCCACAAAATGTGTAGAAATATTCTAGCGATCTAAATACCCGTTGGCATAGCAATTACACGTCTCAACACCTTTTGATAGAGGTATCAATCATCGAAATCGGAGCACAATTGCAAATTTTCGATTTTTAAAGCTCTAAATTAGTGGGCTATAGTTCAGTTGATTTTCAATAAAATTAAATTTTCCACAAAATGTGTAGAAATATTGGAGCAATCTAAATACCCGTTGGCATCACAATTACAGGTCTCAACACCTATTGATAGAGGTATCAATCATCGAAATCGGAGCACAATTGCAGATTTTCGATTTTTAAAGCTCTAAATTAGTGGGCTATAGTTCAGTTGATTTTCAATAAAATTAAATTTTCCACAAAATGTGTAGAAATATTCTAGCGATCTAAATACCCGTTGGCATAGCAATTACACGTCTCAACACCTTTTGATAGAGGTATCAATCATCGAAATCGGAGCACAATTGCAAATTTTCGATTTTTAAAGCTCTAAATTAGTGGGCTATAGTTCAGTTGATTTTCAATAAAATTAAATTTTCCACAAAATGTGTAGAAATATTGGAGCAATCTAAATACCCGTTGGCTTCACAATTACAGGTCTCAACACTTATTGATAGAGGTATCAATCATCGAAATCGGAGCACAATTGCAGATTTTCGATTTTTAAAGCTCTGAATTTGTGGGCTATAGTTCAGTTGATTTTCAATAAAATTAAATTTTCCACAAAATGTGTAGAAATATTGGAGCAATCTAAATACCCGTTGGCATCACAATTACAGGTCTCAACACCTATTGATAGAGGTATCAATCATCGAAATCGGAGCACAATTGCAGATTTTCGATTTTTAAAGCTCTAAATTAGTGGGCTATAGTTCAGTTGATTTTCAATAAAATTAAATTTTCCACAAAATGTGTAGAAATATTGGAGCAATCTAAATACCCGTTGGCATCACAATTACAGGTCTCAACACCTATTGATAGAGGTATCAATCATCGAAGTCGGAGCACAATTGCAAATTTTCGATTTTTAAAGCTCTAAATTAGTGGGCTATAGTTCAGTTGATTTTCAATAAAATTAAATTTTCCACAAAATGTGTAGAAATATTCTAGCGATCTAAATACCCGTTGGCATCACAATTACAGGTCTCAACACCTATTGATAGAGGTATCAATCATCGAAATCGGAGCACAATTGCAGATTTTCGATTTTTAAAGCTCTAAATTAGTGGGCTATAGTTCAGTTGATTTTCAATAAAATTAAATTTTCCACAAAATGTGTAGAAATATTCTAGCGATCTAAATACCCGTTGGCATAGCAATTACACGTCTCAAACCTTTTGATAGAGGTATCAATCATCGAAATCGGAGCACAATTGCAAATTTTCGATTTTTAAAGCTCTAAATTAGTGGGCTATAGTTCAGTTGATTTTCAATAAAATTAAATTTTCCACAAAATGTGTAGAAATATTCTAGCGATCTAAATACCCGTTGGCATAGCAATTACACGTCTCAACACCTTTTGATAGAGGTATCAATCATCGAAGTCGGAGCACAATTGCAAATTTTCGATTTTTAAAGCTCTAAATTAGTGGGCTATAGTTCAGTTGATTTTCAATAAAATTAAATTTTCCACAAAATGTGTAGAAATATTCTAGCGATCTAAATACCCGTTGGCATCACAATTACAGGTCTCAACACCTATTGATAGAGGTATCAATCATCGAAATCGGAGCACAATTGCAGATTTTCGATTTTTAAAGCTCTGAATTTGTGGGCTATAGTTCAGTTGATTTTCAATAAAATTAAATTTTCCACAAAATGTGTAGAAATATTCGAGCAATCTAAATACCCGTTGGCATCACAATTACAGGTCTCAACACCTATTGAAATCGGAGCACAATTGCAGATTTTCGATTTTTAAAGTTCTGAATTTGTGGGCTATAGTTCAGTTGATTTTCAATAAAATTAAATTTTCCACAAAATGTGCAGAAATATTCGAGCGATCTAAATACCCGTTGGCATCACAATTACAGGTCTCAACACCTATTGATAGAGGTATCAATCATCGAAATCGGAGCACAATTGCAGATTTTCGATTTTTAAAGCTCTGAATTTGTGGGCTATAGTTCAGTTGATTTTCAATCAAATTAAATTTTCCACAAAATGTGTAGAAATATTGGAGCAATCTAAATACCCGTTGGCATCACAATTACAGGTCTCAACACCTATTGATAGAGGTATCAATCATCGAAATCGGAGCACAATTGCAAATTTTCGATTTTTAAAGCTCTAAATTAGTGGGCTATAGTTCAGTTGATTTTCAATAAAATTAAATTTTCCACAAAATGTGTAGAAATATTCTAGCGATCTAAATACCCGTTGGCATAGCAATTACACGTCTCAACACCTTTTGATAGAGGTATCAATCATCGAAGTCGGAGCACAATTGCAAATTTTCGATTTTTAAAGCTCTAAATTAGTGGGCTATAGTTCAGTTGATTTTCAATAAAATTAAATTTTCCACAAAATGTGTAGAAATATTGGAGCAATCTAAATACCCGTTGGCATCACAATTACAGGTCTCAACACCTATTGATAGAGGTATCAATCATCGAAATCGGAGCACAATTGCAGATTTTCGATTTTTAAAGCTCTGAATTTGTGGGCTATAGTTCAGTTGATTTTCAATAAAATTAAATTTTCCACAAAATGTGTAGAAATATTCGAGCAATCTAAATACCCGTTGGCATCACAATTACAGGTCTCAACACCTATTGAAATCGGAGCACAATTGCAGATTTTCGATTTTTAAAGTTCTGAATTTGTGGGCTATAGTTCAGTTGATTTTCAATAAAATTAAATTTTCCACAAAATGTGCAGAAATATTCGAGCGATCTAAATACCCGTTGGCATCACAATTACAGGTCTCAACACCTATTGATAGAGGTATCAATCATCGAAATCGGAGCACAATTGCAGATTTTCGATTTTTAAAGCTCTAAATTAGTGGGCTATAGTTCAGTTGATTTTCAATAAAATTAAATTTTCCACAAAATGTGTAGAAATATTGGAGCAATCTAAATACCCGTTGGCATCACAATTACAGGTCTCAACACCTATTGATAGAGGTATCAATCATCGAAATCGGAGCACAATTGCAAATTTTCGATTTTTAAAGCTCTAAATTAGTGGGCTATAGTTCAGTTGATTTTCAATAAAATTAAATTTTCCACAAAATGTGTAGAAATATTCTAGCGATCTAAATACCCGTTGGCATAGCAATTACACGTCTCAACACCTTTTGATAGAGGTATCAATCATCGAAGTCGGAGCACAATTGCAAATTTTCGATTTTTAAAGCTCTAAATTAGTGGGCTATAGTTCAGTTGATTTTCAATAAAATTAAATTTTCCACAAAATGTGTAGAAATATTCTAGCGATCTAAATACCCGTTGGCATCACAATTACAGGTCTCAACACCTATTGATAGAGGTATCAATCATCGAAATCGGAGCACAATTGCAGATTTTCGATTTTTAAAGCTCTAAATTAGTGGGCTATAGTTCAGTTGATTTTCAATAAAATTAAATTTTCCACAAAATGTGTAGAAATATTGGAGCAATCTAAATACCCGTTGGCATCACAATTACAGGTCTCAACACCTATTGATAGAGGTATCAATCATCGAAATCGGAGCACAATTGCAGATTTTCGATTTTTAAAGCTCTAAATTAGTGGGCTATAGTTCAGTTGATTTTCAATAAAATTAAATTTTCCACAAAATGTGTAGAAATATTGGAGCAATCTAAATACCCGTTGGCATCACAATTACAGGTCTCAACACCTATTGATAGAGGTATCAATCATCGAAGTCGGAGCACAATTGCAAATTTTCGATTTTTAAAGCTCTAAATTAGTGGGCTATAGTTCAGTTGATTTTCAATAAAATTAAATTTTCCACAAAATGTGTAGAAATATTCTAGCGATCTAAATACCCGTTGGCATCACAATTACAGGTCTCAACACCTATTGATAGAGGTATCAATCATCGAAATCGGAGCACAATTGCAGATTTTCGATTTTTAAAGCTCTAAATTAGTGGGCTATAGGCTATAGTTCAGTTGATTTTCAATAAAATTAAATTTTCCACAAAATGTGTAGAAATATTCTAGCGATCTAAATACCCGTTGGCATAGCAATTACACGTCTCAACACCTTTTGATAGAGGTATCAATCATCGAAATCGGAGCACAATTGCAAATTTTCGATTTTTAAAGCTCTAAATTAGTGGGCTATAGTTCAGTTGATTTTCAATAAAATTAAATTTTCCACAAAATGTGTAGAAATATTGGAGCAATCTAAATACCCGTTGGCATCACAATTACAGGTCTCAACACCTATTGATAGAGGTATCAATCATCGAAATCGGAGCACAATTGCAGATTTTCGATTTTTAAAGCTCTAAATTAGTGGGCTATAGTTCAGTTGATTTTCAATAAAATTAAATTTTCCACAAAATGTGTAGAAATATTCTAGCGATCTAAATACCCGTTGGCATAGCAATTACACGTCTCAACACCTTTTGATAGAGGTATCAATCATCGAAATCGGAGCACAATTGCAAATTTTCGATTTTTAAAGCTCTAAATTAGTGGGCTATAGTTCAGTTGATTTTCAATAAAATTAAATTTTCCACAAAATGTGTAGAAATATTGGAGCAATCTAAATACCCGTTGGCTTCACAATTACAGGTCTCAACACTTATTGATAGAGGTATCAATCATCGAAATCGGAGCACAATTGCAGATTTTCGATTTTTAAAGCTCTGAATTTGTGGGCTATAGTTCAGTTGATTTTCAATAAAATTAAATTTTCCACAAAATGTGTAGAAATATTGGAGCAATCTAAATACCCGTTGGCATCACAATTACAGGTCTCAACACCTATTGATAGAGGTATCAATCATCGAAATCGGAGCACAATTGCAGATTTTCGATTTTTAAAGCTCTAAATTAGTGGGCTATAGTTCAGTTGATTTTCAATAAAATTAAATTTTCCACAAAATGTGTAGAAATATTGGAGCAATCTAAATACCCGTTGGCATCACAATTACAGGTCTCAACACCTATTGATAGAGGTATCAATCATCGAAGTCGGAGCACAATTGCAAATTTTCGATTTTTAAAGCTCTAAATTAGTGGGCTATAGTTCAGTTGATTTTCAATAAAATTAAATTTTCCACAAAATGTGTAGAAATATTCTAGCGATCTAAATACCCGTTGGCATCACAATTACAGGTCTCAACACCTATTGATAGAGGTATCAATCATCGAAATCGGAGCACAATTGCAGATTTTCGATTTTTAAAGCTCTAAATTAGTGGGCTATAGTTCAGTTGATTTTCAATAAAATTAAATTTTCCACAAAATGTGTAGAAATATTCTAGCGATCTAAATACCCGTTGGCATAGCAATTACACGTCTCAAACCTTTTGATAGAGGTATCAATCATCGAAATCGGAGCACAATTGCAAATTTTCGATTTTTAAAGCTCTAAATTAGTGGGCTATAGTTCAGTTGATTTTCAATAAAATTAAATTTTCCACAAAATGTGTAGAAATATTCTAGCGATCTAAATACCCGTTGGCATAGCAATTACACGTCTCAACACCTTTTGATAGAGGTATCAATCATCGAAGTCGGAGCACAATTGCAAATTTTCGATTTTTAAAGCTCTAAATTAGTGGGCTATAGTTCAGTTGATTTTCAATAAAATTAAATTTTCCACAAAATGTGTAGAAATATTCTAGCGATCTAAATACCCGTTGGCATCACAATTACAGGTCTCAACACCTATTGATAGAGGTATCAATCATCGAAATCGGAGCACAATTGCAGATTTTCGATTTTTAAAGCTCTGAATTTGTGGGCTATAGTTCAGTTGATTTTCAATAAAATTAAATTTTCCACAAAATGTGTAGAAATATTCGAGCAATCTAAATACCCGTTGGCATCACAATTACAGGTCTCAACACCTATTGAAATCGGAGCACAATTGCAGATTTTCGATTTTTAAAGTTCTGAATTTGTGGGCTATAGTTCAGTTGATTTTCAATAAAATTAAATTTTCCACAAAATGTGCAGAAATATTCGAGCGATCTAAATACCCGTTGGCATCACAATTACAGGTCTCAACACCTATTGATAGAGGTATCAATCATCGAAATCGGAGCACAATTGCAGATTTTCGATTTTTAAAGCTCTGAATTTGTGGGCTATAGTTCAGTTGATTTTCAATAAAATTAAATTTTCCACAAAATGTGTAGAAATATTGGAGCAATCTAAATACCCGTTGGCATCACAATTACAGGTCTCAACACCTATTGATAGAGGTATCAATCATCGAAATCGGAGCACAATTGCAAATTTTCGATTTTTAAAGCTCTAAATTAGTGGGCTATAGTTCAGTTGATTTTCAATAAAATTAAATTTTCCACAAAATGTGTAGAAATATTCTAGCGATCTAAATACCCGTTGGCATAGCAATTACACGTCTCAACACCTTTTGATAGAGGTATCAATCATCGAAGTCGGAGCACAATTGCAAATTTTCGATTTTTAAAGCTCTAAATTAGTGGGCTATAGTTCAGTTGATTTTCAATAAAATTAAATTTTCCACAAAATGTGTAGAAATATTCTAGCGATCTAAATACCCGTTGGCATCACAATTACAGGTCTCAACACCTATTGATAGAGGTATCAATCATCGAAATCGGAGCACAATTGCAGATTTTCGATTTTTAAAGCTCTGAATTTGTGGGCTATAGTTCAGTTGATTTTCAATAAAATTAAATTTTCCACAAAATGTGTAGAAATATTCGAGCAATCTAAATACCCGTTGGCATCACAATTACAGGTCTCAACACCTATTGAAATCGGAGCACAATTGCAGATTTTCGATTTTTAAAGTTCTGAATTTGTGGGCTATAGTTCAGTTGATTTTCAATAAAATTAAATTTTCCACAAAATGTGCAGAAATATTCGAGCGATCTAAATACCCGTTGGCATCACAATTACAGGTCTCAACACCTATTGATAGAGGTATCAATCATCGAAATCGGAGCACAATTGCAGATTTTCGATTTTTAAAGCTCTAAATTAGTGGGCTATAGTTCAGTTGATTTTCAATAAAATTAAATTTTCCACAAAATGTGTAGAAATATTGGAGCAATCTAAATACCCGTTGGCATCACAATTACAGGTCTCAACACCTATTGATAGAGGTATCAATCATCGAAATCGGAGCACAATTGCAAATTTTCGATTTTTAAAGCTCTAAATTAGTGGGCTATAGTTCAGTTGATTTTCAATAAAATTAAATTTTCCACAAAATGTGTAGAAATATTCTAGCGATCTAAATACCCGTTGGCATAGCAATTACACGTCTCAACACCTTTTGATAGAGGTATCAATCATCGAAGTCGGAGCACAATTGCAAATTTTCGATTTTTAAAGCTCTAAATTAGTGGGCTATAGTTCAGTTGATTTTCAATAAAATTAAATTTTCCACAAAATGTGTAGAAATATTCTAGCGATCTAAATACCCGTTGGCATCACAATTACAGGTCTCAACACCTATTGATAGAGGTATCAATCATCGAAATCGGAGCACAATTGCAGATTTTCGATTTTTAAAGCTCTAAATTAGTGGGCTATAGTTCAGTTGATTTTCAATAAAATTAAATTTTCCACAAAATGTGTAGAAATATTCTAGCGATCTAAATACCCGTTGGCATAGCAATTACACGTCTCAAACCTTTTGATAGAGGTATCAATCATCGAAATCGGAGCACAATTGCAAATTTTCGATTTTTAAAGCTCTAAATTAGTGGGCTATAGTTCAGTTGATTTTCAATAAAATTAAATTTTCCACAAAATGTGTAGAAATATTCTAGCGATCTAAATACCCGTTGGCATAGCAATTACACGTCTCAACACCTTTTGATAGAGGTATCAATCATCGAAGTCGGAGCACAATTGCAAATTTTAGATTTTTAAAGCTCTAAATTAGTGGGCTATAGTTCAGTTGATTTTCAATAAAATTAAATTTTCCACAAAATGTGTAGAAATATTCTAGCGATCTAAATACCCGTTGGCATCACAATTACAGGTCTCAACACCTATTGATAGAGGTATCAATCATCGAAATCGGAGCACAATTGCAGATTTTCGATTTTTAAAGCTCTAAATTAGTGGGCTATAGGCTATAGTTCAGTTGATTTTCAATAAAATTAAATTTTCCACAAAATGTGTAGAAATATTCTAGCGATCTAAATACCCGTTGGCATAGCAATTACACGTCTCAACACCTTTTGATAGAGGTATCAATCATCGAAATCGGAGCACAATTGCAAATTTTCGATTTTTAAAGCTCTAAATTAGTGGGCTATAGTTCAGTTGATTTTCAATAAAATTAAATTTTCCACAAAATGTGTAGAAATATTGGAGCAATCTAAATACCCGTTGGCTTCACAATTACAGGTCTCAACACTTATTGATAGAGGTATCAATCATCGAAATCGGAGCACAATTGCAGATTTTCGATTTTTAAAGCTCTGAATTTGTGGGCTATAGTTCAGTTGATTTTCAATAAAATTAAATTTTCCACAAAATGTGTAGAAATATTGGAGCAATCTAAATACCCGTTGGCATCACAATTACAGGTCTCAACACCTATTGATAGAGGTATCAATCATCGAAATCGGAGCACAATTGCAGATTTTCGATTTTTAAAGCTCTAAATTAGTGGGCTATAGTTCAGTTGATTTTCAATAAAATTAAATTTTCCACAAAATGTGTAGAAATATTGGAGCAATCTAAATACCCGTTGGCATCACAATTACAGGTCTCAACACCTATTGATAGAGGTATCAATCATCGAAATCGGAGCACAATTGCAAATTTTCGATTTTTAAAGCTCTAAATTAGTGGGCTATAGTTCAGTTGATTTTCAATAAAATTAAATTTTCCACAAAATGTGTAGAAATATTCTAGCGATCTAAATACCCGTTGGCATAGCAATTACACGTCTCAACACCTTTTGATAGAGGTATCAATCATCGAAGTCGGAGCACAATTGCAAATTTTCGATTTTTAAAGCTCTAAATTAGTGGGCTATAGTTCAGTTGATTTTCAATAAAATTAAATTTTCCACAAAATGTGTAGAAATATTCTAGCGATCTAAATACCCGTTGGCATCACAATTACAGGTCTCAACACCTATTGATAGAGGTATCAATCATCGAAATCGGAGCACAATTGCAGATTTTCGATTTTTAAAGCTCTAAATTAGTGGGCTATAGGCTATAGTTCAGTTGATTTTCAATAAAATTAAATTTTCCACAAAATGTGTAGAAATATTCTAGCGATCTAAATACCCGTTGGCATAGCAATTACACGTCTCAACACCTTTTGATAGAGGTATCAATCATCGAAATCGGAGCACAATTGCAAATTTTCGATTTTTAAAGCTCTAAATTAGTGGGCTATAGTTCAGTTGATTTTCAATAAAATTAAATTTTCCACAAAATGTGTAGAAATATTGGAGCAATCTAAATACCCGTTGGCATCACAATTACAGGTCTCAACACCTATTGATAGAGGTATCAATCATCGAAATCGGAGCACAATTGCAGATTTTCGATTTTTAAAGCTCTAAATTAGTGGGCTATAGTTCAGTTGATTTTCAATAAAATTAAATTTTCCACAAAATGTGTAGAAATATTCTAGCGATCTAAATACCCGTTGGCATAGCAATTACACGTCTCAACACCTTTTGATAGAGGTATCAATCATCGAAATCGGAGCACAATTGCAAATTTTCGATTTTTAAAGCTCTAAATTAGTGGGCTATAGTTCAGTTGATTTTCAATAAAATTAAATTTTCCACAAAATGTGTAGAAATATTGGAGCAATCTAAATACCCGTTGGCTTCACAATTACAGGTCTCAACACTTATTGATAGAGGTATCAATCATCGAAATCGGAGCACAATTGCAGATTTTCGATTTTTAAAGCTCTGAATTTGTGGGCTATAGTTCAGTTGATTTTCAATAAAATTAAATTTTCCACAAAATGTGTAGAAATATTGGAGCAATCTAAATACCCGTTGGCATCACAATTACAGGTCTCAACACCTATTGATAGAGGTATCAATCATCGAAATCGGAGCACAATTGCAGATTTTCGATTTTTAAAGCTCTAAATTAGTGGGCTATAGTTCAGTTGATTTTCAATAAAATTAAATTTTCCACAAAATGTGTAGAAATATTGGAGCAATCTAAATACCCGTTGGCATCACAATTACAGGTCTCAACACCTATTGATAGAGGTATCAATCATCGAAATCGGAGCACAATTGCAAATTTTCGATTTTTAAAGCTCTAAATTAGTGGGCTATAGTTCAGTTGATTTTCAATAAAATTAAATTTTCCACAAAATGTGTAGAAATATTCTAGCGATCTAAATACCCGTTGGCATAGCAATTACACGTCTCAACACCTTTTGATAGAGGTATCAATCATCGAAGTCGGAGCACAATTGCAAATTTTCGATTTTTAAAGCTCTAAATTAGTGGGCTATAGTTCAGTTGATTTTCAATAAAATTAAATTTTCCACAAAATGTGTAGAAATATTCTAGCGATCTAAATACCCGTTGGCATCACAATTACAGGTCTCAACACCTATTGATAGAGGTATCAATCATCGAAATCGGAGCACAATTGCAGATTTTCGATTTTTAAAGCTCTAAATTAGTGGGCTATAGTTCAGTTGATTTTCAATAAAATTAAATTTTCCACAAAATGTGTAGAAATATTCTAGCGATCTAAATACCCGTTGGCATAGCAATTACACGTCTCAAACCTTTTGATAGAGGTATCAATCATCGAAATCGGAGCACAATTGCAAATTTTCGATTTTTAAAGCTCTAAATTAGTGGGCTATAGTTCAGTTGATTTTCAATAAAATTAAATTTTCCACAAAATGTGTAGAAATATTCTAGCGATCTAAATACCCGTTGGCATAGCAATTACACGTCTCAACACCTTTTGATAGAGGTATCAATCATCGAAATCGGAGCACAATTGCAGATTTTCGATTTTTAAAGCTCTGAATTTGTGGGCTATAGTTCAGTTGATTTTCAATAAAATTAAATTTTCCACAAAATGTGTAGAAATATTCGAGCAATCTAAATACCCGTTGGCATCACAATTACAGGTCTCAACACCTATTGAAATCGGAGCACAATTGCAGATTTTCGATTTTTAAAGTTCTGAATTTGTGGGCTATAGTTCAGTTGATTTTCAATAAAATTAAATTTTCCACAAAATGTGCAGAAATATTCGAGCGATCTAAATACCCGTTGGCATCACAATTACAGGTCTCAACACCTATTGATAGAGGTATCAATCATCGAAATCGGAGCACAATTGCAGATTTTCGATTTTTAAAGCTCTGAATTTGTGGGCTATAGTTCAGTTGATTTTCAATAAAATTAAATTTTCCACAAAATGTGTAGAAATATTCGAGCAATCTAAATACCCGTTGGCATCACAATTACAGGTCTCAACACCTATTGAAATCGGAGCACAATTGCAGATTTTCGATTTTTAAAGCTCTGAATTTGTGGGCTATAGTTCAGTTGATTTTCAATAAAATTAAATTTTCCACAAAATGTGTAGAAATATTCTAGCGATCTAAATACCCGTTGGCATCACAATTACAGGTCTCAACACCTATTGAAATCGGAGCACAATTGCAAATTTTCGATTTTTAAAGCTCTAAATTAGTGGGCTATAGTTCAGTTGATTTTCAATAAAATTAAATTTTCCACAAAATGTGTAGAAATATTCTAGCGATCTAAATACCCGTTGGCATAGCAATTACACGTCTCAACACCTTTTGATAGAGGTATCAATCATCGAAGTCGGAGCACAATTGCAAATTTTAGATTTTTAAAGCTCTAAATTAGTGGGCTATAGTTCAGTTGATTTTCAATAAAATTAAATTTTCCACAAAATGTGTAGAAATATTCTAGCGATCTAAATACCCGTTGGCATCACAATTACAGGTCTCAACACCTATTGATAGAGGTATCAATCATCGAAATCGGAGCACAATTGCAGATTTTCGATTTTTAAAGCTCTAAATTAGTGGGCTATAGTTCAGTTGATTTTCAATAAAATTAAATTTTCCACAAAATGTGTAGAAATATTCTAGCGATCTAAATACCCGTTGGCATAGCAATTACACGTCTCAAACCTTTTGATAGAGGTATCAATCATCGAAATCGGAGCACAATTGCAAATTTTCGATTTTTAAAGCTCTAAATTAGTGGGCTATAGTTCAGTTGATTTTCAATAAAATTAAATTTTCCACAAAATGTGTAGAAATATTCTAGCGATCTAAATACCCGTTGGCATAGCAATTACACGTCTCAACACCTTTTGATAGAGGTATCAATCATCGAAGTCGGAGCACAATTGCAAATTTTCGATTTTTAAAGCTCTAAATTAGTGGGCTATAGTTCAGTTGATTTTCAATAAAATTAAATTTTCCACAAAATGTGTAGAAATATTCTAGCGATCTAAATACCCGTTGGCATCACAATTACAGGTCTCAACACCTATTGATAGAGGTATCAATCATCGAAATCGGAGCACAATTGCAGATTTTCGATTTTTAAAGCTCTAAATTAGTGGGCTATAGTTCAGTTGATTTTCAATAAAATTAAATTTTCCACAAAATGTGTAGAAATATTCTAGCGATCTAAATACCCGTTGGCATAGCAATTACACGTCTCAAACCTTTTGATAGAGGTATCAATCATCGAAATCGGAGCACAATTGCAAATTTTCGATTTTTAAAGCTCTAAATTAGTGGGCTATAGTTCAGTTGATTTTCAATAAAATTAAATTTTCCACAAAATGTGTAGAAATATTCTAGCGATCTAAATACCCGTTGGCATAGCAATTACACGTCTCAACACCTTTTGATAGAGGTATCAATCATCGAAGTCGGAGCACAATTGCAAATTTTCGATTTTTAAAGCTCTAAATTAGTGGGCTATAGTTCAGTTGATTTTCAATAAAATTAAATTTTCCACAAAATGTGTAGAAATATTCTAGCGATCTAAATACCCGTTGGCATCACAATTACAGGTCTCAACACCTATTGATAGAGGTATCAATCATCGAAATCGGAGCACAATTGCAGATTTTCGATTTTTAAAGCTCTGAATTTGTGGGCTATAGTTCAGTTGATTTTCAATAAAATTAAATTTTCCACAAAATGTGTAGAAATATTCTAGCAATCTAAATACCCGTTGGCATCACAATTACAGGTCTCAACACCTATTGAAATCGGAGCACAATTGCAGATTTTCGATTTTTAAAGCTCTGAATTTGTGGGCTATAGTTCAGTTGATTTTCAATAAAATTAAATTTTCCACAAAATGTGTAGAAATATTCGAGCGATCTAAATACCCGTTGGCATCACAATTACAGGTCTCAACACCTATTGAAATCGGAGCACAATTGCAAATTTTCGATTTTTAAAGCTCTAAATTAGTGGGCTATAGTTCAGTTGATTTTCAATAAAATTAAATTTTCCACAAAATGTGTAGAAATATTCTAGCGATCTAAATACCCGTTGGCATAGCAATTACACGTCTCAACACCTTTTGATAGAGGTATCAATCATCGAAGTCGGAGCACAATTGCAAATTTTAGATTTTTAAAGCTCTAAATTAGTGGGCTATAGTTCAGTTGATTTTCAATAAAATTAAATTTTCCACAAAATGTGTAGAAATATTCTAGCGATCTAAATACCCGTTGGCATCACAATTACAGGTCTCAACACCTATTGATAGAGGTATCAATCATCGAAATCGGAGCACAATTGCAGATTTTCGATTTTTAAAGCTCTAAATTAGTGGGCTATAGTTCAGTTGATTTTCAATAAAATTAAATTTTCCACAAAATGTGTAGAAATATTCTAGCGATCTAAATACCCGTTGGCATAGCAATTACACGTCTCAAACCTTTTGATAGAGGTATCAATCATCGAAATCGGAGCACAATTGCAAATTTTCGATTTTTAAAGCTCTAAATTAGTGGGCTATAGTTCAGTTGATTTTCAATAAAATTAAATTTTCCACAAAATGTGTAGAAATATTCTAGCGATCTAAATACCCGTTGGCATAGCAATTACACGTCTCAACACCTTTTGATAGAGGTATCAATCATCGAAGTCGGAGCACAATTGCAAATTTTCGATTTTTAAAGCTCTAAATTAGTGGGCTATAGTTCAGTTGATTTTCAATAAAATTAAATTTTCCACAAAATGTGTAGAAATATTCTAGCGATCTAAATACCCGTTGGCATCACAATTACAGGTCTCAACACCTATTGATAGAGGTATCAATCATCGAAATCGGAGCACAATTGCAGATTTTCGATTTTTAAAGCTCTAAATTAGTGGGCTATAGTTCAGTTGATTTTCAATAAAATTAAATTTTCCACAAAATGTGTAGAAATATTCTAGCGATCTAAATACCCGTTGGCATAGCAATTACACGTCTCAACACCTTTTGATAGAGGTATCAATCATCGAAATCGGAGCACAATTGCAAATTTTCGATTTTTAAAGCTCTAAATTAGTGGGCTATAGTTCAGTTGATTTTCAATAAAATTAAATTTTCCACAAAATGTGTAGAAATATTGGAGCAATCTAAATACCCGTTGGCTTCACAATTACAGGTCTCAACACTTATTGATAGAGGTATCAATCATCGAAATCGGAGCACAATTGCAGATTTTCGATTTTTAAAGCTCTGAATTTGTGGGCTATAGTTCAGTTGATTTTCAATAAAATTAAATTTTCCACAAAATGTGTAGAAATATTGGAGCAATCTAAATACCCGTTGGCATCACAATTACAGGTCTCAACACCTATTGATAGAGGTATCAATCATCGAAATCGGAGCACAATTGCAGATTTTCGATTTTTAAAGCTCTAAATTAGTGGGCTATAGTTCAGTTGATTTTCAATAAAATTAAATTTTCCACAAAATGTGTAGAAATATTGGAGCAATCTAAATACCCGTTGGCATCACAATTACAGGTCTCAACACCTATTGATTGAGGTATCAATCATCGAAATCGGAGCACAATTGCAAATTTTCGATTTTTAAAGCTCTAAATTAGTGGGCTATAGTTCAGTTGATTTTCAATAAAATTAAATTTTCCACAAAATGTGTAGAAATATTCTAGCGATCTAAATACCCGTTGGCATAGCAATTACACGTCTCAACACCTTTTGATAGAGGTATCAATCATCGAAGTCGGAGCACAATTGCAAATTTTCGATTTTTAAAGCTCTAAATTAGTGGGCTATAGTTCAGTTGATTTTCAATAAAATTAAATTTTCCACAAAATGTGTAGAAATATTCTAGCGATCTAAATACCCGTTGGCATCACAATTACAGGTCTCAACACCTATTGATAGAGGTATCAATCATCGAAATCGGAGCACAATTGCAGATTTTCGATTTTTAAAGCTCTAAATTAGTGGGCTATAGTTCAGTTGATTTTCAATAAAATTAAATTTTCCACAAAATGTGTAGAAATATTCTAGCGATCTAAATACCCGTTGGCATAGCAATTACACGTCTCAAACCTTTTGATAGAGGTATCAATCATCGAAATCGGAGCACAATTGCAAATTTTCGATTTTTAAAGCTCTAAATTAGTGGGCTATAGTTCAGTTGATTTTCAATAAAATTAAATTTTCCACAAAATGTGTAGAAATATTCTAGCGATCTAAATACCCGTTGGCATAGCAATTACACGTCTCAACACCTTTTGATAGAGGTATCAATCATCGAAGTCGGAGCACAATTGCAAATTTTCGATTTTTAAAGCTCTAAATTAGTGGGCTATAGTTCAGTTGATTTTCAATAAAATTAAATTTTCCACAAAATGTGTAGAAATATTCTAGCGATCTAAATACTCGTTGGCATCACAATTACAGGTCTCAACACCTATTGATAGAGGTATCAATCATCGAAATCGGAGCACAATTGCAGATTTTCGATTTTTAAAGCTCTGAATTTGTGGGCTATAGTTCAGTTGATTTTCAATAAAATTAAATTTTCCACAAAATGTGTAGAAATATTCGAGCAATCTAAATACCCGTTGGCATCACAATTACAGGTCTCAACACCTATTGAAATCGGAGCACAATTGCAGATTTTCGATTTTTAAAGTTCTGAATTTGTGGGCTATAGTTCAGTTGATTTTCAATAAAATTAAATTTTCCACAAAATGTGCAGAAATATTCGAGCGATCTAAATACCCGTTGGCATCACAATTACAGGTCTCAACACCTATTGATAGAGGTATCAATCATCGAAATCGGAGCACAATTGCAGATTTTCGATTTTTAAAGCTCTGAATTTGTGGGCTATAGTTCAGTTGATTTTCAATAAAATTAAATTTTCCACAAAATGTGTAGAAATATTCGAGCAATCTAAATACCCGTTGGCATCACAATTACAGGTCTCAACACCTATTGAAATCGGAGCACAATTGCAGATTTTCGATTTTTAAAGCTCTGAATTTGTGGGCTATAGTTCAGTTGATTTTCAATAAAATTAAATTTTCCACAAAATGTGTAGAAATATTCGAGCGATCTAAATACCCGTTGGCATCACAATTACAGGTCTCAACACCTATTGAAATCGGAGCACAATTGCAAATTTTCGATTTTTAAAGCTCTAAATTAGTGGGCTATAGTTCAGTTGATTTTCAATAAAATTAAATTTTCCACAAAATGTGTAGAAATATTCTAGCGATCTAAATACCCGTTGGCATAGCAATTACACGTCTCAACACCTTTTGATAGAGGTATCAATCATCGAAGTCGGAGCACAATTGCAAATTTTAGATTTTTAAAGCTCTAAATTAGTGGGCTATAGTTCAGTTGATTTTCAATAAAATTAAATTTTCCACAAAATGTGTAGAAATATTCTAGCGATCTAAATACCCGTTGGCATCACAATTACAGGTCTCAACACCTATTGATAGAGGTATCAATCATCGAAATCGGAGCACAATTGCAGATTTTCGATTTTTAAAGCTCTAAATTAGTGGGCTATAGTTCAGTTGATTTTCAATAAAATTAAATTTTCCACAAAATGTGTAGAAATATTCTAGCGATCTAAATACCCGTTGGCATAGCAATTACACGTCTCAAACCTTTTGATAGAGGTATCAATCATCGAAATCGGAGCACAATTGCAAATTTTCGATTTTTAAAGCTCTAAATTAGTGGGCTATAGTTCAGTTGATTTTCAATAAAATTAAATTTTCCACAAAATGTGTAGAAATATTCTAGCGATCTAAATACCCGTTGGCATAGCAATTACACGTCTCAACACCTTTTGATAGAGGTATCAATCATCGAAGTCGGAGCACAATTGCAAATTTTCGATTTTTAAAGCTCTAAATTAGTGGGCTATAGTTCAGTTGATTTTCAATAAAATTAAATTTTCCACAAAATGTGTAGAAATATTCTAGCGATCTAAATACCCGTTGGCATCACAATTACAGGTCTCAACACCTATTGATAGAGGTATCAATCATCGAAATCGGAGCACAATTGCAGATTTTCGATTTTTAAAGCTCTAAATTAGTGGGCTATAGTTCAGTTGATTTTCAATAAAATTAAATTTTCCACAAAATGTGTAGAAATATTCTAGCGATCTAAATACCCGTTGGCATAGCAATTACACGTCTCAAACCTTTTGATAGAGGTATCAATCATCGAAATCGGAGCACAATTGCAAATTTTCGATTTTTAAAGCTCTAAATTAGTGGGCTATAGTTCAGTTGATTTTCAATAAAATTAAATTTTCCACAAAATGTGTAGAAATATTCTAGCGATCTAAATACCCGTTGGCATAGCAATTACACGTCTCAACACCTTTTGATAGAGGTATCAATCATCGAAGTCGGAGCACAATTGCAAATTTTCGATTTTTAAAGCTCTAAATTAGTGGGCTATAGTTCAGTTGATTTTCAATAAAATTAAATTTTCCACAAAATGTGTAGAAATATTCTAGCGATCTAAATACCCGTTGGCATCACAATTACAGGTCTCAACACCTATTGATAGAGGTATCAATCATCGAAATCGGAGCACAATTGCAGATTTTCGATTTTTAAAGCTCTGAATTTGTGGGCTATAGTTCAGTTGATTTTCAATAAAATTAAATTTTCCACAAAATGTGTAGAAATATTCGAGCAATCTAAATACCCGTTGGCATCACAATTACAGGTCTCAACACCTATTGAAATCGGAGCACAATTGCAGATTTTCGATTTTTAAAGCTCTGAATTTGTGGGCTATAGTTCAGTTGATTTTCAATAAAATTAAATTTTCCACAAAATGTGTAGAAATATTCGAGCGATCTAAATACCCGTTGGCATCACAATTACAGGTCTCAACACCTATTGAAATCGGAGCACAATTGCAAATTTTCGATTTTTAAAGCTCTAAATTAGTGGGCTATAGTTCAGTTGATTTTCAATAAAATTAAATTTTCCACAAAATGTGTAGAAATATTCTAGCGATCTAAATACCCGTTGGCATAGCAATTACACGTCTCAACACCTTTTGATAGAGGTATCAATCATCGAAGTCGGAGCACAATTGCAAATTTTAGATTTTTAAAGCTCTAAATTAGTGGGCTATAGTTCAGTTGATTTTCAATAAAATTAAATTTTCCACAAAATGTGTAGAAATATTATAGCGATCTAAATACCCGTTGGCATCACAATTACAGGTCTCAACACCTATTGATAGAGGTATCAATCATCGAAATCGGAGCACAATTGCAGATTTTCGATTTTTAAAGCTCTAAATTAGTGGGCTATAGGCTATAGTTCAGTTGATTTTCAATAAAATTAAATTTTCCACAAAATGTGTAGAAATATTCTAGCGATCTAAATACCCGTTGGCATAGCAATTACACGTCTCAACACCTTTTGATAGAGGTATCAATCATCGAAATCGGAGCACAATTGCAAATTTTCGATTTTTAAAGCTCTAAATTAGTGGGCTATAGTTCAGTTGATTTTCAATAAAATTAAATTTTCCACAAAATGTGTAGAAATATTGGAGCAATCTAAATACCCGTTGGCTTCACAATTACAGGTCTCAACACTTATTGATAGAGGTATCAATCATCGAAATCGGAGCACAATTGCAGATTTTCGATTTTTAAAGCTCTGAATTTGTGGGCTATAGTTCAGTTGATTTTCAATAAAATTAAATTTTCCACAAAATGTGTAGAAATATTGGAGCAATCTAAATACCCGTTGGCATCACAATTACAGGTCTCAACACCTATTGATAGAGGTATCAATCATCGAAATCGGAGCACAATTGCAGATTTTCGATTTTTAAAGCTCTAAATTAGTGGGCTATAGTTCAGTTGATTTTCAATAAAATTAAATTTTCCACAAAATGTGTAGAAATATTGGAGCAATCTAAATACCCGTTGGCATCACAATTACAGGTCTCAACACCTATTGATAGAGGTATCAATCATCGAAATCGGAGCACAATTGCAAATTTTCGATTTTTAAAGCTCTAAATTAGTGGGCTATAGTTCAGTTGATTTTCAATAAAATTAAATTTTCCACAAAATGTGTAGAAATATTCTAGCGATCTAAATACCCGTTGGCATAGCAATTACACGTCTCAACACCTTTTGATAGAGGTATCAATCATCGAAGTCGGAGCACAATTGCAAATTTTCGATTTTTAAAGCTCTAAATTAGTGGGCTATAGTTCAGTTGATTTTCAATAAAATTAAATTTTCCACAAAATGTGTAGAAATATTCTAGCGATCTAAATACCCGTTGGCATCACAATTACAGGTCTCAACACCTATTGATAGAGGTATCAATCATCGAAATCGGAGCACAATTGCAGATTTTCGATTTTTAAAGCTCTAAATTAGTGGGCTATAGGCTATAGTTCAGTTGATTTTCAATAAAATTAAATTTTCCACAAAATGTGTAGAAATATTCTAGCGATCTAAATACCCGTTGGCATAGCAATTACACGTCTCAACACCTTTTGATAGAGGTATCAATCATCGAAATCGGAGCACAATTGCAAATTTTCGATTTTTAAAGCTCTAAATTAGTGGGCTATAGTTCAGTTGATTTTCAATAAAATTAAATTTTCCACAAAATGTGTAGAAATATTGGAGCAATCTAAATACCCGTTGGCATCACAATTACAGGTCTCAACACCTATTGATAGAGGTATCAATCATCGAAATCGGAGCACAATTGCAGATTTTCGATTTTTAAAGCTCTAAATTAGTGGGCTATAGTTCAGTTGATTTTCAATAAAATTAAATTTTCCACAAAATGTGTAGAAATATTGGAGCAATCTAAATACCCGTTGGCTTCACAATTACAGGTCTCAACACTTATTGATAGAGGTATCAATCATCGAAATCGGAGCACAATTGCAGATTTTCGATTTTTAAAGCTCTGAATTTGTGGGCTATAGTTCAGTTGATTTTCAATAAAATTAAATTTTCCACAAAATGTGTAGAAATATTGGAGCAATCTAAATACCCGTTGGCATCACAATTACAGGTCTCAACACCTATTGATAGAGGTATCAATCATCGAAATCGGAGCACAATTGCAGATTTTCGATTTTTAAAGCTCTAAATTAGTGGGCTATAGTTCAGTTGATTTTCAATAAAATTAAATTTTCCACAAAATGTGTAGAAATATTGGAGCAATCTAAATACCCGTTGGCATCACAATTACAGGTCTCAACACCTATTGATAGAGGTATCAATCATCGAAATCGGAGCACAATTGCAGATTTTCGATTTTTAAAGCTCTAAATTAGTGGGCTATAGTTCAGTTGATTTTCAATAAAATTAAATTTTCCACAAAATGTGTAGAAATATTCTAGCGATCTAAATACCCGTTGGCATAGCAATTACACGTCTCAAACCTTTTGATAGAGGTATCAATCATCGAAATCGGAGCACAATTGCAAATTTTCGATTTTTAAAGCTCTAAATTAGTGGGCTATAGTTCAGTTGATTTTCAATAAAATTAAATTTTCCACAAAATGTGTAGAAATATTCTAGCGATCTAAATACCCGTTGGCATAGCAATTACACGTCTCAACACCTTTTGATAGAGGTATCAATCATCGAAGTCGGAGCACAATTGCAAATTTTCGATTTTTAAAGCTCTAAATTAGTGGGCTATAGTTCAGTTGATTTTCAATAAAATTAAATTTTCCACAAAATGTGTAGAAATATTCTAGCGATCTAAATACCCGTTGGCATCACAATTACAGGTCTCAACACCTATTGATAGAGGTATCAATCATCGAAATCGGAGCACAATTGCAGATTTTCGATTTTTAAAGCTCTAAATTAGTGGGCTATAGTTCAGTTGATTTTCAATAAAATTAAATTTTCCACAAAATGTGTAGAAATATTCTAGCGATCTAAATACCCGTTGGCATAGCAATTACACGTCTCAACACCTTTTGATAGAGGTATCAATCATCGAAATCGGAGCACAATTGCAAATTTTCGATTTTTAAAGCTCTAAATTAGTGGGCTATAGTTCAGTTGATTTTCAATAAAATTAAATTTTCCACAAAATGTGTAGAAATATTGGAGCAATCTAAATACCCGTTGGCTTCATAATTACAGGTCTCAACACTTATTGATAGAGGTATCAATCATCGAAATCGGAGCACAATTGCAGATTTTCGATTTTTAAAGCTCTGAATTTGTGGGCTATAGTTCAGTTGATTTTCAATAAAATTAAATTTTCCACAAAATGTGTAGAAATATTGGAGCAATCTAAATACCCGTTGGCATCACAATTACAGGTCTCAACACCTATTGATAGAGGTATCAATCATCGAAATCGGAGCACAATTGCAAATTTTCGATTTTTAAAGCTCTAAATTAGTGGGCTATAGTTCAGTTGATTTTCAATAAAATTAAATTTTCCACAAAATGTGTAGAAATATTCTAGCGATCTAAATACCCGTTGGCATAGCAATTACACGTCTCAACACCTTTTGATAGAGGTATCAATCATCGAAATCGGAGCACAATTGCAAATTTTCGATTTTTAAAGTTCTGAATTTGTGGGCTATAGTTCAGTTGATTTTCAATAAAATTAAATTTTCCACAAAATGTGCAGAAATATTCGAGCGATCTAAATACCCGTTGGCATCACAATTACAGGTCTCAACACCTATTGATAGAGGTATCAATCATCGAAATCGGAGCACAATTGCAGATTTTCGATTTTTAAAGCTCTAAATTAGTGGGCTATAGTTCAGTTGATTTTCAATAAAATTAAATTTTCCACAAAATGTGTAGAAATATTCTAGCGATCTAAATACCCGTTGGCATAGCAATTACACGTCTCAACACCTTTTGATAGAGGTATCAATCATCGAAATCGGAGCACAATTGCAAATTTTCGATTTTTAAAGCTCTGAATTTGTGGGCTATAGTTCAGTTGATTTTCAATAAAATTAAATTTTCCACAAAATGTGTAGAAATATTGGAGCAATCTAAATACCCGTTGGCATCACAATTACAGGTCTCAACACCTATTGATAGAGGTATCAATCATCGAAATCGGAGCACAATTGCAAATTTTCGATTTTTAAAGCTCTAAATTAGTGGGCTATAGTTCAGTTGATTTTCAATAAAATTAAATTTTCCACAAAATGTGTAGAAATATTCTAGCGATCTAAATACCCGTTGGCATAGCAATTACACGTCTCAAACCTTTTGATAGAGGTATCAATCATCGAAATCGGAGCACAATTGCAAATTTTCGATTTTTAAAGCTCTAAATTAGTGGGCTATAGTTCAGTTGATTTTCAATAAAATTAAATTTTCCACAAAATGTGTAGAAATATTCTAGCGATCTAAATACCCGTTGGCATAGCAATTACACGTCTCAACACCTTTTGATAGAGGTATCAATCATCGAAGTCGGAGCACAATTGCAAATTTTCGATTTTTAAAGCTCTAAATTAGTGGGCTATAGTTCAGTTGATTTTCAATAAAATTAAATTTTCCACAAAATGTGTAGAAATATTCTAGCGATCTAAATACCCGTTGGCATCACAATTACAGGTCTCAACACCTATTGATAGAGGTATCAATCATCGAAATCGGAGCACAATTGCAGATTTTCGATTTTTAAAGCTCTAAATTAGTGGGCTATAGTTCAGTTGATTTTCAATAAAATTAAATTTTCCACAAAATGTGTAGAAATATTCTAGCGATCTAAATACCCGTTGGCATAGCAATTACACGTCTCAACACCTTTTGATAGAGGTATCAATCATCGAAATCGGAGCACAATTGCAAATTTTCGATTTTTAAAGCTCTAAATTAGTGGGCTATAGTTCAGTTGATTTTCAATAAAATTAAATTTTCCACAAAATGTGTAGAAATATTGGAGCAATCTAAATACCCGTTGGCTTCATAATTACAGGTCTCAACACTTATTGATAGAGGTATCAATCATCGAAATCGGAGCACAATTGCAGATTTTCGATTTTTAAAGCTCTGAATTTGTGGGCTATAGTTCAGTTGATTTTCAATAAAATTAAATTTTCCACAAAATGTGTAGAAATATTGGAGCAATCTAAATACCCGTTGGCATCACAATTACAGGTCTCAACACCTATTGATAGAGGTATCAATCATCGAAATCGGAGCACAATTGCAAATTTTCGATTTTTAAAGCTCTAAATTAGTGGGCTATAGTTCAGTTGATTTTCAATAAAATTAAATTTTCCACAAAATGTGTAGAAATATTCTAGCGATCTAAATACCCGTTGGCATAGCAATTACACGTCTCAACACCTTTTGATAGAGGTATCAATCATCGAAATCGGAGCACAATTGCAAATTTTCGATTTTTAAAGTTCTGAATTTGTGGGCTATAGTTCAGTTGATTTTCAATAAAATTAAATTTTCCACAAAATGTGCAGAAATATTCGAGCGATCTAAATACCCGTTGGCATCACAATTACAGGTCTCAACACCTATTGATAGAGGTATCAATCATCGAAATCGGAGCACAATTGCAGATTTTCGATTTTTAAAGCTCTAAATTAGTGGGCTATAGTTCAGTTGATTTTCAATAAAATTAAATTTTCCACAAAATGTGTAGAAATATTCTAGCGATCTAAATACCCGTTGGCATAGCAATTACACGTCTCAACACCTTTTGATAGAGGTATCAATCATCGAAATCGGAGCACAATTGCAAATTTTCGATTTTTAAAGCTCTGAATTTGTGGGCTATAGTTCAGTTGATTTTCAATAAAATTAAATTTTCCACAAAATGTGTAGAAATATTGGAGCAATCTAAATACCCGTTGGCATCACAATTACAGGTCTCAACACCTATTGATAGAGGTATCAATCATCGAAATCGGAGCACAATTGCAGATTTTCGATTTTTAAAGCTCTAAATTAGTGGGCTATAGTTCAGTTGATTTTCAATAAAATTAAATTTTCCACAAAATGTGTAGAAATATTCTAGCGATCTAAATACCCGTTGGCATAGCAATTACACGTCTCAAACCTTTTGATAGAGGTATCAATCATCGAAATCGGAGCACAATTGCAAATTTTCGATTTTTAAAGCTCTAAATTAGTGGGCTATAGTTCAGTTGATTTTCAATAAAATTAAATTTTCCACAAAATGTGTAGAAATATTCTAGCGATCTAAATACCCGTTGGCATAGCAATTACACGTCTCAACACCTTTTGATAGAGGTATCAATCATCGAAGTCGGAGCACAATTGCAAATTTTAGATTTTTAAAGCTCTAAATTAGTGGGCTATAGTTCAGTTGATTTTCAATAAAATTAAATTTTCCACAAAATGTGTAGAAATATTCTAGCGATCTAAATACCCGTTGGCATAGCAATTACACGTCTCAACACCTTTTGATAGAGGTATCAATCATCGAAATCGGAGCACAATTGCAAATTTTCGATTTTTAAAGCTCTAAATTAGTGGGCTATAGTTCAGTTGATTTTCAATAAAATTAAATTTTCCACAAAATGTGTAGAAATATTGGAGCAATCTAAATACCCGTTGGCTTCATAATTACAGGTCTCAACACTTATTGATAGAGGTATCAATCATCGAAATCGGAGCACAATTGCAGATTTTCGATTTTTAAAGCTCTGAATTTGTGGGCTATAGTTCAGTTGATTTTCAATAAAATTAAATTTTCCACAAAATGTGTAGAAATATTGGAGCAATCTAAATACCCGTTGGCATCACAATTACAGGTCTCAACACCTATTGATAGAGGTATCAATCATCGAAATCGGAGCACAATTGCAAATTTTCGATTTTTAAAGCTCTAAATTAGTGGGCTATAGTTCAGTTGATTTTCAATAAAATTAAATTTTCCACAAAATGTGTAGAAATATTCTAGCGATCTAAATACCCGTTGGCATAGCAATTACACGTCTCAACACCTTTTGATAGAGGTATCAATCATCGAAATCGGAGCACAATTGCAAATTTTCGATTTTTAAAGTTCTGAATTTGTGGGCTATAGTTCAGTTGATTTTCAATAAAATTAAATTTTCCACAAAATGTGCAGAAATATTCGAGCGATCTAAATACCCGTTGGCATCACAATTACAGGTCTCAACACCTATTGATAGAGGTATCAATCATCGAAATCGGAGCACAATTGCAGATTTTCGATTTTTAAAGCTCTAAATTAGTGGGCTATAGTTCAGTTGATTTTCAATAAAATTAAATTTTCCACAAAATGTGTAGAAATATTCTAGCGATCTAAATACCCGTTGGCATAGCAATTACACGTCTCAACACCTTTTGATAGAGGTATCAATCATCGAAATCGGAGCACAATTGCAAATTTTCGATTTTTAAAGCTCTGAATTTGTGGGCTATAGTTCAGTTGATTTTCAATAAAATTAAATTTTCCACAAAATGTGTAGAAATATTGGAGCAATCTAAATACCCGTTGGCATCACAATTACAGGTCTCAACACCTATTGATAGAGGTATCAATCATCGAAATCGGAGCACAATTGCAAATTTTCGATTTTTAAAGCTCTAAATTAGTGGGCTATAGTTCAGTTGATTTTCAATAAAATTAAATTTTCCACAAAATGTGTAGAAATATTCTAGCGATCTAAATACCCGTTGGCATAGCAATTACACGTCTCAAACCTTTTGATAGAGGTATCAATCATCGAAATCGGAGCACAATTGCAAATTTTCGATTTTTAAAGCTCTAAATTAGTGGGCTATAGTTCAGTTGATTTTCAATAAAATTAAATTTTCCACAAAATGTGTAGAAATATTCTAGCGATCTAAATACCCGTTGGCATAGCAATTACACGTCTCAAACCTTTTGATAGAGGTATCAATCATCGAAATCGGAGCACAATTGCAAATTTTCGATTTTTAAAGCTCTAAATTAGTGGGCTATAGTTCAGTTGATTTTCAATAAAATTAAATTTTCCACAAAATGTGTAGAAATATTCTAGCGATCTAAATACCCGTTGGCATAGCAATTACACGTCTCAACACCTTTTGATAGAGGTATCAATCATCGAAATCGGAGCACAATTGCAAATTTTCGATTTTTAAAGCTCTGAATTTGTGGGCTATAGTTCAGTTGATTTTCAATAAAATTAAATTTTCCACAAAATGTGTAGAAATATTGGAGCAATCTAAATACCCGTTGGCATCACAATTACAGGTCTCAACACCTATTGATAGAGGTATCAATCATCGAAATCGGAGCACAATTGCAAATTTTCGATTTTTAAAGCTCTAAATTAGTGGGCTATAGTTCAGTTGATTTTCAATAAAATTAAATTTTCCACAAAATGTGTAGAAATATTCTAGCGATCTAAATACCCGTTGGCATAGCAATTACACGTCTCAAACCTTTTGATAGAGGTATCAATCATCGAAATCGGAGCACAATTGCAAATTTTCGATTTTTAAAGCTCTAAATTAGTGGGCTATAGTTCAGTTGATTTTCAATAAAATTAAATTTTCCACAAAATGTGTAGAAATATTCTAGCGATCTAAATACCCGTTGGCATAGCAATTACACGTCTCAACACCTTTTGATAGAGGTATCAATCATCGAAGTCGGAGCACAATTGCAAATTTTCGATTTTTAAAGCTCTAAATTAGTGGGCTATAGTTCAGTTGATTTTCAATAAAATTAAATTTTCCACAAAATGTGTAGAAATATTCTAGCGATCTAAATACCCGTTGGCATCACAATTACAGGTCTCAACACCTATTGATAGAGGTATCAATCATCGAAATCGGAGCACAATTGCAGATTTTCGATTTTTAAAGCTCTAAATTAGTGGGCTATAGTTCAGTTGATTTTCAATAAAATTAAATTTTCCACAAAATGTGTAGAAATATTCTAGCGATCTAAATACCCGTTGGCATAGCAATTACACGTCTCAACACCTTTTGATAGAGGTATCAATCATCGAAATCGGAGCACAATTGCAAATTTTCGATTTTTAAAGCTCTAAATTAGTGGGCTATAGTTCAGTTGATTTTCAATAAAATTAAATTTTCCACAAAATGTGTAGAAATATTGGAGCAATCTAAATACCCGTTGGCTTCATAATTACAGGTCTCAACACTTATTGATAGAGGTATCAATCATCGAAATCGGAGCACAATTGCAGATTTTCGATTTTTAAAGCTCTGAATTTGTGGGCTATAGTTCAGTTGATTTTCAATAAAATTAAATTTTCCACAAAATGTGTAGAAATATTGGAGCAATCTAAATACCCGTTGGCATCACAATTACAGGTCTCAACACCTATTGATAGAGGTATCAATCATCGAAATCGGAGCACAATTGCAAATTTTCGATTTTTAAAGCTCTAAATTAGTGGGCTATAGTTCAGTTGATTTTCAATAAAATTAAATTTTCCACAAAATGTGTAGAAATATTCTAGCGATCTAAATACCCGTTGGCATAGCAATTACACGTCTCAACACCTTTTGATAGAGGTATCAATCATCGAAATCGGAGCACAATTGCAAATTTTCGATTTTTAAAGTTCTGAATTTGTGGGCTATAGTTCAGTTGATTTTCAATAAAATTAAATTTTCCACAAAATGTGCAGAAATATTCGAGCGATCTAAATACCCGTTGGCATCACAATTACAGGTCTCAACACCTATTGATAGAGGTATCAATCATCGAAATCGGAGCACAATTGCAGATTTTCGATTTTTAAAGCTCTAAATTAGTGGGCTATAGTTCAGTTGATTTTCAATAAAATTAAATTTTCCACAAAATGTGTAGAAATATTCTAGCGATCTAAATACCCGTTGGCATAGCAATTACACGTCTCAACACCTTTTGATAGAGGTATCAATCATCGAAATCGGAGCACAATTGCAAATTTTCGATTTTTAAAGCTCTGAATTTGTGGGCTATAGTTCAGTTGATTTTCAATAAAATTAAATTTTCCACAAAATGTGTAGAAATATTGGAGCAATCTAAATACCCGTTGGCATCACAATTACAGGTCTCAACACCTATTGATAGAGGTATCAATCATCGAAATCGGAGCACAATTGCAGATTTTCGATTTTTAAAGCTCTAAATTAGTGGGCTATAGTTCAGTTGATTTTCAATAAAATTAAATTTTCCACAAAATGTGTAGAAATATTCTAGCGATCTAAATACCCGTTGGCATAGCAATTACACGTCTCAAACCTTTTGATAGAGGTATCAATCATCGAAATCGGAGCACAATTGCAAATTTTCGATTTTTAAAGCTCTAAATTAGTGGGCTATAGTTCAGTTGATTTTCAATAAAATTAAATTTTCCACAAAATGTGTAGAAATATTCTAGCGATCTAAATACCCGTTGGCATAGCAATTACACGTCTCAACACCTTTTGATAGAGGTATCAATCATCGAAGTCGGAGCACAATTGCAAATTTTAGATTTTTAAAGCTCTAAATTAGTGGGCTATAGTTCAGTTGATTTTCAATAAAATTAAATTTTCCACAAAATGTGTAGAAATATTCTAGCGATCTAAATACCCGTTGGCATAGCAATTACACGTCTCAACACCTTTTGATAGAGGTATCAATCATCGAAATCGGAGCACAATTGCAAATTTTCGATTTTTAAAGCTCTAAATTAGTGGGCTATAGTTCAGTTGATTTTCAATAAAATTAAATTTTCCACAAAATGTGTAGAAATATTGGAGCAATCTAAATACCCGTTGGCTTCATAATTACAGGTCTCAACACTTATTGATAGAGGTATCAATCATCGAAATCGGAGCACAATTGCAGATTTTCGATTTTTAAAGCTCTGAATTTGTGGGCTATAGTTCAGTTGATTTTCAATAAAATTAAATTTTCCACAAAATGTGTAGAAATATTGGAGCAATCTAAATACCCGTTGGCATCACAATTACAGGTCTCAACACCTATTGATAGAGGTATCAATCATCGAAATCGGAGCACAATTGCAAATTTTCGATTTTTAAAGCTCTAAATTAGTGGGCTATAGTTCAGTTGATTTTCAATAAAATTAAATTTTCCACAAAATGTGTAGAAATATTCTAGCGATCTAAATACCCGTTGGCATAGCAATTACACGTCTCAACACCTTTTGATAGAGGTATCAATCATCGAAATCGGAGCACAATTGCAAATTTTCGATTTTTAAAGTTCTGAATTTGTGGGCTATAGTTCAGTTGATTTTCAATAAAATTAAATTTTCCACAAAATGTGCAGAAATATTCGAGCGATCTAAATACCCGTTGGCATCACAATTACAGGTCTCAACACCTATTGATAGAGGTATCAATCATCGAAATCGGAGCACAATTGCAGATTTTCGATTTTTAAAGCTCTAAATTAGTGGGCTATAGTTCAGTTGATTTTCAATAAAATTAAATTTTCCACAAAATGTGTAGAAATATTCTAGCGATCTAAATACCCGTTGGCATAGCAATTACACGTCTCAACACCTTTTGATAGAGGTATCAATCATCGAAATCGGAGCACAATTGCAAATTTTCGATTTTTAAAGCTCTGAATTTGTGGGCTATAGTTCAGTTGATTTTCAATAAAATTAAATTTTCCACAAAATGTGTAGAAATATTGGAGCAATCTAAATACCCGTTGGCATCACAATTACAGGTCTCAACACCTATTGATAGAGGTATCAATCATCGAAATCGGAGCACAATTGCAGATTTTCGATTTTTAAAGCTCTAAATTAGTGGGCTATAGTTCAGTTGATTTTCAATAAAATTAAATTTTCCACAAAATGTGTAGAAATATTCTAGCGATCTAAATACCCGTTGGCATAGCAATTACACGTCTCAAACCTTTTGATAGAGGTATCAATCATCGAAATCGGAGCACAATTGCAAATTTTCGATTTTTAAAGCTCTAAATTAGTGGGCTATAGTTCAGTTGATTTTCAATAAAATTAAATTTTCCACAAAATGTGTAGAAATATTCTAGCGATCTAAATACCCGTTGGCATAGCAATTACACGTCTCAACACCTTTTGATAGAGGTATCAATCATCGAAGTCGGAGCACAATTGCAAATTTTAGATTTTTAAAGCTCTAAATTAGTGGGCTATAGTTCAGTTGATTTTCAATAAAATTAAATTTTCCACAAAATGTGTAGAAATATTCTAGCGATCTAAATACCCGTTGGCATAGCAATTACACGTCTCAACACCTTTTGATAGAGGTATCAATCATCGAAATCGGAGCACAATTGCAAATTTTCGATTTTTAAAGCTCTAAATTAGTGGGCTATAGTTCAGTTGATTTTCAATAAAATTAAATTTTCCACAAAATGTGTAGAAATATTGGAGCAATCTAAATACCCGTTGGCTTCATAATTACAGGTCTCAACACTTATTGATAGAGGTATCAATCATCGAAATCGGAGCACAATTGCAGATTTTCGATTTTTAAAGCTCTGAATTTGTGGGCTATAGTTCAGTTGATTTTCAATAAAATTAAATTTTCCACAAAATGTGTAGAAATATTGGAGCAATCTAAATACCCGTTGGCATCACAATTACAGGTCTCAACACCTATTGATAGAGGTATCAATCATCGAAATCGGAGCACAATTGCAAATTTTCGATTTTTAAAGCTCTAAATTAGTGGGCTATAGTTCAGTTGATTTTCAATAAAATTAAATTTTCCACAAAATGTGTAGAAATATTCTAGCGATCTAAATACCCGTTGGCATAGCAATTACACGTCTCAACACCTTTTGATAGAGGTATCAATCATCGAAATCGGAGCACAATTGCAAATTTTCGATTTTTAAAGTTCTGAATTTGTGGGCTATAGTTCAGTTGATTTTCAATAAAATTAAATTTTCCACAAAATGTGCAGAAATATTCGAGCGATCTAAATACCCGTTGGCATCACAATTACAGGTCTCAACACCTATTGATAGAGGTATCAATCATCGAAATCGGAGCACAATTGCAGATTTTCGATTTTTAAAGCTCTAAATTAGTGGGCTATAGTTCAGTTGATTTTCAATAAAATTAAATTTTCCACAAAATGTGTAGAAATATTCTAGCGATCTAAATACCCGTTGGCATAGCAATTACACGTCTCAACACCTTTTGATAGAGGTATCAATCATCGAAATCGGAGCACAATTGCAAATTTTCGATTTTTAAAGCTCTGAATTTGTGGGCTATAGTTCAGTTGATTTTCAATAAAATTAAATTTTCCACAAAATGTGTAGAAATATTGGAGCAATCTAAATACCCGTTGGCATCACAATTACAGGTCTCAACACCTATTGATAGAGGTATCAATCATCGAAATCGGAGCACAATTGCAGATTTTCGATTTTTAAAGCTCTAAATTAGTGGGCTATAGTTCAGTTGATTTTCAATAAAATTAAATTTTCCACAAAATGTGTAGAAATATTCTAGCGATCTAAATACCCGTTGGCATAGCAATTACACGTCTCAAACCTTTTGATAGAGGTATCAATCATCGAAATCGGAGCACAATTGCAAATTTTCGATTTTTAAAGCTCTAAATTAGTGGGCTATAGTTCAGTTGATTTTCAATAAAATTAAATTTTCCACAAAATGTGTAGAAATATTCTAGCGATCTAAATACCCGTTGGCATAGCAATTACACGTCTCAACACCTTTTGATAGAGGTATCAATCATCGAAGTCGGAGCACAATTGCAAATTTTCGATTTTTAAAGCTCTAAATTAGTGGGCTATAGTTCAGTTGATTTTCAATAAAATTAAATTTTCCACAAAATGTGTAGAAATATTCTAGCGATCTAAATACCCGTTGGCATCACAATTACAGGTCTCAACACCTATTGATAGAGGTATCAATCATCGAAATCGGAGCACAATTGCAGATTTTCGATTTTTAAAGCTCTAAATTAGTGGGCTATAGTTCAGTTGATTTTCAATAAAATTAAATTTTCCACAAAATGTGTAGAAATATTCTAGCGATCTAAATACCCGTTGGCATAGCAATTACACGTCTCAACACCTTTTGATAGAGGTATCAATCATCGAAATCGGAGCACAATTGCAAATTTTCGATTTTTAAAGCTCTAAATTAGTGGGCTATAGTTCAGTTGATTTTCAATAAAATTAAATTTTCCACAAAATGTGTAGAAATATTGGAGCAATCTAAATACCCGTTGGCTTCACAATTACAGGTCTCAACACTTATTGATAGAGGTATCAATCATCGAAATCGGAGCACAATTGCAGATTTTCGATTTTTAAAGCTCTGAATTTGTGGGCTATAGTTCAGTTGATTTTCAATAAAATTAAATTTTCCACAAAATGTGTAGAAATATTGGAGCAATCTAAATACCCGTTGGCATCACAATTACAGGTCTCAACACCTATTGATAGAGGTATCAATCATCGAAATCGGAGCACAATTGCAGATTTTCGATTTTTAAAGCTCTAAATTAGTGGGCTATAGTTCAGTTGATTTTCAATAAAATTAAATTTTCCACAAAATGTGTAGAAATATTGGAGCAATCTAAATACCCGTTGGCATCACAATTACAGGTCTCAACACCTATTGATAGAGGTATCAATCATCGAAATCGGAGCACAATTGCAAATTTTCGATTTTTAAAGCTCTAAATTAGTGGGCTATAGTTCAGTTGATTTTCAATAAAATTAAATTTTCCACAAAATGTGTAGAAATATTCTAGCGATCTAAATACCCGTTGGCATAGCAATTACACGTCTCAACACCTTTTGATAGAGGTATCAATCATCGAAATCGGAGCACAATTGCAAATTTTCGATTCTTAAAGTTCTGAATTTGTGGGCTATAGTTCAGTTGATTTTCAATAAAATTAAATTTTCCACAAAATGTGCAGAAATATTCGAGCGATCTAAATACCCGTTGGCATCACAATTACAGGTCTCAACACCTATTGATAGAGGTATCAATCATCGAAATCGGAGCACAATTGCAGATTTTCGATTTTTAAAGCTCTAAATTAGTGGGCTATAGTTCAGTTGATTTTCAATAAAATTAAATTTTCCACAAAATGTGTAGAAATATTCTAGCGATCTAAATACCCGTTGGCATAGCAATTACACGTCTCAACACCTTTTGATAGAGGTATCAATCATCGAAATCGGAGCACAATTGCAAATTTTCGATTTTTAAAGCTCTGAATTTGTGGGCTATAGTTCAGTTGATTTTCAATAAAATTAAATTTTCCACAAAATGTGTAGAAATATTGGAGCAATCTAAATACCCGTTGGCATCACAATTACAGGTCTCAACACCTATTGATAGAGGTATCAATCATCGAAATCGGAGCACAATTGCAGATTTTCGATTTTTAAAGCTCTAAATTAGTGGGCTATAGTTCAGTTGATTTTCAATAAAATTAAATTTTCCACAAAATGTGTAGAAATATTCTAGCGATCTAAATACCCGTTGGCATAGCAATTACACGTCTCAAACCTTTTGATAGAGGTATCAATCATCGAAATCGGAGCACAATTGCAAATTTTCGATTTTTAAAGCTCTAAATTAGTGGGCTATAGTTCAGTTGATTTTCAATAAAATTAAATTTTCCACAAAATGTGTAGAAATATTCTAGCGATCTAAATACCCGTTGGCATAGCAATTACACGTCTCAACACCTTTTGATAGAGGTATCAATCATCGAAGTCGGAGCACAATTGCAAATTTTCGATTTTTAAAGCTCTAAATTAGTGGGCTATAGTTCAGTTGATTTTCAATAAAATTAAATTTTCCACAAAATGTGTAGAAATATTCTAGCGATCTAAATACCCGTTGGCATCACAATTACAGGTCTCAACACCTATTGATAGAGGTATCAATCATCGAAATCGGAGCACAATTGCAGATTTTCGATTTTTAAAGCTCTAAATTAGTGGGCTATAGTTCAGTTGATTTTCAATAAAATTAAATTTTCCACAAAATGTGTAGAAATATTCTAGCGATCTAAATACCCGTTGGCATAGCAATTACACGTCTCAACACCTTTTGATAGAGGTATCAATCATCGAAATCGGAGCACAATTGCAAATTTTCGATTTTTAAAGCTCTAAATTAGTGGGCTATAGTTCAGTTGATTTTCAATAAAATTAAATTTTCCACAAAATGTGTAGAAATATTGGAGCAATCTAAATACCCGTTGGCTTCACAATTACAGGTCTCAACACTTATTGATAGAGGTATCAATCATCGAAATCGGAGCACAATTGCAGATTTTCGATTTTTAAAGCTCTGAATTTGTGGGCTATAGTTCAGTTGATTTTCAATAAAATTAAATTTTCCACAAAATGTGTAGAAATATTGGAGCAATCTAAATACCCGTTGGCATCACAATTACAGGTCTCAACACCTATTGATAGAGGTATCAATCATCGAAATCGGAGCACAATTGCAGATTTTCGATTTTTAAAGCTCTAAATTAGTGGGCTATAGTTCAGTTGATTTTCAATAAAATTAAATTTTCCACAAAATGTGTAGAAATATTGGAGCAATCTAAATACCCGTTGGCATCACAATTACAGGTCTCAACACCTATTGATAGAGGTATCAATCATCGAAATCGGAGCACAATTGCAAATTTTCGATTTTTAAAGCTCTAAATTAGTGGGCTATAGTTCAGTTGATTTTCAATAAAATTAAATTTTCCACAAAATGTGTAGAAATATTCTAGCGATCTAAATACCCGTTGGCATAGCAATTACACGTCTCAACACCTTTTGATATCAATCATCGAAATCGGAGCACAATTGCAAATTTTCGATTTTTAAAGTTCTGAATTTGTGGGCTATAGTTCAGTTGATTTTCAATAAAATTAAATTTTCCACAAAATGTGCAGAAATATTCGAGCGATCTAAATACCCGTTGGCATCACAATTACAGGTCTCAACACCTATTGATAGAGGTATCAATCATCGAAATCGGAGCACAATTGCAGATTTTCGATTTTTAAAGCTCTGAATTTGTGGGCTATAGTTCAGTTGATTTTCAATAAAATTAAATTTTCCACAAAATGTGTAGAAATATTCGAGCAATCTAAATACCCGTTGGCATCACAATTACAGGTCTCAACACCTATTGAAATCGGAGCACAATTGCAGATTTTCGATTTTTAAAGCTCTGAATTTGTGGGCTATAGTTCAGTTGATTTTCAATAAAATTAAATTTTCCACAAAATGTGTAGAAATATTCGAGCGATCTAAATACCCGTTGGCATCACAATTACAGGTCTCAACACCTATTGAAATCGGAGCACAATTGCAAATTTTCGATTTTTAAAGCTCTAAATTAGTGGGCTATAGTTCAGTTGATTTTCAATAAAATTAAATTTTCCACAAAATGTGTAGAAATATTCTAGCGATCTAAATACCCGTTGGCATAGCAATTACACGTCTCAACACCTTTTGATAGAGGTATCAATCATCGAAGTCGGAGCACAATTGCAAATTTTAGATTTTTAAAGCTCTAAATTAGTGGGCTATAGTTCAGTTGATTTTCAATAAAATTAAATTTTCCACAAAATGTGTAGAAATATTCTAGCGATCTAAATACCCGTTGGCATCACAATTACAGGTCTCAACACCTATTGATAGAGGTATCAATCATCGAAATCGGAGCACAATTGCAGATTTTCGATTTTTAAAGCTCTAAATTAGTGGGCTATAGTTCAGTTGATTTTCAATAAAATTAAATTTTCCACAAAATGTGTAGAAATATTCTAGCGATCTAAATACCCGTTGGCATAGCAATTACACGTCTCAAACCTTTTGATAGAGGTATCAATCATCGAAATCGGAGCACAATTGCAAATTTTCGATTTTTAAAGCTCTAAATTAGTGGGCTATAGTTCAGTTGATTTTCAATAAAATTAAATTTTCCACAAAATGTGTAGAAATATTCTAGCGATCTAAATACCCGTTGGCATAGCAATTACACGTCTCAACACCTTTTGATAGAGGTATCAATCATCGAAGTCGGAGCACAATTGCAAATTTTCGATTTTTAAAGCTCTAAATTAGTGGGCTATAGTTCAGTTGATTTTCAATAAAATTAAATTTTCCACAAAATGTGTAGAAATATTCTAGCGATCTAAATACCCGTTGGCATCACAATTACAGGTCTCAACACCTATTGATAGAGGTATCAATCATCGAAATCGGAGCACAATTGCAGATTTTCGATTTTTAAAGCTCTAAATTAGTGGGCTATAGTTCAGTTGATTTTCAATAAAATTAAATTTTCCACAAAATGTGTAGAAATATTCTAGCGATCTAAATACCCGTTGGCATAGCAATTACACGTCTCAAACCTTTTGATAGAGGTATCAATCATCGAAATCGGAGCACAATTGCAAATTTTCGATTTTTAAAGCTCTAAATTAGTGGGCTATAGTTCAGTTGATTTTCAATAAAATTAAATTTTCCACAAAATGTGTAGAAATATTCTAGCGATCTAAATACCCGTTGGCATAGCAATTACACGTCTCAACACCTTTTGATAGAGGTATCAATCATCGAAGTCGGAGCACAATTGCAAATTTTCGATTTTTAAAGCTCTAAATTAGTGGGCTATAGTTCAGTTGATTTTCAATAAAATTAAATTTTCCACAAAATGTGTAGAAATATTCTAGCGATCTAAATACCCGTTGGCATCACAATTACAGGTCTCAACACCTATTGATAGAGGTATCAATCATCGAAATCGGAGCACAATTGCAGATTTTCGATTTTTAAAGCTCTGAATTTGTGGGCTATAGTTCAGTTGATTTTCAATAAAATTAAATTTTCCACAAAATGTGTAGAAATATTCGAGCAATCTAAATACCCGTTGGCATCACAATTACAGGTCTCAACACCTATTGAAATCGGAGCACAATTGCAGATTTTCGATTTTTAAAGCTCTGAATTTGTGGGCTATAGTTCAGTTGATTTTCAATAAAATTAAATTTTCCACAAAATGTGTAGAAATATTCGAGCGATCTAAATACCCGTTGGCATCACAATTACAGGTCTCAACACCTATTGAAATCGGAGCACAATTGCAAATTTTCGATTTTTAAAGCTCTAAATTAGTGGGCTATAGTTCAGTTGATTTTCAATAAAATTAAATTTTCCACAAAATGTGTAGAAATATTCTAGCGATCTAAATACCCGTTGGCATAGCAATTACACGTCTCAACACCTTTTGATAGAGGTATCAATCATCGAAGTCGGAGCACAATTGCAAATTTTAGATTTTTAAAGCTCTAAATTAGTGGGCTATAGTTCAGTTGATTTTCAATAAAATTAAATTTTCCACAAAATGTGTAGAAATATTCTAGCGATCTAAATACCCGTTGGCATCACAATTACAGGTCTCAACACCTATTGATAGAGGTATCAATCATCGAAATCGGAGCACAATTGCAGATTTTCGATTTTTAAAGCTCTAAATTAGTGGGCTATAGTTCAGTTGATTTTCAATAAAATTAAATTTTCCACAAAATGTGTAGAAATATTCTAGCGATCTAAATACCCGTTGGCATAGCAATTACACGTCTCAAACCTTTTGATAGAGGTATCAATCATCGAAATCGGAGCACAATTGCAAATTTTCGATTTTTAAAGCTCTAAATTAGTGGGCTATAGTTCAGTTGATTTTCAATAAAATTAAATTTTCCACAAAATGTGTAGAAATATTCTAGCGATCTAAATACCCGTTGGCATAGCAATTACACGTCTCAACACCTTTTGATAGAGGTATCAATCATCGAAGTCGGAGCACAATTGCAAATTTTCGATTTTTAAAGCTCTAAATTAGTGGGCTATAGTTCAGTTGATTTTCAATAAAATTAAATTTTCCACAAAATGTGTAGAAATATTCTAGCGATCTAAATACCCGTTGGCATCACAATTACAGGTCTCAACACCTATTGATAGAGGTATCAATCATCGAAATCGGAGCACAATTGCAGATTTTCGATTTTTAAAGCTCTAAATTAGTGGGCTATAGTTCAGTTGATTTTCAATAAAATTAAATTTTCCACAAAATGTGTAGAAATATTCTAGCGATCTAAATACCCGTTGGCATAGCAATTACACGTCTCAACACCTTTTGATAGAGGTATCAATCATCGAAATCGGAGCACAATTGCAAATTTTCGATTTTTAAAGCTCTAAATTAGTGGGCTATAGTTCAGTTGATTTTCAATAAAATTAAATTTTCCACAAAATGTGTAGAAATATTGGAGCAATCTAAATACCCGTTGGCTTCACAATTACAGGTCTCAACACTTATTGATAGAGGTATCAATCATCGAAATCGGAGCACAATTGCAGATTTTCGATTTTTAAAGCTCTGAATTTGTGGGCTATAGTTCAGTTGATTTTCAATAAAATTAAATTTTCCACAAAATGTGTAGAAATATTGGAGCAATCTAAATACCCGTTGGCATCACAATTACAGGTCTCAACACCTATTGATAGAGGTATCAATCATCGAAATCGGAGCACAATTGCAGATTTTCGATTTTTAAAGCTCTAAATTAGTGGGCTATAGTTCAGTTGATTTTCAATAAAATTAAATTTTCCACAAAATGTGTAGAAATATTGGAGCAATCTAAATACCCGTTGGCATCACAATTACAGGTCTCAACACCTATTGATAGAGGTATCAATCATCGAAATCGGAGCACAATTGCAAATTTTCGATTTTTAAAGCTCTAAATTAGTGGGCTATAGTTCAGTTGATTTTCAATAAAATTAAATTTTCCACAAAATGTGTAGAAATATTCTAGCGATCTAAATACCCGTTGGCATAGCAATTACACGTCTCAACACCTTTTGATAGAGGTATCAATCATCGAAGTCGGAGCACAATTGCAAATTTTCGATTTTTAAAGCTCTAAATTAGTGGGCTATAGTTCAGTTGATTTTCAATAAAATTAAATTTTCCACAAAATGTGTAGAAATATTCTAGCGATCTAAATACCCGTTGGCATCACAATTACAGGTCTCAACACCTATTGATAGAGGTATCAATCATCGAAATCGGAGCACAATTGCAGATTTTCGATTTTTAAAGCTCTAAATTAGTGGGCTATAGTTCAGTTGATTTTCAATAAAATTAAATTTTCCACAAAATGTGTAGAAATATTCTAGCGATCTAAATACCCGTTGGCATCACAATTACAGGTCTCAACACCTATTGATAGAGGTATCAATCATCGAAATCGGAGCACAATTGCAGATTTTCGATTTTTAAAGCTCTAAATTAGTGGGCTATAGTTCAGTTGATTTTCAATAAAATTAAATTTTCCACAAAATGTGTAGAAATATTCTAGCGATCTAAATACCCGTTGGCATAGCAATTACACGTCTCAACACCTTTTGATAGAGGTATCAATCATCGAAGTCGGAGCACAATTGCAAATTTTCGATTTTTAAAGCTCTAAATTAGTGGGCTATAGTTCAGTTGATTTTCAATAAAATTAAATTTTCCACAAAATGTGTAGAAATATTCTAGCGATCTAAATACCCGTTGGCATAGCAATTACACGTCTCAACACCTTTTGATAGAGGTATCAATCATCGAAGTCGGAGCACAATTGCAAATTTTCGATTTTTAAAGCTCTAAATTAGTGGGCTATAGTTCAGTTGATTTTCAATAAAATTAAATTTTCCACAAAATGTGTAGAAATATTCTAGCGATCTAAATACCCGTTGGCATCACAATTACAGGTCTCAACACCTATTGATAGAGGTATCAATCATCGAAATCGGAGCACAATTGCAGATTTTCGATTTTTAAAGCTCTGAATTTGTGGGCTATAGTTCAGTTGATTTTCAATAAAATTAAATTTTCCACAAAATGTGTAGAAATATTCGAGCAATCTAAATACCCGTTGGCATCACAATTACAGGTCTCAACACCTATTGAAATCGGAGCACAATTGCAGATTTTCGATTTTTAAAGCTCTAAATTAGTGGGCTATAGTTCAGTTGATTTTCAATAAAATTAAATTTTCCACAAAATGTGTAGAAATATTGGAGCAATCTAAATACCCGTTGGCATCACAATTACAGGTCTCAACACCTATTGATAGAGGTATCAATCATCGAAATCGGAGCACAATTGCAAATTTTCGATTTTTAAAGCTCTAAATTAGTGGGCTATAGTTCAGTTGATTTTCAATAAAATTAAATTTTCCACAAAATGTGTAGAAATATTCTAGCGATCTAAATACCCGTTGGCATAGCAATTACACGTCTCAACACCTTTTGATAGAGGTATCAATCATCGAAGTCGGAGCACAATTGCAAATTTTCGATTTTTAAAGCTCTAAATTAGTGGGCTATAGTTCAGTTGATTTTCAATAAAATTAAATTTTCCACAAAATGTGTAGAAATATTCTAGCGATCTAAATACCCGTTGGCATCACAATTACAGGTCTCAACACCTATTGATAGAGGTATCAATCATCGAAATCGGAGCACAATTGCAGATTTTCGATTTTTAAAGCTCTAAATTAGTGGGCTATAGTTCAGTTGATTTTCAATAAAATTAAATTTTCCACAAAATGTGTAGAAATATTCTAGCGATCTAAATACCCGTTGGCATAGCAATTACACGTCTCAAACCTTTTGATAGAGGTATCAATCATCGAAATCGGAGCACAATTGCAAATTTTCGATTTTTAAAGCTCTAAATTAGTGGGCTATAGTTCAGTTGATTTTCAATAAAATTAAATTTTCCACAAAATGTGTAGAAATATTCTAGCGATCTAAATACCCGTTGGCATAGCAATTACACGTCTCAACACCTTTTGATAGAGGTATCAATCATCGAAGTCGGAGCACAATTGCAAATTTTCGATTTTTAAAGCTCTAAATTAGTGGGCTATAGTTCAGTTGATTTTCAATAAAATTAAATTTTCCACAAAATGTGTAGAAATATTCTAGCGATCTAAATACCCGTTGGCATCACAATTACAGGTCTCAACACCTATTGATAGAGGTATCAATCATCGAAATCGGAGCACAATTGCAGATTTTCGATTTTTAAAGCTCTGAATTTGTGGGCTATAGTTCAGTTGATTTTCAATAAAATTAAATTTTCCACAAAATGTGTAGAAATATTCGAGCAATCTAAATACCCGTTGGCATCACAATTACAGGTCTCAACACCTATTGAAATCGGAGCACAATTGCAGATTTTCGATTTTTAAAGTTCTGAATTTGTGGGCTATAGTTCAGTTGATTTTCAATAAAATTAAATTTTCCACAAAATGTGCAGAAATATTCGAGCGATCTAAATACCCGTTGGCATCACAATTACAGGTCTCAACACCTATTGATAGAGGTATCAATCATCGAAATCGGAGCACAATTGCAGATTTTCGATTTTTAAAGCTCTGAATTTGTGGGCTATAGTTCAGTTGATTTTCAATAAAATTAAATTTTCCACAAAATGTGTAGAAATATTCGAGCAATCTAAATACCCGTTGGCATCACAATTACAGGTCTCAACACCTATTGAAATCGGAGCACAATTGCAGATTTTCGATTTTTAAAGCTCTGAATTTGTGGGCTATAGTTCAGTTGATTTTCAATAAAATTAAATTTTCCACAAAATGTGTAGAAATATTCGAGCGATCTAAATACCCGTTGGCATCACAATTACAGGTCTCAACACCTATTGAAATCGGAGCACAATTGCAAATTTTCGATTTTTAAAGCTCTAAATTAGTGGGCTATAGTTCAGTTGATTTTCAATAAAATTAAATTTTCCACAAAATGTGTAGAAATATTCTAGCGATCTAAATACCCGTTGGCATAGCAATTACACGTCTCAACACCTTTTGATAGAGGTATCAATCATCGAAGTCGGAGCACAATTGCAAATTTTAGATTTTTAAAGCTCTAAATTAGTGGGCTATAGTTCAGTTGATTTTCAATAAAATTAAATTTTCCACAAAATGTGTAGAAATATTCTAGCGATCTAAATACCCGTTGGCATCACAATTACAGGTCTCAACACCTATTGATAGAGGTATCAATCATCGAAATCGGAGCACAATTGCAGATTTTCGATTTTTAAAGCTCTAAATTAGTGGGCTATAGTTCAGTTGATTTTCAATAAAATTAAATTTTCCACAAAATGTGTAGAAATATTCTAGCGATCTAAATACCCGTTGGCATAGCAATTACACGTCTCAAACCTTTTGATAGAGGTATCAATCATCGAAATCGGAGCACAATTGCAAATTTTCGATTTTTAAAGCTCTAAATTAGTGGGCTATAGTTCAGTTGATTTTCAATAAAATTAAATTTTCCACAAAATGTGTAGAAATATTCTAGCGATCTAAATACCCGTTGGCATAGCAATTACACGTCTCAACACCTTTTGATAGAGGTATCAATCATCGAAGTCGGAGCACAATTGCAAATTTTCGATTTTTAAAGCTCTAAATTAGTGGGCTATAGTTCAGTTGATTTTCAATAAAATTAAATTTTCCACAAAATGTGTAGAAATATTCTAGCGATCTAAATACCCGTTGGCATCACAATTACAGGTCTCAACACCTATTGATAGAGGTATCAATCATCGAAATCGGAGCACAATTGCAGATTTTCGATTTTTAAAGCTCTAAATTAGTGGGCTATAGTTCAGTTGATTTTCAATAAAATTAAATTTTCCACAAAATGTGTAGAAATATTCTAGCGATCTAAATACCCGTTGGCATAGCAATTACACGTCTCAAACCTTTTGATAGAGGTATCAATCATCGAAATCGGAGCACAATTGCAAATTTTCGATTTTTAAAGCTCTAAATTAGTGGGCTATAGTTCAGTTGATTTTCAATAAAATTAAATTTTCCACAAAATGTGTAGAAATATTCTAGCGATCTAAATACCCGTTGGCATAGCAATTACACGTCTCAACACCTTTTGATAGAGGTATCAATCATCGAAGTCGGAGCACAATTGCAAATTTTCGATTTTTAAAGCTCTAAATTAGTGGGCTATAGTTCAGTTGATTTTCAATAAAATTAAATTTTCCACAAAATGTGTAGAAATATTCTAGCGATCTAAATACCCGTTGGCATCACAATTACAGGTCTCAACACCTATTGATAGAGGTATCAATCATCGAAATCGGAGCACAATTGCAGATTTTCGATTTTTAAAGCTCTGAATTTGTGGGCTATAGTTCAGTTGATTTTCAATAAAATTAAATTTTCCACAAAATGTGTAGAAATATTCGAGCAATCTAAATACCCGTTGGCATCACAATTACAGGTCTCAACACCTATTGAAATCGGAGCACAATTGCAGATTTTCGATTTTTAAAGCTCTGAATTTGTGGGCTATAGTTCAGTTGATTTTCAATAAAATTAAATTTTCCACAAAATGTGTAGAAATATTCGAGCGATCTAAATACCCGTTGGCATCACAATTACAGGTCTCAACACCTATTGAAATCGGAGCACAATTGCAAATTTTCGATTTTTAAAGCTCTAAATTAGTGGGCTATAGTTCAGTTGATTTTCAATAAAATTAAATTTTCCACAAAATGTGTAGAAATATTCTAGCGATCTAAATACCCGTTGGCATAGCAATTACACGTCTCAACACCTTTTGATAGAGGTATCAATCATCGAAGTCGGAGCACAATTGCAAATTTTAGATTTTTAAAGCTCTAAATTAGTGGGCTATAGTTCAGTTGATTTTCAATAAAATTAAATTTTCCACAAAATGTGTAGAAATATTCTAGCGATCTAAATACCCGTTGGCATCACAATTACAGGTCTCAACACCTATTGATAGAGGTATCAATCATCGAAATCGGAGCACAATTGCAGATTTTCGATTTTTAAAGCTCTAAATTAGTGGGCTATAGTTCAGTTGATTTTCAATAAAATTAAATTTTCCACAAAATGTGTAGAAATATTCTAGCGATCTAAATACCCGTTGGCATAGCAATTACACGTCTCAAACCTTTTGATAGAGGTATCAATCATCGAAATCGGAGCACAATTGCAAATTTTCGATTTTTAAAGCTCTAAATTAGTGGGCTATAGTTCAGTTGATTTTCAATAAAATTAAATTTTCCACAAAATGTGTAGAAATATTCTAGCGATCTAAATACCCGTTGGCATAGCAATTACACGTCTCAACACCTTTTGATAGAGGTATCAATCATCGAAGTCGGAGCACAATTGCAAATTTTCGATTTTTAAAGCTCTAAATTAGTGGGCTATAGTTCAGTTGATTTTCAATAAAATTAAATTTTCCACAAAATGTGTAGAAATATTCTAGCGATCTAAATACCCGTTGGCATCACAATTACAGGTCTCAACACCTATTGATAGAGGTATCAATCATCGAAATCGGAGCACAATTGCAGATTTTCGATTTTTAAAGCTCTAAATTAGTGGGCTATAGTTCAGTTGATTTTCAATAAAATTAAATTTTCCACAAAATGTGTAGAAATATTCTAGCGATCTAAATACCCGTTGGCATAGCAATTACACGTCTCAACACCTTTTGATAGAGGTATCAATCATCGAAATCGGAGCACAATTGCAAATTTTCGATTTTTAAAGCTCTAAATTAGTGGGCTATAGTTCAGTTGATTTTCAATAAAATTAAATTTTCCACAAAATGTGTAGAAATATTGGAGCAATCTAAATACCCGTTGGCTTCACAATTACAGGTCTCAACACTTATTGATAGAGGTATCAATCATCGAAATCGGAGCACAATTGCAGATTTTCGATTTTTAAAGCTCTGAATTTGTGGGCTATAGTTCAGTTGATTTTCAATAAAATTAAATTTTCCACAAAATGTGTAGAAATATTGGAGCAATCTAAATACCCGTTGGCATCACAATTACAGGTCTCAACACCTATTGATAGAGGTATCAATCATCGAAATCGGAGCACAATTGCAGATTTTCGATTTTTAAAGCTCTAAATTAGTGGGCTATAGTTCAGTTGATTTTCAATAAAATTAAATTTTCCACAAAATGTGTAGAAATATTGGAGCAATCTAAATACCCGTTGGCATCACAATTACAGGTCTCAACACCTATTGATAGAGGTATCAATCATCGAAATCGGAGCACAATTGCAAATTTTCGATTTTTAAAGCTCTAAATTAGTGGGCTATAGTTCAGTTGATTTTCAATAAAATTAAATTTTCCACAAAATGTGTAGAAATATTCTAGCGATCTAAATACCCGTTGGCATAGCAATTACACTTCTCAACACCTTTTGATAGAGGTATCAATCATCGAAGTCGGAGCACAATTGCAAATTTTCGATTTTTAAAGCTCTAAATTAGTGGGCTATAGTTCAGTTGATTTTCAATAAAATTAAATTTTCCACAAAATGTGTAGAAATATTCTAGCGATCTAAATACCCGTTGGCATCACAATTACAGGTCTCAACACCTATTGATAGAGGTATCAATCATCGAAATCGGAGCACAATTGCAGATTTTCGATTTTTAAAGCTCTAAATTAGTGGGCTATAGTTCAGTTGATTTTCAATAAAATTAAATTTTCCACAAAATGTGTAGAAATATTCTAGCGATCTAAATACCCGTTGGCATAGCAATTACACGTCTCAAACCTTTTGATAGAGGTATCAATCATCGAAATCGGAGCACAATTGCAAATTTTCGATTTTTAAAGCTCTAAATTAGTGGGCTATAGTTCAGTTGATTTTCAATAAAATTAAATTTTCCACAAAATGTGTAGAAATATTCTAGCGATCTAAATACCCGTTGGCATAGCAATTACACGTCTCAACACCTTTTGATAGAGGTATCAATCATCGAAGTCGGAGCACAATTGCAAATTTTCGATTTTTAAAGCTCTAAATTAGTGGGCTATAGTTCAGTTGATTTTCAATAAAATTAAATTTTCCACAAAATGTGTAGAAATATTCTAGCGATCTAAATACCCGTTGGCATCACAATTACAGGTCTCAACACCTATTGATAGAGGTATCAATCATCGAAATCGGAGCACAATTGCAGATTTTCGATTTTTAAAGCTCTGAATTTGTGGGCTATAGTTCAGTTGATTTTCAATAAAATTAAATTTTCCACAAAATGTGTAGAAATATTCGAGCAATCTAAATACCCGTTGGCATCACAATTACAGGTCTCAACACTTATTGATAGAGGTATCAATCATCGAAATCGGAGCACAATTGCAGATTTTCGATTTTTAAAGCTCTGAATTTGTGGGCTATAGTTCAGTTGATTTTCAATAAAATTAAATTTTCCACAAAATGTGTAGAAATATTGGAGCAATCTAAATACCCGTTGGCATCACAATTACAGGTCTCAACACCTATTGATAGAGGTATCAATCATCGAAATCGGAGCACAATTGCAGATTTTCGATTTTTAAAGCTCTAAATTAGTGGGCTATAGTTCAGTTGATTTTCAATAAAATTAAATTTTCCACAAAATGTGTAGAAATATTGGAGCAATCTAAATACCCGTTGGCATCACAATTACAGGTCTCAACACCTATTGATAGAGGTATCAATCATCGAAATCGGAGCACAATTGCAAATTTTCGATTTTTAAAGCTCTAAATTAGTGGGCTATAGTTCAGTTGATTTTCAATAAAATTAAATTTTCCACAAAATGTGTAGAAATATTCTAGCGATCTAAATACCCGTTGGCATAGCAATTACACGTCTCAACACCTTTTGATAGAGGTATCAATCATCGAAGTCGGAGCACAATTGCAAATTTTCGATTTTTAAAGCTCTAAATTAGTGGGCTATAGTTCAGTTGATTTTCAATAAAATTAAATTTTCCACAAAATGTGTAGAAATATTCTAGCGATCTAAATACCCGTTGGCATCACAATTACAGGTCTCAACACCTATTGATAGAGGTATCAATCATCGAAATCGGAGCACAATTGCAAATTTTCGATTTTTAAAGCTCTAAATTAGTGGGCTATAGTTCAGTTGATTTTCAATAAAATTAAATTTTCCACAAAATGTGTAGAAATATTCTAGCGATCTAAATACCCGTTGGCATAGCAATTACACGTCTCAAACCTTTTGATAGAGGTATCAATCATCGAAATCGGAGCACAATTGCAAATTTTCGATTTTTAAAGCTCTAAATTAGTGGGCTATAGTTCAGTTGATTTTCAATAAAATTAAATTTTCCACAAAATGTGTAGAAATATTCTAGCGATCTAAATACCCGTTGGCATAGCAATTACACGTCTCAACACCTTTTGATAGAGGTATCAATCATCGAAGTCGGAGCACAATTGCAAATTTTCGATTTTTAAAGCTCTAAATTAGTGGGCTATAGTTCAGTTGATTTTCAATAAAATTAAATTTTCCACAAAATGTGTAGAAATATTCTAGCGATCTAAATACCCGTTGGCATCACAATTACAGGTCTCAACACCTATTGATAGAGGTATCAATCATCGAAATCGGAGCACAATTGCAGATTTTCGATTTTTAAAGCTCTGAATTTGTGGGCTATAGTTCAGTTGATTTTCAATAAAATTAAATTTTCCACAAAATGTGTAGAAATATTCGAGCAATCTAAATACCCGTTGGCATCACAATTACAGGTCTCAACACTTATTGATAGAGGTATCAATCATCGAAATCGGAGCACAATTGCAGATTTTCGATTTTTAAAGCTCTGAATTTGTGGGCTATAGTTCAGTTGATTTTCAATAAAATTAAATTTTCCACAAAATGTGTAGAAATATTGGAGCAATCTAAATACCCGTTGGCATCACAATTACAGGTCTCAACACCTATTGATAGAGGTATCAATCATCGAAATCGGAGCACAATTGCAGATTTTCGATTTTTAAAGCTCTAAATTAGTGGGCTATAGTTCAGTTGATTTTCAATAAAATTAAATTTTCCACAAAATGTGTAGAAATATTGGAGCAATCTAAATACCCGTTGGCATCACAATTACAGGTCTCAACACCTATTGATAGAGGTATCAATCATCGAAATCGGAGCACAATTGCAAATTTTCGATTTTTAAAGCTCTAAATTAGTGGGCTATAGTTCAGTTGATTTTCAATAAAATTAAATTTTCCACAAAATGTGTAGAAATATTCTAGCGATCTAAATACCCGTTGGCATAGCAATTACACGTCTCAACACCTTTTGATAGAGGTATCAATCATCGAAGTCGGAGCACAATTGCAAATTTTCGATTTTTAAAGCTCTAAATTAGTGGGCTATAGTTCAGTTGATTTTCAATAAAATTAAATTTTCCACAAAATGTGTAGAAATATTCTAGCGATCTAAATACCCGTTGGCATCACAATTACAGGTCTCAACACCTATTGATAGAGGTATCAATCATCGAAATCGGAGCACAATTGCAGATTTTCGATTTTTAAAGCTCTAAATTAGTGGGCTATAGGCTATAGTTCAGTTGATTTTCAATAAAATTAAATTTTCCACAAAATGTGTAGAAATATTCTAGCGATCTAAATACCCGTTGGCATAGCAATTACACGTCTCAACACCTTTTGATAGAGGTATCAATCATCGAAATCGGAGCACAATTGCAAATTTTCGATTTTTAAAGCTCTAAATTAGTGGGCTATAGTTCAGTTGATTTTCAATAAAATTAAATTTTCCACAAAATGTGTAGAAATATTGGAGCAATCTAAATACCCGTTGGCATCACAATTACAGGTCTCAACACCTATTGATAGAGGTATCAATCATCGAAATCGGAGCACAATTGCAGATTTTCGATTTTTAAAGCTCTAAATTAGTGGGCTATAGTTCAGTTGATTTTCAATAAAATTAAATTTTCCATAAAATGTGTAGAAATATTCTAGCGATCTAAATACCCGTTGGCATAGCAATTACACGTCTCAACACCTTTTGATAGAGGTATCAATCATCGAAATCGGAGCACAATTGCAAATTTTCGATTTTTAAAGCTCTAAATTAGTGGGCTATAGTTCAGTTGATTTTCAATAAAATTAAATTTTCCACAAAATGTGTAGAAATATTGGAGCAATCTAAATACCCGTTGGCTTCACAATTACAGGTCTCAACACTTATTGATAGAGGTATCAATCATCGAAATCGGAGCACAATTGCAGATTTTCGATTTTTAAAGCTCTGAATTTGTGGGCTATAGTTCAGTTGATTTTCAATAAAATTAAATTTTCCACAAAATGTGTAGAAATATTGGAGCAATCTAAATACCCGTTGGCATCACAATTACAGGTCTCAACACCTATTGATAGAGGTATCAATCATCGAAATCGGAGCACAATTGCAGATTTTCGATTTTTAAAGCTCTAAATTAGTGGGCTATAGTTCAGTTGATTTTCAATAAAATTAAATTTTCCACAAAATGTGTAGAAATATTGGAGCAATCTAAATACCCGTTGGCTTCACAATTACAGGTCTCAACACCTATTGATAGAGGTATCAATCATCGAAATCGGAGCACAATTGCAAATTTTCGATTTTTAAAGCTCTAAATTAGTGGGCTATAGTTCAGTTGATTTTCAATAAAATTAAATTTTCCACAAAATGTGTAGAAATATTCTAGCGATCTAAATACCCGTTGGCATAGCAATTACACGTCTCAACACCTTTTGATAGAGGTATCAATCATCGAAGTCGGAGCACAATTGCAAATTTTCGATTTTTAAAGCTCTAAATTAGTGGGCTATAGTTCAGTTGATTTTCAATAAAATTAAATTTTCCACAAAATGTGTAGAAATATTCTAGCGATCTAAATACCCGTTGGCATCACAATTACAGGTCTCAACACCTATTGATAGAGGTATCAATCATCGAAATCGGAGCACAATTGCAGATTTTCGATTTTTAAAGCTCTAAATTAGTGGGCTATAGTTCAGTTGATTTTCAATAAAATTAAATTTTCCACAAAATGTGTAGAAATATTCTAGCGATCTAAATACCCGTTGGCATAGCAATTACACGTCTCAAACCTTTTGATAGAGGTATCAATCATCGAAATCGGAGCACAATTGCAAATTTTCGATTTTTAAAGCTCTAAATTAGTGGGCTATAGTTCAGTTGATTTTCAATAAAATTAAATTTTCCACAAAATGTGTAGAAATATTCTAGCGATCTAAATACCCGTTGGCATAGCAATTACACGTCTCAACACATTTTGATAGAGGTATCAATCATCGAAGTCGGAGCACAATTGCAAATTTTCGATTTTTAAAGCTCTAAATTAGTGGGCTATAGTTCAGTTGATTTTCAATAAAATTAAATTTTCCACAAAATGTGTAGAAATATTCTAGCGATCTAAATACCCGTTGGCATCACAATTACAGGTCTCAACACCTATTGATAGAGGTATCAATCATCGAAATCGGAGCACAATTGCAGATTTTCGATTTTTAAAGCTCTAAATTAGTGGGCTATAGGCTATAGTTCAGTTGATTTTCAATAAAATTAAATTTTCCACAAAATGTGTAGAAATATTGGAGCAATCTAAATACCCGTTGGCATCACAATTACAGGTCTCAACACCTATTGATAGAGGTATCAATCATCGAAATCGGAGCACAATTGCAAATTTTCGATTTTTAAAGCTCTAAATTAGTGGGCTATAGTTCAGTTGATTTTCAATAAAATTAAATTTTCCACAAAATGTGTAGAAATATTGGAGCAATCTAAATACCCGTTGGCATCACAATTACAGGTCTCAACACCTATTGATAGAGGTATCAATCATCGAAATCGGAGCACAATTGCAGATTTTCGATTTTTAAAGCTCTAAATTAGTGGGCTATAGGCTATAGTTCAGTTGATTTTCAATAAAATTAAATTTTCCACAAAATGTGTAGAAATATTGGAGCAATCTAAATACCCGTTGGCATCACAATTACAGGTCTCAACACCTATTGATAGAGGTATCAATCATCGAAGTCGGAGCACAATTGCAAATTTTCGATTTTTAAAGCTCTAAATTAGTGGGCTATAGTTCAGTTGATTTTCAATAAAATTAAATTTTCCACAAAATGTGTAGAAATATTGGAGCAATCTAAATACCCGTTGGCATCACAATTACAGGTCTCAACACCTATTGATAGAGGTATCAATCATCGAAATCGGAGCACAATTGCAAATTTTCGATTTTTAAAGCTCTAAATTAGTGGGCTATAGTTCAGTTGATTTTCAATAAAATTAAATTTTCCACAAAATGTGTAGAAATATTCTAGCGATCTAAATACCCGTTGGCATAGCAATTACACGTCTCAACACCTTTTGATAGAGGTATCAATCATCGAAGTCGGAGCACAATTGCAAATTTTCGATTTTTAAAGCTCTAAATTAGTGGGCTATAGTTCAGTTGATTTTCAATAAAATTAAATTTTCCACAAAATGTGTAGAAATATTCTAGCGATCTAAATACCCGTTGGCATCACAATTACAGGTCTCAACACCTATTGATAGAGGTATCAATCATCGAAATCGGAGCACAATTGCAGATTTTCGATTTTTAAAGCTCTAAATTAGTGGGCTATAGGCTATAGTTCAGTTGATTTTCAATAAAATTAAATTTTCCACAAAATGTGTAGAAATATTCTAGCGATCTAAATACCCGTTGGCATAGCAATTACACGTCTCAACACCTTTTGATAGAGGTATCAATCATCGAAATCGGAGCACAATTGCAAATTTTCGATTTTTAAAGCTCTAAATTAGTGGGCTATAGTTCAGTTGATTTTCAATAAAATTAAATTTTCCACAAAATGTGTAGAAATATTGGAGCAATCTAAATACCCGTTGGCATCACAATTACAGGTCTCAACACCTATTGATAGAGGTATCAATCATCGAAATCGGAGCACAATTGCAGATTTTCGATTTTTAAAGCTCTAAATTAGTGGGCTATAGTTCAGTTGATTTTCAATAAAATTAAATTTTCCACAAAATGTGTAGAAATATTCTAGCGATCTAAATACCCGTTGGCATAGCAATTACACGTCTCAACACCTTTTGATAGAGGTATCAATCATCGAAATCGGAGCACAATTGCAAATTTTCGATTTTTAAAGCTCTAAATTAGTGGGCTATAGTTCAGTTGATTTTCAATAAAATTAAATTTTCCACAAAATGTGTAGAAATATTGGAGCAATCTAAATACCCGTTGGCTTCACAATTACAGGTCTCAACACTTATTGATAGAGGTATCAATCATCGAAATCGGAGCACAATTGCAGATTTTCGATTTTTAAAGCTCTGAATTTGTGGGCTATAGTTCAGTTGATTTTCAATAAAATTAAATTTTCCACAAAATGTGTAGAAATATTGGAGCAATCTAAATACCCGTTGGCATCACAATTACAGGTCTCAACACCTATTGATAGAGGTATCAATCATCGAAATCGGAGCACAATTGCAGATTTTCGATTTTTAAAGCTCTAAATTAGTGGGCTATAGTTCAGTTGATTTTCAATAAAATTAAATTTTCCACAAAATGTGTAGAAATATTGGAGCAATCTAAATACCCGTTGGCATCACAATTACAGGTCTCAACACCTATTGATAGAGGTATCAATCATCGAAGTCGGAGCACAATTGCAAATTTTCGATTTTTAAAGCTCTAAATTAGTGGGCTATAGTTCAGTTGATTTTCAATAAAATTAAATTTTCCACAAAATGTGTAGAAATATTCTAGCGATCTAAATACCCGTTGGCATCACAATTACAGGTCTCAACACCTATTGATAGAGGTATCAATCATCGAAATCGGAGCACAATTGCAGATTTTCGATTTTTAAAGCTCTAAATTAGTGGGCTATAGTTCAGTTGATTTTCAATAAAATTAAATTTTCCACAAAATGTGTAGAAATATTCTAGCGATCTAAATACCCGTTGGCATAGCAATTACACGTCTCAAACCTTTTGATAGAGGTATCAATCATCGAAATCGGAGCACAATTGCAAATTTTCGATTTTTAAAGCTCTAAATTAGTGGGCTATAGTTCAGTTGATTTTCAATAAAATTAAATTTTCCACAAAATGTGTAGAAATATTCTAGCGATCTAAATACCCGTTGGCATAGCAATTACACGTCTCAACACCTTTTGATAGAGGTATCAATCATCGAAGTCGGAGCACAATTGCAAATTTTCGATTTTTAAAGCTCTAAATTAGTGGGCTATAGTTCAGTTGATTTTCAATAAAATTAAATTTTCCACAAAATGTGTAGAAATATTCTAGCGATCTAAATACCCGTTGGCATCACAATTACAGGTCTCAACACCTATTGATAGAGGTATCAATCATCGAAATCGGAGCACAATTGCAGATTTTCGATTTTTAAAGCTCTGAATTTGTGGGCTATAGTTCAGTTGATTTTCAATAAAATTAAATTTTCCACAAAATGTGTAGAAATATTCGAGCAATCTAAATACCCGTTGGCATCACAATTACAGGTCTCAACACCTATTGAAATCGGAGCACAATTGCAGATTTTCGATTTTTAAAGTTCTGAATTTGTGGGCTATAGTTCAGTTGATTTTCAATAAAATTAAATTTTCCACAAAATGTGCAGAAATATTCGAGCGATCTAAATACCCGTTGGCATCACAATTACAGGTCTCAACACCTATTGATAGAGGTATCAATCATCGAAATCGGAGCACAATTGCAGATTTTCGATTTTTAAAGCTCTGAATTTGTGGGCTATAGTTCAGTTGATTTTCAATCAAATTAAATTTTCCACAAAATGTGTAGAAATATTGGAGCAATCTAAATACCCGTTGGCATCACAATTACAGGTCTCAACACCTATTGATAGAGGTATCAATCATCGAAATCGGAGCACAATTGCAAATTTTCGATTTTTAAAGCTCTAAATTAGTGGGCTATAGTTCAGTTGATTTTCAATAAAATTAAATTTTCCACAAAATGTGTAGAAATATTCTAGCGATCTAAATACCCGTTGGCATAGCAATTACACGTCTCAACACCTTTTGATAGAGGTATCAATCATCGAAGTCGGAGCACAATTGCAAATTTTCGATTTTTAAAGCTCTAAATTAGTGGGCTATAGTTCAGTTGATTTTCAATAAAATTAAATTTTCCACAAAATGTGTAGAAATATTGGAGCAATCTAAATACCCGTTGGCATCACAATTACAGGTCTCAACACCTATTGATAGAGGTATCAATCATCGAAATCGGAGCACAATTGCAGATTTTCGATTTTTAAAGCTCTGAATTTGTGGGCTATAGTTCAGTTGATTTTCAATAAAATTAAATTTTCCACAAAATGTGTAGAAATATTCGAGCAATCTAAATACCCGTTGGCATCACAATTACAGGTCTCAACACCTATTGAAATCGGAGCACAATTGCAGATTTTCGATTTTTAAAGTTCTGAATTTGTGGGCTATAGTTCAGTTGATTTTCAATAAAATTAAATTTTCCACAAAATGTGCAGAAATATTCGAGCGATCTAAATACCCGTTGGCATCACAATTACAGGTCTCAACACCTATTGATAGAGGTATCAATCATCGAAATCGGAGCACAATTGCAGATTTTCGATTTTTAAAGCTCTAAATTAGTGGGCTATAGTTCAGTTGATTTTCAATAAAATTAAATTTTCCACAAAATGTGTAGAAATATTGGAGCAATCTAAATACCCGTTGGCATCACAATTACAGGTCTCAACACCTATTGATAGAGGTATCAATCATCGAAATCGGAGCACAATTGCAAATTTTCGATTTTTAAAGCTCTAAATTAGTGGGCTATAGTTCAGTTGATTTTCAATAAAATTAAATTTTCCACAAAATGTGTAGAAATATTCTAGCGATCTAAATACCCGTTGGCATAGCAATTACACGTCTCAACACCTTTTGATAGAGGTATCAATCATCGAAGTCGGAGCACAATTGCAAATTTTCGATTTTTAAAGCTCTAAATTAGTGGGCTATAGTTCAGTTGATTTTCAATAAAATTAAATTTTCCACAAAATGTGTAGAAATATTCTAGCGATCTAAATACCCGTTGGCATCACAATTACAGGTCTCAACACCTATTGATAGAGGTATCAATCATCGAAATCGGAGCACAATTGCAGATTTTCGATTTTTAAAGCTCTAAATTAGTGGGCTATAGTTCAGTTGATTTTCAATAAAATTAAATTTTCCACAAAATGTGTAGAAATATTGGAGCAATCTAAATACCCGTTGGCATCACAATTACAGGTCTCAACACCTATTGATAGAGGTATCAATCATCGAAATCGGAGCACAATTGCAGATTTTCGATTTTTAAAGCTCTAAATTAGTGGGCTATAGTTCAGTTGATTTTCAATAAAATTAAATTTTCCACAAAATGTGTAGAAATATTGGAGCAATCTAAATACCCGTTGGCATCACAATTACAGGTCTCAACACCTATTGATAGAGGTATCAATCATCGAAGTCGGAGCACAATTGCAAATTTTCGATTTTTAAAGCTCTAAATTAGTGGGCTATAGTTCAGTTGATTTTCAATAAAATTAAATTTTCCACAAAATGTGTAGAAATATTCTAGCGATCTAAATACCCGTTGGCATCACAATTACAGGTCTCAACACCTATTGATAGAGGTATCAATCATCGAAATCGGAGCACAATTGCAGATTTTCGATTTTTAAAGCTCTAAATTAGTGGGCTATAGGCTATAGTTCAGTTGATTTTCAATAAAATTAAATTTTCCACAAAATGTGTAGAAATATTCTAGCGATCTAAATACCCGTTGGCATAGCAATTACACGTCTCAACACCTTTTGATAGAGGTATCAATCATCGAAATCGGAGCACAATTGCAAATTTTCGATTTTTAAAGCTCTAAATTAGTGGGCTATAGTTCAGTTGATTTTCAATAAAATTAAATTTTCCACAAAATGTGTAGAAATATTGGAGCAATCTAAATACCCGTTGGCATCACAATTACAGGTCTCAACACCTATTGATAGAGGTATCAATCATCGAAATCGGAGCACAATTGCAGATTTTCGATTTTTAAAGCTCTAAATTAGTGGGCTATAGTTCAGTTGATTTTCAATAAAATTAAATTTTCCACAAAATGTGTAGAAATATTCTAGCGATCTAAATACCCGTTGGCATAGCAATTACACGTCTCAACACCTTTTGATAGAGGTATCAATCATCGAAATCGGAGCACAATTGCAAATTTTCGATTTTTAAAGCTCTAAATTAGTGGGCTATAGTTCAGTTGATTTTCAATAAAATTAAATTTTCCACAAAATGTGTAGAAATATTGGAGCAATCTAAATACCCGTTGGCTTCACAATTACAGGTCTCAACACTTATTGATAGAGGTATCAATCATCGAAATCGGAGCACAATTGCAGATTTTCGATTTTTAAAGCTCTGAATTTGTGGGCTATAGTTCAGTTGATTTTCAATAAAATTAAATTTTCCACAAAATGTGTAGAAATATTGGAGCAATCTAAATACCCGTTGGCATCACAATTACAGGTCTCAACACCTATTGATAGAGGTATCAATCATCGAAATCGGAGCACAATTGCAGATTTTCGATTTTTAAAGCTCTAAATTAGTGGGCTATAGTTCAGTTGATTTTCAATAAAATTAAATTTTCCACAAAATGTGTAGAAATATTGGAGCAATCTAAATACCCGTTGGCATCACAATTACAGGTCTCAACACCTATTGATAGAGGTATCAATCATCGAAGTCGGAGCACAATTGCAAATTTTCGATTTTTAAAGCTCTAAATTAGTGGGCTATAGTTCAGTTGATTTTCAATAAAATTAAATTTTCCACAAAATGTGTAGAAATATTCTAGCGATCTAAATACCCGTTGGCATCACAATTACAGGTCTCAACACCTATTGATAGAGGTATCAATCATCGAAATCGGAGCACAATTGCAGATTTTCGATTTTTAAAGCTCTAAATTAGTGGGCTATAGTTCAGTTGATTTTCAATAAAATTAAATTTTCCACAAAATGTGTAGAAATATTCTAGCGATCTAAATACCCGTTGGCATAGCAATTACACGTCTCAAACCTTTTGATAGAGGTATCAATCATCGAAATCGGAGCACAATTGCAAATTTTCGATTTTTAAAGCTCTAAATTAGTGGGCTATAGTTCAGTTGATTTTCAATAAAATTAAATTTTCCACAAAATGTGTAGAAATATTCTAGCGATCTAAATACCCGTTGGCATAGCAATTACACGTCTCAACACCTTTTGATAGAGGTATCAATCATCGAAGTCGGAGCACAATTGCAAATTTTCGATTTTTAAAGCTCTAAATTAGTGGGCTATAGTTCAGTTGATTTTCAATAAAATTAAATTTTCCACAAAATGTGTAGAAATATTCTAGCGATCTAAATACCCGTTGGCATCACAATTACAGGTCTCAACACCTATTGATAGAGGTATCAATCATCGAAATCGGAGCACAATTGCAGATTTTCGATTTTTAAAGCTCTGAATTTGTGGGCTATAGTTCAGTTGATTTTCAATAAAATTAAATTTTCCACAAAATGTGTAGAAATATTCGAGCAATCTAAATACCCGTTGGCATCACAATTACAGGTCTCAACACCTATTGAAATCGGAGCACAATTGCAGATTTTCGATTTTTAAAGTTCTGAATTTGTGGGCTATAGTTCAGTTGATTTTCAATAAAATTAAATTTTCCACAAAATGTGCAGAAATATTCGAGCGATCTAAATACCCGTTGGCATCACAATTACAGGTCTCAACACCTATTGATAGAGGTATCAATCATCGAAATCGGAGCACAATTGCAGATTTTCGATTTTTAAAGCTCTGAATTTGTGGGCTATAGTTCAGTTGATTTTCAATAAAATTAAATTTTCCACAAAATGTGTAGAAATATTGGAGCAATCTAAATACCCGTTGGCATCACAATTACAGGTCTCAACACCTATTGATAGAGGTATCAATCATCGAAATCGGAGCACAATTGCAAATTTTCGATTTTTAAAGCTCTAAATTAGTGGGCTATAGTTCAGTTGATTTTCAATAAAATTAAATTTTCCACAAAATGTGTAGAAATATTCTAGCGATCTAAATACCCGTTGGCATAGCAATTACACGTCTCAACACCTTTTGATAGAGGTATCAATCATCGAAGTCGGAGCACAATTGCAAATTTTCGATTTTTAAAGCTCTAAATTAGTGGGCTATAGTTCAGTTGATTTTCAATAAAATTAAATTTTCCACAAAATGTGTAGAAATATTCTAGCGATCTAAATACCCGTTGGCATCACAATTACAGGTCTCAACACCTATTGATAGAGGTATCAATCATCGAAATCGGAGCACAATTGCAGATTTTCGATTTTTAAAGCTCTGAATTTGTGGGCTATAGTTCAGTTGATTTTCAATAAAATTAAATTTTCCACAAAATGTGTAGAAATATTCGAGCAATCTAAATACCCGTTGGCATCACAATTACAGGTCTCAACACCTATTGAAATCGGAGCACAATTGCAGATTTTCGATTTTTAAAGTTCTGAATTTGTGGGCTATAGTTCAGTTGATTTTCAATAAAATTAAATTTTCCACAAAATGTGCAGAAATATTCGAGCGATCTAAATACCCGTTGGCATCACAATTACAGGTCTCAACACCTATTGATAGAGGTATCAATCATCGAAATCGGAGCACAATTGCAGATTTTCGATTTTTAAAGCTCTAAATTAGTGGGCTATAGTTCAGTTGATTTTCAATAAAATTAAATTTTCCACAAAATGTGTAGAAATATTGGAGCAATCTAAATACCCGTTGGCATCACAATTACAGGTCTCAACACCTATTGATAGAGGTATCAATCATCGAAATCGGAGCACAATTGCAAATTTTCGATTTTTAAAGCTCTAAATTAGTGGGCTATAGTTCAGTTGATTTTCAATAAAATTAAATTTTCCACAAAATGTGTAGAAATATTCTAGCGATCTAAATACCCGTTGGCATAGCAATTACACGTCTCAACACCTTTTGATAGAGGTATCAATCATCGAAGTCGGAGCACAATTGCAAATTTTCGATTTTTAAAGCTCTAAATTAGTGGGCTATAGTTCAGTTGATTTTCAATAAAATTAAATTTTCCACAAAATGTGTAGAAATATTCTAGCGATCTAAATACCCGTTGGCATCACAATTACAGGTCTCAACACCTATTGATAGAGGTATCAATCATCGAAATCGGAGCACAATTGCAGATTTTCGATTTTTAAAGCTCTAAATTAGTGGGCTATAGTTCAGTTGATTTTCAATAAAATTAAATTTTCCACAAAATGTGTAGAAATATTCTAGCGATCTAAATACCCGTTGGCATAGCAATTACACGTCTCAAACCTTTTGATAGAGGTATCAATCATCGAAATCGGAGCACAATTGCAAATTTTCGATTTTTAAAGCTCTAAATTAGTGGGCTATAGTTCAGTTGATTTTCAATAAAATTAAATTTTCCACAAAATGTGTAGAAATATTCTAGCGATCTAAATACCCGTTGGCATAGCAATTACACGTCTCAACACCTTTTGATAGAGGTATCAATCATCGAAGTCGGAGCACAATTGCAAATTTTAGATTTTTAAAGCTCTAAATTAGTGGGCTATAGTTCAGTTGATTTTCAATAAAATTAAATTTTCCACAAAATGTGTAGAAATATTCTAGCGATCTAAATACCCGTTGGCATCACAATTACAGGTCTCAACACCTATTGATAGAGGTATCAATCATCGAAATCGGAGCACAATTGCAGATTTTCGATTTTTAAAGCTCTAAATTAGTGGGCTATAGGCTATAGTTCAGTTGATTTTCAATAAAATTAAATTTTCCACAAAATGTGTAGAAATATTCTAGCGATCTAAATACCCGTTGGCATAGCAATTACACGTCTCAACACCTTTTGATAGAGGTATCAATCATCGAAATCGGAGCACAATTGCAAATTTTCGATTTTTAAAGCTCTAAATTAGTGGGCTATAGTTCAGTTGATTTTCAATAAAATTAAATTTTCCACAAAATGTGTAGAAATATTGGAGCAATCTAAATACCCGTTGGCTTCACAATTACAGGTCTCAACACTTATTGATAGAGGTATCAATCATCGAAATCGGAGCACAATTGCAGATTTTCGATTTTTAAAGCTCTGAATTTGTGGGCTATAGTTCAGTTGATTTTCAATAAAATTAAATTTTCCACAAAATGTGTAGAAATATTGGAGCAATCTAAATACCCGTTGGCATCACAATTACAGGTCTCAACACCTATTGATAGAGGTATCAATCATCGAAATCGGAGCACAATTGCAGATTTTCGATTTTTAAAGCTCTAAATTAGTGGGCTATAGTTCAGTTGATTTTCAATAAAATTAAATTTTCCACAAAATGTGTAGAAATATTGGAGCAATCTAAATACCCGTTGGCATCACAATTACAGGTCTCAACACCTATTGATAGAGGTATCAATCATCGAAATCGGAGCACAATTGCAAATTTTCGATTTTTAAAGCTCTAAATTAGTGGGCTATAGTTCAGTTGATTTTCAATAAAATTAAATTTTCCACAAAATGTGTAGAAATATTCTAGCGATCTAAATACCCGTTGGCATAGCAATTACACGTCTCAACACCTTTTGATAGAGGTATCAATCATCGAAGTCGGAGCACAATTGCAAATTTTCGATTTTTAAAGCTCTAAATTAGTGGGCTATAGTTCAGTTGATTTTCAATAAAATTAAATTTTCCACAAAATGTGTAGAAATATTCTAGCGATCTAAATACCCGTTGGCATCACAATTACAGGTCTCAACACCTATTGATAGAGGTATCAATCATCGAAATCGGAGCACAATTGCAGATTTTCGATTTTTAAAGCTCTAAATTAGTGGGCTATAGGCTATAGTTCAGTTGATTTTCAATAAAATTAAATTTTCCACAAAATGTGTAGAAATATTCTAGCGATCTAAATACCCGTTGGCATAGCAATTACACGTCTCAACACCTTTTGATAGAGGTATCAATCATCGAAATCGGAGCACAATTGCAAATTTTCGATTTTTAAAGCTCTAAATTAGTGGGCTATAGTTCAGTTGATTTTCAATAAAATTAAATTTTCCACAAAATGTGTAGAAATATTGGAGCAATCTAAATACCCGTTGGCATCACAATTACAGGTCTCAACACCTATTGATAGAGGTATCAATCATCGAAATCGGAGCACAATTGCAGATTTTCGATTTTTAAAGCTCTAAATTAGTGGGCTATAGTTCAGTTGATTTTCAATAAAATTAAATTTTCCACAAAATGTGTAGAAATATTCTAGCGATCTAAATACCCGTTGGCATAGCAATTACACGTCTCAACACCTTTTGATAGAGGTATCAATCATCGAAATCGGAGCACAATTGCAAATTTTCGATTTTTAAAGCTCTAAATTAGTGGGCTATAGTTCAGTTGATTTTCAATAAAATTAAATTTTCCACAAAATGTGTAGAAATATTGGAGCAATCTAAATACCCGTTGGCTTCACAATTACAGGTCTCAACACTTATTGATAGAGGTATCAATCATCGAAATCGGAGCACAATTGCAGATTTTCGATTTTTAAAGCTCTGAATTTGTGGGCTATAGTTCAGTTGATTTTCAATAAAATTAAATTTTCCACAAAATGTGTAGAAATATTGGAGCAATCTAAATACCCGTTGGCATCACAATTACAGGTCTCAACACCTATTGATAGAGGTATCAATCATCGAAATCGGAGCACAATTGCAGATTTTCGATTTTTAAAGCTCTAAATTAGTGGGCTATAGTTCAGTTGATTTTCAATAAAATTAAATTTTCCACAAAATGTGTAGAAATATTGGAGCAATCTAAATACCCGTTGGCATCACAATTACAGGTCTCAACACCTATTGATAGAGGTATCAATCATCGAAATCGGAGCACAATTGCAAATTTTCGATTTTTAAAGCTCTAAATTAGTGGGCTATAGTTCAGTTGATTTTCAATAAAATTAAATTTTCCACAAAATGTGTAGAAATATTCTAGCGATCTAAATACCCGTTGGCATAGCAATTACACGTCTCAACACCTTTTGATAGAGGTATCAATCATCGAAGTCGGAGCACAATTGCAAATTTTCGATTTTTAAAGCTCTAAATTAGTGGGCTATAGTTCAGTTGATTTTCAATAAAATTAAATTTTCCACAAAATGTGTAGAAATATTCTAGCGATCTAAATACCCGTTGGCATCACAATTACAGGTCTCAACACCTATTGATAGAGGTATCAATCATCGAAATCGGAGCACAATTGCAGATTTTCGATTTTTAAAGCTCTAAATTAGTGGGCTATAGTTCAGTTGATTTTCAATAAAATTAAATTTTCCACAAAATGTGTAGAAATATTCTAGCGATCTAAATACCCGTTGGCATAGCAATTACACGTCTCAAACCTTTTGATAGAGGTATCAATCATCGAAATCGGAGCACAATTGCAAATTTTCGATTTTTAAAGCTCTAAATTAGTGGGCTATAGTTCAGTTGATTTTCAATAAAATTAAATTTTCCACAAAATGTGTAGAAATATTCTAGCGATCTAAATACCCGTTGGCATAGCAATTACACGTCTCAACACCTTTTGATAGAGGTATCAATCATCGAAATCGGAGCACAATTGCAGATTTTCGATTTTTAAAGCTCTGAATTTGTGGGCTATAGTTCAGTTGATTTTCAATAAAATTAAATTTTCCACAAAATGTGTAGAAATATTCGAGCAATCTAAATACCCGTTGGCATCACAATTACAGGTCTCAACACCTATTGAAATCGGAGCACAATTGCAGATTTTCGATTTTTAAAGTTCTGAATTTGTGGGCTATAGTTCAGTTGATTTTCAATAAAATTAAATTTTCCACAAAATGTGCAGAAATATTCGAGCGATCTAAATACCCGTTGGCATCACAATTACAGGTCTCAACACCTATTGATAGAGGTATCAATCATCGAAATCGGAGCACAATTGCAGATTTTCGATTTTTAAAGCTCTGAATTTGTGGGCTATAGTTCAGTTGATTTTCAATAAAATTAAATTTTCCACAAAATGTGTAGAAATATTCGAGCAATCTAAATACCCGTTGGCATCACAATTACAGGTCTCAACACCTATTGAAATCGGAGCACAATTGCAGATTTTCGATTTTTAAAGCTCTGAATTTGTGGGCTATAGTTCAGTTGATTTTCAATAAAATTAAATTTTCCACAAAATGTGTAGAAATATTCTAGCGATCTAAATACCCGTTGGCATCACAATTACAGGTCTCAACACCTATTGAAATCGGAGCACAATTGCAAATTTTCGATTTTTAAAGCTCTAAATTAGTGGGCTATAGTTCAGTTGATTTTCAATAAAATTAAATTTTCCACAAAATGTGTAGAAATATTCTAGCGATCTAAATACCCGTTGGCATAGCAATTACACGTCTCAACACCTTTTGATAGAGGTATCAATCATCGAAGTCGGAGCACAATTGCAAATTTTAGATTTTTAAAGCTCTAAATTAGTGGGCTATAGTTCAGTTGATTTTCAATAAAATTAAATTTTCCACAAAATGTGTAGAAATATTCTAGCGATCTAAATACCCGTTGGCATCACAATTACAGGTCTCAACACCTATTGATAGAGGTATCAATCATCGAAATCGGAGCACAATTGCAGATTTTCGATTTTTAAAGCTCTAAATTAGTGGGCTATAGTTCAGTTGATTTTCAATAAAATTAAATTTTCCACAAAATGTGTAGAAATATTCTAGCGATCTAAATACCCGTTGGCATAGCAATTACACGTCTCAAACCTTTTGATAGAGGTATCAATCATCGAAATCGGAGCACAATTGCAAATTTTCGATTTTTAAAGCTCTAAATTAGTGGGCTATAGTTCAGTTGATTTTCAATAAAATTAAATTTTCCACAAAATGTGTAGAAATATTCTAGCGATCTAAATACCCGTTGGCATAGCAATTACACGTCTCAACACCTTTTGATAGAGGTATCAATCATCGAAGTCGGAGCACAATTGCAAATTTTCGATTTTTAAAGCTCTAAATTAGTGGGCTATAGTTCAGTTGATTTTCAATAAAATTAAATTTTCCACAAAATGTGTAGAAATATTCTAGCGATCTAAATACCCGTTGGCATCACAATTACAGGTCTCAACACCTATTGATAGAGGTATCAATCATCGAAATCGGAGCACAATTGCAGATTTTCGATTTTTAAAGCTCTAAATTAGTGGGCTATAGTTCAGTTGATTTTCAATAAAATTAAATTTTCCACAAAATGTGTAGAAATATTCTAGCGATCTAAATACCCGTTGGCATAGCAATTACACGTCTCAAACCTTTTGATAGAGGTATCAATCATCGAAATCGGAGCACAATTGCAAATTTTCGATTTTTAAAGCTCTAAATTAGTGGGCTATAGTTCAGTTGATTTTCAATAAAATTAAATTTTCCACAAAATGTGTAGAAATATTCTAGCGATCTAAATACCCGTTGGCATAGCAATTACACGTCTCAACACCTTTTGATAGAGGTATCAATCATCGAAGTCGGAGCACAATTGCAAATTTTCGATTTTTAAAGCTCTAAATTAGTGGGCTATAGTTCAGTTGATTTTCAATAAAATTAAATTTTCCACAAAATGTGTAGAAATATTCTAGCGATCTAAATACCCGTTGGCATCACAATTACAGGTCTCAACACCTATTGATAGAGGTATCAATCATCGAAATCGGAGCACAATTGCAGATTTTCGATTTTTAAAGCTCTGAATTTGTGGGCTATAGTTCAGTTGATTTTCAATAAAATTAAATTTTCCACAAAATGTGTAGAAATATTCTAGCAATCTAAATACCCGTTGGCATCACAATTACAGGTCTCAACACCTATTGAAATCGGAGCACAATTGCAGATTTTCGATTTTTAAAGCTCTGAATTTGTGGGCTATAGTTCAGTTGATTTTCAATAAAATTAAATTTTCCACAAAATGTGTAGAAATATTCGAGCGATCTAAATACCCGTTGGCATCACAATTACAGGTCTCAACACCTATTGAAATCGGAGCACAATTGCAAATTTTCGATTTTTAAAGCTCTAAATTAGTGGGCTATAGTTCAGTTGATTTTCAATAAAATTAAATTTTCCACAAAATGTGTAGAAATATTCTAGCGATCTAAATACCCGTTGGCATAGCAATTACACGTCTCAACACCTTTTGATAGAGGTATCAATCATCGAAGTCGGAGCACAATTGCAAATTTTAGATTTTTAAAGCTCTAAATTAGTGGGCTATAGTTCAGTTGATTTTCAATAAAATTAAATTTTCCACAAAATGTGTAGAAATATTCTAGCGATCTAAATACCCGTTGGCATCACAATTACAGGTCTCAACACCTATTGATAGAGGTATCAATCATCGAAATCGGAGCACAATTGCAGATTTTCGATTTTTAAAGCTCTAAATTAGTGGGCTATAGTTCAGTTGATTTTCAATAAAATTAAATTTTCCACAAAATGTGTAGAAATATTCTAGCGATCTAAATACCCGTTGGCATAGCAATTACACGTCTCAAACCTTTTGATAGAGGTATCAATCATCGAAATCGGAGCACAATTGCAAATTTTCGATTTTTAAAGCTCTAAATTAGTGGGCTATAGTTCAGTTGATTTTCAATAAAATTAAATTTTCCACAAAATGTGTAGAAATATTCTAGCGATCTAAATACCCGTTGGCATAGCAATTACACGTCTCAACACCTTTTGATAGAGGTATCAATCATCGAAGTCGGAGCACAATTGCAAATTTTCGATTTTTAAAGCTCTAAATTAGTGGGCTATAGTTCAGTTGATTTTCAATAAAATTAAATTTTCCACAAAATGTGTAGAAATATTCTAGCGATCTAAATACCCGTTGGCATCACAATTACAGGTCTCAACACCTATTGATAGAGGTATCAATCATCGAAATCGGAGCACAATTGCAGATTTTCGATTTTTAAAGCTCTAAATTAGTGGGCTATAGTTCAGTTGATTTTCAATAAAATTAAATTTTCCACAAAATGTGTAGAAATATTCTAGCGATCTAAATACCCGTTGGCATAGCAATTACACGTCTCAACACCTTTTGATAGAGGTATCAATCATCGAAATCGGAGCACAATTGCAAATTTTCGATTTTTAAAGCTCTAAATTAGTGGGCTATAGTTCAGTTGATTTTCAATAAAATTAAATTTTCCACAAAATGTGTAGAAATATTGGAGCAATCTAAATACCCGTTGGCTTCACAATTACAGGTCTCAACACTTATTGATAGAGGTATCAATCATCGAAATCGGAGCACAATTGCAGATTTTCGATTTTTAAAGCTCTGAATTTGTGGGCTATAGTTCAGTTGATTTTCAATAAAATTAAATTTTCCACAAAATGTGTAGAAATATTGGAGCAATCTAAATACCCGTTGGCATCACAATTACAGGTCTCAACACCTATTGATAGAGGTATCAATCATCGAAATCGGAGCACAATTGCAGATTTTCGATTTTTAAAGCTCTAAATTAGTGGGCTATAGTTCAGTTGATTTTCAATAAAATTAAATTTTCCACAAAATGTGTAGAAATATTGGAGCAATCTAAATACCCGTTGGCATCACAATTACAGGTCTCAACACCTATTGATTGAGGTATCAATCATCGAAATCGGAGCACAATTGCAAATTTTCGATTTTTAAAGCTCTAAATTAGTGGGCTATAGTTCAGTTGATTTTCAATAAAATTAAATTTTCCACAAAATGTGTAGAAATATTCTAGCGATCTAAATACCCGTTGGCATAGCAATTACACGTCTCAACACCTTTTGATAGAGGTATCAATCATCGAAGTCGGAGCACAATTGCAAATTTTCGATTTTTAAAGCTCTAAATTAGTGGGCTATAGTTCAGTTGATTTTCAATAAAATTAAATTTTCCACAAAATGTGTAGAAATATTCTAGCGATCTAAATACCCGTTGGCATCACAATTACAGGTCTCAACACCTATTGATAGAGGTATCAATCATCGAAATCGGAGCACAATTGCAGATTTTCGATTTTTAAAGCTCTAAATTAGTGGGCTATAGTTCAGTTGATTTTCAATAAAATTAAATTTTCCACAAAATGTGTAGAAATATTCTAGCGATCTAAATACCCGTTGGCATAGCAATTACACGTCTCAAACCTTTTGATAGAGGTATCAATCATCGAAATCGGAGCACAATTGCAAATTTTCGATTTTTAAAGCTCTAAATTAGTGGGCTATAGTTCAGTTGATTTTCAATAAAATTAAATTTTCCACAAAATGTGTAGAAATATTCTAGCGATCTAAATACCCGTTGGCATAGCAATTACACGTCTCAACACCTTTTGATAGAGGTATCAATCATCGAAGTCGGAGCACAATTGCAAATTTTCGATTTTTAAAGCTCTAAATTAGTGGGCTATAGTTCAGTTGATTTTCAATAAAATTAAATTTTCCACAAAATGTGTAGAAATATTCTAGCGATCTAAATACTCGTTGGCATCACAATTACAGGTCTCAACACCTATTGATAGAGGTATCAATCATCGAAATCGGAGCACAATTGCAGATTTTCGATTTTTAAAGCTCTGAATTTGTGGGCTATAGTTCAGTTGATTTTCAATAAAATTAAATTTTCCACAAAATGTGTAGAAATATTCGAGCAATCTAAATACCCGTTGGCATCACAATTACAGGTCTCAACACCTATTGAAATCGGAGCACAATTGCAGATTTTCGATTTTTAAAGTTCTGAATTTGTGGGCTATAGTTCAGTTGATTTTCAATAAAATTAAATTTTCCACAAAATGTGCAGAAATATTCGAGCGATCTAAATACCCGTTGGCATCACAATTACAGGTCTCAACACCTATTGATAGAGGTATCAATCATCGAAATCGGAGCACAATTGCAGATTTTCGATTTTTAAAGCTCTGAATTTGTGGGCTATAGTTCAGTTGATTTTCAATAAAATTAAATTTTCCACAAAATGTGTAGAAATATTCGAGCAATCTAAATACCCGTTGGCATCACAATTACAGGTCTCAACACCTATTGAAATCGGAGCACAATTGCAGATTTTCGATTTTTAAAGCTCTGAATTTGTGGGCTATAGTTCAGTTGATTTTCAATAAAATTAAATTTTCCACAAAATGTGTAGAAATATTCGAGCGATCTAAATACCCGTTGGCATCACAATTACAGGTCTCAACACCTATTGAAATCGGAGCACAATTGCAAATTTTCGATTTTTAAAGCTCTAAATTAGTGGGCTATAGTTCAGTTGATTTTCAATAAAATTAAATTTTCCACAAAATGTGTAGAAATATTCTAGCGATCTAAATACCCGTTGGCATAGCAATTACACGTCTCAACACCTTTTGATAGAGGTATCAATCATCGAAGTCGGAGCACAATTGCAAATTTTAGATTTTTAAAGCTCTAAATTAGTGGGCTATAGTTCAGTTGATTTTCAATAAAATTAAATTTTCCACAAAATGTGTAGAAATATTCTAGCGATCTAAATACCCGTTGGCATCACAATTACAGGTCTCAACACCTATTGATAGAGGTATCAATCATCGAAATCGGAGCACAATTGCAGATTTTCGATTTTTAAAGCTCTAAATTAGTGGGCTATAGTTCAGTTGATTTTCAATAAAATTAAATTTTCCACAAAATGTGTAGAAATATTCTAGCGATCTAAATACCCGTTGGCATAGCAATTACACGTCTCAAACCTTTTGATAGAGGTATCAATCATCGAAATCGGAGCACAATTGCAAATTTTCGATTTTTAAAGCTCTAAATTAGTGGGCTATAGTTCAGTTGATTTTCAATAAAATTAAATTTTCCACAAAATGTGTAGAAATATTCTAGCGATCTAAATACCCGTTGGCATAGCAATTACACGTCTCAACACCTTTTGATAGAGGTATCAATCATCGAAGTCGGAGCACAATTGCAAATTTTCGATTTTTAAAGCTCTAAATTAGTGGGCTATAGTTCAGTTGATTTTCAATAAAATTAAATTTTCCACAAAATGTGTAGAAATATTCTAGCGATCTAAATACCCGTTGGCATCACAATTACAGGTCTCAACACCTATTGATAGAGGTATCAATCATCGAAATCGGAGCACAATTGCAGATTTTCGATTTTTAAAGCTCTAAATTAGTGGGCTATAGTTCAGTTGATTTTCAATAAAATTAAATTTTCCACAAAATGTGTAGAAATATTCTAGCGATCTAAATACCCGTTGGCATAGCAATTACACGTCTCAAACCTTTTGATAGAGGTATCAATCATCGAAATCGGAGCACAATTGCAAATTTTCGATTTTTAAAGCTCTAAATTAGTGGGCTATAGTTCAGTTGATTTTCAATAAAATTAAATTTTCCACAAAATGTGTAGAAATATTCTAGCGATCTAAATACCCGTTGGCATAGCAATTACACGTCTCAACACCTTTTGATAGAGGTATCAATCATCGAAGTCGGAGCACAATTGCAAATTTTCGATTTTTAAAGCTCTAAATTAGTGGGCTATAGTTCAGTTGATTTTCAATAAAATTAAATTTTCCACAAAATGTGTAGAAATATTCTAGCGATCTAAATACCCGTTGGCATCACAATTACAGGTCTCAACACCTATTGATAGAGGTATCAATCATCGAAATCGGAGCACAATTGCAGATTTTCGATTTTTAAAGCTCTGAATTTGTGGGCTATAGTTCAGTTGATTTTCAATAAAATTAAATTTTCCACAAAATGTGTAGAAATATTCGAGCAATCTAAATACCCGTTGGCATCACAATTACAGGTCTCAACACCTATTGAAATCGGAGCACAATTGCAGATTTTCGATTTTTAAAGCTCTGAATTTGTGGGCTATAGTTCAGTTGATTTTCAATAAAATTAAATTTTCCACAAAATGTGTAGAAATATTCGAGCGATCTAAATACCCGTTGGCATCACAATTACAGGTCTCAACACCTATTGAAATCGGAGCACAATTGCAAATTTTCGATTTTTAAAGCTCTAAATTAGTGGGCTATAGTTCAGTTGATTTTCAATAAAATTAAATTTTCCACAAAATGTGTAGAAATATTCTAGCGATCTAAATACCCGTTGGCATAGCAATTACACGTCTCAACACCTTTTGATAGAGGTATCAATCATCGAAGTCGGAGCACAATTGCAAATTTTAGATTTTTAAAGCTCTAAATTAGTGGGCTATAGTTCAGTTGATTTTCAATAAAATTAAATTTTCCACAAAATGTGTAGAAATATTATAGCGATCTAAATACCCGTTGGCATCACAATTACAGGTCTCAACACCTATTGATAGAGGTATCAATCATCGAAATCGGAGCACAATTGCAGATTTTCGATTTTTAAAGCTCTAAATTAGTGGGCTATAGGCTATAGTTCAGTTGATTTTCAATAAAATTAAATTTTCCACAAAATGTGTAGAAATATTCTAGCGATCTAAATACCCGTTGGCATAGCAATTACACGTCTCAACACCTTTTGATAGAGGTATCAATCATCGAAATCGGAGCACAATTGCAAATTTTCGATTTTTAAAGCTCTAAATTAGTGGGCTATAGTTCAGTTGATTTTCAATAAAATTAAATTTTCCACAAAATGTGTAGAAATATTGGAGCAATCTAAATACCCGTTGGCTTCACAATTACAGGTCTCAACACTTATTGATAGAGGTATCAATCATCGAAATCGGAGCACAATTGCAGATTTTCGATTTTTAAAGCTCTGAATTTGTGGGCTATAGTTCAGTTGATTTTCAATAAAATTAAATTTTCCACAAAATGTGTAGAAATATTGGAGCAATCTAAATACCCGTTGGCATCACAATTACAGGTCTCAACACCTATTGATAGAGGTATCAATCATCGAAATCGGAGCACAATTGCAGATTTTCGATTTTTAAAGCTCTAAATTAGTGGGCTATAGTTCAGTTGATTTTCAATAAAATTAAATTTTCCACAAAATGTGTAGAAATATTGGAGCAATCTAAATACCCGTTGGCATCACAATTACAGGTCTCAACACCTATTGATAGAGGTATCAATCATCGAAATCGGAGCACAATTGCAAATTTTCGATTTTTAAAGCTCTAAATTAGTGGGCTATAGTTCAGTTGATTTTCAATAAAATTAAATTTTCCACAAAATGTGTAGAAATATTCTAGCGATCTAAATACCCGTTGGCATAGCAATTACACGTCTCAACACCTTTTGATAGAGGTATCAATCATCGAAGTCGGAGCACAATTGCAAATTTTCGATTTTTAAAGCTCTAAATTAGTGGGCTATAGTTCAGTTGATTTTCAATAAAATTAAATTTTCCACAAAATGTGTAGAAATATTCTAGCGATCTAAATACCCGTTGGCATCACAATTACAGGTCTCAACACCTATTGATAGAGGTATCAATCATCGAAATCGGAGCACAATTGCAGATTTTCGATTTTTAAAGCTCTAAATTAGTGGGCTATAGGCTATAGTTCAGTTGATTTTCAATAAAATTAAATTTTCCACAAAATGTGTAGAAATATTCTAGCGATCTAAATACCCGTTGGCATAGCAATTACACGTCTCAACACCTTTTGATAGAGGTATCAATCATCGAAATCGGAGCACAATTGCAAATTTTCGATTTTTAAAGCTCTAAATTAGTGGGCTATAGTTCAGTTGATTTTCAATAAAATTAAATTTTCCACAAAATGTGTAGAAATATTGGAGCAATCTAAATACCCGTTGGCATCACAATTACAGGTCTCAACACCTATTGATAGAGGTATCAATCATCGAAATCGGAGCACAATTGCAGATTTTCGATTTTTAAAGCTCTAAATTAGTGGGCTATAGTTCAGTTGATTTTCAATAAAATTAAATTTTCCACAAAATGTGTAGAAATATTGGAGCAATCTAAATACCCGTTGGCTTCACAATTACAGGTCTCAACACTTATTGATAGAGGTATCAATCATCGAAATCGGAGCACAATTGCAGATTTTCGATTTTTAAAGCTCTGAATTTGTGGGCTATAGTTCAGTTGATTTTCAATAAAATTAAATTTTCCACAAAATGTGTAGAAATATTGGAGCAATCTAAATACCCGTTGGCATCACAATTACAGGTCTCAACACCTATTGATAGAGGTATCAATCATCGAAATCGGAGCACAATTGCAGATTTTCGATTTTTAAAGCTCTAAATTAGTGGGCTATAGTTCAGTTGATTTTCAATAAAATTAAATTTTCCACAAAATGTGTAGAAATATTGGAGCAATCTAAATACCCGTTGGCATCACAATTACAGGTCTCAACACCTATTGATAGAGGTATCAATCATCGAAATCGGAGCACAATTGCAGATTTTCGATTTTTAAAGCTCTAAATTAGTGGGCTATAGTTCAGTTGATTTTCAATAAAATTAAATTTTCCACAAAATGTGTAGAAATATTCTAGCGATCTAAATACCCGTTGGCATAGCAATTACACGTCTCAAACCTTTTGATAGAGGTATCAATCATCGAAATCGGAGCACAATTGCAAATTTTCGATTTTTAAAGCTCTAAATTAGTGGGCTATAGTTCAGTTGATTTTCAATAAAATTAAATTTTCCACAAAATGTGTAGAAATATTCTAGCGATCTAAATACCCGTTGGCATAGCAATTACACGTCTCAACACCTTTTGATAGAGGTATCAATCATCGAAGTCGGAGCACAATTGCAAATTTTCGATTTTTAAAGCTCTAAATTAGTGGGCTATAGTTCAGTTGATTTTCAATAAAATTAAATTTTCCACAAAATGTGTAGAAATATTGGAGCAATCTAAATACCCGTTGGCTTCATAATTACAGGTCTCAACACTTATTGATAGAGGTATCAATCATCGAAATCGGAGCACAATTGCAGATTTTCGATTTTTAAAGCTCTGAATTTGTGGGCTATAGTTCAGTTGATTTTCAATAAAATTAAATTTTCCACAAAATGTGTAGAAATATTGGAGCAATCTAAATACCCGTTGGCATCACAATTACAGGTCTCAACACCTATTGATAGAGGTATCAATCATCGAAATCGGAGCACAATTGCAAATTTTCGATTTTTAAAGCTCTAAATTAGTGGGCTATAGTTCAGTTGATTTTCAATAAAATTAAATTTTCCACAAAATGTGTAGAAATATTCTAGCGATCTAAATACCCGTTGGCATAGCAATTACACGTCTCAACACCTTTTGATAGAGGTATCAATCATCGAAATCGGAGCACAATTGCAAATTTTCGATTTTTAAAGTTCTGAATTTGTGGGCTATAGTTCAGTTGATTTTCAATAAAATTAAATTTTCCACAAAATGTGCAGAAATATTCGAGCGATCTAAATACCCGTTGGCATCACAATTACAGGTCTCAACACCTATTGATAGAGGTATCAATCATCGAAATCGGAGCACAATTGCAGATTTTCGATTTTTAAAGCTCTAAATTAGTGGGCTATAGTTCAGTTGATTTTCAATAAAATTAAATTTTCCACAAAATGTGTAGAAATATTCTAGCGATCTAAATACCCGTTGGCATAGCAATTACACGTCTCAACACCTTTTGATAGAGGTATCAATCATCGAAATCGGAGCACAATTGCAAATTTTCGATTTTTAAAGCTCTGAATTTGTGGGCTATAGTTCAGTTGATTTTCAATAAAATTAAATTTTCCACAAAATGTGTAGAAATATTGGAGCAATCTAAATACCCGTTGGCATCACAATTACAGGTCTCAACACCTATTGATAGAGGTATCAATCATCGAAATCGGAGCACAATTGCAGATTTTCGATTTTTAAAGCTCTAAATTAGTGGGCTATAGTTCAGTTGATTTTCAATAAAATTAAATTTTCCACAAAATGTGTAGAAATATTCTAGCGATCTAAATACCCGTTGGCATAGCAATTACACGTCTCAAACCTTTTGATAGAGGTATCAATCATCGAAATCGGAGCACAATTGCAAATTTTCGATTTTTAAAGCTCTAAATTAGTGGGCTATAGTTCAGTTGATTTTCAATAAAATTAAATTTTCCACAAAATGTGTAGAAATATTCTAGCGATCTAAATACCCGTTGGCATAGCAATTACACGTCTCAACACCTTTTGATAGAGGTATCAATCATCGAAGTCGGAGCACAATTGCAAATTTTAGATTTTTAAAGCTCTAAATTAGTGGGCTATAGTTCAGTTGATTTTCAATAAAATTAAATTTTCCACAAAATGTGTAGAAATATTCTAGCGATCTAAATACCCGTTGGCATCACAATTACAGGTCTCAACACCTATTGATAGAGGTATCAATCATCGAAATCGGAGCACAATTGCAGATTTTCGATTTTTAAAGCTCTAAATTAGTGGGCTATAGGCTATAGTTCAGTTGATTTTCAATAAAATTAAATTTTCCACAAAATGTGTAGAAATATTCTAGCGATCTAAATACCCGTTGGCATAGCAATTACACGTCTCAACACCTTTTGATAGAGGTATCAATCATCGAAATCGGAGCACAATTGCAAATTTTCGATTTTTAAAGCTCTAAATTAGTGGGCTATAGTTCAGTTGATTTTCAATAAAATTAAATTTTCCACAAAATGTGTAGAAATATTCTAGCGATCTAAATACCCGTTGGCATAGCAATTACACGTCTCAACACCTTTTGATAGAGGTATCAATCATCGAAGTCGGAGCACAATTGCAAATTTTCGATTTTTAAAGCTCTAAATTAGTGGGCTATAGTTCAGTTGATTTTCAATAAAATTAAATTTTCCACAAAATGTGTAGAAATATTCTAGCGATCTAAATACCCGTTGGCATCACAATTACAGGTCTCAACACCTATTGATAGAGGTATCAATCATCGAAATCGGAGCACAATTGCAGATTTTCGATTTTTAAAGCTCTAAATTAGTGGGCTATAGTTCAGTTGATTTTCAATAAAATTAAATTTTCCACAAAATGTGTAGAAATATTCTAGCGATCTAAATACCCGTTGGCATAGCAATTACACGTCTCAACACCTTTTGATAGAGGTATCAATCATCGAAATCGGAGCACAATTGCAAATTTTCGATTTTTAAAGCTCTAAATTAGTGGGCTATAGTTCAGTTGATTTTCAATAAAATTAAATTTTCCACAAAATGTGTAGAAATATTGGAGCAATCTAAATACCCGTTGGCTTCACAATTACAGGTCTCAACACTTATTGATAGAGGTATCAATCATCGAAATCGGAGCACAATTGCAGATTTTCGATTTTTAAAGCTCTGAATTTGTGGGCTATAGTTCAGTTGATTTTCAATAAAATTAAATTTTCCACAAAATGTGTAGAAATATTGGAGCAATCTAAATACCCGTTGGCATCACAATTACAGGTCTCAACACCTATTGATAGAGGTATCAATCATCGAAATCGGAGCACAATTGCAGATTTTCGATTTTTAAAGCTCTAAATTAGTGGGCTATAGTTCAGTTGATTTTCAATAAAATTAAATTTTCCACAAAATGTGTAGAAATATTGGAGCAATCTAAATACCCGTTGGCATCACAATTACAGGTCTCAACACCTATTGATAGAGGTATCAATCATCGAAATCGGAGCACAATTGCAAATTTTCGATTTTTAAAGCTCTAAATTAGTGGGCTATAGTTCAGTTGATTTTCAATAAAATTAAATTTTCCACAAAATGTGTAGAAATATTCTAGCGATCTAAATACCCGTTGGCATAGCAATTACACGTCTCAACACCTTTTGATAGAGGTATCAATCATCGAAATCGGAGCACAATTGCAAATTTTCGATTCTTAAAGTTCTGAATTTGTGGGCTATAGTTCAGTTGATTTTCAATAAAATTAAATTTTCCACAAAATGTGCAGAAATATTCGAGCGATCTAAATACCCGTTGGCATCACAATTACAGGTCTCAACACCTATTGATAGAGGTATCAATCATCGAAATCGGAGCACAATTGCAGATTTTCGATTTTTAAAGCTCTAAATTAGTGGGCTATAGTTCAGTTGATTTTCAATAAAATTAAATTTTCCACAAAATGTGTAGAAATATTCTAGCGATCTAAATACCCGTTGGCATAGCAATTACACGTCTCAACACCTTTTGATAGAGGTATCAATCATCGAAATCGGAGCACAATTGCAAATTTTCGATTTTTAAAGCTCTGAATTTGTGGGCTATAGTTCAGTTGATTTTCAATAAAATTAAATTTTCCACAAAATGTGTAGAAATATTGGAGCAATCTAAATACCCGTTGGCATCACAATTACAGGTCTCAACACCTATTGATAGAGGTATCAATCATCGAAATCGGAGCACAATTGCAGATTTTCGATTTTTAAAGCTCTAAATTAGTGGGCTATAGTTCAGTTGATTTTCAATAAAATTAAATTTTCCACAAAATGTGTAGAAATATTCTAGCGATCTAAATACCCGTTGGCATAGCAATTACACGTCTCAAACCTTTTGATAGAGGTATCAATCATCGAAATCGGAGCACAATTGCAAATTTTCGATTTTTAAAGCTCTAAATTAGTGGGCTATAGTTCAGTTGATTTTCAATAAAATTAAATTTTCCACAAAATGTGTAGAAATATTCTAGCGATCTAAATACCCGTTGGCATAGCAATTACACGTCTCAACACCTTTTGATAGAGGTATCAATCATCGAAGTCGGAGCACAATTGCAAATTTTCGATTTTTAAAGCTCTAAATTAGTGGGCTATAGTTCAGTTGATTTTCAATAAAATTAAATTTTCCACAAAATGTGTAGAAATATTCTAGCGATCTAAATACCCGTTGGCATCACAATTACAGGTCTCAACACCTATTGATAGAGGTATCAATCATCGAAATCGGAGCACAATTGCAGATTTTCGATTTTTAAAGCTCTAAATTAGTGGGCTATAGTTCAGTTGATTTTCAATAAAATTAAATTTTCCACAAAATGTGTAGAAATATTCTAGCGATCTAAATACCCGTTGGCATAGCAATTACACGTCTCAACACCTTTTGATAGAGGTATCAATCATCGAAATCGGAGCACAATTGCAAATTTTTGATTTTTAAAGCTCTGAATTTGTGGGCTATAGTTCAGTTGATTTTCAATAAAATTAAATTTTCCACAAAATGTGCAGAAATATTCGAGCGATCTAAATACCCGTTGGCATCACAATTACAGGTCTCAACACCTATTGATAGAGGTATCAATCATCGAAATCGGAGCACAATTGCAGATTTTCGATTTTTAAAGCTCTAAATTAGTGGGCTATAGTTCAGTTGATTTTCAATAAAATTAAATTTTCCACAAAATGTGTAGAAATATTCTAGCGATCTAAATACCCGTTGGCATAGCAATTACACGTCTCAACACCTTTTGATAGAGGTATCAATCATCGAAATCGGAGCACAATTGCAAATTTTCGATTTTTAAAGCTCTGAATTTGTGGGCTATAGTTCAGTTGATTTTCAATAAAATTAAATTTTCCACAAAATGTGCAGAAATATTCGAGCGATCTAAATACCCGTTGGCATCACAATTACAGGTCTCAACACCTATTGATAGAGGTATCAATCATCGAAATCGGAGCACAATTGCAGATTTTCGATTTTTAAAGCTCTAAATTAGTGGGCTATAGTTCAGTTGATTTTCAATAAAATTAAATTTTCCACAAAATGTGTAGAAATATTCTAGCGATCTAAATACCCGTTGGCATAGCAATTACACGTCTCAACACCTTTTGATAGAGGTATCAATCATCGAAATCGGAGCACAATTGCAAATTTTCGATTTTTAAAGCTCTGAATTTGTGGGCTATAGTTCAGTTGATTTTCAATAAAATTAAATTTTCCACAAAATGTGTAGAAATATTGGAGCAATCTAAATACCCGTTGGCATCACAATTACAGGTCTCAACACCTATTGATAGAGGTATCAATCATCGAAATCGGAGCACAATTGCAGATTTTCGATTTTTAAAGCTCTAAATTAGTGGGCTATAGTTCAGTTGATTTTCAATAAAATTAAATTTTCCACAAAATGTGTAGAAATATTGGAGCAATCTAAATACCCGTTGGCATCACAATTACAGGTCTCAACACCTATTGATAGAGGTATCAATCATCGAAATCGGAGCACAATTGCAGATTTTCGATTTTTAAAGCTCTAAATTAGTGGGCTATAGTTCAGTTGATTTTCAATAAAATTAAATTTTCCACAAAATGTGTAGAAATATTCGAGCGATCTAAATACCCGTTGGCATCACAATTACAGGTCTCAACACCTATTGATAGAGGTATCAATCATCGAAATCGGAGCACAATTGCAAATTTTCGATTTTTAAAGCTCTAAATTAGTGGGCTATAGTTCAGTTGATTTTCAATAAAATTAAATTTTCCACAAAATGTGTAGAAATATTCTAGCGATCTAAATACCCGTTGGCATAGCAATTACACGTCTCAACACCTTTTGATAGAGGTATCAATCATCGAAGTCGGAGCACAATTGCAAATTTTCGATTTTTAAAGCTCTAAATTAGTGGGCTATAGTTCAGTTGATTTTCAATAAAATTAAATTTTCCACAAAATGTGTAGAAATATTCTAGCGATCTAAATACCCGTTGGCATAGCAATTACACGTCTCAACACCTTTTGATAGAGGTATCAATCATCGAAATCGGAGCACAATTGCAGATTTTCGATTTTTAAAGCTCTAAATTAGTGGGCTATAGTTCAGTTGATTTTCAATAAAATTAAATTTTCCACAAAATGTGTAGAAATATTCGAGCGATCTAAATACCCGTTGGCATCACAATTACAGGTCTCAACACCTATTGATAGAGGTATCAATCATCGAAATCGGAGCACAATTGCAAATTTTCGATTTTTAAAGCTCTAAATTAGTGGGCTATAGTTCAGTTGATTTTCAATAAAATTAAATTTTCCACAAAATGTGTAGAAATATTCTAGCGATCTAAATACCCGTTGGCATAGCAATTACACGTCTCAACACCTATTGATAGAGGTATCAATCATCGAAATCGGAGCACAATTGCAGATTTTCGATTTTTAAAGCTCTAAATTAGTGGGCTATAGTTCAGTTGATTTTCAATAAAATTAAATTTTCCACAAAATGTGTAGAAATATTGGAGCAATCTAAATACCCGTTGGCATCACAATTACAGGTCTCAACACCTATTGATAGAGGTATCAATCATCGAAATCGGAGCACAATTGCAGATTTTCGATTTTTAAAGCTCTAAATTAGTGGGCTATAGTTCAGTTGATTTTCAATAAAATTAAATTTTCCACAAAATGTGTAGAAATATTCTAGCGATCTAAATACCCGTTGGCATAGCAATTACACGTCTCAACACCTTTTGATAGAGGTATCAATCATCGAAATCGGAGCACAATTGCAGATTTTCGATTTTTAAAGCTCTGAATTTGTGGGCTATAGTTCAGTTGATTTTCAATAAAATTAAATTTTCCACAAAATGTGTAGAAATATTGGAGCAATCTAAATACCCGTTGGCATCACAATTACAGGTCTCAACACCTATTGATAGAGGTATCAATCATCGAAATCGGAGCACAATTGCAGATTTTCGATTTTTAAAGCTCTAAATTAGTGGGCTATAGTTCAGTTGATTTTCAATAAAATTAAATTTTCCACAAAATGTGTAGAAATATTCTAGCGATCTAAATACCCGTTGGCATAGCAATTACACGTCTCAACACCTTTTGATAGAGGTATCAATCATCGAAATCGGAGCACAATTGCAAATTTTCGATTTTTAAAGCTCTGAATTTGTGGGCTATAGTTCAGTTGATTTTCAATAAAATTAAATTTTCCACAAAATGTGCAGAAATATTCGAGCGATCTAAATACCCGTTGGCATCACAATTACAGGTCTCAACACCTATTGATAGAGGTATCAATCATCGAAATCGGAGCACAATTGCAGATTTTCGATTTTTAAAGCTCTAAATTAGTGGGCTATAGTTCAGTTGATTTTCAATAAAATTAAATTTTCCACAAAATGTGTAGAAATATTCTAGCGATCTAAATACCCGTTGGCATAGCAATTACACGTCTCAACACCTTTTGATAGAGGTATCAATCATCGAAGTCGGAGCACAATTGCAAATTTTCGATTTTTAAAGCTCTAAATTAGTGGGCTATAGTTCAGTTGATTTTCAATAAAATTAAATTTTCCACAAAATGTGTAGAAATATTCTAGCGATCTAAATACCCGTTGGCATAGCAATTACACGTCTCAACACCTTTTGATAGAGGTATCAATCATCGAAATCGGAGCACAATTGCAAATTTTCGATTTTTAAAGCTCTAAATTAGTGGGCTATAGTTCAGTTGATTTTCAATAAAATTAAATTTTCCACAAAATGTGTAGAAATATTGGAGCAATCTAAATACCCGTTGGCTTCACAATTACAGGTCTCAACACTTATTGATAGAGGTATCAATCATCGAAATCGGAGCACAATTGCAGATTTTCGATTTTTAAAGCTCTGAATTTGTGGGCTATAGTTCAGTTGATTTTCAATAAAATTAAATTTTCCACAAAATGTGTAGAAATATTGGAGCAATCTAAATACCCGTTGGCATCACAATTACAGGTCTCAACACCTATTGATAGAGGTATCAATCATCGAAATCGGAGCACAATTGCAGATTTTCGATTTTTAAAGCTCTAAATTAGTGGGCTATAGTTCAGTTGATTTTCAATAAAATTAAATTTTCCACAAAATGTGTAGAAATATTCTAGCGATCTAAATACCCGTTGGCATAGCAATTACACGTCTCAACACCTATTGATAGAGGTATCAATCATCGAAATCGGAGCACAATTGCAGATTTTCGATTTTTAAAGCTCTAAATTAGTGGGCTATAGTTCAGTTGATTTTCAATAAAATTAAATTTTCCACAAAATGTGTAGAAATATTCTAGCGATCTAAATACCCGTTGGCATAGCAATTACACGTCTCAACACCTTTTGATAGAGGTATCAATCATCGAAATCGGAGCACAATTGCAAATTTTCGATTTTTAAAGTTCTGAATTTGTGGGCTATAGTTCAGTTGATTTTCAATAAAATTAAATTTTCCACAAAATGTGCAGAAATATTCGAGCGATCTAAATACCCGTTGGCATCACAATTACAGGTCTCAACACCTATTGATAGAGGTATCAATCATCGAAATCGGAGCACAATTGCAGATTTTCGATTTTTAAAGCTCTAAATTAGTGGGCTATAGTTCAGTTGATTTTCAATAAAATTAAATTTTCCACAAAATGTGTAGAAATATTGGAGCAATCTAAATACCCGTTGGCATCACAATTACAGGTCTCAACACCTATTGATAGAGGTATCAATCATCGAAATCGGAGCACAATTGCAGATTTTCGATTTTTAAAGCTCTAAATTAGTGGGCTATAGTTCAGTTGATTTTCAATAAAATTAAATTTTCCACAAAATGTGTAGAAATATTCTAGCGATCTAAATACCCGTTGGCATAGCAATTACACGTCTCAACACCTTTTGATAGAGGTATCAATCATCGAAATCGGAGCACAATTGCAAATTTTCGATTTTTAAAGTTCTGAATTTGTGGGCTATAGTTCAGTTGATTTTCAATAAAATTAAATTTTCCACAAAATGTGTAGAAATATTCGAGCAATCTAAATACCCGTTGGCATCACAATTACAGGTCTCAACACCTATTGAAATCGGAGCACAATTGCAGATTTTCGATTTTTAAAGCTCTGAATTTGTGGGCTATAGTTCAGTTGATTTTCAATAAAATTAAATTTTCCACAAAATGTGTAGAAATATTCGAGCGATCTAAATACCCGTTGGCATCACAATTACAGGTCTCAACACCTATTGATAGAGGTATCAATCATCGAAATCGGAGCACAATTGCAAATTTTCGATTTTTAAAGCTCTAAATTAGTGGGCTATAGTTCAGTTGATTTTCAATAAAATTAAATTTTCCACAAAATGTGTAGAAATATTCTAGCGATCTAAATACCCGTTGGCATAGCAATTACACGTCTCAACACCTATTGATAGAGGTATCAATCATCGAAATCGGAGCACAATTGCAGATTTTCGATTTTTAAAGCTCTAAATTAGTGGGCTATAGTTCAGTTGATTTTCAATAAAATTAAATTTTCCACAAAATGTGTAGAAATATTCTAGCGATCTAAATACCCGTTGGCATAGCAATTACACGTCTCAACACCTTTTGATAGAGGTATCAATCATCGAAATCGGAGCACAATTGCAAATTTTCGATTTTTAAAGTTCTGAATTTGTGGGCTATAGTTCAGTTGATTTTCAATAAAATTAAATTTTCCACAAAATGTGCAGAAATATTCGAGCGATCTAAATACCCGTTGGCATCACAATTACAGGTCTCAACACCTATTGATAGAGGTATCAATCATCGAAATCGGAGCACAATTGCAGATTTTCGATTTTTAAAGCTCTAAATTAGTGGGCTATAGTTCAGTTGATTTTCAATAAAATTAAATTTTCCACAAAATGTGTAGAAATATTGGAGCAATCTAAATACCCGTTGGCATCACAATTACAGGTCTCAACACCTATTGATAGAGGTATCAATCATCGAAATCGGAGCACAATTGCAGATTTTCGATTTTTAAAGCTCTAAATTAGTGGGCTATAGTTCAGTTGATTTTCAATAAAATTAAATTTTCCACAAAATGTGTAGAAATATTCTAGCGATCTAAATACCCGTTGGCATAGCAATTACACGTCTCAACACCTTTTGATAGAGGTATCAATCATCGAAATCGGAGCACAATTGCAAATTTTCGATTTTTAAAGTTCTGAATTTGTGGGCTATAGTTCAGTTGATTTTCAATAAAATTAAATTTTCCACAAAATGTGTAGAAATATTCGAGCAATCTAAATACCCGTTGGCATCACAATTACAGGTCTCAACACCTATTGAAATCGGAGCACAATTGCAGATTTTCGATTTTTAAAGCTCTGAATTTGTGGGCTATAGTTCAGTTGATTTTCAATAAAATTAAATTTTCCACAAAATGTGTAGAAATATTCGAGCGATCTAAATACCCGTTGGCATCACAATTACAGGTCTCAACACCTATTGATAGAGGTATCAATCATCGAAATCGGAGCACAATTGCAAATTTTCGATTTTTAAAGCTCTAAATTAGTGGGCTATAGTTCAGTTGATTTTCAATAAAATTAAATTTTCCACAAAATGTGTAGAAATATTCTAGCGATCTAAATACCCGTTGGCATAGCAATTACACGTCTCAACACCTATTGATAGAGGTATCAATCATCGAAATCGGAGCACAATTGCAGATTTTCGATTTTTAAAGCTCTAAATTAGTGGGCTATAGTTCAGTTGATTTTCAATAAAATTAAATTTTCCACAAAATGTGTAGAAATATTCGAGCAATCTAAATACCCGTTGGCATCACAATTACAGGTCTCAACACCTATTGAAATCGGAGCACAATTGCAGATTTTCGATTTTTAAAGCTCTGAATTTGTGGGCTATAGTTCAGTTGATTTTCAATAAAATTAAATTTTCCACAAAATGTGTAGAAATATTCGAGCGATCTAAATACCCGTTGGCATCACAATTACAGGTCTCAACACCTATTGATAGAGGTATCAATCATCGAAATCGGAGCACAATTGCAAATTTTCGATTTTTAAAGCTCTAAATTAGTGGGCTATAGTTCAGTTGATTTTCAATAAAATTAAATTTTCCACAAAATGTGTAGAAATATTCTAGCGATCTAAATACCCGTTGGCATAGCAATTACACGTCTCAACACCTATTGATAGAGGTATCAATCATCGAAATCGGAGCACAATTGCAGATTTTCGATTTTTAAAGCTCTAAATTAGTGGGCTATAGTTCAGTTGATTTTCAATAAAATTAAATTTTCCACAAAATGTGTAGAAATATTCTAGCGATCTAAATACCCGTTGGCATAGCAATTACACGTCTCAACACCTTTTGATAGAGGTATCAATCATCGAAATCGGAGCACAATTGCAGATTTTCGATTTTTAAAGCTCTGAATTTGTGGGCTATAGTTCAGTTGATTTTCAATAAAATTAAATTTTCCACAAAATGTGTAGAAATATTGGAGCAATCTAAATACCCGTTGGCATCACAATTACAGGTCTCAACACCTATTGATAGAGGTATCAATCATCGAAATCGGAGCACAATTGCAAATTTTCGATTTTTAAAGCTCTGAATTTGTGGGCTATAGTTCAGTTGATTTTCAATAAAATTAAATTTTCCACAAAATGTGCAGAAATATTCGAGCGATCTAAATACCCGTTGGCATCACAATTACAGGTCTCAACACCTATTGATAGAGGTATCAATCATCGAAATCGGAGCACAATTGCAAATTTTCGATTTTTAAAGCTCTAAATTAGTGGGCTATAGTTCAGTTGATTTTCAATAAAATTAAATTTTCCACAAAATGTGTAGAAATATTGGAGCAATCTAAATACCCGTTGGCTTCACAATTACAGGTCTCAACACTTATTGATAGAGGTATCAATCATCGAAATCGGAGCACAATTGCAGATTTTCGATTTTTAAAGCTCTGAATTTGTGGGCTATAGTTCAGTTGATTTTCAATAAAATTAAATTTTCCACAAAATGTGTAGAAATATTGGAGCAATCTAAATACCCGTTGGCATCACAATTACAGGTCTCAACACCTATTGATAGAGGTATCAATCATCGAAATCGGAGCACAATTGCAGATTTTCGATTTTTAAAGCTCTAAATTAGTGGGCTATAGTTCAGTTGATTTTCAATAAAATTAAATTTTCCACAAAATGTGTAGAAATATTGGAGCAATCTAAATACCCGTTGGCATCACAATTACAGGTCTCAACACCTATTGATAGAGGTATCAATCATCGAAATCGGAGCACAATTGCAAATTTTCGATTTTTAAAGTTCTGAATTTGTGGGCTATAGTTCAGTTGATTTTCAATAAAATTAAATTTTCCACAAAATGTGCAGAAATATTCGAGCGATCTAAATACCCGTTGGCATCACAATTACAGGTCTCAACACCTATTGATAGAGGTATCAATCATCGAAATCGGAGCACAATTGCAGATTTTCGATTTTTAAAGCTCTGAATTTGTGGGCTATAGTTCAGTTGATTTTCAATAAAATTAAATTTTCCACAAAATGTGTAGAAATATTCGAGCAATCTAAATACCCGTTGGCATCACAATTACAGGTCTCAACACCTATTGAAATCGGAGCACAATTGCAGATTTTCGATTTTTAAAGCTCTGAATTTGTGGGCTATAGTTCAGTTGATTTTCAATAAAATTAAATTTTCCACAAAATGTGTAGAAATATTCGAGCGATCTAAATACCCGTTGGCATCACAATTACAGGTCTCAACACCTATTGATAGAGGTATCAATCATCGAAGTCGGAGCACAATTGCAGATTTTCGATTTTTAAAGCTCTAAATTAGTGGGCTATAGTTCAGTTGATTTTCAATAAAATTAAATTTTCCACAAAATGTGTAGAAATATTCTAGCGATCTAAATACCCGTTGGCATAGCAATTACACGTCTCAACACCTTTTGATAGAGGTATCAATCATCGAAATCGGAGCACAATTGCAAATTTTCGATTTTTAAAGTTCTGAATTTGTGGGCTATAGTTCAGTTGATTTTCAATAAAATTAAATTTTCCACAAAATGTGCAGAAATATTCGAGCGATCTAAATACCCGTTGGCATCACAATTACAGGTCTCAACACCTATTGATAGAGGTATCAATCATCGAAATCGGAGCACAATTGCAGATTTTCGATTTTTAAAGCTCTAAATTAGTGGGCTATAGTTCAGTTGATTTTCAATAAAATTAAATTTTCCACAAAATGTGTAGAAATATTCTAGCGATCTAAATACCCGTTGGCATAGCAATTACACGTCTCAACACCTTTTGATAGAGGTATCAATCATCGAAATCGGAGCACAATTGCAGATTTTCGATTTTTAAAGCTCTAAATTAGTGGGCTATAGTTCAGTTGATTTTCAATAAAATTAAATTTTCCACAAAATGTGTAGAAATATTGGAGCAATCTAAATACCCGTTGGCATCACAATTACAGGTCTCAACACCTATTGATAGAGGTATCAATCATCGAAATCGGAGCACAATTGCAGATTTTCGATTTTTAAAGCTCTAAATTAGTGGGCTATAGTTCAGTTGATTTTCAATAAAATTAAATTTTCCACAAAATGTGTAGAAATATTCTAGCGATCTAAATACCCGTTGGCATAGCAATTACACGTCTCAACACCTTTTGATAGAGGTATCAATCATCGAAATCGGAGCACAATTGCAAATTTTCGATTTTTAAAGTTCTGAATTTGTGGGCTATAGTTCAGTTGATTTTCAATAAAATTAAATTTTCCACAAAATGTGTAGAAATATTCGAGCAATCTAAATACCCGTTGGCATCACAATTACAGGTCTCAACACCTATTGAAATCGGAGCACAATTGCAGATTTTCGATTTTTAAAGCTCTGAATTTGTGGGCTATAGTTCAGTTGATTTTCAATAAAATTAAATTTTCCACAAAATGTGTAGAAATATTCGAGCGATCTAAATACCCGTTGGCATCACAATTACAGGTCTCAACACCTATTGAAATCGGAGCACAATTGCAGATTTTCGATTTTTAAAGCTCTGAATTTGTGGGCTATAGTTCAGTTGATTTTCAATCAAATTAAATTTTCCACAAAATGTGTAGAAATATTCTAGCGATCTAAATACCCGTTGGCATAGCAATTACACGTCTCAACACCTTTTGATAGAGGTATCAATCATCGAAATCGGAGCACAATTGCAGATTTTCGATTTTTAAAGCTCTAAATTAGTGGGCTATAGTTCAGTTGATTTTCAATAAAATTAAATTTTCCACAAAATGTGTAGAAATATTCTAGCGATCTAAATACCCGTTGGCATCACAATTACAGGTCTCAGCACCTATTGATTGCGGTATCAATCATCGAAATCGGAGCACAATTGCAGATTTTCGATTTTTAAAGCTCTAAATTAGTGGGCTATAGTTCAGTTGATTTTCAATAAAATTAAATTTTCCACAAAATGTGTAGAAATATTCGAGCAATCTAAATACTCGTTGGCATCACAATTACAGGTCTCAACACCTATTGATAGAGGTATCAATCATCGAAATCGGAGCACAATTGCAAATTTTCGATTTTTAAAGCTCTGAATTAGTGGGCTATAGTTCAGTTGATTTTCAATAAAATTAAATTTTCCATAAAACGTGTAGAAATATTCGAGCGATCTAAATACCCGTTGGCATCACAATTACAGGTCTCAACACCTATTGAAATCGGAGCACAATTGCAAATTTTCGATTTTTAAAGCTCTGAATTTGTGGGCTATAGTTCAGTTGATTTTCAATAAAATTAAATTTTCCACAAAATGTGTTGAAATATTGGAGCAATCTAAATACCCGTTGGCGTATAATATAAATTTTTGCATATCTGGTTTATGAAAGTGCGGGCGGAAAACGTATGTTGCCTAGAAATTGTTTGCGTTTTTTCTGCATTTATAAAGAGAGATTGACTTCAAATTTCCCTCTTTCTTTGAATCTTAAGTCTAAACAGATTTAAATCCGGTGAAAATGTTTTGTTCGACCACTTAGTTAATAATAAAAATGGAACAATGGAATAACTATACCACTGTTTAGAACAACCCGACCACTTTGCTTCATATTTATGCAAGACCGATAATACCTATTTGATTTTGATTTTTTTAAGGAACATAATGGAAATTTTAAACGATTCGTTGGCCGCATATTACCTTTTTTATTAATGTGTAAAAAATTCTTGTTTTATTCCAGTTATTCCTGCTACACATGGATGAAATAACACCGAATGCGGTAGGCCAATTGAATGATATTCAACAACCAGTTGGATGTTCCACAATATGTGTGAATGAACCGGGCAATGTAAGTACCATAAACAAACAACGTTAATCCTTTGAATTCTAATTCCTTTTATCTCGCTTTGTAAATAGGAAATTCTTGGGCACACCGAAGACGCGTTGAACGAAGTTCTCAATCATTATTATTTTGTATCGGCCCATATTATAAGTGATTCACCACAAGGTAAATACAAAGTTAAAGAGGAACGATTTACATCATTATGCTATGCTGGTCATTTACCTGGGTACACAATGAACTATAATCACCATGGATTTGTGTTTTCAATCAATACAATAAGTGCTGGTTTGCTTCATAGCGGAAAAACTCGTAAGTTTAACAGAGAAACGCCTAAATTACATACATACTAGTGTCATTTTGTCATTTACAATTTAAGCTCGTCACTTCATCACACGTGCATTGTTGAGTGCCGAAAATTTTGTTCAAGCGCAGCAAATTTTACGTGACACTGGTGTTGGTGCCGCTGACGGATGTTCCATTAATATGACATTTTTGCTGCAAGAAGGTGATCGACTTTTTCATAACGCTGAAATGGGCCCCGTCGAATCGGGCTCAAATCAATCACAATTGAATATTTTAACCGCCAGTCCAGGAGAACATTTAACCCATTGCAATAAATATCAACGGTTGCATATTAAAGAAAATAATGAGATGATGCTTGCGTCGAGTGTCGAACGAGCGGATACATTTTCAAAATTCCAAATACCACGTTCTAAAGAGGATGTTATTAAAATGTTGGGCGATATCCGCGGACATAATAGTGTGTTCCGGGCGAAGGATGATGATGCCGTGAAAACGGTGTGTGTTGGCATTTTTGATTGTATTAAGCGGACATGGAGTTTATATTCGGATAATCCAAGGGATAATGAACCGTTGGTTGTGATGTCTCTCGCTTTAAAAGCAACAAAATAAATTATTTGATTTATATATGAAGTAAAGTGCCTTTATTTGATTATGTAACCATGTTTTTGCTAAATGCTATATGAGATGACTTAAATAATGTTCTTAATTTTATTTTAAATAAACAAACAAAAATTATTTGATTACGAAATTGAATTTTAATGTGTTTTTGTTAAAATGAGATTATTAACCAATAAGGTAATGAAATGCAAACCTTAAACAGACGTTGATTAATGAGTAAGATGGTGCTGAAAATTTAGCATCATAGGTAAGAAGTAGATCTTAAAACATTTTACTCTCCAAATCCACTTGAAATGTTTGAACACAGATTTTTGTTTAACAATTCATTGAGCGGAAAAGAAACAAAATTTTAATGTCATGCAGCATAAGAGGTAGTAGCTCGAGTGATAGCGTGGTGGATTGTAGTGCAGTGGGTGTCGAGTTCGATTCTACGAAAAGTCGAAATTTTTTTTTTTGTATTTTTAATAATTTACCATGCTTTAGAATTGAGAATATAATGCGGTATCGAAAAGAAAATGGTACGTATTTAAGGTAAGATTTAAGTTAAAAATATATTTCGAAAATCGACGTTGTTGTAAATCAGAAACGAAAAATTTATCTGCATTTTCTGTTTGACATTATAATCCCCTAAATGTTGATTTGAAAGACAAAACAAATAAACTTAGTACCAAATATCATATAGGTGATGGTCTAGGTGTTAGCGCTGTAGACTATAGAACACATTTTCGCAAGTTCGAATCTCGATGCAGGTACATTACTTTTTTAAACCCATATTGGTTTGAGAAAAAAAAAAATTGTTAATTGTAGAGTTAAAAAATTGTTAACTGATGAGTAAAAAAATTATCTGACGAGTAAAATTCTAAAGTGGGATTTGCATCAAACATGCTAATAGTATTACCTTTGAAAATCGGTCCCAATGTCTAACTTGAAAATATTTTAGGTCCAAGTTATTTTTTCGCCAAGTCCAAAATACAGAGTATTTATAGGAAAAATTGAGTACTATTCATATAGAAGCGAATGGTCGGGTGGTAAAATGATGGATTGATGTCCTAAAGGTCCCGAGTTCGATTCTACCAAATTCCAATGTTTTTTTTCAAAAATCTGAAATTTCTGTTTTTTTTTCGAATTTGGCCAAATTTTGATTTTTTTTCTGGCGGATCTCCAGATCCGCCGATTTTCTCGGTCCCAGATTCAATTCATATATTTTTCTTCTAAAAATTAATGTTGGCATTGCTTGGCATCGAACTCGATACCTTCGTTTCTGCAGTCCATCACCTTACTCCATCGGCTATCACATCATATAATAATGTACACCGATTTCTTTGTATTATGCAGTCATTCAGCAAAATTGTCTCCAATATATGGATATAGTGACATCTCTGTTAGGGCATACGTACTATATTTAGTACAGACATCTCTGTTAGGGCATACGTACTATATTTAGTATAGATTTTTTCTTCGCTAAAAGTGGTAGTATATTTGATTTTGCTTAAAAGAGGGCGTGGATTTTAACTTTTGTGAAAAATGTCTGAGGTTCGATTTTATGAACTAGCGCGGATTTTTTTTTTTTTTTATTAATTATTTAACATTAACATTTTCAAAAATTATTTTTTTTTCTCGATATTTGTGAGTAATTGACCCAGTTTCAGAATTTTTTTAAATTGGGATCTTATAAATATTAAAAAGTACAATTTTTATTGAATACATTACTTAGGATCGAACTCGGTATCTTCCATTCTATAGCCAATCATGCTACTATTTCGGCCATCACATGTTATATTAGTAAGACTCAATTCCTTTGTGTTAAGCAATCAAATTATAAAAACAATGAACGATGTTAGGTCGATGTTGTGTTGTATTGTAAATAATTAAATTATAAATTTTGTAATCGGGCCAGATGGCTCCTTGTTTGGAGCTAGTGCCATAATTAAACATAAAAAAAAATAATAATAAGGCAATAAGGTATTTTGCTAACATTTTAAGAGAAGTTACAGACTAAAATGATTTGTTATGAAACTTACCTATGACGCTAAATTTTCAGCACTATCTTACTCATTATTCAACGTCCGTGGTTTCTATGGGTTATCTTATCTCTCTTGAAATCAGGGTTGTCATAAATAATTTTAAGACTCTAAGAAAATGGGGATATCTCTAGAATGGGAGGTAGTACAAATTTGGTTAATATCTTGAATAAAGCAGAACTAAATTGTCTACATGTTCTAGAAACAACATTTCTTTAGTTAGTGCTAATGTATCTGTCAAATTTGAAGTTAAACTCGTTTTTTAAACTGTTAGTTTTAGAGTGGATAACGGCTTTAAATAAACAAATGTTGTTACTAGAACAAGTAGACAATTTCAGAGATATTCCCATTTTCTTAAGGTATATATTTAGTAGTAATTTTGGGTTTTTATTTTAACAAATTAACTCATACAGCATTATCAATATCAAAATCATCTTTTTCATATATAATATATCGTCAAATGATATTCTCTGGCATGTTCTGCATATAGCGGAGCACTAAAGTCCAGAATTCCAGATATTCTGCATTCTCATCTGTTGTTGTAGTAAATTGTCTGGTGCAGCAGGTAAGTCTGTTGAGATGAGTACCAAACTATTCCTTAAGGCCTGCCATCCCCAATCTATAGGAGATAAGATATTTTTATGATAAAATGGATTTTTCACATCTTTATTCAAATAAGATATTTCCTTACCAGGATTGCACTTGATGATAAGTTTTAAATGAATGTTGATATACAGCTGGTTTAGTTAGTGGAAGAGATACCTCTATCAATAGGTGTTGAGACCTGTAATTGTGATGCCAACGGGTATTTAGATTGCTCCAATATTTCTACACATTTTGTGGAAAATTTAATTTTATTGAAAATCAACTGAACTATAGCCCACTAATTTAGAGCTTTAAAAATCGAAAATCTGCAATTGTGCTCCGATTTCGATGATTGATACCTCTATCAATAGGTGTTGAGACCTGTAATTGTGATGCCAACGGGTATTTAGATTGCTCCAATATTTCTACACATTTTGTGGAAAATTTAATTTTATTGAAAATCAACTGAACTATAGCCCACTAATTTAGAGCTTTAAAAATCGAAAATCTGCAATTGTGCTCCGATTTCGATGATTGATACCTCTATCAATAGGTGTTGAGACCTGTAATTGTGATGCCAACGGGTATTTAGATTGCTCCAATATTTCTACACATTTTGTGGAAAATTTAATATTAGCGAAAATCAACTGAACTATAAGCCCACTAATTTAGAGTTTTAAAAATCGAAAATCTGCAATTGTGCTCCGATTTCGATGATTGATACCTCTATCAATAGGTGTTGAGACCTGTAATTGTGATGCCAACGGGTATTTAGATTGCTCCAATATTTCTACACATTTTGTGGAAAATTTAATTTTATTGAAAATCAACTGAACTATAGCCCACTAATTTAGAGCTTTAAAAATCGAAAATCTGCAATTGTGCTCCGATTTCGATGATTGATACCTCTATCAATAGGTGTTGAGACCTGTAATTGTGATGCCAACGGGTATTTAGATTGCTCCAATATTTCTACACATTTTGTGGAAAATTTAATTTTATTGAAAATCAACTGAACTATAGCCCACTAATTTAGAGCTTTAAAAATCGAAAATCTGCAATTGTGCTCCGATTTCGATGATTGATACCTCTATCAATAGGTGTTGAGACCTGTAATTGTGATGCCAACGGGTATTTAGATTGCTCCAATATTTCTACACATTTTGTGGAAAATTTAATTTTATTGAAAATCAACTGAACTATAGCCCACTAATTTAGAGATTTAAAAATCGAAAATCTGCAATTGTGCTCCGATTTCGATGATTGATACCTCTATCAATAGGTGTTGAGACCTGTAATTGTGATGCCAACGGGTATTTAGATTGCTCCAATATTTCTACACATTTTGTGGAAAATTTAATTTTATTGAAAATCAACTGAACTATAGCCCACTAATTTAGAGCTTTAAAAATCGAAAATCTGCAATTGTGCTCCGATTTCGATGATTGATACCTCTATCAATAGGTGTTGAGACCTGTAATTGTGATGCCAACGGGTATTTAGATTGCTCCAATATTTCTACACATTTTGTGGAAAATTTAATTTTATTGAAAATCAACTGAACTATAGCCCAATAATTTAGAGCTTTAAAAATCGAAAATCTGCAATTGTGCTCCGATTTCGATGATTGATACCTCTATCAATAGGTGTTGAGACCTGTAATTGTGATGCCAACGGCTATTTAGATTGCTCCAATATTTCTACACATTTTGTGGAAAATTTAATTTTATTGAAAGTCAACTGAACTATAGCCCACTAATTTAGAGATTTAAAAATCGAAAATCTGCAATTGTGCTCCGATTTCGATGATTGATACCTCTATCAATAGGTGTTGAGACCTGTAATTGTGATGCCAACGGGTATTTAGATTGCTCCAATATTTCTACACATTTTGTGGAAAATTTAATTTTATTGAAAGTCAACTGAACTATAGCCCACTAATTTAGAGATTTAAAAATCGAAAATCTGCAATTGTGCTCCGATTTCGATGATTGATACCTCTATCAATAGGTGTTGAGACCTGTAATTGTGATGTCAACGGGTATTTAGATTGCTCCAATATTTCTACACATTTTGTGGAAAATTTAATTTTATTGAAAGTCAACTGAACTATAGCCCACTAATTTAGAGCTTTAAAAATCGAAAATCTGCAATTGTGCTCCGATTTCGATGATTGATACCTCTATCAATAGGTGTTGAGACCTGTAATTGTGTTGTCAACGGGTATTTAGATTGCTCCAATATTTCTACACATTTTGTGGAAAATTTAATTTTATTGAAAGTCAACTGAACTATAGCCCACTAATTTAGAGATTTAAAAATCGAAAATCTGCAATTGTGCTCCGATTTCGATGATTGATACCTCTATCAATAGGTGTTGAGACCTGTAATTGTGATGCCAACGGGTATTTAGATTGCTCCAATATTTCTACACATTTTGTGGAAAATTTAATTTTATTGAAAATCAACTGAACTATAGCCCACAAATTCAGAGCTTTAAAAATCGAAAATCTGCAATTGTGCTCCGATTTCGATGATTGATACCTCTATCAATAGGTGTTGAGACCTGTAATTGTGATGCCAACGGCTATTTAGATTGCTCCAATATTTCTACACATTTTGTGGAAAATTTAATTTTATTGAAAGTCAACTGAACTATAGCCCACTAATTTAGAGATTTAAAAATCGAAAATCTGCAATTGTGCTCCGATTTCGATGATTGATACCTCTATCAATAGGTGTTGAGACCTGTAATTGTGATGCCAACGGGTATTTAGATTGCTCCAATATTTCTACACATTTTGTGGAAAATTTAATTTTATTGAAAGTCAACTGAACTATAGCCCACTAATTTAGAGATTTAAAAATCGAAAATCTGCAATTGTGCTCCGATTTCGATGATTGATACCTCTATCAATAGGTGTTGAGACCTGTAATTGTGATGTCAACGGGTATTTAGATTGCTCCAATATTTCTACACATTTTGTGGAAAATTTAATTTTATTGAAAGTCAACTGAACTATAGCCCACTAATTTAGAGCTTTAAAAATCGAAAATCTGCAATTGTGCTCCGATTTCGATGATTGATACCTCTATCAATAGGTGTTGAGACCTGTAATTGTGTTGTCAACGGGTATTTAGATTGCTCCAATATTTCTACACATTTTGTGGAAAATTTAATTTTATTGAAAGTCAACTGAACTATAGCCCACTAATTTAGAGATTTAAAAATCGAAAATCTGCAATTGTGCTCCGATTTCGATGATTGATACCTCTATCAATAGGTGTTGAGACCTGTAATTGTGATGCCAACGGGTATTTAGATTGCTCCAATATTTCTACACATTTTGTGGAAAATTTAATTTTATTGAAAATCAACTGAACTATAGCCCACTAATTTAGAGCTTTAAAAATCGAAAATCTGCAATTGTGCTCCGATTTCGATGATTGATACCTCTATCAATAGGTGTTGAGACCTGTAATTGTGATGCCAACGGGTATTTAGATTGCTCCAATATTTCTACACATTTTGTGGAAAATTTAATTTTATTGAAAATCAACTGAACTATAGCCCACTAATTCAGAGCTTTAAAAATCGAAAATCTGCAATTGTGCTCCGATTTCGATGATTGATACCTCTATCAATAGGTGTTGAGACCTGTAATTGTGATGCCAACGGGTATTTAGATTGCTCCAATATTTCTACACATTTTGTGGAAAATTTAATTTTATTGAAAATCAACTGAACTATAGCCCACTAATTTAGAGCTTTAAAAATCGAAAATCTGCAATTGTGCTCCGATTTCGATGATTGATACCTCTATCAATAGGTGTTGAGACCTGTAATTGTGATGCCAACGGGTATTTAGATTGCTCCAATATTTCTACACATTTTGTGGAAAATTTAATATTAGCGAAAATCAACTGAACTATAAGCCCACTAATTTAGAGTTTTAAAAATCGAAAATCTGCAATTGTGCTCCGATTTCGATGATTGATACCTCTATCAATAGGTGTTGAGACCTGTAATTGTGATGCCAACGGGTATTTAGATTGCTCCAATATTTCTACACATTTTGTGGAAAATTTAATTTTATTGAAAATCAACTGAACTATAGCCCACTAATTTAGAGCTTTAAAAATCGAAAATCTGCAATTGTGCTCCGATTTCGATGATTGATACCTCTATCAATAGGTGTTGAGACCTGTAATTGTGATGCCAACGGGTATTTAGATTGCTCCAATATTTCTACACATTTTGTGGAAAATTTAATTTTATTGAAAATCAACTGAACTATAGCCCACTAATTTAGAGCTTTAAAAATCGAAAATCTGCAATTGTGCTCCGATTTCGATGATTGATACCTCTATCAATAGGTGTTGAGACCTGTAATTGTGATGCCAACGGGTATTTAGATTGCTCCAATATTTCTACACATTTTGTGGAAAATTTAATTTTATTGAAAATCAACTGAACTATAGCCCACTAATTTAGAGATTTAAAAATCGAAAATCTGCAATTGTGCTCCGATTTCGATGATTGATACCTCTATCAATAGGTGTTGAGACCTGTAATTGTGATGCCAACGGGTATTTAGATTGCTCCAATATTTCTACACATTTTGTGGAAAATTTAATTTTATTGAAAATCAACTGAACTATAGCCCACTAATTTAGAGCTTTAAAAATCGAAAATCTGCAATTGTGCTCCGATTTCGATGATTGATACCTCTATCAATAGGTGTTGAGACCTGTAATTGTGATGTCAACGGGTATTTAGATTGCTCCAATATTTCTACACATTTTGTGGAAAATTTAATTTTATTGAAAGTCAACTGAACTATAGCCCACTAATTTAGAGCTTTAAAAATCGAAAATCTGCAATTGTGCTCCGATTTCGATGATTGATACCTCTATCAATAGGTGTTGAGACCTGTAATTGTGATGCCAACGGGTATTTAGATTGCTCCAATATTTCTACACATTTTGTGGAAAATTTAATTTTATTGAAAATCAACTGAACTATAGCCCACTAATTCAGAGCTTTAAAAATCGAAAATCTGCAATTGTGCTCCGATTTCGATGATTGATACCTCTATCAATAGGTGTTGAGACCTGTAATTGTGATGCCAACGGGTATTTAGATTGCTCCAATATTTCTACACATTTTGTGGAAAATTTAATTTTATTGAAAATCAACTGAACTATAGCCCACTAATTTAGAGCTTTAAAAATCGAAAATCTGCAATTGTGCTCCGATTTCGATGATTGATACCTCTATCAATAGGTGTTGAGACCTGTAATTGTGATGCCAACGGGTATTTAGATTGCTCCAATATTTCTACACATTTTGTGGAAAATTTAATATTAGCGAAAATCAACTGAACTATAAGCCCACTAATTTAGAGTTTTAAAAATCGAAAATCTGCAATTGTGCTCCGATTTCGATGATTGATACCTCTATCAATAGGTGTTGAGACCTGTAATTGTGATGCCAACGGGTATTTAGATTGCTCCAATATTTCTACACATTTTGTGGAAAATTTAATTTTATTGAAAATCAACTGAACTATAGCCCACTAATTTAGAGCTTTAAAAATCGAAAATCTGCAATTGTGCTCCGATTTCGATGATTGATACCTCTATCAATAGGTGTTGAGACCTGTAATTGTGATGCCAACGGGTATTTAGATTGCTCCAATATTTCTACACATTTTGTGGAAAATTTAATTTTATTGAAAATCAACTGAACTATAGCCCACTAATTTAGAGCTTTAAAAATCGAAAATCTGCAATTGTGCTCCGATTTCGATGATTGATACCTCTATCAATAGGTGTTGAGACCTGTAATTGTGATGCCAACGGGTATTTAGATTGCTCCAATATTTCTACACATTTTGTGGAAAATTTAATTTTATTGAAAATCAACTGAACTATAGCCCACTAATTTAGAGCTTTAAAAATCGAAAATCTGCAATTGTGCTCCGATTTCGATGATTGATACCTCTATCAATAGGTGTTGAGACCTGTAATTGTGATGCCAACGGATATTTAGATTGCTCCAATATTTCTACACATTTTGTGGAAAATTTAATTTTATTGAAAATCAACTGAACTATAGCCCACTAATTTAGAGCTTTAAAAATCGAAAATCTGCAATTGTGCTCCGATTTCGATGATTGATACCTCTATCAATAGGTGTTGAGACCTGTAATTGTGATGCCAACGGGTATTTAGATTGCTCCAATATTTCTACACATTTTGTGGAAAATTTAATTTTATTGAAAATCAACTGAACTATAGCCCACTAATTTAGAGCTTTAAAAATCGAAAATCTGCAATTGTGCTCCGATTTCGATGATTGATACCTCTATCAATAGGTGTTGAGACCTGTAATTGTGATGCCAACGGGTATTTAGATTGCTCCAATATTTCTACACATTTTGTGGAAAATTTAATTTTATTGAAAATCAACCGAACTATAGCCCACTAATTTAGAGCTTTAAAAATCGAAAATCTGCAATTGTGCTCCGATTTCGATGATTGATACCTCTATCAATAGGTGTTGAGACCTGTAATTGTGATGCCAACGGGTATTTAGATTGCTCCAATATTTCTACACATTTTGTGGAAAATTTAATTTTATTGAAAATCAACTGAACTATAGCCCACTAATTTAGAGCTTTAAAAATCGAAAATCTGCAATTGTGCTCCGATTTCGATGATTGATACCTCTATCAATAGGTGTTGAGACCTGTAATTGTGATGCCAACGGGTATTTAGATTACTCCAATATTTCTACACATTTTGTGGAAAATTTAATTTTATTGAAAGTCAACTGAACTATAGCCCACTAATTTAGAGCTTTAAAAATCGAAAATCTGCAATTGTGCTCCGATTTCGATTATTGATACCTCTATCAATAGGTGTTGAGACCTGTAATTGTGATGCCAATGGGTATTTAGATTGCTCCAATATTTCTACACATTTTGTGGAAAATTTAATTTTATTGAAAGTCAACTGAACTATAGCCCACTAATTTAGAGCTTTAAAAATCGAAAATCTGCAATTGTGCTCCGATTTCGATGATTGATACCTCTATCAATAGGTGTTGAGACCTGTAATTGTGATGCCAACGGGTATTTAGATTACTCCAATATTTCTACACATTTTGTGGAAAATTTAATTTTATTGAAAGTCAACTGAACTATAGCCCACTAATTTAGAGCTTTAAAAATCGAAAATCTGCAATTGTGCTCCGATTTCGATTATTGATACCTCTATCAATAGGTGTTGAGACCTGTAATTGTGATGCCAATGGGTATTTAGATTGCTCCAATATTTCTACACATTTTGTGGAAAATTTAATTTTATTGAAAGTCAACTGAACTATAGCCCACTAATTTAGAGCTTTAAAAATCGAAAATCTGCAATTGTGCTCCGATTTCGATGATTGATACCTCTATCAATAGGTGTTGAGACCTGTAATTGTGATGCCAACGGGTATTTAGATTACTCCAATATTTCTACACATTTTGTGGAAAATTTAATTTTATTGAAAGTCAACTGAACTATAGCCCACTAATTTAGAGCTTTAAAAATCGAAAATCTGCAATTGTGCGCCGATTTCGATGATTGATACCTCTATCAATAGGTGTTGAGACCTGTAATTGTGATGCCAACGGGTATTTAGATTGCTCCAATATTTCTACGCATTTTGTGGAAAATTTAATTTTATTGAAAATCAACTGAACTATATATAGCCCACTAATTTAGAGATTTAAAAATCGAAAATCTGCAATTGTGCTCCGATTTCGATGATTGATACCTCTATCAATAGGTGTTGAGACCTGTAATTGTGATGCCAATGGGTATTTAGATTGCTCCAATATTTCTACACATTTTGTGGAAAATTTAATTTTATTGAAAATCAACTGAACTATAGCCCACTAATTTAGAGCTTTAAAAATCGAAAATCTGCAATTGTGCGCCGATTTCGATGATTGATACCTCTATCAATAGGTGTTGAGACCTGTAATTGTGATGCCAACGGGTATTTAGATTGCTCCAATATTTCTACACATTTTGTGGAAAATTTAATTTTATTGAAAATCAACTGAACTATAGCCCACTAATTTAGAGCTTTAAAAATCGAAAATCTGCAATTGTGCTCCGATTTCGATGATTGATACCTCTATCAATAGGTGTTGAGACCTGTAATTGTGATGCCAACGGGTATTTAGATTGCTCCAATATTTCTACACATTTTGTGGAAAATTTAATTTTATTGAAAATCAACTGAACTATAGCCCACTAATTTAGAGCTTTAAAAATCGAAAATCTGCAATTGTGCTCCGATTTCGATGATTGATACCTCTATCAATAGGTGTTGAGACCTGTAATTGTGATGTCAACGGGTATTTAGATTGCTCCAATATTTCTACACATTTTGTGGAAAATTTAATTTTATTGAAAATCAACTGAACTATAGCCCACTAATTTAGAGCTTTAAAAATCGAAAATCTGCAATTGTGCCCCGATTTCGATGATTGATACCTCTATCCAGGGCCTTTCAGAGCTAGCAGGGGGCCTGGGCCAAATTATTAAAATGGGACCCCATAAAAATAAAATAAAACAATCTTAAGTTTATATCACATGAATTCATTTTAGTATTTATTAGAATTTATTAGAAATTATTAGATTGAAGCTTTTCTCGCTTTATTATTAGAAAATTCTCTAATGATTTGCTCAAAATTAATTTTTCTTGCCATGTCGTGGTTAATGTTTAACATTGCCAATCCATTTAACCGTTGTTCTGCTATTGTTGAGCGATGAAATTTTTTTATTCTTTTAAGAACACTGAAACTCCTCTCAGCTGAAGACACAGATGCAGGAATACTTAAAAATATTCTTAAGACAATGATAAGATTCGGAAATAAACCAGCTAAGTTTTACTGAGAATATTTTCTAATAAATTTGTTGGTGTCGGATCTGCATTGAAATTAGCTGCATACATTTTTTTAAGGAATTTTACCTCATCTAGTATCTCGTTTGATAACTCACTCGTGTATTTTGAATGCAAACGGTTTACTGCAGCTTCAATTTGTTCATCAGTCAAATTTGGAAATGACCAAAGAAAACCGAAAAGATTGCAGATATTTTGTAAAGATTGAAATTGTCTTTGTAAGCCAGCTATTACGGAATTAACTATTACGTTAAACACATTTATCCTGTAGTATTTTTCAGCATCCGATTGTATCCGTATCGTTCTATTAATGGCAAAATCACATGTAACTCCATATTCACGTGCTTTAGCTTTTGCTTTCGCAAATATTTCATTCCACATTCCGCTTAAATTGTGAAATCTCATTACTAGACTTTCAATATTATTTTGCTCAATATCAAGTGTAGCATTTCGAGCTTCAATTACCAAATTTGTCTGAATCAAATCTGTCAAAATTTCGAGCCATATGATAGAAAGCAAAACACATTCAAATTTATTTAAATATTTCTCAATTGAGTGTAATTCAACGATTGCGTGTGGTGGTAAATTAAAGGAATGCATTTCATTTAAAGCATCTCGAATATATAATAGATTTTTGGCTATTGGTTTTACTGCATCTACTCTAGCAGACCATCTAGTTTTGGAAATCGAATGAAGAGACATAAGGATATGTTTCTTTAAAACCTCCCATCTCCTCGGACTACTGCTAAAAAAATTATACATTTGTTGTATAACTCCAAAAAATTGTACAGCTTCTTTACACGATTCAGCTAAATCAACTCCAACAAGATTTAATGTGTGGTTTCCACAGCTGGAAAATATACAATTAGGATTACGCTTCGTAAGAATGGCTTGCACACCGTTTAGCTTGCCAGCCAAATTTGCACCATTATCATATGCTCGGGCAATACATAAATTATAATTTAATTCCATATCCGACAAAATTTCAAGAATTCTGGCAGCAATTTCTTCTCCGGTTTTTCCAGAGAATGAATCGAAGCAAATAAAACGCTCTTCAATGTCAAATTTTAAATTGTCACACATCTTGTTCTTGTTATAAAGACAAAATATTATCGAAGATCAAGCGCAAATGAGAAATCTATAGTAACAAAAAATTCGGGGGCCCCTAAAAATCGGGGGCCCGTGCCGTATGGCCCGGCTGGCCCACCCTCTGATTGGCCCTGCCTCTATCAATAGGTGTTGAGACCTGTAATTGTGATGCCAACGGGTATTTAGATTGCTCCAATATTTCTACACATTTTGTGGAAAATTTAATTTTATTGAAAATCAACTGAACTATAGCCCACTAATTTAGAGCTTTAAAAATCGAAAATCTGCAATTGTGCTCCGATTTCGATGATTGATACCTCTATCAATAGGTGTTGAGACCTGTAATTGTGATGCCAACGGGTATTTAGATTGCTCCAATATTTCTACACATTTTGTGGAAAATTTAATTTTATTGAAAATCAACCGAACTATAGCCCACTAATTTAGAGCTTTAAAAATCGAAAATCTGCAATTGTGCTCCGATTTCGATGATTGATACCTCTATCAATAGGTGTTGAGACCTGTAATTGTGATGCCAACGGGTATTTAGATTGCTCCAATATTTCTACACATTTTGTGGAAAATTTAATTTTATTGAAAATCAACTGAACTATAGCCCACTAATTTAGAGCTTTAAAAATCGAAAATCTGCAATTGTGCGCCGATTTCGATGATTGATACCTCTATCAATAGGTGTTGAGACCTGTAATTGTGATGCCAACGGGTATTTAGATTACTCCAATATTTCTACACATTTTGTGGAAAATTTAATTTTATTGAAAGTCAACTGAACTATAGCCCACTAATTTAGAGCTTTAAAAATCGAAAATCTGCAATTGTGCTCCGATTTCGATGATTGATACCTCTATCAATAGGTGTTGAGACCTGTAATTGTGATGCCAACGGGTATTTAGATTACTCCAATATTTCTACACATTTTGTGGAAAATTTAATTTTATTGAAAATCAACTGAACTATAGCCCACTAATTTAGAGCTTTAAAAATCGAAAATCTGCAATTGTGCTCCGATTTCGATGATTGATACCTCTATCAATAGGTGTTGAGACCTGTAATTGTGATGCCAATGGGTATTTAGATTGCTCCAATATTTCTACACATTTTGTGGAAAATTTAATTTTATTGAAAGTCAACTGAACTATAGCCCACTAATTTAGAGCTTTAAAAATCGAAAATCTGCAATTGTGCTCCGATTTCGATGATTGATACCTCTATCAATAGGTGTTGAGACCTGTAATTGTGATGCCAACGGGTATTTAGATTACTCCAATATTTCTACACATTTTGTGGAAAATTTAATTTTATTGAAAGTCAACTGAACTATAGCCCACTAATTTAGAGCTTTAAAAATCGAAAATCTGCAATTGTGCTCCGATTTCGATGATTGATACCTCTATCAATAGGTGTTGAGACCTGTAATTGTGATGCCAACGGGTATTTAGATTACTCCAATATTTCTACACATTTTGTGGAAAATTTAATTTTATTGAAAATCAACTGAACTATAGCCCACTAATTTAGAGCTTTAAAAATCGAAAATCTGCAATTGTGCTCCGATTTCGATGATTGATACCTCTATCAATAGGTGTTGAGACCTGTAATTGTGATGCCAATGGGTATTTAGATTGCTCCAATATTTCTACACATTTTGTGGAAAATTTAATTTTATTGAAAGTCAACTGAACTATAGCCCACTAATTTAGAGCTTTAAAAATCGAAAATCTGCAATTGTGCGCCGATTTCGATGATTGATACCTCTATCAATAGGTGTTGAGACCTGTAATTGTGATGCCAACGGGTATTTAGATTGCTCCAATATTTCTACGCATTTTGTGGAAAATTTAATTTTATTGAAAATCAACTGAACTATATATAGCCCACTAATTTAGAGATTTAAAAATCGAAAATCTGCAATTGTGCTCCGATTTCGATGATTGATACCTCTATCAATAGGTGTTGAGACCTGTAATTGTGATGCCAATGGGTATTTAGATTGCTCCAATATTTCTACACATTTTGTGGAAAATTTAATTTTATTGAAAATCAACTGAACTATAGCCCACTAATTTAGAGCTTTAAAAATCGAAAATCTGCAATTGTGCGCCGATTTCGATGATTGATACCTCTATCAATAGGTGTTGAGACCTGTAATTGTGATGCCAACGGGTATTTAGATTACTCCAATATTTCTACACATTTTGTGGAAAATTTAATTTTATTGAAAGTCAACTGAACTATAGCCCACTAATTTAGAGCTTTAAAAATCGAAAATCTGCAATTGTGCTCCGATTTCGATGATTGATACCTCTATCAATAGGTGTTGAGACCTGTAATTGTGATGCCAACGGGTATTTAGATTGCTCCAATATTTCTACACATTTTGTGGAAAATTTAAGTTTATTGAAAATCAACTGAACTATAGCCCACTAATTTAGAGCTTTAAAAATCGAAAATCTGCAATTGTGCTCCGATTTCGATGATTGATACCTCTATCAATAGGTGTTGAGACCTGTAATTGTGATGCCAATGGGTATTTAGATTGCTCCAATATTTCTACACATTTTGTGGAAAATTTAATTTTATTGAAAATCAACTGAACTATAGCCCACTAATTTAGAGCTTTAAAAATCGAAAATCTGCAATTGTGCGCCGATTTCGATGATTGATACCTCTATCAATAGGTGTTGAGACCTGTAATTGTGATGCCAACGGGTATTTAGATTGCTCCAATATTTCTACACATTTTGTGGAAAATTTAAGTTTATTGAAAATCAACTGAACTATAGCCCACTAATTTAGAGCTTTAAAAATCGAAAATCTGCAATTGTGCTCCGATTTCGATGATTGATACCTCTATCAATAGGTGTTGAGACCTGTAATTGTGATGCCAATGGGTATTTAGATTGCTCCAATATTTCTACACATTTTGTGGAAAATTTAATTTTATTGAAAATCAACTGAACTATAGCCCACTAATTTAGAGCTTTAAAATCGAAAATCTGCAATTGTGCTCCGATTTCGATGATTGATACCTCTATCAATAGGTGTTGAGACCTGTAATTGTGATGCCAACGGGTATTTAGATTGCTCCAATATTTCTACACATTTTGTGGAAAATTTAAGTTTATTGAAAATCAACTGAACTATAGCCCACTAATTTAGAGCTTTAAAAATCGAAAATCTGCAATTGTGCTCCGATTTCGATGATTGATACCTCTATCAATAGGTGTTGAGACCTGTAATTGTGATGCCAATGGGTATTTAGATTGCTCCAATATTTCTACACATTTTGTGGAAAATTTAATTTTATTGAAAATCAACTGAACTATAGCCCACTAATTTAGAGCTTTAAAAATCGAAAATCTGCAATTGTGCGCCGATTTCGATGATTGATACCTCTATCAATAGGTGTTGAGACCTGTAATTGTGATGCCAACGGGTATTTAGATTGCTCCAATATTTCTACACATTTTGTGGAAAATTTAATTTTATTGAAAATCAACTGAACTATAGCCCACTAATTTAGAGCTTTAAAAATCGAAAATCTGCAATTGTGCGCCGATTTCGATGATTGATACCTCTATCAATAGGTGTTGAGACCTGTAATTGTGATGCCAACGGGTATTTAGATTACTCCAATATTTCTACACATTTTGTGGAAAATTTAATTTTATTGAAAATCAACTGAACTATAGCCCACTAATTCAGAGCTTTAAAAATCGAAAATCTGCAATTGTGCGCCGATTTCGATGATTGATACCTCTATCAATAGGTGTTGAGACCTGTAATTGTGATGCCAATGGGTATTTAGATTGCTCCAATATTTCTACACATTTTGTGGAAAATTTAATTTTATTGAAAGTCAACTGAACTATAGCCCACTAATTTAGAGCTTTAAAAATCGAAAATCTGCAATTGTGCTCCGATTTCGATGATTGATACCTCTATCAATAGGTGTTGAGACCTGTAATTGTGATGCCAACGGGTATTTAGATTACTCCAATATTTCTACACATTTTGTGGAAAATTTAATTTTATTGAAAGTCAACTGAACTATAGCCCACTAATTTAGAGCTTTAAAAATCGAAAATCTGCAATTGTGCTCCGATTTCGATGATTGATACCTCTATCAATAGGTGTTGAGACCTGTAATTGTGATGCCAACGGGTATTTAGATTACTCCAATATTTCTACACATTTTGTGGAAAATTTAATTTTATTGAAAATCAACTGAACTATAGCCCACTAATTTAGAGCTTTAAAAATCGAAAATCTGCAATTGTGCTCCGATTTCGATGATTGATACCTCTATCAATAGGTGTTGAGACCTGTAATTGTGATGCCAACGGGTATTTAGATTACTCCAATATTTCTACACATTTTGTGGAAAATTTAATTTTATTGAAAGTCAACTGAACTATAGCCCACTAATTTAGAGCTTTAAAAATCGAAAATCTGCAATTGTGCTCCGATTTCGATGATTGATACCTCTATCAATAGGTGTTGAGACCTGTAATTGTGATGCCAACGGGTATTTAGATTACTCCAATATTTCTACACATTTTGTGGAAAATTTAATTTTATTGAAAATCAACTGAACTATAGCCCACTAATTTAGAGCTTTAAAAATCGAAAATCTGCAATTGTGCTCCGATTTCGATGATTGATACCTCTATCAATAGGTGTTGAGACCTGTAATTGTGATGCCAATGGGTATTTAGATTGCTCCAATATTTCTACACATTTTGTGGAAAATTTAATTTTATTGAAAGTCAACTGAACTATAGCCCACTAATTTAGAGCTTTAAAAATCGAAAATCTGCAATTGTGCTCCGATTTCGATGATTGATACCTCTATCAATAGGTGTTGAGACCTGTAATTGTGATGCCAACGGGTATTTAGATTACTCCAATATTTCTACACATTTTGTGGAAAATTTAATTTTATTGAAAGTCAACTGAACTATAGCCCACTAATTTAGAGCTTTAAAAATCGAAAATCTGCAATTGTGCTCCGATTTCGATGATTGATACCTCTATCAATAGGTGTTGAGACCTGTAATTGTGATGCCAACGGGTATTTAGATTACTCCAATATTTCTACACATTTTGTGGAAAATTTAATTTTATTGAAAATCAACTGAACTATAGCCCACTAATTTAGAGCTTTAAAAATCGAAAATCTGCAATTGTGCTCCGATTTCGATGATTGATACCTCTATCAATAGGTGTTGAGACCTGTAATTGTGATGCCAATGGGTATTTAGATTGCTCCAATATTTCTACACATTTTGTGGAAAATTTAATTTTATTGAAAGTCAACTGAACTATAGCCCACTAATTTAGAGCTTTAAAAATCGAAAATCTGCAATTGTGCGCCGATTTCGATGATTGATACCTCTATCAATAGGTGTTGAGACCTGTAATTGTGATGCCAACGGGTATTTAGATTGCTCCAATATCTCTACGCATTTTGTGGAAAATTTAATTTTATTGAAAATCAACTGAACTATATATAGCCCACTAATTTAGAGATTTAAAAATCGAAAATCTGCAATTGTGCTCCGATTTCGATGATTGATACCTCTATCAATAGGTGTTGAGACCTGTAATTGTGATGCCAATGGGTATTTAGATTGCTCCAATATTTCTACACATTTTGTGGAAAATTTAATTTTATTGAAAATCAACTGAACTATAGCCCACTAATTTAGAGCTTTAAAAATCGAAAATCTGCAATTGTGCGCCGATTTCGATGATTGATACCTCTATCAATAGGTGTTGAGACCTGTAATTGTGATGCCAACGGGTATTTAGATTACTCCAATATTTCTACACATTTTGTGGAAAATTTAATTTTATTGAAAGTCAACTGAACTATAGCCCACTAATTTAGAGCTTTAAAAATCGAAAATCTGCAATTGTGCTCCGATTTCGATGATTGATACCTCTATCAATAGGTGTTGAGACCTGTAATTGTGATGCCAACGGGTATTTAGATTGCTCCAATATTTCTACACATTTTGTGGAAAATTTAAGTTTATTGAAAATCAACTGAACTATAGCCCACTAATTTAGAGCTTTAAAAATCGAAAATCTGCAATTGTGCTCCGATTTCGATGATTGATACCTCTATCAATAGGTGTTGAGACCTGTAATTGTGATGCCAATGGGTATTTAGATTGCTCCAATATTTCTACACATTTTGTGGAAAATTTAATTTTATTGAAAATCAACTGAACTATAGCCCACTAATTTAGAGCTTTAAAAATCGAAAATCTGCAATTGTGCGCCGATTTCGATGATTGATACCTCTATCAATAGGTGTTGAGACCTGTAATTGTGATGCCAACGGGTATTTAGATTGCTCCAATATTTCTACACATTTTGTGGAAAATTTAAGTTTATTGAAAATCAACTGAACTATAGCCCACTAATTTAGAGCTTTAAAAATCGAAAATCTGCAATTGTGCTCCGATTTCGATGATTGATACCTCTATCAATAGGTGTTGAGACCTGTAATTGTGATGCCAATGGGTATTTAGATTGCTCCAATATTTCTACACATTTTGTGGAAAATTTAATTTTATTGAAAATCAACTGAACTATAGCCCACTAATTTAGAGCTTTAAAAATCGAAAATCTGCAATTGTGCGCCGATTTCGATGATTGATACCTCTATCAATAGGTGTTGAGACCTGTAATTGTGATGCCAACGGGTATTTAGATTACTCCAATATTTCTACACATTTTGTGGAAAATTTAATTTTATTGAAAGTCAACTGAACTATAGCCCACTAATTTAGAGCTTTAAAAATCGAAAATCTGCAATTGTGCTCCGATTTCGATGATTGATACCTCTATCAATAGGTGTTGAGACCTGTAATTGTGATGCCAACGGGTATTTAGATTGCTCCAATATTTCTACACATTTTGTGGAAAATTTAAGTTTATTGAAAATCAACTGAACTATAGCCCACTAATTTAGAGCTTTAAAAATCGAAAATCTGCAATTGTGCTCCGATTTCGATGATTGATACCTCTATCAATAGGTGTTGAGACCTGTAATTGTGATGCCAATGGGTATTTAGATTGCTCCAATATTTCTACACATTTTGTGGAAAATTTAATTTTATTGAAAATCAACTGAACTATAGCCCACTAATTTAGAGCTTTAAAAATCGAAAATCTGCAATTGTGCGCCGATTTCGATGATTGATACCTCTATCAATAGGTGTTGAGACCTGTAATTGTGATGCCAACGGGTATTTAGATTGCTCCAATATTTCTACACATTTTGTGGAAAATTTAATTTTATTGAAAATCAACTGAACTATAGCCCACTAATTTAGAGCTTTAAAAATCGAAAATCTGCAATTGTGCTCCGATTTCGATGATTGATACCTCTATCAATAGGTGTTGAGACCTGTAATTGTGATGCCAATGGGTATTTAGATTGCTCCAATATTTCTACACATTTTGTGGAAAATTTAATTTTATTGAAAATCAACTGAACTATAGCCCACTAATTTAGAGATTTAAAAATCGAAAATCTGCAATTGTGCTCCGATTTCGATTATTGATACCTCTATCAATAGGTGTTGAGACCTGTAATTGTGATGCCAATGGGTATTTAGATTGCTCCAATATTTCTACACATTTTGTGGAAAATTTAATTTTATTGAAAATCAACTGAACTATAGCCCACTAATTTAGAGCTTTAAAAATCGAAAATCTGCAATTGTGCGCCGATTTCGATGATTGATACCTCTATCAATAGGTGTTGAGACCTGTAATTGTGATGCCAACGGGTATTTAGATTACTCCAATATTTCTACACATTTTGTGGAAAATTTAATTTTATTGAAAATCAACTGAACTATAGCCCACTAATTCAGAGCTTTAAAAATCGAAAATCTGCAATTGTGCGCCGATTTCGATGATTGATACCTCTATCAATAGGTGTTGAGACCTGTAATTGTGATGCCAACGGGTATTTAGATTACTCCAATATTTCTACACATTTTGTGGAAAATTTAATTTTATTGAAAGTCAACTGAACTATAGCCCACTAATTTAGAGCTTTAAAAATCGAAAATCTGCAATTGTGCTCCGATTTCGATGATTGATACCTCTATCAATAGGTGTTGAAACCTGTAATTGTGATGCCAACGGGTATTTAGATTGCTCCAATATTTCTACACATTTTGTGGAAAATTTAATTTTATTGAAAATCAACTGAACTATAGCCCACTAATTTAGAGCTTTAAAAATCGAAAATCTGCAATTGTGCTCCGATTTCGATTATTGATACCTCTATCAATAGGTGTTGAGACCTGTAATTGTGATGCCAATGGGTATTTAGATTGCTCCAATATTTCTACACATTTTGTGGAAAATTTAATTTTATTGAAAATCAACTGAACTATAGCCCACTAATTTAGAGCTTTAAAAATCGAAAATCTGCAATTGTGCGCCGATTTCGATGATTGATACCTCTATCAATAGGTGTTGAGACCTGTAATTGTGATGCCAACGGGTATTTAGATTACTCCAATATTTCTACACATTTTGTGGAAAATTTAATTTTATTGAAAATCAACTGAACTATAGCCCACTAATTCAGAGCTTTAAAAATCGAAAATCTGCAATTGTGCGCCGATTTCGATGATTGATACCTCTATCAATAGGTGTTGAGACCTGTAATTGTGATGCCAACGGGTATTTAGATTACTCCAATATTTCTACACATTTTGTGGAAAATTTAATTTTATTGAAAGTCAACTGAACTATAGCCCACTAATTTAGAGCTTTAAAAATCGAAAATCTGCAATTGTGCTCCGATTTCGATGATTGATACCTCTATCAATAGGTGTTGAAACCTGTAATTGTGATGCCAACGGGTATTTAGATTGCTCCAATATTTCTACACATTTTGTGGAAAATTTAATTTTATTGAAAATCAACTGAACTATAGCCCACTAATTTAGAGCTTTAAAAATCGAAAATCTGCAATTGTGCTCCGATTTCGATGATTGATACCTCTATCAATAGGTGTTGAGACCTGTAATTGTGATGCCAACAGGTATTTACGAATTGGAACAACTCAATGAAATAATTCACTTTGCTGGTAAGCATCCCCATGATACAAAATAAGAAGACGCTTAATATGTCCTACCCTATGGAAGTTAAAGAGTTGGTAAGAGAAAAACGACGGGCTAGTAAAACACGACAAATTAATCCAACACAAGAGAACAAAACAATTCTTAACAATTTATGTAACAGTCTTAAATCCCTTCTTAAAGAAATTAAAAATGAATCAATCAACAGATATCTAGTTAGCCTAACTGATGAAAAAAATTCTGATTACTCGCTGTGGAAGGCGACGAAGGGACTCAAAAGACCTAAAATGCAAGTGTCTCCACTTAAAAAGGATGATGAAAATTTTGATGTATTCTGACATTTCCTTCAGTTTGCGCGTTAATTTTCGCTCTGTTAAGTGACAGCTGAACTGAATGACACGTTCTAAAAGATTCACTGGTCAGTAACATGCACTTTCTGTATATCGCATTCTTACTTAAAGTTGTTACTGACTCGCTGGTTCACCCATAGCCGAAAAAGTTTCGATTTACATCAACAATCGAGAAATCAAGGAGCACGGCTGAAGCTTTTAAATCTTTACAACCAGCAGCAGATGGGCCTACTGCTCAGGGGCTAGCGTTTGGCAAAAATTCCCTAAGGATTTCACTGAATTCAGCACTAATATTCCATAAGCAGAACGCCAAATGCCCCAAAATCATTAAATGTTTCATCGCAAATGCATCCCAAATATAAAATGCGCCTCATATAATGACCAAGGAGCGCTACTGAAACTTGAAGCTGTTCTTCCACTTGATGGCAAAAAATTGTACAGTAATTTTTGAAAAAAGATTTGGAGCATGCGGCATCAAGTCAAGGGTATCATTCAAAACAAAACAAAAAAAAACAAAGTAATTTGGCGTGCACACCAAATCAGTTTATTTTTGTAAAAAGAAAATTAAAATGAATGATCCATCGTTAACCGAGTGTTCCGGCTTGCCAAGCAGCAGCGATACATCACGAAACTGCTCAACAATATCGTTACAAGAAGAGCAGGAAGCAGTAATTAGACCCGAGTGGCATATCAATTTTCTCGGGTGGGAAATTTTCTATAGCTCAATTCAACATGATCTGACAAAAAAATCGGATATACTAATGGCCGTGATACATTGGACGTTGATGCTGGAAAAATACACGTTAATTGGTATTAAGCCACATTACTATTGCAAATATTTTTACGATGCGGAATGGAATTTTGGTTTATTTTCCGAAAAATTACCTGTCGGTTGGAACAATACAAATGATTATTTATTTCACTATGGGTACTGTGGCCGTCCATATAATTTATATGGTGATGCGGTTAGTGTTGGTGTACTTTTGATACGATTTATATCGTACAAAACACAACAACAATCATACATGTGTGTCGATATTGAAGACACGGTGGCAACCATGTTTGCTCCCTACGGCCGTATCTATATCTTAATACCATCGTTTGTCTCATTTATGAATCGGGTTGCAACAGAGCTAATATATCCGGTTTGCTATCGTGGAAATAAACTAGATAAAATATCACAGACGGTGGATTATCGCACGACCAAATATTATCGTTCATTGCGAGACAACAGCTTGTTCGATTGTGATGATGTCTTAGCTGCGCAAACCGAACATTTGCCGTACAATCCAAGAGAACGGTTGACACTGTTGCCGCGAGAAATGTACAATAGAAGTTCGGGCCTACCAAAAATTGATGATGTTCCATATAAGACAGATCAAATGAAATTTAAAAATTATGATTCCGACTAAATTGTAATGAAATTAATAATAATTGCGTGCATGCAAAACTTTCAAAACTGTTTGATAAGTATCAGGTAGGATTCATATTTGAAAACTTGTTTACCATAACTTAAAATCTAATTCCATAGAAGTGGCGAGCCTTGCCGTTTCTCTCTTGCTTCCCAGCAATTGCGTGAGATGTGGCCAATTTTGTTGCATACCCAACACCTAAGCTAGCTGCCTCTTGACCTTTGTCCCGATGAGGTGCTCTTCTCTGCCGCCTTGTATTATTTTTCGATAATCCCTTGAGATGTGACACAACTTGTCCCATTCCCAACACCTAAGTCTGCCGATCCGCTCGATAATCCATTGGTTTGAAAAGTTTCTGCTGCTTCATCCTTAATGAGCCACTATTAGCGCTGCAACACGATGTTCCTCGTTGCAATGATTTTGATTGGCCGCCGTTTCAATTTGAAACTGCCGAGAGATGATGCTCCGCCGAATGTTGGTGGCTTTAACTTAATCTCTTTCTCGAGATGTTGAAACTCTGTTTGAAATTCAGCTTGTAATTTATGTTCCACCTGTTGAACCTCCGTTTTAATACTTTGGATTTCTTTTTGAAATTTATCTACTTCGCCGTGCAGAGTATTAGGAATATCTGCCAATTTCTCGTCACATCGTCTAAACAAGCCATAGCAATACTTTATGTAAAACTACCTAAAACATTATTGATGTCCGTTATACCCTTGACAGACTAGGGATTAGCTAAGCGCGATTAGTGATTTTTTCGAGATTAGCTGTAGTGTGTCAAGTTGAAGATTAGCTAATCTCGTTTTATTTGAGGATTAGTCACTAATCGAGATTAGTGCACTAATCCTTGAAAATTTTCGAGCTTATCTCGTTGTATTAGGTTTAGTGTTGGTACAAGTGGTACTACAATGTGAAATAATTATTTAAACATTGCTGAAAATGTATGTGGCGTGAATTTACGATAGAAGTTATAAAATCAATGACATCTTAAAAAATTTGTGCTGAATAAATTTTGAGGAAAAAGAAAATCTAGTGTGTAAAAAACACAAATGATTCCGTCATACACAGCATTCACAATGCAAAAACTTTTTACTTTTGATTTACAGGTTTGTATGAATTTCCAACATAACGAGCAAACATTTTTATTCGTCAAATTGGAAAATCATACAAACCTGGAAGGCAAAAGTAAAAAGTTTTTCTTTTTACTTTTTATTTACAGGTTTGTATGAATTTCCAACTTGACGAATAAAAATTTTTGCTCGTTATGTTGGAAATTCATACAAACCTGTAAGTCAAAAGTAAAAAGTTTTTGCATTGTGAATGCTGTGTGTGTCCGTCATGGTTTCGCTTGTTTTTCACTCGGTTTTTCTTTCTTGCAACTGGAAAACCATAACACAAAAAACACAAGTGATTCCGTCATACACAGCATTCACAATGCAAAAACTTTTTACTTTTGATTTACAGGTTTGTAAGAATTTCCAACATAACGAGCAAACATTTTTATTCGTCAAATTGGAAAATCATACAAACCTGGAAGGCAAAAGTAAAAAGTTTTTCTTTTTACTTTTTATTTACAGGTTTGTATGAATTTCCAACTTGACGAATAAAAATTTTTGCTCGTTATGTTGGAAATTCATACAAACCTGTAAGTCAAAAGTAAAAAGTTTTTGCATTGTGAATGCTGTGTGTGTCCGTCATATTTTCGCTTGTTTTTCACTCGGTTTTTCTTTCTTGCAACTGGAAAACCATAACACAAAAAACACAAGTGATTCCGTCATACACAGCATTCACAATGCAAAAACTTTTTACTTTTGATTTACAGGTTTGTATGAATTTCCAACATAACGAGCAAACATTTTTATTCGTCAAATTGGAAAATCATACAAACCTGGAAGGCAAAAGTAAAAAGTTTTTCTTTTTACTTTTTATTTACAGGTTTGTATGAATTTCCAACTTGACGAATAAAAATTTTTGCTCGTTATGTTGGAAATTCATACAAACCTGTAAGTCAAAAGTAAAAAGTTTTTGCATTGTGAATGCTGTGTGTGTCCGTCATGGTTTCGCTTGTTTTTCACTCGGTTTTTCTTTCTTGCAACTGGAAAACTATAACACAAAAAACACAAGTGATTCCGTCATACACAGCATTCACAATGCAAAAACTTTTTACTTTTGATTTACAGGTTTGTATGAATTTCCAACATAACGAGCAAACATTTTTATTCGTCAAATTGAAAAATCATACAAACCTGGAGGGCAAAAGTAAAAAGTTTTTCTTTTTACTTTTTATTTACAGGTTTGTATGAATTTCCAACTTGACGAATAAAAATTTTTGCTCGTTATGTTGGAAATTCATACAAACCTGTAAGTCAAAAGTAAAAAGTTTTTGCATTGTGAATGCTGTGTGTGTCCGTCATAGTTTCGCTTGTTTTTCACTCGGTTTTTCTTTCTTGCAACTGGAAAACCATAACACAAAAAACACAAGTGATTCCGTCATACACAGCATTCACAATGCAAAAACTTTTTACTTTTGATTTACAGGTTTGTATGAATTTCCAACATAACGAGCAAACATTTTTATTCGTCAAATTGGAAAATCATACAAACCTGGAAGGCAAAAGTAAAAAGTTTTTCTTTTTACTTTTTATTTACAGGTTTGTATGAATTTCCAACTTGACGAATAAAAATTTTTGCTCGTTATGTTGGAAATTCATACAAACCTGTAAGTCAAAAGTAAAAAGTTTTTGCATTGTGAATGCTGTGTGTGTCCGTCATGGTTTCGCTTGTTTTTCACTCGGTTTTTCTTTCTTGCAACTGGAAAACCATAACACAAAAAACACAAGTGATTCCGTCATACACAGCATTCACAATGCAAAAACTTTTTACTTTTGATTTACAGGTTTGTATGAATTTCCAACATAACGAGCAAACATTTTTATTCGTCAAATTGGAAAATCATACAAACCTGGAAGGCAAAAGTAAAAAGTTTTTCTTTTTACTTTTTATTTACAGGTTTGTATGAATTTCCAACTTGACGAATAAAAATTTTTGCTCGTTATGTTGGAAATTCATACAAACCTGTAAATCAAAAGTAAAAAGTTTTTGCATTGTGAATGCTGTGTGTGTCCGTCATAGTTTCGCTTGTTTTTCACTCGGTTTTTCTTTCTTGCAACTGGAAAACCATAACACAAAAAACACAAGTGATTCCGTCATACACAGCATTCACAATGCAAAAACTTTTTACTTTTGATTTACAGGTTTGTATGAATTTCCAACATAACGAGCAAACATTTTTATTCGTCAAATTGGAAAATCATACAAACCTGGAACGCAAAAGTAAAAAGTTTTTCTTTTTACTTTTTATTTACAGGTTTGTATGAATTTCCAACTTGACGAATAAAAATTTTTGCTCGTTATGTTGGAAATTCATACAAACCTGTAAGTCAAAAGTAAAAAGTTTTTGCATTGTGAATGCTGTGTGTGTCCGTCATGGTTTCGCTTGTTTTTCACTCGGTTTTTCTTCCTTGCAACTGGAAAACCATAACACAAAAAACACAAGTGATTCCGTCATACACAGCATTCACAATGCAAAAACTTTTTACTTTTGATTTACAGGTTTGTATAAATTTCCAACATAACGAGCAAACATTTTTATTCGTCAAATTGGAAAATCATACAAACCTGGAAGGCAAAAGTAAAAAGTTTTTCTTTTTACTTTTTATTTACAGGTTTGTATGAATTTCCAACTTGACGAATAAAAATTTTTGCTCGTTATGTTGGAAATTCATACAAACCTGTAAGTCAAAAGTAAAAAGTTTTTGCATTGTGAATGCTGTGTGTGTCCGTCATGGTTTCGCTTGTTTTTCACTCGGTTTTTCTTTCTTGCAACTGGAAAACCATAACACAAAAAACACAAGTGATTCCGTCATACACAGCATTCACAATGCAAAAACTTTTTACTTTTGATTTACAGGTTTGTATGAATTTCCAACATAACGAGCAAACATTTTTATTCGTCAAATTGGAAAATCATACAAACCTGGAAGGCAAAAGTAAAAAGTTTTTCTTTTTACTTTTTATTTACAGGTTTGTATGAATTTCCAACTTGACGAATAAAAATTTTTGCTCGTTATGTTGGAAATTCATACAAACCTGTAAATCAAAAGTAAAAAGTTTTTGCATTGTGAATGCTGTGTGTGTCCGTCATAGTTTCGCTTGTTTTTCACTCGGTTTTTCTTTCTTGCAACTGGAAAACCATAACACAAAAAACCTTTTAATGTATAAATCTTAGAAATATTGAATTAAAAAATGAGTCCAGCTGATTTACTAGCTATATTTCAGTGAATCACCATAATAATATTTTTTTTCTCTGCAAGAAACTAATCCCTAGTCTGTCAACGCATATGGATTTGTGGTGGATTAGCTAATCTCGTTTCACTAATCGCGCTTAGCTAATCCCTAGTCTGTCAGTGGTATAATTCTTTCATTTTTTCTACAAATTAGATCACGTCTATATTACCCTCAACCGGAACTCTGGAAAGGTTTCGACCATATTTGTAAAATATCTTGGTGTATGACCCACTACTACACTATCACCAATATTTAAAATTTCTCGGGAATCTCTGAAAATAAAATCAATATTTACCCCTTATTACTAAATAAATATTTACCAGAATTTAAGTTATAAAAGACAAATTATTTGGCACAAGCCAATACACTTTCTAAACTACACTGCGTTGGGTGCTTGTAGTTTCCGGAGATCCAGTCGGGTTCATCAGATGTTTCTAAATTAAAACAAATTAGTCAATTAATTTATTATTTTTAATAATGTGACACCTTGTTTAATGACCATCTGGTTCGTTTCCTATTCAATGCAACCCCAAATCTAACTGTCTGCCCAATTAATTATTAATTTACGGCATCTAAATTGAAAGGTCAGCAAATTAATTACTACATTTAATAAGCCTTCAAATAATAATCTACTTGGATAAAATTTGTCTCCAGCATAACAATAAAATAAGAATAAGTTAGCTTTAATCTTGTCCGGGTTACATACACCTAAGTAGTCAATACCTCTTTAAAATATTAGTATTTATGGCCATTAATATCTCTGAAAATTTAATTCAATTAATCAGTTATTCGGTTACCTCTAAAAAAGCAATCATCATTAATTTGAACTTCATTCAAAATTTACAGAACAGTAGCTCAGAGACGATCTTTATGTGCTTTATTTGGCTGAATAATACACATACAAACTTTTGTATATGCCAAGGCCAACAATCTCTTTCCATTCCGCACATATATATCCATACTTAAATCGATAGTTCATGTAAATATAAAATGGCAGCCAAAATTCCCCTTACAGAATAAAATAACAAAAAAAAAAAAACGAAGAACATTTTGATTTTATGTACATAAATAATAAATCAAATTTCCCCTTACCGAAGCAAATCATCATAACATAAAATATATAAAGAAACAACAAAAAAATGTTTACACAATTCAAATAACATAATATACTAATACATACATAAATGGGACATGAAAATACCTGTCCAACGATACCATAGATCGGTCCCGTTATTCATTTTTTGACCACGTTTTCGTTCATGTTTCATTTAGATTAATTCACTACACTAAAAAACAACATTTTATAACACTAATGAAGATTATGGAAACGATTGTAATTGTAATCGAAAATTGAAATCGAAATCTATATTTTATAATATTCCAATATTTTGAATTTCAACTTCAATTCCCTAATTATCATCAAATCGCTTTCCGAATCACTAATCTTCATTTAACACTTTTAAATTTAATTACACTTTCGTATTAACTGTTTTTCGTTTATTTTTGCAATTATTTATTTATTTATTTAATTGATTGACACAACACAAAATCACTAACTCAAAATCACAAAAATGTTAAACACACACACTGTATATAATAACAACAAAATTTAGAAATAAAATAACTTTAAATTAAATTCACTAAGAGGACGGACGACAAAACACGTCAACACAACATCATCCTCTTCGAGCGTCCAACGATCGACTACCGATACCGAAGCACCGACCCGACAACACTACACCAACCAGTAATGTTTGCTATTTCTGAATGCGAAACGAATCGAAAGTACAAGATTCGTATTTGATTTTAAATAAGAAATTAGCGAATCTGATTCAAATTATATAAGAATCTTACATTTTTGAATTCAAATCGAATTCAAAAATAGCCCCTCATAGACGATTGGAGCATCACGGATTCCACCTAGTGGAAAATTTTTAAACTGAGCTACCTGATAATTTGAAGTTCGAAATTATTGTAAACAATTCCAATTTTGAACTGTAAACACAATTTTTACTTACCGGATTGCTAATAATTGTAAATAATTCCAATAATTATTGCGGCTGTTTGTTAGGGAAAAAAATAACTTCGAAATAGTAAATCCAATTCCCTCAAGTAAAAACGACTTTTGTTCTGGTGGTACACAAATATTCTAATAGAGATCGCTGCTATCGATGTATTTAAAAATAGCTAATTTTCATGTTAAGCTAATGTTGCTCATTATTGAAATGTCAACGTCAAATGTCAAAAAACAGCTGTGCTCTTTAATTAAAATGTTTACGCTTTTCTTAAAATGTTAAATTATTTAATTTTCATATTTATTTCATTTATAATATATCGAATATATAGTTTAAGTGTTAAACGGCGATCGATTAATAAAAAATCTCAACCAGAATCTACCGCAAGATGTATAAAAACGATGATTTGCCTCGGTTCCGGTGGTCACACCAAGGAAATGATCACAATTTTAAATGAAATAAATCCGGCTAAATATACGCCCCGTGTATATATTCTAGCCGATACGGATACAACAAGTGAATCAAAACTTATCGAACTCGAGGATATAAAATACAAAAATGTAAATCATGATTACACGGTGATTAAATTGAAACGTAGCCGACATGTAAACCAAAGTTATGTATCATCTGTATTTACAACGATAAAATCAATACTTGATACATTTCCGATTATGTACAGAGAACAGCCAAATTTATTACTTACCAATGGTCCAGGAACTTGTGTCCCACTGTGCTTGGTCGCATATTTATTTAAAATGTTTTACATGAATTTGGATTGTAAAGTTGTTTTTATTGAAAGTTATTGTCGTGTGAAAAGTTTATCGCTTAGCGGAAAGATTTTGTTATATTTTGTCGATTTGTTTGTGGTTAATTGGCCTCGATTGCAGGATTTGTCACGGAGTAGAATAGAATATTTTGGAAGATTGATGTAAAATAAAATTTGAGGGCATAAAGTAAACCGTGTTTTATTACGAAATTTGTATTGGGACCGAATTGGCATGGCAATTCGGAGTTGAACCATTCTCGCTTTCTTTTTTTTTACTTTTTGTCCCATGCTAATACCGTACTGATTATGGCTTTAGATATTATTAGGTATATCGAAACCCCTAATCGTCCTACATCCTGCTGACTCCAACTGAACAGTTCAACTTTAGCTACCCTCTTTTTCCGTTATAAGACGCGGCTTCTTAGACCAAAAAAGTTTTTTTTTTACAATAAACAGGCTTTTTTGTGCGGCTAGTTATAGGTTCCCAAAAAGTTTTTAAAACATTTTTAGTCAAGGAAGCCGCGGCTTATTAGCTGGGTGCGTCTTATAACGGAAAAAGAGGGTACTCAAATTTTTCTATTTTACAATTGGACAAAGTAATATAGAGGAACAATTTAAAATCTGGTAGAGATTTATAGGAAATTACACATATGGCTCTTCTATATTTGGAACTTTCCCTACATTTCGATTCAACTCTATGGTAAAAGTCGATATGCAATAGTTTTGTAATTTTAAGGTACCTACTAGCTTTTCTCCGTCCGTGACCACGGTCGACCAAATGCGCCGGTTTCGTACAAAAAAAGTCAAATTCGAACAAATTCTTAAAAAAACATAAATATCAAAATTTTGGTTGGAACAAGCTGGAAAGCATATGCCAATATTGGATCGATTTTCAAAGATTGGTAAATTATGATGTTTGATGAAAATGACTCTTGAATTTTACTCGCGAAATAATTTTTCCACTTGTTGTCCCGAAGACACACAATACTGCTTTTTGTAATTTCTCAAACATTTTTTATGGGTAAAAATAATTGGTTATGAACAAGATTCGAACCCGCGGACTTCTACTCTCTAATCCACTGCGCCAACAAGTTAAACTAATTAGGTAGTCATGTTTTATTTGATTATGATACGCTAAATACTTGCCTTTAATGTCAAAAAATATTCCATGTGCAAACAACATGATTAATATTTAATATTGATACCTCTATCAACAGGTGTTGAGACCTGTAATTGTCATGCCAACGGATATTTAGATCGCTCGAATATTTCTACACAGATCAGGGAATTTTCAATAAAATTGATTTACTTACACTCGGTTAGTAAATCTTCCCAAACTTTTACAAATTATCATTTATTTATGTATTTATTATCAACAAGTAGGTTTTATGTACAAATAATTTTATTTTTTATATTTTACTACATAATTAAATTTAATAAAAAAAAGAACAAAAAAAAACAACAAAACGATAAAAAATAATTTAAATCTATAAACAAATTTTGGAATTAATTATATAGAAAAACTGTAAAAAACAAACAAAAGTCATCCATTCTCTAATATCAAGAATCATTTAAAATGTCTTTTAAAATAGTGCTTGAATTTCGTGTTGGCGCAAAACTCGTTAGCATGCTATCATTTAACAGGATTGGTTGTACAGCAACTTGTTGTACCGTTTGTTCCGTTAATGATGTGGTGGAAGCCGAAGTAGTAGATGAGGTATTTGGTACATTATGTTGCATCATCGCACTATTATTTACCAATGATAAATTTCCACTTGGGCTAGCTGTTTGCGATGGACGACGAATATTTAACAGGGTTGGCATATTTGATTGTTTTGTTGGCGGCTGGGATTCCTTTTCCAAAAATTTTACAAATGCTTGTGCTAAACTTTCTTTATTGTATTCATCTGGGTTACGTGTTGTTGTCGTCATTATATTATTTAACCATCCTGCATTCGATTTGGTCAGACCGACACGATCCGATTCGTTTTGATTAAAATCGAGTACGGACGATATTAATTTTAATATCTGTAACTTATCTGTACCACTTGCCGACACAATATAACCGATTAATAAATTTTTAACCAAACTTTTTTCAACTTTATCCGCTTGATTTGTCACCATGTCGTGCATTTTATTTTCAAGCACAATATACTTGTCTTGGGCCTTTTGTACTGCAACAAAATAACATAAATTTGGAAATTCGTAAATATTTAATAGGGTAATAAATATATTGTTTTATAAAAAATGTAAATAAAATAAAGTTGTTACCAAAATCGTTACATAAACTTAAAAATGCACTTGAAAAAAAAAAACAAAAATAAATAAATAAAACGTCATGCGGCTTAAGCTACAGTTAGTGAGAGCATAACATAAGCACTGGTTTGATTTGAAATCATTAAGAACACCAGTACCTGATGTAATACTCACGCTACCGGTAACAGAAGGTGATGAAGGATGCTGTTAAAAAATAAAATAAATTATAATTATGTATTCGTATATAAAATAAAAATTTAGACATGCTTGATATTTCATAATTGCTTGTAATGTAATGCCGGAACAGGAGAGCTACAAAAATTGTTTAAAAATAGTGAAGCGTGAAATTTTTTCTTGGTATTTTTAAAACGTTGACCATTAGGTCTTCGGAAAAATAATTAAAAGAGAGGAGCTAACCCAAAAGACAGACACAGTCATACAAATAACTGCAGAACTAAACTATGTTGCAGCTTCCAAAATTCATCCGTTGATAGATTGCGAAAACCCGGGAAGCCTGATTCAACTTTGCAAAAAAATTGTCTTAACGTTAACTGGAAGTCAAAAAAATTGTTTCAAGTTTTATGAAGCTGTGAAAGTAAATTCAATTGATTTTTAAAATGTCACTCGCAGTACTCTTTTCTCGAATGTCATCAGTTATCTTTCGTATTCAACAGTCAAAGTCCAACTGTTACACCCAAAAATAACAACAAGCCTGATCAACGCGCTGTACAACTTCAACGTGTCGCCATTTACCAGATATTTGAACTTTACCAGAGGATCAAAGCATCGCTGTCGCAGCAAGAGGCTCCTTGATATCTTCCGCCTATTTTTTATCACGAGGGACAAGAAATCCCAAAAATTTGAATCTTATCACTCCCTCAAATATGTAGTTAGCACTGCTAAAATCAATTGCGTCATGATCTCTACAAACAGAGATCAGATATTTTGTTTTGAATTCGTTGATTTTGAAACCAACGGAAGCAGAAAATTGTATTTGCGGATCAAGGAGTAAGATCTTGCCCTGAAGTGTCTCAATTATACGAAAAATATATTATAATATAGCACACAAAATTATTTTTCTCATAATTCTGATAACCAATAGCTGGATGCTAACCAATAAAATAATAAAATGTTAACAAAAAAATTGATTTTCACAAAATTACGGGTACCGTGCAAGTTGTGAGCAATTAGACTTGCGACTTCCCAGTATGTTGGTTTCTTACAACTAACCATCAATCCAATTCATTCTTATGCTGATGACAGCACAATCTTTTCGTCTTTCTCGTGCGATTGAAATTTATGGTTTTCGTGTGGATACGTTCGAATCTGTTGGCATGTTCGGTCTATCAATTAATAATAAAATTTCTTGGGCTGATCAAATAAACAAGGCAGCTAGGTATGTAAGTTCTATTTTAATTCTTCAGAAATCTTAAAGATTTATAAAACATTTATCAGACCCAAGCTATAAAATAATTCACATATTTGAGTTTGCGCATCGAAGACCATTCTGCGGCTTCACTCGACCGAGTGCTCATTACTGAGCTGTTGTACTTTAAAAACTTCGGCATTCCATCACATGTTTTTTACGTCTACAAATGCAATGCCCTAGTATTGACCAGATGATGACCACTGCCTATTTGGTAACTGATCGATAAGATCTTAGATCTTCGACTGCCAGAGCACCAACACTTCTCTTATTTTGTTGACCTCTATGTAAATTTAATTTTTGCCAGGTCGAGCAGTATTCCAAAACCAGCTTCAAAAAATAATTTGCAGATCAGTACTATTAAACCCTAATGAATAATGACTAATGACCTTTAACGTTTAACAACATTTGAATTTGATCGGTCTATACATTTGAGATTTAGAAATGTTCAAAATCAACTGAACTGAACAATTAAAATTTTAACTCATTATTCCCTAATAGATCAAGAGCTATCAATATTTTTGGTGCTTGTCTGAGAACCATTTGGTTTTTGTAAATATCACTGCCCTGTACAACAAAAATTGATATCTGGGGCCCAAGCACTGGGTAAAGTCTCGGCGATAGGGCGAATCGTCAACACAAAAAAACATTGTAAGAGACTTGGAATTTGGAGGCCCTGCTGTGGTGGACGTTCTTTCCTCAAATGAAGTCTATGGTAAGTGGGTATAACTAACATAAACAACGAGGGCAGTAATCGTCAAAATGCAAGATCCAAGCCGAATTTGCGAAAGTAAAATAAAAACAGATTACGAGAGTAGCCAATGTACTTGGACAATGCTTCCAGACCGAAAACTGTTCTTTCAAGGATCTGATCTTGCACTTTATGTAAGATAAGGGGCAAGCAGAGCCCACTTTGAATAATCAGCTCACTCTCTGCTAAAAACAAACCGATAATGAGGAATAGTTTAAAGACAGACAGATCTATTACCAATACTAAGACTAAAGTATGAACGATGATTTCAAAATCTCCTTCATCTGAGGACTCTACCACAGCCTAAACATTCCGAACATTACTGGTGGAGGTCAACAACACGGGTCATTTGTTGGATTTATTTTTAACCATTTTCTCCCTTGAAAAAGCTTGAAGAAGCCGGACCAACGGCTTTTAAATGATCAAAAACCCGAAAATTTGGCTGCATTCAGGTTGGCTAAAAAAGCAGAAGATCGCTTCTCTAGTCTCGCTTTCCGCCAACTTAAATTTACGTGATTTTTCAGATATCTTCAACCATCTTCTGGGTAAATTCATCAGAGTCATGCATTACTTTCCCCGCTTGTGCGATTGCTTAGATTCTCGCAAATGAACAGCCAATGTCCAATCAGTGCCTAAAAAGCTCAATAGCCATATTTTCTGTACTACAAAAGGAAGCGCCATTTTCATATTAATGGACATTTCTCAGTCCAGTTTAGAATTGCAAACCATCCCGTTTTCGACGGGACAGACCAGTTTTAAAATTGAATGTCCCATGTCCCGGCGTTTCTATGGGCGGGACGCAGTTGGTCCCGTTTTGGTCAAATTAATTATAGTTCATCAATTTTGAAAAGCGAAAAGGGTTATTTTCAGTTTCGCATTTGTTAAAATTTTCTGAGCGACTTAATTTTTGTATATTGCTAAAAAATATGAAGGCTTTGGAGGAGAAACTTACAAATTTCTTTAATTGAACCCCACAATTTCCAAACACATTCAGAGAACAAGAGAGTTTTGCCAAGTTATCTAAATTCAGCCTCAGTGCCTGAACGAACGGACGCATTCCAGATTTTATGAATCATGTTGAATGTGCTTCTTGCATTGTTGATCCGCTGATTGATTTCATTTGTACAAATACTGACTTGTTACCGAAAGTTTCGATGTCGAACGTTTTTTTTCATACTAGTTCAGCAAATTTTCGTGTAGGTCTAAAAATCAAGCAAATCACAAGTAATTACTCACACCAAGAAGAAATTGTTGGTCCCCCCTTCTTCCTATACAAAGCTTCATGCTAGGTACTGAGAAAGCGGCTGGTCACGGTACCCTCAAATTTCGTTCGATTACAGCGGGTTCGTTTTCTGAATTTTTTCAAACCTTAAATTAGCAAAGTACTAAAGTAGAGAAAAGGAATAATCTGTGATTATATCCAACATTTAGGATATTTTGTGGTGTCCCGTTTTCCAAGCGTCCAAAGGTGACAAATCTAGTCCTTGTGAAGTGCAAACGCATACAATTTGTTATGGAGCGACATTCGCCAAATGAGCGATCAGAAATGCTTAATGTGTTTCAAAGAGTATTTCGATCAAAATATCGTTATGTAAAAGCACCGGATGGAAGAACACTGAGACGTTTATAAGCAACACTTTTTCAAAAATGCAAACCGTAGTGGCAGTCTGCAAGTAAGGAATTATGCAAAAAGATGTAACTGAAAACGCGAGAATGTCATTTCGCAATTTGATGTCATTGAATCCGTAAAATGTTTAAATTACGCTAAATACCATCGCAAAAATCGTCCAAATTGAATCAGACATTTTTTTGCCGGGCTATCTGTAAACCAACATTTGGTAATAAATTGCCAATATTTCGACCGAAACACTCACATGGTTTAAGCGTTTGCTACCATGCTGTATTACCTGGGACCAATGGCATTCAGTATTCGATAATTTTGTGGATTGAGAATTTTTTTCTGATGCAAAATCCAAATGGTCGTAGATGGTGCGATATCCCACTGAAAGTTGCTAATTCTATGCGATATCGTATAGAGCAAGATTTTATGACAGAACTGGATTCAATTTATTTCCATGAAGCTTCAATCCTGCGTGTTTTCTCGTAAAACTTCAACTATTCTCCAATTCTAATGTTGACAGCTCTGATTCAATAGAGATGCTAGGTTGGACTATCATCAACAAATGGTTGAGATATTTATGGCGTTGTAAATTCTATTTTACTTCAAGGGTACTCCTACAAATTTACAAAGCCTACTGGAATACAATTCGGATATTTGAGCAGCCGGCCCTAAAATCTAGATATACTTATACTTGGCTTATCAAGGTCTTCAAGAACTTCAAGACGACCAGTCCATCACAGTGATGTGTACTCGCCGCGTCTGCTCGAGGACATTAAGCAAACTCTAATTGGGTTTGAGACGTCAATCGCTCTAGGATTCAATGTCAAACCGAGTTTTTCAATTGAATTCCAAGAATGGAAGCTTTATATTTTTTGTTGCAAAGTTAATCTTAAGTATTTTAAAATACAATAAAATCATCGGAAATCCTGAAATTCATTTTTTTATTACATCAATAATTTTTAGTAGGTACAAATCCTCTCACCCATCTTTAGCCGAAAAAAAAAATCTCCACCCCAACAGCAACAACAGGTCTTAAGCAAATAAAACGCACTGTATGTATTTAAGGTTTAGGTAAGAAATTGCCCTCTTCAACCGGATGAAGCAAATAAAACTGTTTGAATAAAACCAGAAGCTATACAGCTCAACCTAAAGTCCTAATTAATTGTCGACTAACTTAAATGATTTTGATTAGACTTTTAGTTGATTTACTCCAGAATTGAGTTGCTGCATTATGTAACTTACAATAATATAAATAAAGCGCTAAAATTATGCGACATTTATAAATAGCATAACCTGGAATTATATGTGACTAAAACAAAATTATGTGCGATTTCCGGAATATAGTATTCAATGGGTCTTATTTCAAATAAAATAATTTATAAAAACGATTTAGCATCTTAATGGACTAATGCACCTTTAATTTGTTATACAAAGAAACCATATTGTTGAAATAAAATAATTACCGGGGGTTACCTAAGAGGTCAATTTTTATTAACAGCTGACCATAGTCGTCCAGATGCTAATCAAATACCAGCAATATTATTGCATTATGCAGCGTGTTGCTTTGAATTTTTGAAATTTATCGATGTTTGTAGTCCATAAAATGTTGGTCATTTACATAAACTCAACTATACATATATGTAAATGGTTTTAAAGACCATGATGCAACAAATAAATACACATGTGATTTGCGTGTTGAAAAGGCGCATTATCAAATATGGATGTGACAGTCAGACGCTGATTAGCGATTACGAAAATTAAACCTGAATAGTGACATCAGCTATCCAAATTGTTGACGTGAGGAGCGGACACTCATCTCAGTGCGTAATGCATAAATCGTAATATCGTTGGGAAATTTAATTGTTTCCACTTCCTAAACTGGATGCGGGACAAGATCAAAATGTAAAAGTTACATCGTCACGAGGCTAACAAAATTTTTAAAAGTTCCATATAATTTCCCACAACTTTCGATTCAAATCTAATGCTGTGTGCTTCAGGTCGATTTTTTTGGCTAAATTTTCGACTTTCCTAATTGATTGATTGGTTCATACCAGTCATTCACGATGACAATGGTAGGTTCAGTAAGTAATAATGTGCCTAACTTTTCGGTTTTCTAAAGTGCAACTTTTCGTACGTTAATCGAATATCATCGAATGTTATTGCTATTTTCTATAAAATAACAGCACTTACTCCATGAAATTTCGTTTATGTGTTTTTCCTTTTGAAATTGGACCTTACCAGCAAGTGACCAAACTGCACAGTATTTAAATCTCTTACCATATTTATCTATGTACCGAATTAAATATTTTTCGAAAAGTTGAAAATATAGTGGCGCTAGGTAAAGTCGACTTCAGAAAATGCCAAAAACTTACCCTATTGAGAATTTCAAAACCCGCAGTTTCCGGATCGGTTTTCGGAATACATACTTAAATTCAACTAAATAATGCTAAATTTTAATGTCGCCTGATAGTTTATTGAGTAAAGTAAATTGAAATGTTCCCAAAAGTGCTTTCGTTATCCTAATTTCTTAACATTAAAAAATCTTATTTTAAAAAGAGAAATTCAGGATACTGCTTATAAAATTGTTATAAACTGCTTATAAATTTTAATCATCTACTGCTTTGGAGTAATAGGGTTAGTGTTCAGTTGATATCGCCTGGCTTATTTCTTCTGGTTGATGTGTCGGTCAATTATATTAAACGCAGTTTTGGACAGGGAACGCTAGAGAATTGAACCTCCTATAAGAACATTATTTTCAATAGAGCACCGAGCCATCGGTTGACTTAGAAATTTACCTTGTTTCAATGGGGTGTTATATTGAACAACTAACTAAATTTTTCATTCAAGAAACAAGGTTAATAAATCTAACTCAACTCAACCAAACAAAATTCGTTGAGTTTATTTGGATTTAACTTCGAGTCAAATAAGACGTGTATGGTCCGACATTGTCGTGATGGAAAACGACGCCTTTCCTATTGATCAACTCTGGCCATTTTACCTCAATTGCACGCTTTAATCGCATTAGTTATTGACACTAGAGAGTGGAATCAATCGTCGAGCCGAGTTGGAGCAGGATTGCACGATTGGAAGGAAATCGAAAGTGCAAGGACACCCGTTTCACCTTAACAACCGCAAGTATTTTTGCAACAAGCACAATCGTCAGGTGCTATGCAAGTTAACGGGAAGCCTGCAGTTGTACTGAAGGTGATAAAAAACACTTTTATTGAACCGTTTGTTATCGTTAAACCGGAAAAATGGGCGAGTTATGTATTGTGCACGTTTTGATTTAAACTTGCAAGCCAATGAGATCGAGGCACGGAGTCACGGAAACGTGCGATTTTCCTCACAGTTTGCGGACCGCAACTTTTTGATCTCCTCGTCTCTTTGCTACATCACCTAAAGACGTAATTACTATTAAATCCGAAATTGCGGCGTTCTTCAGATTTTTCAAACGGGACCAAATACCAGACGAACCGTTTGCATCATATGTTGCTGAATTACGTCGATTGGCTGTGAATTGTAACTTTGGCATCTCACTCGATAATATGTGGTGTAATCGACTAGTTTGTAGCCTTGGGGCTGAAGCAGTAACAAATTTTTATATATATCATCATCCGGAGAAATTTCAGCAAATTTCGAGATCGCCATTCTAACAAAACCAACAGAATCGACCACAATCTAAAATTCGACCTTTTATTGGATGTGGTGCATCACATGCTTATCCGTAATGCCCGCATTATGCCGTTTGCAATTCTTGCGGTAAAAGTGGTCATATCCCAAGGGTAGGTAGGTCGGGACGATCTACTGCTAAAACTACACCGATCAACAAAAGGAAAATCATAATTATTACCAAGGACAACCGTTATCATCAACAATAAGCCCTGTGGTTTCGAAGCCGATTCAGGATTAACCACAATCATGATGGATTTTTAACGCAACCCCATCCCAATTGTCGAGATTATCGATGTAGACGTATCGTACAATGCCAAAACCATCCAGACTCTGCCGATTGTCATTGTGGGAATCAGTTTACTAGTGGTAGCCAACCGTGTCGATTCCAACTAACCGGTAGAAGACGTTGTAAGAAATGTCCAGCATCTAATCTATTCAGTAATAAACTGGGCTGTTATACTGGTCCACCAATGTCTTTGCAAATCGATACCACCATTCAACAACTCGAAGTTGAATTAAATCAATTGATCGAGCCAGGCATCATTGAATCGGTCGAATAATCGGGCTGGACCACATACCAGCACCAGTAACGAAGACCATATGAATTTTGGGAGACTATAAATCAACGCTGAACAAGGCGTTGAAACTACCCTGTTTCCAGCTACCAGAAATTAGAACACTATCATCGCAAACCTACAGAGGAATAATTTTTGCTACATTTCCATTATCCGCAATCGTTTATGCTCCAGACGATAGTGACCCACAAGGGAGCTTTCCGAGTTACCAAATTACAATTCGGAATCTCATCTGCTCCTAGGGATTGCTCAGAGGTATTTAAGGCGTTCTTCTGTACTTCGATGCTATCGTCGTTACCGCTTGACATGGAATTCGTCTAACCACGGAAAAGGTCCACGCCATCCCAAATGCATTACAACCGAATTACAAGAAACAACTACAAGCATTCTTGGGCCTATTCAATTACGTACAGTTCGACGAATGATCCACGAATTTTTGTTGGGTAGACTTTTACACAATTGTTTCTCAAACAAACTCCGAAAATTACCTCAACTACAGTGCTACGCCGCGCCGTATAATATTTCTGAATGCTTATGATTACAATATCGTTCAGCGGCCAGGCGCGAAAATGAGAAATGCTTATTTTCTAAGCCATCTGCTTTTATCAGCACCTGAACTAACGTCCGACGAAAATATGATGTCCTCTTGATCGAAACTATATAGCGAAACCGGTACTCGACGCCGAATATATCGCGAAAATGACGTCAAATAACTATATTTACCTGAAAGTTCTCAGCTGGGCGTTTAGGGGGGTGGCCGGTGAAGCTTCCTGCAGGCGAAAAAAATCTCAAACCATTGTTTAATCGCCGAAATGAAATCTCATACCTCCGAGGATGTGTATTGTGGAGAAATCGTACAATTACTCCACCCAATGGCCAAGTGACAATTCTCAATGCACTAAATTCTAGACATCAGGGAATTGATAAATGCATATTCATTTAAGCCACATTATCGATAAGAATAAACAAATAAAATTTGTTAAACAACTAAAAACATTTCTGCAAACAGCACCTACGTTCCACTAAAAACAAAAATATTTGGATCATTGATTCAGGAGCTACTACACACATGGTCAACAATAAGAACAGCTTTATAGAATTTGATAATTCAAATACGCAAATAGTGACCATGGCGAATCGTCAAACGGAACAAGCTGAAGGTCAAGGTAAATGATTAATAGCAATGGTAAACAACGAGAACTTAAAAGTAAAAGCTCGTTTAAAAAATGTCCTTTACGTGCCAAAATTGGATTGTGGTTTAATATCAGTGAAACGACTAGTAGAAAATGTAGTCACAATTGTGAAATAATAAAATAAAACATAATAGTTGGTATAGCGGATCAAGTGTAAAATTACTCAGGTAAAATGTTGAGGAGAAAACTTGCATCATTAAAACACACAATCAAAATTGTCATCACAAAAGGCAAAGCGATTCGACAAGTGATTAAAGAAAATTGTGTTCGAGGCATTAAATTAACCGATTTTGGTTTGAAAGAAGTTTGTGAGGTTGCATAATACGTTTTGGAGTGAAGCGGTTATGACGGCAAATTACTTGCAAAATCGATTACCATCATAATCAGTTCCAACTACACCATGAAACTAAATATTGATCATCTTAGAATATTTGGAAGCAAGGTATATTTATATAGGCATAAGGAGGGGCAGAGATCCAAGTTAAATCAGAAGGCAACCTAAATGATATTTGTTGGCTATGGCAATAATGCAAAAGCTAACAGAGAAGTTGATACAATTACAAAACGCTTATTATGAGAGAAATTAAAATCTACCCATCGGATTTCAATAATTCGATTCTAATAGGAAACATCGAAACCACACTAGATGATACAACTAACTCAAACAGCGAGGAAACTGAACAATCTGCATCCCATTTAAGGAATTCTAGCAGGGATAATTTTAGAGTGCCGCCAGTTCATTGAATCAAATAAATTAATACGGTTAAAGAAAATATTTCTGAGCCAAAAGATTTCAATGATGCAATCAAGAGTAAAGAAAAACTGGATTGGATCAATGCAATGAATAATGAAATCGCTTCATTGAAGTAAAACAACATGTATACGTAACCAGGTATTTCAACAAGGTATCTATACTATCATCAAAAGTCAGCCATCCATCAAAAGAAGATTTGAATGAATTAAAAAGACCAATAAAGTATTTAAATGGCACCAAGCGGATTTAAAATTAGTTCTAAGTAATCATACTAAAAATTATCCGGGTATAGTCAATTATGCGGACGCTAATTTGGGCAGAAGGAAGAGATAGAAAATCAAATACGGGTTACATATTTCAATTATCTGGCGGGTCAATGAGTTTATTGCTTTTTCAGAAGCGTGCAAGGAGGCAGTTTGGTTAATATATTTATTCAAAGATTTCAATGAAGAACAACAAAAGCTGTCTTAACCTAATTAAAGAAGAAAAATTAAGCCATCGATCAAAACACATTGATACAAAAGTAAATTTTGTGAAAGATTACGTTGATAAGAAAGTTAAGCTTTCTTTAAGGTTTCTTACTGGTTTGCTAATTTTGTCATAATGCAGTCTTGAAATAAAAAGTTGAAATTGTAGACAGAAAAAACGACTTAAGATACACAGCATTAGTCTCCAAGAATAACTTTTGATAACATATTTTGTTTTAGTATCTAATAAGTAATTTTGAAGCAAATGTTAACACTTTACAACACTTCGAAGTTAGCGTAAATTCAATATGTATTAAGATCTATCGAATTTTGATGCAGTCACTACATAGTCTTAATACCGATTGATGTGGTATACTATTAAAGCGGGTAAATGGTACAAAGAGCAACATCAAAAATTGTAGCCAGCTGAATTGGTTATGTTTACCAGACTCCTATATGTTTACCCACCTAAGAAATAGTAGATCTTTATATAACATGAAATAATAATAGATGAAACTCATGCAATTTGCAAGGTCTAGCGCAGGCAAAATCAATACACCAAATTTAAAAGGCATTACATTACATTACTCACCATAAATGCTTATATATAAATGTAAATTTTAATTTAAAAAAAAAACAATCCACTAAAAAAATAAAATTAAAAAAAAAACATCAAGCAAAATCACAATATTATATATATAAATAAAAACTGACGATTACAACGTTCAATCGGGTAATCCCAATCTGTAACGTGGGTTCATAACCTTTAGTAAAAAACAGCCCACAATTACAATTTGAGATTTCCCTAGAGCACGCAACATACTGTATAAAATGTATAAATGGAGTGTTCAAATATATTAAAATATCAAAAACAACAATCAAATATGTATATAAAAATATAAACATAACACAAACTGAAAATTAAATAAAAATAATAAATCAAAAAAATATATTTAAAAATATAATAATTAATAGTAATTATCAGCATAATATAATAGATTAATGCAAAAAATAAAATAAAAAATAAAACAAATGAATGTTAAATAAAATAAAATTGTGCAACATTTAACAATGCCTTGCATAAAAATAATAAAAAACTAGTTGCGATATCCACGACATAAAGTGCAAAAAAATATTTTGTGTTATACATCGATTTAAATGTGTGGAGGGAAACTTTGTAAGCCGTTTAGCTAAAAACCACAAAACAAACAAATTTTCACCTCATTTAAATCGATGTGTTAAATTAATTTAAATTTTATAATTAAAATTATGATAATAAAGTGCATTATGTGTACATATAAATGATCGCGCCATTTTGTGGTTTTATTTTATTTGTCGATCACAATAATTCGTTCAACTCGTGATTTCCTGTCCGCTCTATGCATCATTTTATGTATGTTTATGTATATTATGTATAATTATGTAGGTCGCGATCAGTGCAGCGACAATTAAATTATATATTATTAACCTTGATGGTTGAGTCATATCAAAGTATGTATTACTCCTGTAATGACATATTTTAGCATGATTTTCGATTCCAATTCGATCGAGTTTGTCTTTTGTTTCAAAAATAAAATTAAATCTCTATTTCGTTTTTAATTACACTTTTTCTATTGCGATCTCAGTTTGTTTTGTACTTTCCTTTTCTTCATATTAATTAAAGTATCGGAGAAGTATAGAAATAGAATGATATTTTATTCTAGCAAGCTGAGATAGCAGCAAATGAAATCAGAATGGAAAAGCTTAATAGAGTCCAAATTTATTCTTGAAAAAAGAGATATAAAACTTTATTGAAAGTAATATTACAACATCCCTTCACTGGTAATTATGTCAAATAGATAGATTCAAAAGCTTTTCGAAGTCAAAAAGGAAGATTGTTGACGAAGATTGTTTGAGCGGTGATTGAAGTAAAAATCCATCTTCCTACCAAGGTATTCCATCAGCCAACGTCCATCCCGGCCTCTTGATGGAGAAGGTGAGTCTAATACTTTCTACAGGGTTAGTGAAAAAATCAGCACCTAAACGACCTTATTTACGATGACAATGATGTCAGATTATGTTTTTATCGAATTTACTTCGGTCTAAAAAGACCAAAGTATTGAAATCCTGTCAAAAATGACGAAAAATAGGGTTGGTCCAAAACCACTTTTCTCAGGGTTGTAATTCCCCAAGTCTGAAAAAGCAAAAAAAAATGTCCGTCCGTCTGTCTGGATGTCTATACCCATGGTATCTCGAGAACGGCTTGTCCGATTTGGAATTTTTTTTTCGCCAATCTGTTTCTATGGTCAAGGCGGAGATTTGAAAAGCTTTTGGAGACTGTACGTCAAGAGGAATAATGTTCTGGAATATGGCGAAGTACGATCGAACTTGGCTATTTCTTAACCGATTATGATGAAATTTGACATGTGCGATGGCAATGGGGATCCTCAAATGATTTGTGGATAAAGTTCTGGAATATGGCAAAGTATTATGGATCTTACCTATTTCTCAACCGATTATGATGAAATTTGACATTTGCGTTGGAAATGGAATTTCAAAATGATTTTTAGGTAAAGTTCGCATCAAACAGAATAAGGACGAAGACAATGGACGGCGAATCTAAATAGGTCAACACAAATATGTATAGTTGCGTTCGAATTTCGAATGGGATCCGGATGCAGTTTTGCAGATTGAGAGACATTTTTCAAGACGATCGACTCTGAGAAATTTAGGAGAAATTAATTAGTTAAAATAAAATTGAAATCTTCAAACAACATCAAGTTTGCGTTCGGACCAATTCTCCGCATGAAAAGCGAATAGCAAAATTTAGTTGATTATTTAATTAAATGAATTTAAACTCAGTATCGGAATTTCTTCAACTTCAGTGTTCGAATCCTCGGTTAGGGGCAATGAAATAAGGTCGCAGGAATTAATATCATAAACAAATGGAATTAGAATCGGGAAAAATTGGAATAAAGATCGAGAGAATAATTCGAATTTAACTAGGAAATTCCTTATATGATTATATGTTTCCGAGAACTAAACTCAGAAACTAAATTGAGATCATGCCATCAGAGGAAATAATAAGAGCTAAGTTGACATAGCAATTGATCCTAACTAGTGGTGACTGCTGATTTAAATTTCCACACAAGCGATTTTTGACAATTATGTACACAACTGCTTTCGGTTTGGGAAAAACAAATTCTCAGCCTACTATACTTCAACTTCACAGCAAGTTAAACACAATTATCGTAATCTTTCCATCATTTCAATTTCACCTACTAGGGCTACCTCTATATAGATGTGTCAGTTACGAGGATCTAGAAGTCGTAATTAACAAAGTGCGAGAAAGGCACAAGAACTCGAAATGTCTTACATAATTTCCGAAATTATTCTAATTTCTCGAATTTTGACACTGAGTTGCGCCAAATTTTTTATTATTTGGGGATTGGGTATTATTTTATACATTTATAAATTACACAAGATTATTCAAGATTTTCGATATTCTTCGAGTTTATTTGGATTGAATTAAGCGTAGCATTATAAGCTAGGAGAAATTCTCGGATTCGAGATTTTTGGATTAATGTAGATTTCATTCAAAATTATCAACTTTCAGTTATTTTTAGGAGAAATACGTTTGCTTACAAAAACATAGAGCAGCCGCTCCTAAAAATCGAATTTCATGAGATCACAAAAAAGTTTAGATCATAACATAAGGGGAATTGAATTTTATGTTTCAAAATTTCATGAGATCACACATTTTTAACTTCGTCAAGTTGTTACGTTAGGAATTAGCATTAAGAAAAAACAAATAATTTCAGCCAAAACAACAAATTAACTAAAAGGTTTCCTTTCTTCGAAGAAGGTTGCTCAGTTCAAATTCAGAAAAGGTATTTGAGTCAAATTTTGTTTTTTTTTGGAGTGAAGATTCTTTTGGAGTGACATTTTATAACAGAAGCTATGAAGAACAGGGAAGCTTATTTTGCATTACACACATCACATTATGTCGCTTTGATACTGAATCAATTTTCTTAGACCATTGACACCGTGGTCCAATCCACCGTAGATTGTGTTTATTGTTTAGCATTGCCTAAGATGGAATGATTTTTTCAATTTCGGCCTTGAAAAGACTTGCAACGGTAGCCAATCTAAAAGACTCTAGTCTCCAATCGGAAAGAAAAAAAACCCTATTGAGCTGAGACGATGAGAAATTATGCAGGCTTGTTAAGATTTTTTTTTTAAGAATTAAAGCTTTTGAGCAAACTTTAATTCTTAAAAAAATCTCTTAACAAGCCTGGATAAATTGAAAGTGAAAATAATTCGGTGATATGGCCAATTATTAGGGAATTTTTTTTACAAAAATTATTTTTTTTTTATCGGGAGGCATCAAAATACGAAATATTGGATACTTTAGCTTTCCAGTGATATCTGGGTCAAGCCTTACCATAATCGCACAGCTTAGATTCTGGAGTGGATGCTCGAAGGTATAGCAAGAAAGCATTTTTTTTGTGTTTCACAACACAAATATTTCATAATAAACAAAACGAGATTATCAACTATCGAGAAGAGATTTTATACGATTAAAATTGTTTACTCAAAAAGCGAAAGTTTATCCAGTTATTACGAATCATCTTAACGAAATGATCTTGAATTCGGCAACTTCAAAATATATTGTGGACAATTTACTGGAGGTACTTAAACATAACAACACAGCGAAAATTAAAAATTTAGAAGACGTTTTACTATCGTCTTAATGATGAGCGATTTTTTCTAAAAATGCTAAACAATCTTAAGCTGCTGCTCATGAAAGACGACTCGAAGGTGTCAAGTCGGGTAGCCCTACTTCTTGAAGTGATCGATGACGAATCATATCAACAACTGTTGAATTAATACAAAACTATACTGATAAATTCCATCGTCGCCGAACGGCAACATATTGTCAATATTACGTTCTCAGCTCATAAACTGATGAAGAAGTTGGATATCAACTGTAAAATTATCGAAGGTATCTTGTTGGACCTTGAAAATAAGCGAGTGAGCTTTAAGGCAACATGTTTCATATAGATTTGATAGTGCAATAATGTATGTCAGCCTCCCAAAATCGACAAACACATCATCATGCCTGGTAACTTTTATGTCACATGGCTTCTAAGATCTCCAAACAAGTTCGGCACAATATGATGGACATTTTTACGTTTATGATATCGTCAGTTGTACAAGGATAGTAAAAAACGGAACGAGAATGACGATAAATTGCCGAGACGTTTCGAAATCGTGCTTTCAATCGCTAACGAGTTTGAAGTTGAAGTTATAATTGAGAGACTTAATCACAATTTTTGGAATACCTTAAAATCTGCCTATTGATCGAACTGAAAATTTACAATCCATGGATATCGATATCATCACGGAGACATTAATTTGTCTGGTGGAAGTTCATACAGGCAAACAACGTCGCCACTGCAAGTACATAATTTGCCAGTTTACCGGTATTTTAATATCTTCACCACAATTTTCATGGCGTTTGTGGCTTTATTGAAAAATTTCACATTTGGCTCAGACAATCGACAGACGAACCGATCATCTTGAAGAGTTTAAAGATATTTTTGATAACATTATAGGAATTTTGTTGATGAAATTTGAAAAAATCCGGAATGTTTACAGGCCATTGTTCCATGTCTCAGGCAAAGTTTATGTCAATCTTCGAGCACATTCACTTTCTAGTTGTTTATTCACAAAATAATCGAATCCATCCCACACTTTTAAAGTCGATAACGATGACGACAAGTCGACAATCGTAATAAAGGTGAGTATCAAATTTGTTTGATCAATTGGGCCAACTGATTTATCGAGTTTCTTTATGAACGCACTACAATTTCGATCGACGAGCAATAAGCTCTTTGTCGTTAATACAATTGAGCCTGATGAAGGGTTTCAATTGTCTAATTCTAAAGCCGTCGGAAAGTAGTTTCCGTCCTTACTCCTTTGTATTACAAAATTTATGACTATTCGGGAAGGTGGCGATGAATATAAAGAACGATCGATTACGTTTTATAGTTTGTCGTCACACATTGCGAATCACGCGAACCACTTTGCGGCGCATTTTGAAGGATGATTTGCATTTGTTTCCATATAAAGTGCAATTAACACAAAGATCATTGCCGACAGACCGTCCACGTCGCTTGAAATACGGCCAAACAGTCGCACGAATGGTTGACTTAACACTGAACCTGATTTTTAGAAGCAAATCTTGATGACCGACGAGGCTCATTTTACACTCTCTGGCGGCGTTAATAAGCAAAATTGCCGCATTTGGGGAACGGCGAATCTACACGAGACCAATGAAACACCATTGCATGACTAAAAAGTGACTGTTTGGGCCGGCGTTTACGCCAAAACCATCATTGGGCCATATTTTTTTCAGAGTAAGCGAAACAGTCGATGGAAATCGATATTGGTGGATGTTGGCTCATTATGTCTGCCCACAAATGCGTGAAAAAGGTATTGACGGTTACTGATTTCAACAAGACAGTGCGCCATGCCACACTGCAAATCAGACAATTCAGTTTCTGCAACGAAAATTCCCTAGACGTCTGATGTCAAAAAGAGGCGACATTGACTGGCTACTCAGATCTCCAGGTTTGACCACTTGGGACTTCTTTTTGTGGGGTTATTTGAAAAGTAAAGTGTACGCCAGAAAGCCTCAGACCATTGACGTGCTCAAGGCAAACATTTGTGCCGAAATTACCGCCCGAGATGCTCGAAAAGGGCACGTTTTGCTTTGGCCAATAAAGGCAGCCACTTAATTGTTGTTATATTCAAAAACTAGTCCAAATTTGCAAAGGACCAAATTGAATCAAAATACCTTACGTATAGAAATCGTTTTTTTTTTTAAAGTTATTCAATGTTTACATACTGACATAAAAGATGGCGCACCCTGTATGTGGGTTAGTTGGTACTCCCTCTACAATAGAATATTACTTCCTTTAAAATACAGTGAAAACAAAAATGCATTTAGGTTCTGATCTGACGTATATTTAGATTAAGAAGAAAATTCGTCAAACCCTTTTGAAATCAAAGCTTTCGACATCAAACGACGACGATTTGAGAGTTTGCATGGTTGATTTATTTGTCATTTAGATTTTGCAATCCCAATTTATTTTGGTACAAATCAATTTCAACCTTTTGGAAATTAAATTTTTAATAGAAAAATGAATTAGATTTGAAAAAGGTTAAGTGTGATTTGAAACAGATCAGAAAGCAAGAGTTTTATTTGTAAAATGATTCCTGGAAATGTATCGTATCTTTCTTGAAAACTAAAAAACCCATGTTAAATCAAAAACAGTGTAAAATACACCGTGTAAACAAAGAAATAAATTATAGTGTCTTTGTCTGTATAAAAGAGATCAATGGAGAGTTGAACCAAGCCACTCACTTTCTTTAATGAATTAGCGCTCGTTCAACTACATCAATTGAGTTTTTTTTTAAAATTAACATAGCCAGTTCTTAGGCGTTTGAATCTAACCCTTGGAATCAGATAACTTTAAGAAATACGACATTGGATAATAGGAAGAAAGGAGTTAAACGCAAAGCTAATTTTTGTTTTAAAATAAAAGCTTTGCTTGTTCAAAGGTACAAGACGTATTTTTACGATATTACGATAAAATTGTGATATTGAATTTCTTGGCGATTTCGCTTTTTTTTGTATTATAAAACAACATATTTGTGCTTAATCCATTCTTTTTAGTCGAACAATGCTCCAATTTATAAAATAAAAAAGAAAAGCGAATTTTTGCGAAAAAAAAACAAACTGACAAAGGCAACTGACTGTTTAATAGTATAGCTGAATACAGAACTCAAAGCAGTTATTTGTTTTTATTTTGGGCAGGTTTTTATCCTTACACTGCGTTATACGATTTTAATATGCTTTAATTTGCTGTCAATTAATAAGAAAGTATTTGAAATTGTTTGATAATGGATAGTTAGAGGTAAGGGTTTGCGGGAAAAAAATCAATAGCACCGATGATCACAGACGATCTTTATTTACATTTGATCGTAACCTTATATTTTAAAGTAATACAATTTCATAATACATACTTTACATATTATAATTATGATCGTACAATATTTATGCATGCAACTTAAACAATCAAGAATACAATTACCGTAAAGAAAACAAAAAAAACTTATTGTATAGTTTTAAATAGTTTTCATCATGCATTTACGGAATATAATATAATTAGAAACCTTTTGTTAATATCTCAGCAAAATGGCACACATAAAAATTTTCTCATCAAATCTATATACACAAGGTTACGATTACGAGTAACAACAAAATATACCACTCACGTAATATGTAATACGAAAAAAAAAAATTATAAAATTTAAATCAATTATAAAACACAATCAAAATTTAATAAGAGTGCCACACACAAAACCAATTTGAAATGCGCGGCGTGGCGCAACACTATAATAAAAATACCGCATCCAACATTCATTCATTCCATTTCGTCCAAAACATAAATTTATTAACATTTTAATTAAAACATTTATTTTTGTTAAATACGTTTATTTATAATAAAAATGATGATTTCTCGAATTTTTTAAAACAACCAAAAAGCTTATACCAGTTGAAATTCCGGGAAGCCATAAAATTTTAAGCCCAGAATTACCAGCTGATATTTGCCTTTCAATTGTATGTATGTATGTTAACCATTTTTTTTTTTTATGTTGTATGTCAATGATTTTAATAAATTTTTAAATTTTTGTTTTGTATTCCTAAATTGAAATTGTAAATTAAAATATTAAAAAAAAAAAATAAAAACTCATTACACCATCCAATTACCCGCGAGAAAAATTATATATGTGAGTAATGAGGCTTGCGTTGAAATATTTTTTTCGGTTAGTTGCAAATATTGAAAAAAAAAACTGTGTTAAATAAAATTTGTAATTCGACGACGATATAACTTAAATAAGTTTAACCCTCGATTTGCATGGTGTTTTCTTTTTTTATTTTTTATTTACACGATCCAGTTTCGCTCGAACCAACGTTACAATCGATACATACGAGTGATGGTTATGCATGTGTATCTGAAATAATTTCCGTAATTAAAAATTTAGCCCTAATCTATTCATCTTGGAACCGTTTCAAATTTTAAGCCGATCACTGCAATATATTCAGCGGTTAGAGTCTAATTTAAAGTAAATTAGTTGACCACAAAAAATTATTAGAATTTTATTTAAATTGAATTTAATTGAAAGTCAAAAAAAAAATCAAATAAACAAACGTTCATTTAAGGTCAAGCAAATGTAGCTTGAACATTGATCCTCTTTATGTATAGAATGGATTGGAAAAAGAACTAAGAATATCAGCCACCGGAAACCAATTATCGACCCAAAAATAATGGGTAGCTGTTCTTTGCGAAATGGCAAATTGCACAGTTAAGTAAATTATTACTTTATTTCATAAAATTTAATTAATTAATTCTCATCCCATAATAATTAATATTTTAAACTGGCCGAACGGCGATTCTTGGTTTTTGATGGTCAATTTCACTTTACCAATAAAAGTAAATGAAAAGGAGTGAAATTCGATCTTTAAGGCCTAATTTTATTTGTGTGGAGATTAAAAAATTTTGAAATTTGGCCAAATTCCCATTTTAAACCAAAAAACAAAATTCGAAATTTCTTCGATTGTGTTTGACAGTTCAATAATGCGAGAGTAAGTCATGGCCGAAAATTTTCAAGCTACTTTCGAGATAAAAATAAATGAACCGGATAATTTTGTTGGATTGCAAATTGAACGCAAGCGTAAGATACGTTCAATTTTTATTGACAAGCTGAATCATTCAGAAGCTGAAGAAAGAAATAGTAGCCGCCCTAAAGGAAAATAAAGGGGAATTGGTGTACCATTATTTTGCTCACAGTTTAGTGACAGAGCGGAGGCAATTTTTCGCCTATAAAAATACTTTTGGATTCCTCTTTTTGTCTACATCGAAGTCAGTCGTCAACGAAACTCAAACATCAGCCATTATTTATTGGTTTTCATAACCGAGAATAAACGGGTTGGACGTTACAGCGAGAATAAATGGGTTGTAGACGAAACAGAGCGAAGCAAACTCATCAACATAAAATCAAATCTTTGCCTAATGTTTATTTTTTATTATCTCCTGATAAACTCTCCTGAACGAAAAGAAATTTAAGTCGCGATGAATGTGTAACAACGGTTATTTTGGCTGAAGAAGGATGGTCCAACCGTTATATTGCTATAAGGCTACAATCGTTTCACACCCAAAAATTTCTCGTATAATTGAACTTTACAGAGAGAAACACACCGTTAAGAAAGATGCCAGAAGCAAAATAGGTATCGAGACATAACGGCCACTCATGACCGGCTGCTAGAAAGCTGCAAATATAAATTAGGGAAGTGCACTTAATCTTCAAGTAAGCAAGGACAAAATAAAGAGACGCCTTGCAAAGCACAACTTGCATCCTAGAAGCTCGAGTGGAATTCATTTAGAGAGCACATTCTCGAGATTCTCTCGGTATTCGTTTTAAGGAGCGTACATGGTACCCGAAGTTAGCTACATGAGTTGAATTGTTTACTATGTAAGTAACCCTGTGGGTCGAATATTTCCATTTTGGTTATACGTTATGTTGGAAGATAGTCAGTTCATTTAGCTAACTCTACGGAACTTCATATAGTAACTGGCCGCTCTTTAAACAGTTTGCCAATATATGTGGTACCGTTTGCTCCATATATTGGCAATAATTTTCTTCTGATGCATGACAATGCAAGACCTCGTACTAAAGCTATTATCATCCCAGACAATAAAATAAATTGTCCTAAAAGTATAAATGAATTTAGGTCTATTAGTATTTTATCGTGTTTAACTTAAGTACTGGTTAGAGAATAATTTTCTAAATAACTTTCAATCAGGCTTTAGAGAAGGCATGGATATCTTCCTCAAATCGTTAATGATTTATGAAAAACCTTGAGTTGGGGAAGTGTCTGGATGACAGAAAGTTTGAGTAATGATACGTTTCCTGATAAAACTTTCGAGCCTCAAGGCAACTGAAGGTTCAATTCTCGGCCCAATTTTTTTCAGTATTAATGATACATTCTGTAAAAATTCATATTTTTGCTGATGACTTTCAAAATATAGCCCTAAACCCCCATTTGTAATTAGGCAGAAAACAACATGATATCAAGAGTTGACCAAACTGAAACTTAACTTTGCGTAATTTTCGATAACATCGAAACATTCACGAACGTCTTGGACAATTTTACATACAATAATGTGTAATACGACTAAGACCTTCAACGATAACCTCGAAAGTATCTAATAATCTCCTAATTCCATGCAATTTTCAGAGATAAAGATATATTTCTCAATTTTGACTATAATCTCGATATTGACAGAAGAAATCGAATATTCGCGAAAAACTCAAATAAACTTAGAATTTTAGAATAATCAAGAAAATCATTAAGATAAATAACATCGAATAATCTGTACTATCACTCAATCAAGATGCGACTCAAATAATATCAGGGAAACTTCAGTTATATAAACAACTTTTTGAAAATCTTGAACAATCTCAATGTGAAGCCCTAAGCAATAGAATGCTCAAATAATCTCGAAAACATACTTAGAATAATGTTTTGATAATTTCTAATAACTTCTATGCCAAAGCCAGCAGCTACTTAACAGTGTCCATCATAAAATTCAAAAAATTCGAACATTCTTCAATAATTTCGAAAATTTTCGACTCAACCTGAAAATTTGCTTGTTAATTGTAATTCTTGATTTACAAAGTGTTCAAATCAATTTGTGTAAAAGTTAAAACTCCTGTTGGTGAGGATAACCCCTCCCCCTCCCACCTCCCCCCCCCCCCCCTCCCCACCCCAAATATTTAGACTAATTCCAAAATTCTTTAAATTAAGGGTTACTTTTGTAACAAAGGATTGGCCTGGCACAAAGTTTCACCATGCCTAGAAAATTCAAAATAAACTTTTAAAGGAAATCTCTCCTATCCACTGGGAACATTATTTTCTTCTATTTTGTAGTTTCGAATCTAAAAAAAATGCAGGATTCATTTTCATTCTAGATCTCAATCTCTCATCTATTGTTCACTTAGAAACAATTTTGTACTACAAGAAGGCATTTAGTATTTAAATTTATCGGAAGGTGAAAAACCAGGAAATTTTATTGAAAGATCGAGTTGTGACCGTCGAAAGCTATATCGCTGATATACAATTTAAAGAGTTGGTTTAAACCCCAAAATAAGAAAATAAAATTATCACCATCACCAAATAAAAAATTTATTTTTATAAATTCTGCCCTGATAACAGCCTTAAGGAGAATTACAGTTCTGAAATTTATTCAAACAATCCCAAGTAACAATTCTTAACCAAAGTCAGACTATCAACTTCGAGAATTCGTATACCTTCCAATTCAATCGTTATAAAACTTATTAGTAAAAATAAAGTCACAAGTTAACTTATTAGTTTAATGCAAGCTATTCATTGCCATTATAAAACCTAAAATAAATTAATATGGGTTAAGTTGGAGTTAAGAAACTGTCCTTTTTAAATTAAATCAGTTTGATAGCTTATGACAACCTCTAAAACAAAATGGTGGCTCCGTTTATTATTGTTTTGAAATTTTAAAAACAATGAATCTGGGACCGTTCGAGCCACAAAAATCCGAATATTTATCGTTAAAAATCAGCATCATTAATGCCGTTTAACCGGTAATTTACCGTTAGAATTTGTTCGTTTATCTCTAGAGTTGATGGTAAAAATAATTTCACATGGATTTTTTGGCTAAAGACTAAATTTATTCTGAAATTCTCTTTAACCTTAATATTTCGTCTCACCGTTAATTAACAGAAATGGATTTATAATTTCTTCTAACGTAAAATGGAAAGGGAATAAGGAAGGACAATAAATTTATTCTGAGCTAATTTATAAAGATTCGCTACGTCTCTTGGCCTATTCGTTATATAATCTAAATAGTGTTTACCTTAAACAAAGGTACGATTGAAACATAATTTATAATGAATTTAGGCTGAATGTACGATTTCCGTCAACATTTGAACGGCACGAATTTCATGATTTCGAATTTTTCGAAATTGGCATGGGTTTTCTAGATTCTTGTTACAGACTTGTAAGACTATTAAAAATTATTCATTAATATATAGATTTTTCGAGATTATTTGAGATTTACCGAGATTTTAGAATTTATTCGAATTTTGCAAGATAAGGTATTTGTAATATTTTCTCGAGATGTTTAGAAATTTTCTTAGCTAGTTATTTGCATGATTGATGTTGGTTAAATTAAAATTTTTAAAATTAATCCAGATTATCATGGTTCAGTCAAATAAGCGTAGAGTAGAATTCGAGATCGATCGACAATAATTTTCGAATTTTCTTAAATTTTTTAAGCATCTGAGATTTTATAGGTAAAGATAGTAAGGGCCCGGTTTTCAGAATATTTCATTATTTACTAACCGTTTAGGCATTTCAAATTTGAAAATCCGTTTCCCTTCTATAACCTAAGATTATCCACACATACACGTAATTTTAGTTTAATTATGGTAATATCCAGATTTTGTCTTATTTTATTGCTAACACTTGGATTTATTATTAATTAAAAATGATTTTAATAAATCCTAGCTTGAGAACTCTCAAAAAAGTGAATTGGTCGAATCTTGAATTATTTACACGTTTTTTTGGTATTAATTGTATATTTAGAAATATAAGCAACCCGATTACAAAAGCTTTTATCGAATATGTAAACATAGTGAAATTTAAGATAAACCACCGTAGGATTTTGTACTTGATTTATTTACGTTATGAAAAGCCACTGGGTAGACCAATAGTTTTCGCTTTCTAAACCCTACAACATCTGAACGAAACTGACTCTTCTGATCGTATACGCTAAATTGTGGCCAACCATAGCATAAGAATCAAGCTCAACTTCTAAAATCACGAGTATTTGTAATATTATTGGATTTGAGATCAACAACTACTAAATACAAGTGACAATTGATAAATTGGAACCTTAATAAAGAAATTGAGGCGAGCATAAGAGGCGAAAGAGCTTCCCAAGCAAAGAACCACGTAGACAGGGTGTGATCTATAAAAGAGCGGTGGCATTCTTGAGTTTTATGAGCTTTGTGGCTATTGTCTTTCCCTTTGTAAACTTGTATTCAATCTTACAGTAAACAAACAAATTCGAAACATTTCATTCAGAAATGCGTTCGCTGACAAATGTAGGTTTACTTCTCTCCGGCTCTATTCAACTTGGTTATCTATGTGAAGTTTACCTTGAATAAATTATTATTACACTCTAAAGTTTGGTTTAATTGTATTTACAAATTTGTTACGAAAATTTCAAATAAGCTTTTCAACTCAGAAATTATTTTAGTTGTGCCAAGTTGTCTGAAACATTTTTTTTTATATAATTTTCGCGTGCAAATTCAAAGGTTTGAAAAATGCAGTGATATTTAATTCGACAAGCCAAGATTTATTATTCTCATGAGAAATATTAATTTTTATGTTTTAACACTTTGCTAGTCCTGTGTATCACATATGATCCATATAGAATTTAACCGAGACGTCTCCACATTATCACATATGATACATAAAGCCATAATCAGCCATGTAAAAAAATTGTTTACGATATGCATCATGAATGGAACTATTATAAAATAAAGCCGTAATAAAAATCAACGATTCCATGTGAAGCAAATAAAGTTGGTTCTGAGGAAGCAGCTAAACCAGCAGAGACAAAACCGCTGGTCATCAGTCCGTTCGAACACAAACAACATCGTTTCAAAAGTTTCTCAAAATTAAAATCGAGTCATCTCGAGTCGGGTCTGAATTACGTTCCAGCAAATCATGGTTTTCAAGCCGTTCACCAACAGAGTTAAATTGAAATACCTATGAGAATCAATCCAAATGGAATTAAACTACAATTACGTCTAATCGTTTAGTTTATCAAAATGCTAATGCTGATACACAACAACAGCTAGTCTTCACGTACATAATGGTCCTAACATATTTCAAAAATTTAAATTTCATGAATTTTGGGACATTCATAAAATTTTGAAATATGCAATGACATTTCAAAATATTATAAATTAAAAGTAAAAATTTTGATTTCAATGATGTACATTATGTAATTTCTAAATTGCCAAACAATGAAAAGGCAAAAAATTTGAATCCAAAGTTCGAAATTTTCAAAAACTACCACAAAATTTTAAAAATTCTATAATTCGAATTAAATTTTAAAATTCTGAATTTTACCTAAAAGTAAAAGTTTGCCTACATGGAAGTTTAAAATATAATAAATTGTGGAGATTTTTCAAATTTTAAAAGAGAACATTTTCAATTTTTGAAAATTTTCTTTTTAAATTTTGAAAATTTCCAATTTTGGCATCTAATTTATAAATTTCCAATGATAATCTCTATTTCAAAGCATTTATATTTATTTTAAAATTTTGAAATTTTTTCATTGTTTGCGAATTTTGAAATCAAAATTTGAACTTTTAATTTATAAAATTTTGAAATATTATTGAAATTTTCAAAATTTGATAAATAGTGAAATTTACATTTTTGATACCACAACAAATTAACACTATTTAGCTCCGTTCGAAGCCTTTAGGTTAATCTGGACCGGCCTTGACTGGAATTAAAAGTTAGAGGGCTGGTGTTTGGATCAGAATGTAAGCGGTTTGAATAGCTTCTGGTATATATATCACGGAAACATTAGATCAGTTTCGCGGTGATTTGATGGAAAAGCGACCTCATTTCACGTTTGCTTATCCTCCAGATTTTGACCGTTGGGAATTATTTTTTTCCAAACACGAAGAACCGCTTAAGCAACGCCTATTTTGCAGAGTTTGAGAAATTGTACTTTTTGGAAAGCTTAGTTGAAAAATCGTTGGACAAACAGTTATAAGCCAAAAAGAGCTTCGCAAATAAATTGAGTTTGGCTTGACTTATCAAACAGCCCTCACAACCGAATGCTATAAAACAAATGGTCCTCATTTTTGCCATTTGTGTTATTTTTTATAAGCATACAAAGAGTATTTTTGACAAAACACCCATAAATCAATCAATACAATGTAATACATTTAATCAAATACAGAACTGTGCCTGTTTTAATTGAAGATGATCTTCGTTTAATCGAAGGTGTTACAAAATATTTTGAGTTCCGGTTTAGTTCCAGAAACAAACCGGTTCGAAACCGGCTCGGAATTAAAACTTTATTAACTTTGCCGTTTAGAAATTTATCTAGTAACTGCATTCTGCAAGATTAAAGTAATTAGATCGGCTAATTCTTCGGTTAAATTCGGTTTAATATATCGATTTAGTTCCTTTTCGAAGCTCTGCTGAGAATTGCAGTTTTGTTGCGATTTCTAGGGTGCCATCAATTCTAAGCCATTTTTAGTGTATTTGTAGATTTATAAAAATTTTACGAACTTTTTTAAACAGAACTACATTCATTCATGGGTAAAATTTGTCTGTCAAACAAACAATCAGCATTCAGGTGAAGTACCGATACGTTCATAATTAAGATCAGATTTATAGAAATCATAATCGAGATGATAATCGAAGTATTTCTATACAATTAGGTATTTTGAACATCACTCATAACTGGAAAACTTTATTCCAAAATTAATCAAATAATCATACATATACTAATCGGAAATTGTCAGTTTGTGAAAAATTTCTAATGCTCGGTTCAATAATTCTACTAATCGGAGCGCCACAGATAGACTTTTCAAATACAAGTTATTCCCACAGATTTGAAGATTCAAAGTTGTCGTTCAAAATAATCTAGATACTAACCGCTTCAACGGCTTAAACAAAATTAGTTCGTATCAACTAAATAAGCCCTATAAGAATTTATGCCTAAATTAGGCATTGAAGATCAAGGAGGGTCTCTTTCTTTGTTCCTCTATCAACAAGCAACGACCATTGAAAAGATTTTGAGAATTCCACTTGAAACAAGTGTTACTCAAATTATATGAAAATATGGGCTCAACACTTTTGGAGGGGCTCAATATTTATTTGGCCGTTAAAGGCGCCCTGAGGTCTCGTTAAAGGCTCCCCGAGGTCTAGTAAATTTGTAACAAATACTAATAAAATACGGCTGTCCGATAGCTGAAAGTGTTGTTGTTTGAAAGTTGTCAAATTAACATCAATACTTGGAGAACGTGGACATTAACGTTTTTTGTCCTGAATGCAATTACTGAAAATTTGCACTTCACTACAAAAAAAGAATGGACACAAAAACGAAAATTTGTAGCAATCTGCAGTGGCTAAAGTAAAAACAAAAGTAAAGGGCCATTTTCGAGAACCTCCTCGACTGAATTGCAAACAAAATGTTGACAAACTTAGTCAAAAAAATACTGGGAGCAACGTCGGATTTTGCGATCCTTTGTTGTTTCTTCAGTACTCGGTTCTGAGACAAGCGATAAACGGCTTTATGCCGATATTCTTGTCAATGATGTTCCATACCGAGGTCTATTAGATAGTGGAGCGAATGTAAGTGTGTTGGGTTGTGGTTCTGAAAAGTTGTTGGCGGACAACAACCTTCATATTCATAATTTTCCTACTTCTATTCAGACTGCGAGTGGTCAACCTCAGAACGTCATTGGTTATATAAATGTTCAGATTAGCTTTAACTCTCAATCTCATTACATGCGCTTCTTTTTAGTACCTTCTTTAAAGCAATCTCTCTATTTAGGGATTGACTTTTGGAATAAATTCGGCATTACTTTGCAAATACCTGCGTTGAGTGAATTACCGGACTCCGCAGAACTATCTAAGTCTCCTGTTATACAAGAAAATGTGTCCAGTTTAAATTCTTCAAGTGACAATTCGGTTCTACATATTGATCTTAACTCTTCAGCTTTTCAGGACGATGAATATGTACAACAGATCAATCGAGTACAACAATTAAAAGATTGTGATCACAACTTCAAAATCCGTGATAATAAACTCTTGATCTTACCTTCCTACGCTTCTCGTTATACGTCCACTGATTTGTCTGAATGGAAGTTAGTAGTTCCGTTGTCCTTGACTGCAAACTTAATTGAACTGGCTCATTCTTCTCCTACTTCTGCTCATATGGGTATTAAAAAAACTGTAGAACGACTTCAACGGCAATTTTTCTGGTTTGGTATGACTAAACAAATCAGACTTTTCATCTCTAATTGTTTACAATGCAAGATGAATAAGCCTGTAAATTTTAGCACTCAACCTTTGATGGGTTCTCAAACTGAGTCTACCAGACCTTTTGAAAAATTGTTCGTTGATTTCCTTGGACCTTATCCTCGTTCCAAACGAGGTAATACCTGTATCGCTATCGTGTTGGATCATTATTCAAAGTTTGTTCTAGTCAAACCATTGCGTGAAGCTTCCGCCTCTTCTCTGTGTAACTTTTTGGAAAATGATGTGTTTTTACTTTTCTCTGTACCTGCAGTGATTACTTCTGATAATGGCAAACAATTCATATCTAACTTATTTAAAGATCTCTTGAAAAAATATAATGTTGATCATATACGTACTCCTATTTACTCTCCTCAAAGCAACGCTTCTGAGAGAGTTAATCGGACGTTACTGTCTAGTATTCGTTCTTATCTTGATGATCATGCACATAATGAATGGGATTGCCATCTCTCTGAAATCACTGCGGCATTGCGAAATGTTAAACACGACGTCACGAATTTTTCTCCTCACTATTTGGTCTTTGGTCAACACATGTCACTAAACGGTTCAGATTATGCTTTACGTAAACTTTTATCTCCTCAGGATGATAACGAAATACATGTGTTGTCCAGGTCTAATAGATTAAATCTTATTCGTGATCAAATAACTCATTACCTGAAAGTTGCACATGAGAAATCCGCTGCTCGTTATAATTTACGAAGTACCAATAGGAATTTCCTGCCTGATCAACCTGTGTTTGTCCGATCCTTCGCACAAAGTAGTGCTCCTGATAGATTTTCTGCAAAGTTAGCTGCTAAGTTTATTCCTGCTTTTATCACTGATAAAATCGGAACAGTCTCTTATAATATCAGAAATCTTGATGGAAAACCTTTGGGAGTTTATCATGCCAAGGATATACGATTGTGACAAATTATTAGTGAAATTTTTTTTTCTCCTTCCCTCTTACTTTCATGCCTGGCTTTGAGATCTTTTCTCGGGTGTGAGTCGTCCCCACGCTGTAACAACCGCTTGTGGTTGTTATGATCTGTTTAATTTAAATCTGTAATTGCGGTTGAAAATCCCAACAAGGTTGCATGTTTATCCACTGCGCTGCATAAAATCTCTTCCACTACACGTCATTCTTTCTTTGGCTTAATTTGTAATAGAAAATATTTTTTTTTTTTTGGTAGAGTGTACCATTTAGCATTTTATACTTCTCCGTATTTTGGTCGGTTACTCGATTCGTTTTATCATTTTTTGTTTGATGGTATGTAATGACGTGTAGTGGTTGGTGTGTTGCTTCATCTGTTTTGTTTTGGTTAGCGCGTGGATTTTCCATGTAAATGGAATGTTCCAGTGATTAAATTAAATAGTGTTGGTGTGTGCGAATCGATTTTGGGTGATGTCGTATGTGTACGTCAGCCGAAATCAATCGGTCGGGTTTTTTCTTTAGTAAATAATTTTTTGGGGGGGGGAAAATTTATTTTTTTTTGGTACGCGTCGATTAAATTTGGATAGTCTAGTTTTGATTTTTAAAAAATAATAAAGTGCTCGTTTAGTCTGGTTTCGAAATTAAAATAATAAAGGTCAAGTTCGGACATTAGTCCAAGAAAGTGATTTCTTTTGTTTTTCTAAAATTAATATTGTGGCCTTTTGGTGTATTTTTTTTTTTTGTTGCATATAAAATTATAAGTATATTGTAAAGTTTGGGATTGAATGCTCGATATAGTTTATCGAGATATCAATATTGAGTTCTGAAATTGAAATTTAGTGCTTTTGAAATTTCCATATCTAAAAAACAACAACAAATAAATGCCGAGTGGCTTCATGTATTCATTGATTATATTTGTTGTATACTAATATTAAGGCCTTATGACTATTGATTTTGTTGAATATGTTTAAAGCGTGAAGCTTATATGATAGAATAATTGAATTATGTGAACTTGAACTAAATAATAAATAAAGTTGAAAAAAAATCTATCTATATACAATTTTTCTGTGGTTATTCACCAAGTTTTTTTGTTGTTTTGTTACACCAAACCTGGGTAAATTAAAAATTCCGTTGAGCTGTTTCTTCCTTTTGAGTGAAAAAAAAAAAAAACTAATATTTTGATTCAAAAATTAACAAATAAGAATTATGTGAATATACAGTGGGTGTGGATGTAATTGATTAATTGAAGTGTGGGTGGGCAACCTTGATTTTGGGTTGTGTCTTGTGTTGCTTGTGCAATAACGTGAAGATACCGGGTACCGCTGTGCGGATTACGGTGACATTGTTGTAGATTACTGTCGAATGTCGGTACTGTAAATGAATTGGGTTTGTGGCAGCAACTCTGCCTATCAGAGTGGGGTTCGAGAATCCAGAGGGGGCTGCTGTGTTCCTGCGACGGCGCTGTGTGTTGCCGAAATTTTGTGGTCGGACGGGCCAAGTTTATATATTCAGGTAAGGTGTTTGGAAAAAAATATAAAATAATTTCAAGCACCGCGTGGTTTTTTTTATTTTTTAAAAGTTTTGTGAGCTAAACTTGACTCTTTTGTTTCATTATTATAGTTTTTTATTAAATTTATAAAATTTTTACGGTTTTCAGATTTCGGGTGACGTCACAGACGACGCACCTCAAAGTTGATTCGCACCACCACATTTTTTTTTTCTTTCTCTCTAAATTCCTTTTGTTAACGGTCTTAGTTAAGTTTTCTTTCGATTTCATTTTTCGTTTTTTTATTTAGTTTCAGTGTTCTAAATCATTAACGGTTTTGGTTCAAAAAATTCTATTTCCATTTCATTTCTTTTTTCCTCGATTTGGGGTTTTTATGCGTAATTACAGGTTGTTTCTTTTTTATGATTTTTGGTTACATTTTGATTTAAAGTGATGTGTTACTAAATAGTTTTGTGTGATCGCGTGAGGATGGGCGGCCTTATGCTGACCTAGGCCTTGAGCAGGGTCGCCGGAGTGGCACCGGCGTCCCTGTCGAACGCAAATTTTGTTTTTATGATTATCTACCACTGTGGTCGTGGCAAAGTGGAATAATTTTCTTGTTCCCTTCGTTTTATCTCTATGCGGTTTTCAAGCATAGTAATATGTCTGGTAACCCCCACGCCTAGCGGCGAGCTTCAGCCAGTGCAATACCGCAACCAGACCTCTATTGCTATGTTCTGTTCAACAAAATCCCTTTTGGGGGATTTTGTTACAAATAGTAATTCTGAAACTTTGAAATTTTGGTATTTAAAGAGACCATTTACGAAAATAGTTGGAAATGAAATTTACGAAATTATGAAGTTTGGCAAATATTTCAGAATTTGCAAAATTTAAATGTTTAAAACAATTTACTATTTGGGAAATTAGGAGAATATTTTTATTACAGTTAAAAAAAAATCGAAATCGATTCAATTAGAATTTGATTAATCTTTAGTTTCCTGGTTCCGAAGATTACGAGTTTAAATCAATGAGGCGCACTTCAAGAAATGGAGAAATGAAACGTATTATAGTGCAAAGTGAAACAACGCGGTGACATATTAGTGATTCTTGGTGGCATGACCAGGCAACTGGTTTCGGTTAACAAACCTTTTAAGGAAAATTAAACAAATCCTGGTTGTCAATCGAAAACTTTCCCCTTAAGGAAAATTAAAAAACCGCTTGCGTGGTTTATAAATCATGGGAACTCATTCCAGAAATGATTGTGCAGCATTTTTTAAAAAAATATTACATGCAATATTGCATATACGGCACAGAAAAATCCAACGACTTTAATAAACGGCCCATCTGACGAAAATTAATGTACCTAGCTTCCTAACCTACCTGTCTAAATTAATTGTAAGAAAATAAAAATGAAGCTACTTGTTACAGGTATACAAGCTTGGCAATTTATTCATTCAAAACTGTTTTTCGTCAAAGGCACTTATGTATATTAAGATTCCTCTCAGAAGTGTTTGAAAATGGTTTGAACAGTGATCTGATAAATACAAATAAATGTTGAAAGAAGTTTAAAAAGGATGTTGACTGATTTGACAGACAAATTTAAGAATTTAACAAAGTTCAACATTCAGAAGAAAATTAACGAACCGCGAATACTATCAAAAACCATCGTGTAAAATATATTCCTTTAATAGCTAATTTCCCACCATCTGCACTAACCGACAAATGTTCCAATTTACAAATTTTATTTAACACAGTTTTAATATAGTAATGTAAAAATAATTTATATGCAAATAACTTCACGTGTACGTGTTAAAAAAAAACGTGCTTGAAGAAAAATACAAAAAAAAAATAAAAACCGGAAAAAGTTATAAAAATAAAAATCGTGAGCACACTTACATTCATTTTTTAAGGTTGTGATCGTAATCTGACTAATCTCAAGCTGATCTGATATCCGTGAAGCTGCCAATAAACCCATTTTTGCCTCACTCAATTGTTGCTGATAATTTTGTATTTCACCTTCAAGTTGTTTCACTTTCTGTCGCTCATTATGCAATTCGTTTTTGAGACGTAACGTTGCCGTCTCAATGTCTTTACTCTTATCCTTTTGGAATTGTTCTAGGGCACACTGTAAATTTATTAGTGCTGCCTGATTTTTAGAATCTCGATCCTCTGCTACACCCAGCTTACCAGCAATCTCATCTTTTTGTTGCTGTAAAATCATATATTGCGCTTGAAGTGTTTCGGTTTGTTGATTTGCTCGAATGCTGTAAAAAAAAAAAAATTCATTTTATATAAAAATTACATCGCCCGCTAAAATTAAAGTCGTTACGTACTTGGCCGATGTGAAAGCACTGCTCGATTTATGTACTTCACCTTCCAAAAAAGCTAATTTATTTTTACTTTCGTGAATTATTTTCTGCAAATCAATTGTTTCCTGTGTATGCGCATCTTCAATCTCGATTAAATGCTCACGCAGACGATCCAAATCTTTAACCAAATTATTATTCTGTTCGATAATTTCCAATTTTTCTTTATGCAACAGTTTCTGATTTGCCTGCTCGGCGAGTAAATTTTTTGTCATTATATCAGATTTTTCTTGTAGAAATTGTACCTGATCCTGGAGTTTTTCATGGTCCACACTATTTATTGCCTCCCCTTTTAATCGAGCAATTTCGCTCGTTAACTGTTTTGTTTGATCTTCAGCCTGTTGTAAGACATGCGATAACCGTTGTATTTCACCATGATACTGTAAACTTTCATTATGTTTAACCGTTACCAAGCTAATCAAATCGTTTTTTTCTTTAATCAAGTTCTCACATATTTGTTTCAAATCTTGATTTTCATTGGTTATTTGGTCGTGATCACTAGAGTCGAGCATAGATTTTTGCAAATCGGCTATAGTTTGATTTAATTTTTTAATTTGTTCCTGAGATGAAACATAAATTTCCTCCTTCTCCTTAAGATTACTATTTAATTTGGCCACTTCTTCGTCACGATTCAGATTCTTCTGTTTCAAATCATCTATTTGTGATTCAAATTTTTTACTCAGTTTCTCAATTTCGACTTTACTGTCGGTGTTTTTTACAATTTCATCCAGCTTAACTTTCATTGATTCGATTTCATGGGAGAGTTTTGTAACCGTTTCATGCTCCCGGTCTAGCTCTTGTTCCCGCTCACTAATTTCTTCTTGCTGCTTTTGTATGGTTGCATCATTTTTTGATTTTTCTTCGCGTAAATTCGACTCCAAATTATTTAATTTATTTTCCAAGATTAATTTCTCTTCGACAAGCGTTTGATTTTCAGACTCGAGCTCTTTTATTTTATATTTAAATTCATTTAGCTCACTTTCATGCATCGCTTTATAGTCATCCGTTTTTAGTTCATTAATTTCGAAAACTAAATTTGATTTTTCTGTTTCAAGGGCATCAACAGTTTCTTGAAGGGCACGTATCCGTTGAGTTTTCTTCTCGACCTCCAACTCTAGCTGGCTAATTTTGGCGGTCAGATCCAATTTTTCAGTGTCTAAATTTTCCATTTTCTTTTGCACCTCCATGTATTCATCTTCGAGCGAACGATTTAAATTACTACAATCTTCTAGCTGCTGTTCTAAGATTATTAGACTATCTTCGTTATTTTCATGGATGGTTTCTAGTTTGCCTGTGCATTAGATTTGAGATTAGAATTAAGTATTAGGATGAATGAAAGTGACAAAATTAATACGCAAAAGCGTTAAAATGTTATGTATGACACATGATAAATTCATGGTTTGCCTGCTTGGTTTCGTAAAATTAAAGCAATTACGCAAGGCATAAAATTAGGTCAAGAAAACTTGCAATTTAAATTTCCAGAGGGACGCCAAGAAACAAAACATGAAAATAAGAAAAGGTAAGACAGTACCAGTAAATAAAGAAAACGACTTACCCGATTTCAGTATATCAATCTCGTTCAACAGGATCTCGTTATTCTTCATCAATTCGGCACACTCGATCTCATAATGCATCATATCCGCTTGCAACGTTTCCTTGTCATGCAACAACTTATCATTTTCCTCGCGTGTCTCACCCAAATCCTTCTCAAGTTCCGACATTTTTGACTGCAAATCATGTGTTCCTTTTAGATACTCTTCCAAAAATAATTTCTCATCATCGACATTCGAATCAAAATCGGAATAACGTTTTATCAAAGTTCGAACAAAACTACTCGTACCCTGACTCACATTAATCGATTTATTATTTAAATTCGATTGTAAATCAATAATTTCAGCTTGTAATTTTTTTTCTAATTTCTCAGCCTTTTCCAGCAAATTTTTCAAATCCTCAGCCTCAGTCTCTTTCTCCAACAACAATTCCTTGTAGCTCAGGTCACTTTTTTCTAATTTTTGCGATAAATCTAAATTATGTTCGCGTAATTCGTTCGTCAGCTTTTCAAGATCGTGCAATTTTTCGACCACCTCATTACTTTCCAATTGTGTTTTCAACTCGAGCATTTCATTTTGTAAATACAAATTATTTTTTTGCAACTCAAGGAATTGGGTTTCACTCGTACGATTCTCATTTTTTAAATTTTCTAGACTTTTTAATATTTCACTCTTCGATTCCAACAAATCGGATAATTCTATATTTTGTTTTATTGAATTTTCTAGTTCGACTTTTAAATTAGATGTGCTAGCTTCATGTTTTTCACTCAACTCGTCTAGAGTTTTATCACTTTGCGCTTTGAGCGTGGCAAGTTCAGCATTTAAGGCTGTTAATTTAGTTTGCAACTGATTTTTAACGCCTAAAATTTCTTCAATCGCTAGACTATGCTGTTTATCTAGTTCATCGATATTTGCGTTCAGCTCCCGATTTTCTTGTGCCGTTTGCACCAACTTCTCGTTGAGCACTGCATTTTCTATCGTTGCACTTTCCAATTTTTTCCGCAAACCATCAACAATTTCACTTTGGCCTGCACCGATTGGTACATCTAGCGGAATAATTGTCAAATCACCACCGGATGTTGATTTTGAAATGATGTCATTGTCATTTTTCGATGATGATGATGATGTATTGTTGTCCGGTTCCCAGAACCAACTGTCCGCCAGATTTTGATCCTTAAAATAAAATAAAAAATAAAAAATGTTAGATTGATTGGTTTGACCCCGTTAAATTAATACGTTAAAAATATCACCATTTCAATGACAACATGAAGTAATAATGGGTTACTAATTACAAATAAAATGTGGTTGCATAAAAATGCGATCGTCTGTAAAAACAGGTCATATATGAATTACAATACATTTAATTATTTATTGTCATGATACTTAATGGTAAAAAATAATATTGCGAAATTGTAGAAAAAAAACTGTTTAGTGATTGTTTTATTCATTGCATACGGTTATTAAATTATTATTATATAATTAAAATTAGAATTATATCTGATGTGATTGAAAAAAAAAAAAAATCCAACATGAAACTATCAAGTGTATCGACCATAGAGCACAATCATAATCTTTTGATTGCACAATATATACGATCAGTAATGATCACGCGATTTATTAAACGTTTAGCGTAGTTTGCTAGTAGGCTTACCTTGAAATACCGTGTCAGAAAATATATAAACCATAAAGATATAATTCGATCAATTATGACTGAGAGATCGGAAGTACTGACACACAAATTCCGATTTACATTTGCAAATTACAATTCGTCCGATTTAAAATGAAAAATTGCTTATGGTGAAGAAAAATGTTAATTTAGACAAAACGTTTCATTAACGCATGAAATTTATATAAAACTAAACCGGCAACAAAATAAACAGTAAGTTGGTTTAAAAATTACTTTTGTCTTTTGAAATGGATCAAGATATTTGGAATGATGAATCTATTAAATTTCAAATTTGTTTTTCATGGGATAAACCGTAAAATGTCCTTTCTATAGAGAAGCCAAAAATGAAGCAGACTAAAATCTTACCTAAGTGTAGTCAAGTTTTAGTTGGCGGCGAAATTAATCGCTATTTTTAATTTAACTGGCAATTTTTCACTCACGTGTAATTGAAGCTTAGGCAAAAATTTTAAGACTAAAATCAAGACACTTGTGAAAAATTTAAACTAAGAATAAGTAAAGATCTGGATTTTATCCAGCCCAATGCTCAACAACATTTTCTGTAAATCTTTCCTGTTTATAGGATCATTAGGGTTGCTAATAAATTTCAGAATAGCGTAGGAGTGGTAAAATTTTCATTGGTAGAGATAGCTGCTTTTGATTTTCTCCTATAACTCTCTTAATTTTCTGACATTTTAGCTTTCTTTCAATTTCTACTAAAATTACTTTAGTGTCATAATATACATTAAGCCCTCCACCTAATTTTTTAAAGCTTAATTCTCGAAAATATGATATAAATGACAAATTAAATTACAAATGTTAATTTTCTAAATTTTCAACTTATATCGAAAATGTTTAGCAGAAATTTTAACTAGCAATAAACTCATGGTTCGTGCATCATATGCGGTCGAATAAGTATCTCGACATTACTGGTCAAAATCCGGTATTGCGGGGCCAGTTTCATTCACAACTTCTAAACTGATTCTAAATCATTTTCCGCTACTTCGGTCGTAATAATTTTTTTTTCGGGTATCTCTGACATGGGGCTACGGTACTTGGGTCGTGATAATTTTTTTCCGGATATCTTTAACAAAGAGGGGGGGGGGAGGGCGGGGTGGGTGGGTATGATACTTGGGTCATAATAATTTTTTCCCGTGTATCTGAAACAAGAGGGAAGGGGAGGGGTGCGGTTCTTGGATCGTAATATTTTTTTTTCCGGGTATCTCTAACAAGGGGGTGGTGGAAGAAGTACAGTACTTGGGCCAATGAAAAGTTGTGTGTGTCATTAGCTGATCCGATGTTAACCGACTTTTACCGAGTATAAAACGTATACTGGATTTTGTGGAAAAAATAGTTTTACGAAAAAATTGGGATCGACAGGCAAATTAATTCTCAGTCTGCTGCATTTCAATTTTACAGTAAATTGCTCGTAATCCATCCACAGCTAGAGTTACCTCTGAGTGTCAATTATGTTTCCCTCGTTTTTTGTGTTAAGAGCTTTGAGAAGGCAGAGTTACGGCTTGTCTTGGCAAATTTGAAAAAAAATCTCAAAATTCGTATTACTTACATAACCGACCATCAGGCGAATTTCTCGAATTTTGATGTATACATAGTTGCATTTTGTGTCACTGGATTACAGGTAAATCGGTATTTTCGATTTTTTCGACGTTTTTAAACGTATTCGAGATTTGTTTCTTTGATAAAGTTGATCGAGTTCGACTTCCGATTGGCCAGATTATCGAGTATTTGCCTCTAAGAGTGTTTCGTATATAGATATTACGCAAATTTTTTCGAGATTATTTGGGTTTAGTTTGGATTGAATTAGGTGAGGTCTTTCAGTTTTCTTTTTGCTTTTGATTTGTTTACGATTAGGATTCTAAATTCTCTCGAGATTTCTGGTTTTCCGGGATGGTTCTCAATGTTTTTAGAATATCGAGATTATTCAAGAATTCAAAGATGATTTGAAATTTTTAGGGTCTATGAATTATTTATATGTCGATATTTTCGATATTTGAGAAAAATCTTCGAATTTTTATCACTTTATTACTTTAAACCTCGATGATTGGTTTAAATATTGAATTTTATGTTTTTTGAAGAGTTACAAACATCTTCATTTTCTGTACTTTAATATTCTCGCTTGCATGCACAATTCAAATTGCTTTTTTCTTCAATTAAAAAAGCGACTATAAGTTGCGTGTGGTAGCATGATGTATGAAAATTCAACAGAAAAATGTATGTTGCCTAAAAGTAGTTGGCACATTATCTAAATTGAGAATTAGATGCAGAGAAATAAATGAAACAATGAGGTTGATGGGGAAATACAGCGAAATTTGTATCGTGTTTGACAAGCTATGTACCATCCTATTTTTATTTGTCAATAGTTCTTCAGATTATAATCTAAAGGCCGTTTGCTGAAAGCCAAGGTCTTAAAAATTTTCATTAACTATTAAGGATCCTCGCACTCCATAGATAATTGTAAGTCAAGTGGATGTAGAGTCTGCAATTCGAAAGTGTTGCAAGACTCTTTACGAAATAATTCAGTCCAATTTTATTCTGGTGATAAACAGATTAATGAAAATATGCATGCCTTTACAAGTATAAAAATTTTATTGTATGTACCGGGTGAGGGTGTAAAATTCTAAAAAAATCCTAAAAACTCGGGAAATTTCGTAAAATTTGTAATCCTTGTAAAATTCGAAAATTTCGTAAAATTTGTAAACTCTTCTCAAAGTTTAAATTTCTAGTTTGTAAAATCGAATAATATAATAAGACTAGAGGCTAAGAATAGACTTACAGCAAATACGTGACAACTATCAGGTATCAACGATTCATAATACGAATAAAGTTTTTTTCTCGAATATTTTTGCTGGTCGATGCTGGAGGCATCAAAATTTTATTATCGTAAATTCAGCTGCAAGTGACACACTTAGATTTTAGAATTCAGATTTGAATTAAATTATATTTTGCACAACAACAACAACAAAAATTGTGTAAACATAAAATTGAGTTAACATTAATTTAGAAATCGCGCCATATTTAGCGTGTTTTTTTTTGTGTATCGCGAGATATCAGTTCTAAATATATTTCAAGTTTGTATTTTCTCACAGAATTGTTATCGCATTTAAAACCCTGTGGGAAAATTAACACTGTACATATAAATTATTATTATTATTATTAAAAAAAAAAAACTGTTAATGTAAACATCACTCAGCCATTTATATAAACCATCAGGCACAATTTAGTACTAAACGGAAAAATGAACAGTTGTGATTTTTTTATTATCAATATCTTATCATGACATATATTTTCTTGTCTATGTGTCTATATGCACATACAATATAAACGAATATGACTCATTTTGTGATATTGACTCATAGAGATATTTATTTAATGAATAATAATCTTAATTAATTCCCTAATGTTAAACATGTATAAATTATGGAGGCAATGTGTGCTTTTTATTTTTTTTGTAACTACAAAACATGGCAATTTGCAGTGTTAATCTTTAATGTAGTGTTACAAAAATGCTAATTTTATTTATCGTTAAAATTTTTAATTAAAAATCCAACGAACAATAATTGCTAGTACAAGTCACGTGGATTTACTTTTATTTTTCTAAATTTTCCCTTTGTAGCTTAACAAACCGTAAACTTAATACATTATACATATGAACTTATCCATGACATAAGAGTACACAATATTATGTATTTATATGGTTAGCCCCTATGACTCCTTTACATCCGATTTATTTTTTTTTTTTTTGTGATGGTTTAATAGTTGATTGTTATATTACTAATTTTTATTTTTATAATTTTTTTAATTAATTGTTAATGTAATAGAGATGTGCATTTAGTTTTATGTGTGCTTGTGCATATATTATTCCTAAGTGTTACAGACTTATAAACTCACCTTGTAATTAATACGTTTGTTAATTACACATTTAATATTGTATTTTATTATATTGGAATAGTATATTACATACATATAAAAATGTTTATTTGGAAAATAAATGGCTTAATATATTTGTTGGTGTGCTTGCGAATTATCATCCAAGCGTAACATTTGTCCACGATCATAATTTTCAATTAAATTAGAACATTATTAATAGCGAGCTCGACATGCAAATGTAAAATGATCGAGGAAGGTAACTTGTTGCAATATAATTATTTAAATTACACGCTGTTCTCGTTATGAAGATTGATCATTCATTGATTTAATTAAACTATATATTAAATGAAGCGTGAATAATGTGCGCAAAATAGTGACGGGTGAACTATTTAACTACTGAGCTATCGAAGTCATAGAACATGGTTAATTAATTCCGCCGCTGAATTAATTTCGCCATCACCAAATTTTTAGAAACTGAATTAAATCCGCGCTAAATAATTTCATTTAAAAAAATTGATATTTCGTGAATGAATTAAAATTAAACTAATTCAGGAGCCTTTTCTGACCTCCCTAATTATATTTTTTAAAAATTAAGTTTATGACATAAAAAAAATTTCATGGAACTTTTGGACAATCGGAAGCAGGCTCCTATTTATAATACTCTCTCGGCATACACCAACACCACAACCTTGGCGCACAAGAAAAGCACTAAGCAATTTTAAATTTGAAAAAAAAACACGAGCGCCATCACTAACTAGTTTGTACCTTTTCCACCTCGAATTTGTGGTGTTTAAATGAAAATTCCGGCATTTTTGTTTTAAAACGGAATAGAAAATGTTTCCCTTTAGAATTTATCTAGTTAGATCTCGTAATTTATGGCGTTATAAAGTTTAAGTTTAAAAATCGTTCATATAGATTCGTATCAACATTCTTTTATTAAATTTGATTGAAACTTTACCTTCTAAATTTTTGACTACGTTTTCCAGACTGTCAATCAAAATTTGCAGAATTACCTGTTAACAGAATTTTTAATTACTCTTGCGAGTTTAAAATTTATTTTTATATTTCTAATTTATAACAGCTTGTGTTATTTTATGAAATATTCCAACTAACTCTGAATTAGCATCTTTCCAGAAAAGCTCTGAGTGTTGGTTGCGTCTCAATAGGATTGGGGTTGACAGTCTATAGCAGGGGTGGCAAAACTTTCAAGTCTTGCGGGCGACTTTTGACTAAATTAAATCTGGAGGTCTACCAGAGAAACTATATTTAATTGTTAACTGTATTTCATTTATTTGTTTAAATTCAAGACAAAATTAGAAAGTTTTATATCACTTATAATACAAGAATTTTAAAAATATTAAATATAAGTTTATTTACTACTGCTACTACTTGCACCTGATACGTGGCACTGCATCTTATCATCAAGTTCTTCATATTTTGGATCATATGAGCTTATGGCGATTCGCAAGCATGATGCCAAATGATCATCCGTTAAACAAGATCGATGTTTTGTCTTAATGCCATTCATTGAAGAAAAAGCTGATTCGCAAAGATAGGTGGATCCAAAAAATGCGGACATATATCCAGCCACTCTCCGCAAAATTGGACCATATAAATCTAAACTGTTTTTTAAATATGTTTATAAAGAGATTTAACAGTCAAAAAGTTTTTTAAATATGCATTTTCTCATATTGCTCGCGGGCGACTTTCGATAGTTAATCGGTCGACCAGTCGACCGCGGTCGACGCTTTTGCCAGTCCTGGTCTATAGCCTTGCAACTATGGTCTATATTAATCTATTCTCTCCATGTAACTATGTAGAAACCACCAAATGTGTCTAGTATACCTCCAAGTGGTAACACCCGGGCAATGATGTGAGAGATCAGCTAAATAATAGAGGTGATTCAAATACACTACAAATGAGCAATGAGCGGAACAAAAATAGGGGATACCAGGCATTATTATACTACAATTATTTTAACTAATCCCAAGATATGTTGGAAACATAAAAAGATATTTCACATTGCTTCCAGAGGAGTCAGAGGGTAGCGCAATCTCCAATAGAAGTAGGTAGTCTAAAATGATTTAAAGCAATTGAAGCATAAATTTAGATATCGAAAAATGAATCAAATTAAGTACATCTTGGTGGAGTGCAAAGTGGCTATTCAACTTCTAAGAAGATCTAAGTTTATACCCCAATGTAAACAATTTCAAGCATATGGACATAAACAAAAATATTGCAACAAGGAACCCTGATGTGTTAAAAGCTTAGAGTATGTAAAAGCTAAAAATATTCAGCCTAAATGTGTTCAAAGTGGAGAAAACCATCCGGCTGGACTACAAAAGCAAGCAACTAAGAACCCGAAGAGTAGAGTGTCGGAAGCTACGCAAGGACAAATGGGTAAAACATTAAATTTAATGATTCCATTAAGGAACGAGGCACAATTAGAAAAAGCAGTCCACAAATGTATAAATGACTTACTAGTATACAACAATCAGCTTGGGAAAATACCTCTGAAATTAAAAAGAAAATCAAGGCAACAACTGTCCTATTGAAATTAGGAAACCCCTATAGCAGAAACACAAAGAGCGAGAAGAATATGGCACAAACAAGGCCTCTTCCGGATAAAACTAATTTGAACAATCTCACTCAAAAATTAAGAAGAAATCAAAGAATTGAAACATGAATCAATCAGTAACTATCTAAGAAAAATAACTAATAATAAACAAAAGTATTAAAAGACCAATAATGCAGATTCCTTTAATAAGAATAGCAGGTAAGAAATGAGCTAGAAGTAATGAAGAAAAAGCTCGAAGATTAGCAGAACACTCGGAAATATTTTCCAGCCACATGACGACCAAACCAGGAAACTAGCACATGAAACTTCGTCGTATACGCCAATTTCTGTCACGATTTTTCCAGATGACACGGCGATTTCAGCAGTTAGGGAAATCAATGAAAAGTCAACACAAAAGTTAGAATCAGCTGAATCAAATGGTAAAAAGATGGCGAACAAAACTAAATCAGCTCCCATCAACTTTACAAACAGGACTCGAACATATTCCAGTTACTAAAGTAAAAATCTTGAAAAATAATACTTTATGTGAACACAGAAAAACATTTCGGCATTAACCTGGATGCTAAACTACGATGGAAAGGATACATAAAGAAAAATGAAGAACTAAGACTTAAATACAGAAAGATGTATTGCCTGAAGAAACTTTTCTCTATTATTTATTTATTTATTTATTATCATGTATAGCCTACAGTGATTACAATCGGTTATACAAACATGTTAAAAAAAAATTATAAAATTATTTTGTAAAAATGAAATACAACACAAAAGGAATAAAAGATAGATATAAAACGTCGACTATTTAGTTATTATTACATAAAAATTTAAATAAAGCTTTCTTAAACGACTCTCTGGACAAGTTGAAATCAAAAACATCATAAACTGAATTAAACTCTCGCGATGCTCTCAAAAGTGGTTCCGAAAGACCGTAATTAGTTGATACCTGGTTAATGAGTAACAGTCCATCGCGTGGGCGCATTTGACGTATCGGAGCGTAAAGATTTAAGCGTGAAAGCAGCTCAGTACAATCGATTCGAGAGCTGAAAATATCGCAAATGAACAATGCCGATGCAACTACCCGTCGACAATCTAATCGGTGCAGATTCAATAGGTTACAGCGATCTTGGTAGGGAGGAAGAACATATTCCACAGACCGTGTAGACGGTAGACAACGAAGTGCATACAAAACAAACTGCTTCTGAACACTTTCTATTCTATCCGAGTGACAGTGGTAAGATGGTGACCACACCGGCGATGCATATTCTAAAATAGAACGAACAAAAGAACCGTACAGTGATGTTAGAGTAATCGGGTCGATGAAGTCCTTACAGTTCCGCTTAATAAAACCCAACATAATGTATGCCTTATTAATAATGGTGTTAATATGTCTAGTAAAGGTGGCATCAGCTGAAAAAATTATACCCAGATCAGATATAAACTCCACTCTGACTACATCCTCACCATACAGACGATAACGATGGGACAGAGGTGACCGGGTACGATAAAATGAAAGCATACAACAAGTACTTCAAAAGCAAATATTGAAACCGTTTTGGACTTACATCGTTGATTCACCTAAGTATGTTAGGAACAATGATTCTCCATCCATATGAATCTTAAAGTAAACATCGATTTAAATTAAATTCAGGAGAATGCACGGAGATATGAAGAAAGACTCCAGTAATATGAGGCAAAGATGCTATTAAACAACAAAACAGAACAAAAATCACCGATTTACCACATCAAGAAGCCATAGATTAGTTAATAAATTAAGTCCGATTAGATTATGATTAGGGCTTGCCCGTTCCCGGACATGTTACATTCCCGGGATTATAGGCACAACAAACTTTCAATCCATTACTAGTACTGATCCATTACAGTACTGATTTAATCACTCAACAGCCGCATTCCGGTCTCCCATTATAGGAAATCTACTGATGGAAAAACTTAAATTTGAACTAACACATTGCCATGAAATGTTTAATCACACCTAAATGCTTCGATTTTACTTAACATATTGCCAATAGTTCACGGAGATCAGCCCAATGATGATATAACTTTCGTTAGAAACCCACCCGCTAATGGAGAATTGCTCTCATTTTCGGTGGACGTTGGTTTGACGGTGGATTGTTTTTTAAATTGGTTCTTTTTAACTAAATCCATTTCTGGCTTAAATTGAGCATCTATTCATTAAAGAACTAGATACTAGACTATGTATGTCCAGGTCTTCTTTCGACTGAATTCTATTTCTTCGTCTGCTTCCAACTGTTCTACTTCAACATTGTTTTCCAAAATAGGCCGTTTCGTTTTGGAGGAATTTTATTAACGAAGACAACTAGAGTATACACTATCGATTTTAGAGTACCCGAGTACACGTATATTTTGGTCCTTTTCCGAATACTCGACTACTCAAGTAATTTGATCAATTACCCGGGTAATTTGATTCAGGGGCACGAAAAATTTAGCGGGACAGATGTCTGTCTCATTTTTTTCAAAATGAAATAATTTCGCGAGGATTTAATTCAGTTTTTAAAAATTAAATGTCGCGGATTTAATTCATATTTAGTTAACGTGGAATAAATTCAAATTAATTCATTTCCAAATGAATTTAACTTCGCCGATAAATATGAATTTATTTCGCCACAAAAATTAGAAGGTTAAAATACAAGTACAGTCATCGAAAGTAAAAGGAATGTAAAGTCTTGAAATCAACTTGAACTGAAATGCCACCAATACAATATATCTTCTCAAAAGTATTAAAATGCTTATTGGATTAAAAAAGACTGAGATGAATTTAAGGTCTTGAATTGAAATTGAAGTGTTATAAATACTTTACACTTTGCTTATTTGATTACAAAATATTGAAATAACTTAATATTGTGAAAGTAGTATAAATAAATAAAACAAACAACAGTTTAATTTCATTATCAATCTAATTCATAATTAAAAATGAAATAGTTTTTCGAGGTATTTGAGTAATAATTAAAAATGAATTAATCCCTCTAAAAAAAATGAATTAATTTTACGCGGACAATTCAGTTTTTTAAAAAATCGATGTCGCGGAATTAATTCATAATTAAAAGCAAATTTATTTCGCTATTTCGGAAATGAGAATAAGTACAATTAATGTGTAGTTTATTAATCCAAAGATTCATGTCGAAGGTCAGATTCTTTGAAATGACCACTTTTAAAACCAATTGTTAGAATTGCATTTTAGTGACCAAATCTACAATATTTTAATATGGAGTCACAAAAAAAATTTAAATTATCACATGATCAGAATCTAGCCCCAGGCGATGCAGTTAAACGAGCACGATAAATCGTCTAAAACCCGGGTACTCGGTTAATCCGGTTATTAAAATAAAAAGTACTCGACTCGATACAGACAACATCTTTATTTCTTCTAATGGCTAATTTTTCTTTTGGAAGATTTAAAAGATTTAATGGTTCTGCGGTCAATAATAGTAGTATGTTCTTATTAAATAAACTAAAGTCGCTTCATTTTTGGGTACGCCCATGTCTTGTTTAAGTCTTGGTCGTTTAAGAACATTTTATAGCTGGATGACATTCGTACCGGTGACTTTTTGACGAAGCTAATAAACGACATAGAGGAGTTTTTAAATTGAATTTTGCATTCCCGGAAAATAATTCATAACATTCACGGAAAACTGGAATATTTATAATTTCCGGGAATTCAATCCCGGGAAATCCCAGGACGCAAGCCCTAATTAAGATTGCACAAAATAAATAAATAAAATTTATTAAAACAAAATAAAAAAAAAATTCAAAAGCTCTGAAATTTACAAATTTCGTAATTTAAGCAATTCACAATTTTAGGTTTGGAACAAGAACATATTTTGGACAAAATATCTATCTAACTTTTCTAAATTTGATTTTCTAGATTGGTTTCTAGCTTTCAATATATTTTCGGTTGTTGCTTAAAAATTTAAAATTTTGAAAATTTTGAAAATTTCTTAATTCTTCGCAGTTAATTTTCAAATTTCAACGATAGTAACTAATTTCATATACGCAGATTTCTGTAAATTGTATACTCTGCTTACCTTGATTCAATAATCTGGAACTGAATGTTTTCACTATTTCGAAAATCTGCCAAAATATTGTTGCTCCAATATTTTATTTTTGCTCCGCAAATTACATCAGATCGCAGAATTTTTGGATTTAATAGAAGAACGAATTTCTAAACTTTCAAAAAATTATAATTTGGGATAAATTCTATCGTTTTAATTTTATACAACTACTTTTGTTCAATTTTTGAATTTATTTTGTCCGTTGCCTAATTGCAAAGTTATTTTTTGAATCGAAACATTATAACAAAACAGTCTTGAACCTTGATCGTATTTCAGTTCATTTACAAAATTGTGTACTTTATACTAATATGTACGATCAAATAGTACTTTTAAGATTTAATACGGAATCGGGGCAGTCCATATTGTAAATTAATAACCTTAATACGTACAAAACTACTATACTATACTATATGAAAAACATATTGGATTACAAAAATGGCGGATTTTATCTAATTAACTACAAATAAATTAATTTGTGCAACTTAATTAAATTCGGGCGGAGTTAATTCAGTTTGTAAAAAATTAAGAATTAGAATTATAAAATAAAACAGAGGTGAACTATTTGAAGTAGTGCAACTTGGAACGGGATCTCTTAGTGTCCGGATTCCCCAATAATGTAAATGACAAAAATGATGTTGTGACAAAACTGAACGACATCTTTAAGTTTGGCGTTGAAATATTGAATTATCGTATATGAAAAAGTTGATCGTGAGACGAAGTGACCGTAATTTTAACCAGTTCATGCTCAAATTAAAAAATGTGGAAACCCAGGTTTGTTATGGATCAAGTAAAAAAACAACGGCCCTCTAAAATTACAGCAATTATATCCGGCAGCGCCTAATGGAGATCTTACAATTAATTTGAAAGATAAACTTACTCCTCCAAATCAAAGGGATTATGAAGCAGCTCCTGGACTTAAGAAAACATAAAGTAATAAAATATTGTTGGTTCCGGCATAGCAACATTTATGTTAAAATCAAATAAGATGATCGCCCGAAAATCATTTGGACAATAGACGACTTAAAGCTAATTAGATAAAATAATTGTATTTCATTGTTGGCAGTATTGAGTAATTTATACATAGACTTCAAAGCAAACAAACATTTCTTAAACTTCTCCGACTTTGTGAAGGACGCAAATGATGTATTGAGCTTAAACATTGTTTAAATAAATATTAATAGATTGCAGAACAAGCTGACTGAACTAGAACTATTATTATCATCATTCAAAATAAAAGTTGATATCGTTGTGTTAACTGAACCTTTTTATATGAATCAGAGATCATCTTTAACTTAGATAATTATATAGGACATCATAATACTCGCGAATCTCTAATTGAAAGCTGATTAATTCTAAAATCAGTGATGAAAATGAGTGCATTACAATTTATTCTAAAATTTTGAACTTATATGTAAATGGTATCTACAAACCACCTCACACTTCTTATCATTTCTCGATAATCTGATGTGTTCAAATAAAAACCAAATCTTTGTGGGTGACCTCAACATAAATTTACTAACCGAACATATTCATAATCTTAATACTCAACTATGCAATTGTAAATCCACATTACTATCATATTAAATAATTTCTTTATCATAAATTATTTGCAACTAGGATCACTCCATATTCTAAAACGATTATAGATCACATAATATCAGACATCAAAGAAACATTTTATGTGTATTACGGTGACGCTAGTCTCAGCGACCATCGTCACTTGTTTATAATATTCGTTTTGACACAAACAATCTGACTATCTAACCCAAACTAGAATTTCCGTTAAGTATAATAGTGTGCTCAAACACTTATTCACAATCACATAATTTTGATTTTCAATTATTATATCAATCTATCACCTCTGCAATTAAAACTATTACCACTAATGTGAAAATATCAGCCTATATAAAAAACGATGGTTCAACCCGCAACTTTAGAAACTAGCGTGTCTACGTGACAAATACTATAAACTGCATAAGAAGTATCCGCTAAATTCATGTTTTTTAGACAGCTTTAAGAGTCTAAACCTGGAACTAAAGAAACAAATTAAGAAAGCTAAGAAAAAGTATTATACTGATAGATAAACAAAGATATAACTAACCCTAAACAAATGTGGAGTTTGGTGAATGAAATATTTACCAATAATCCATCTGCTCAGAAGAGAACAAATAAATTCGTAGTGTTACTCCTATCCTAAAATCAGGCAACCGCAATTTAGTTAATAATTATCGTCCAATTTCCATTTTAGCTGTTTTTTCCAAAATATTCGAAAGAATAATTCATCTGGCATTAGTTGGTTGACCATTTAAATTTTAACGAACTAATTAACAAAAATCAGTACGAATTTACTACCAAGTACTGCTTCTGCAGCTTTAAATCTCATAAACCTAGTATATAAATCTCTTCAAAACAAAAATGCTACTTTTTGGCTATTTCTCGATCTTAAGAAAGCATTTGATTGCTTTACTAACTGGCTACGGGGCAACAAGTTTATATTGAACGTTATTAAATCTAACTTTATTATTTTTTACTTAAAACACAAACCACAACATTAGAATGCAGCAGCGGATCAATAAAGCATGTGGATTGTGCCCGTTATCTTGAACTGGAAGTTAATTCTCAACTTAGCTGGATCGATTACATAAATATAGTCAAACAAAAGATATCTCCTATCATAGATGTATTATGGCGTGTTGGTCAATTTATCCCCAAAACCCATATGTATTATAGATTTATTCATTGCCATCTCACATACCTAATACAAATATGGGGTTCATCGAGTGCTGTTCACCTAAGTGATCTCCAAATAGTTCAAAATAAGGCAATAAAAGCTGTTAACAACTTGCCTCTATTAACTCCATCTATTTTGCTCTACAATGAAAATGTACTTCCTTTATCATCACTAGTGGAGTATCAGTATATCATGAGAATTAAATAATTTATGTTGTTCATTCTCAAATCAATAAAAATCATTTTAGCTACATTTAAAATTTTTTACGTAGCACTCTAGTGTACATAAGCAGCAATAATTCTCTACTCACGAGTCATAACATCTTATGTCTTATGATTTTGCTAGTGACATAAGATGTTATGACTTGTGAGTAGAGAATTAGAACGGATTTCAACCGGTTCAACAATTTTTGATGCTTATTGTCACAAATACAAAGAAAATAAATGACTACGCAATAACAATTTGTTGTATTATATATCTTGTATGTATACAAAACTCTCATGGAAAATCTCACATTTAGTGAACAAAATCAGCCTGCAGAAATAAAAAAAAACGCAAGAAAAATTCATTACATCATTACGAAGAGAGAAAAAACAAAATATAAATGGCGACCATCAGCCAATTTAAAATTTAACCTCAAATTGAAGATATTAGCTGCATTTCTTGACGCATGGTGATCCGGATCAGATCAAAATTTACATTGAAAGCAACAACAAAAAGTGAACAAATTTTTGTTTTTGGATCAAAATTTTGATCCGAGTAGCTCTTTACATTGCTTTGTCGTTTCATGAAACATGATCTGATCCGGATCAGATCAAATGTCAAGAAATGCAGCTTTTATTAACAAACGCCTTTTAAATTTTACAACAAAATTAATATTTGTTTGATCCACCAAATTAAAAATAATTTATAGGTTTTGCACTCCAAATTCATCCTTTTCCAAATCAAATTCGCTTTAATCAAAATCAAATTCACCATTATCCAAAACATATTCAGCCTTTTCCGAATCAAATTCATCATTTATGGAAATATCACATTGAAATTAAAAACATTGGATCGAAGTCCTTTGACTCACTGATAATTCGTATTTAGAATTTGTGAGATTCTTTGTGGCCAATATTTTTGAGATTATTTCGAAATTATTGAACATTGTTAAACTATTACAAGTTTTGATATTGGTCTGCGGCGTAAAAATTGTTTTTCTCGATTCAATGATGAACCAGGAAATACTTAATTGTTTGTACCGGTAGGCTGTGGAGGAACTAATTTTGCCTGGCACTACGCTTTTGAAGAGTCCATCGCAGTTTCTAGTGAAATGAGTAGCTGTTGGTTTCTAAATTTTTCCTTTTATACCAAAGAACCATATATTATGTGTACCGAATGAAATTTGTGATTTGTACATGAAGAATTAAAACTAAACGACAATATATAATCATTATTTTTCTGTACTTGTTCTATTGCACATATTGTACAGTTTTTAAATAATCGTATTCATTCAAACTTTTTGTTCATTTTACGGCGAATATTCACCTTTTCATAATCCCATTTATTATGTATGGATGTGATCTTAAGCCGCATTGGCAAACTGCTTGCCAAACCATATGTTTTTTTGCCAAATTTTTCAACAGCTATGGTAGTAATTGCTCCGTCCAGATCTTTACCTTTCTTTTTGATGTAATATTGGGGACCTGGAAGTGTCGAGAAATCCATTTTGACGTAGGTCTCGTCGTTCATTACGAAACAAGAATCTTTTCTTTCGTTCAACCATTTGTTGTGTTTCTTTGCTCGATCGATCCCTCTATTAAATAGTTCAACACTTCTTTTGGGGATTTTTGGCTTCTTGTATGTCCGTAGATTATTTCTGGTTTTAGCTCGTTCCACAATCGATTTGGTTGTTTTGGTTTTTCTGGCCAAATCTCGCACAGACATCGAGGGATGTTTCGAAATGACTCTTACAATTTTCTGATCCAACATTTTATTTGGAGCACCTGATTTTTCTCCGGATCTGGGCTTGCGTGATACAGAAAGATTGATTTGACATTTTTTTTTACATTTGTTACCGTATTATTGGAAACACCGGCCAATTTACCAATTTTTTTATTGGTATACTCGGGATGATCATTGCACAATCTAATTATTAAATCACATTTTTCTCCTTATGATGCGTCCATTTCGAAACAAATAAAACAAATGCCCAATTTGACATTTATTCGTTTTTTTAAATTGTTTTTCTACAAAATAACGGTACCAGTTTTTTTCTTTTGCGTAGTAACCTATGAGATAATATAAATTTGGGAATCACAAATTTCATTCGGTACACATAATACATACATATGTACATGTTACAAAATCAAAAATTCTAAATATTATACTCTATATTTTTGTATTTCTAAAGTATTTAAATTTCCATACCTATTCCTAAAATTTACAAATACCTATGGAATTTGTTAATTTTCTAAATTTCGTATTTAGTATTAAATATCTGAATTAACTAATTCCTAATACAAATTTTAAATTTCAAAAATGTTGTAAAAACTATCTAAATGTCAGAATTCTTAAATTTGACGAATTTCTAAGTTTATACTAACTTTAAAGATTTAGATCTTGAAACTCTCATTTCCTAATCCCCTCCCCTTCGTTAATTTCTAAAATCAATAATTTCAAATTCCAAATAAATGATGAATTTAAATTAACCGAAATTCCAGAAATTTTCCAAATTCCAGAAATTTTCCAAATTCCAGAATTCTTAAATTTGATAAAATTCTTATTTAAGCTTCTAAGGGATTTCGCTTTCTAAATTCCTGACGCTTAGGGTGAATTTTAGAGTGAAGTTCAGGGTTATTTTTAGAGACAGGTTTCCATTAATTTTAGGGTAGGTTGAATTAAAGGGCATATTTTAGAGTGAATTTTAAGTAAAATTTTAGGGTTAATTTTAGAGTGACTTGTAGGTTGAATTTAAGAGTGAATTTTAGAATTAATTTGTCGTAATTTTAGGAAGAAGTTTAAAGCAAATTTGGGGTAAATTTATGATGAATTTGATGGAGAATTTTAGGATGAACTTTAAGGCTGGGTTATACCACAGAATAATAAACAACCAGATTGGACATTACGTGGACCAACAAATTGTTGCTCTTACCTTATATTTTACATGCTAATTTTGAATTTTCAGCCAATTTTTATCTTACCTTCTATAAACTAATGTCAACAAAATGAGTTCACTTTTCTCCATATAAAAACCGCGTTATGTCGCTTCTGGGTATTCTGTGGTTATACGGTGAAGTTTAAGGTGCGTTTCAAGGTGACTTTTTAGTTAAGAAGACATTGTATGGTAAATTTGGGAATGAATTTTAAATTGAATTTAGATCAATTTGGGATGAATTCTATGGTGAATTTTGCGATGACATCGAAGGTGAAGTTTATAATAATTATAGGGCGCATTTTAAGGTGAATTTTATATTATAGGTTTATTTATTTTATTATATTAACTTGTTATTTTGTATAGAATTTAAATACAGCAAATTTATTAAATTAAATAAATTCTGTTGGTTTTATATTGAATAAATTCTGTTGGTCTTTGCTTGAATTTGATTTCGAAATGGATGAATATGTTTTGGATAAAGGTGAATTTGATTTGGGTAAAGAGGAATTTGATTTGGATAAAGGCGAATTTGATTTGGAGAAGTATGATTGTGTTTTGTAAAAGGTTGAATTTGGAGTGCGAAACCTACATATAAAACAAAAAGTTGATTTAAATCAAAATTATTTTAATTTATTTGAATTAGCATTTTTCTGATAAATTGCAAGAGAATTTATTCCAGTTTAGAGCTGATGAGCCTATGATAAAAATTAAATTAATTTTTTTTAATTTTAGAAATTTTTAGGATAAAAGACACAAAACTATCAAACAATAAATCAATTCATCGACCAACCTTGATTATCCGCACTAATTTTCCAATTCTGTTAACAACGAAAAATCCTTACGAGATTATCATTTTTTCTAGATTCTCAGAGACCCTTAAATAGATATTCGGCAGATAGCATTTATCAGATTATTTAAAATTAAAGAAAACGTCATCAAATTATTATTGAAACCAAACACTAAGCTTAAATTTTAAGGAAAGTGATTGGCCATGAAGGCTTCTACTTGATTCACAAAAATATTTGGTTCAGAATTTTTGAATGAAGCGAAAGTTCGGATTTGTGTATAGTTTAGATTTCCCTTACTGGATATCATAATCTGGACATTTAATATTGCAATTTATATTCTAGTCTTACCCGATTTCTACTTAAACTACTCACAAATTTGTATCACCACGAGCAAAATTTGACTCCGGGTCTTGATTTAAATGCTGTTCAAATTAAGGGTAAATAATATTAAACCAGTCGTTCACATTTTAGTTTAGCAGCATCGAAACCCTAGGCCTAAATTTTTTGGTGATTCATCATATTGCGAACTTTATGCGTATTTTACTTAATGTAAACATATATGTCACATCCGATGCGCCAACCCAATATTATTCAAACAAACACACACCCGTCAAATGCGACATAAAATCACGTCAACAATATATATACAAAAATTGACTCACAAATTAAGTAACATTGAAAATTCCTATATTCTTATATTCTTAGACGAATTAGCGTAAAGTAAAGAGTAGTATTACATAATTTTTTTTTTGTATTTAAATTTAATTAACATTTATTTAAATTACATTTAGAAATTATATTAGAATTGAGGAATAAACTTCTTCTAGTCTAGACAAAATATCAGCGCGCACAAGCTATTGTACATATTATATTTCCAACCGAATTAATTTGCACTTAAACTAAAAAAATAAAAACGTTAACTATTTAAATTAATAAATCGAATGTAATCCTGTATTAAACTTAATAAATTATTTTATTGAATCAATGTATTTACATTATAAATGTAATGATTAAAATCATTAAAGTTTTGTGTTTTTCGGGGAATTAAACCACGTTTTTTGGATAATTTAATAACGCGCGCGGCATTCATATTCATATATCAAATAATTGTATCATGTTATAAACTATCGATGTCCAACTATATTTTAATGCTGTACAAATTTTATATACCATGAAAATGTTAAAATAAACAAAAACTTTTATCACGATTCAAATATTTATCGAAGATATATTTATATAAAATGTACATGTTGTTTAAACTATGATACAAATTAAATAAAAATAAAAAAATTTATTATAACTATTTAAATAACGCATAAAATGTAACTAACTAAATAATATTCCAGGGAAACGACTAAAAAAATGGGCTGGCTCTCTCTGAAATGCGGCGGTCGGTAACCGATCGACTTGATATTTTATTTTCTAATTTTTTGTACTACTTTAGGATCGCGCATAGTTGTCGCGTCGTTGTTCTCGACTTCTTATCAACCCATGTTAAATGCAATTATGTTTGGAATAAAATTTTTATACATTTTAAGATAACAAAAAGAGTGTTTTGTTAGCATGATACATAGTTTTAAAATTGATAATGTTAATACAGCACATGTTGTTTGTTCAAGCGGTTTGGTGTTTTCAAAATATACCATAGAACTTTTTTTTTTTTATATACTATATACTTTACTTAAAGAGACAATTGATCGGTTTGTGTTTGGTTTATTTTACTGCTTCGATAAATGAATATTAATTGTATATGTGTGAGCCTTGTAAAATTTATATTTATTTGTATTTAATGTACAGTGGCGATCTGGTGTATCAAAATTGGGTGGGATCAGCGAATTTAGTTGAATGAACTAGTATACTTAAGTATGTAGGTTTGAATTTCATCGGTTGGATGCTCAAGGAAAGAACGACAACTTCGATTTTACAACAATAGAATTCATATAATTAATAACGAAACAATCGCCACCCACATTCAATTATACAATAATAATTACCAATTTATTGCTAAGTGTTAACATAACATAATCAAAGATAATTGAATGCGACAGTTGTAAAATAATACAACTTTTTGAATTAATTAATTTAATTAAATGTACTGAGACTAAATGAATTGAAAATGATTTATATTCCTAAGTGAGTCATTTTGGTTTAAACCAGTTTATGACTACTTAGGTAGTAACAACCAAGTTGAATAGATCAAAATTATATAATTATTTGACAAACACTTTTACGAGTCGCGGTAAATTGATAATGTGGTAAAAATGTCCGCAGTATTCTGGCATAATTCTCCAAAATTATGTGCTTTTTGTATTGTAGTGAACATGGAAATAGCGACAATCCAAAATAATTTTCAAAATTACATGAATTCTGGTGTAAATTCCGGTCTCGACTTTCAAATAAGTAGGGGAAAAGCCAGAACGATTTGGAAAAATAACAGAAAATTAATGAAAATTATAGCAGAATTTTCTGACATAATTTCCGAAACCGAAATTTACAAAATTTATACAAATATTTACTTGTATGATGTGTTAAAATCAACTTTCCGACAACACAAACATATGGCTACCTTTTTTTTAGGTATTAAGTTTCACGATCGTTATTACCTTTTCGGAGTGACATTAAGGTACATAATGTATGTGATAACTTTGGAAATGGAAGATTTTTTTTGTGTGCCTACCGTTTCTGATATGAAGGAACCTCATTGATCCTCAGGTTAAAATCGTACTGCTATAACCTCGTAGCCTATATCGCCAATCGGGATGCCGGATCGTTCAGGTTCCGTAACCATAACAACGAAGCGTAGTTCGTTATTACGTTGAAATGGCTACCCTCAATGTAGGGCCTACATTTTTCAAGGGCTAGAACGATATTAATTTTTGACTTATGAAAGATCTTTTCATCGATATTCTCGCCTTGAGTCAAAACCGCATCCAACCCAATCTCAGAGGCATCAGTTTGAATGGTAAATTATATAATCTGGATTTAAGCAAACAGAGTATCTTTGATGGTCTTCGGTTCAGGATGCCACTGATTTTGTCTGGATCCACTCTAAGTCCACACTCTCACTCAGCTTCCACCCACATACATCGGGGTGTGCTCACTCATAGTGCGTCATAATTGAAACTGTCACAATCTTCACAATCAACAATCTCTAGTAAATTAATCAATGTAGTTATTGATGTCGAATACATCCCAGAAATCTATAACAAGTATTAAGGTCCTACGGGAAGGGCAGAGCTATAAAAATTGTAATCAAATGACTTCTCCACCCAAGATGGCATAAATTGCTGCTAAATCTAGAATACCAATCAGCTTAAATCTTAAAATGTCGTTTTCCACATAAGGGCAATAGCCATCTACAGAAATTATTCATATAATCAGAATTCGGTAAAATTATTTTCATCCGGACAGCACCTAGCAGAAAAATTCTGACCAAAGTTAGGTGTTATTGTGGGTATTGGGTGTCAGTGTTGGGACAATATGACGTCAGAAATTTACCCCTTTCTGTTTCTGAGCCTCCTTCTCGTTTGTGGATTTTATTTAAACCTAGGGTTGCATTCTGGGTCGGAGACTTATAGATTTTGCGATACTTCTGTGTTGTTACTCCTTGTTTACCGCCCCACCAGCAGTGAATTTTTTTTTTTTTTGGTCTGTTACAGTCAAAGTGCTTCTGTCCAAACATATTACAATTTCAGCACAAAAGGCCTCTTTGGGATCTACGATTAGGATAATTTGTTACCTTGACTTTGGTATTTAGGTTGAGAAGAATTATTCTGCTTGATTTCCGATTGTGCAGCCTGTTCTGAACGAGGGTTCTGACCCTCCGAGCTTCCATCACTTTCGCCTTGTCTATCTGTTTCCATATATTGTTTCAAAGATACAATATTAAAAATCGCTATACAGTGAGAATATTATGGCAGCATATTCCGTTGAACAACATAATCGTGCAAAGTCCGTGCTCACTCAGTCGAACAGTACACTCTGGCGTAGGTTACAAGGAAGAGAATCGTTTGGCTAACCGAATTGAAAGTGGAATATTTGAGGGAAACATTTAAATTGTTCCGGTTTGCCACTCGTTCTGCGGAATGTTTGAAGAGACCTTAAGCGGTTGTCGTTTGAACACTTCTACCAGAAGAAAAGAAAATATTGTTACCTTCCCCACCAACTATTTGAGTGTACCATTACCGATCGACAATCTCTTTCTTTTCATCGTTCGCATTTTTATGTATCATACCACGAGAAAAAAGCAATTTGAATTGTGCATGCAGCGTGAATACTATATGAGAGGTAGTCGTTTTAGCTAGATAGTTAGGGTACTTTAGAAGCTTTCTGTTGTGTTTATGACTTTGATTTAATAAGCAATAAACAAATAAATATTTTAACTAATCACCGAGATGTTGGTTTAAATTATTGTTCCAACAGCGACTTTACTTTTTTTTTGGTTAGTTTTGCTTTTAAGAAATCTAGGATCGATAAAGTTAATGAACAAATCAAAATTTTAGATTCGATGTTCACTACCCGAAAGACTTCGAAAAAACGTACAACAATAATTTTACAAAATTAAGAAATTACTAAGAATACGAATTTGATTCCCATTAATTTATAGTAACTCATATTCCTCAAAATCTCGAATTTCAAGAATCTCATCCAGCCAGGTAGCGGCTCAAGAATTTGTAAACAAACCCAGTTTTAATACCCCAAGTTTAACACGGGGCCTTTTTTGGAAAAAAATCGACCAAACTGTATAAAAATAAGAATCCTCAAAAACTATGTTCCGAACCAAACCCGAGCATCATCTTAGAATTCTAGAATAATCTCTACATTTTCAAAGTATTTCGAATATTCCCAAAAATCTCGAATAAACATATGGATACGTAGAATAATCTTCAAAAATCTTAATGATAAGCAATTCAAAAGCATCTATTTGCATATTTCTCCTAAAAATGATTGAAAGCCTCGGAAGTCGGAACTATCTCGAAAATGATAAATATTGCTGATAATTTTGAATAATACTCGTATCTACTAAAGTCTAAAACCCAAAAAAAACTCGAATTTCTGAACGCTTAATTCAATCCAAACAAAACGCGAATACTATCGAAAATCTACAATTTAAGAGTTTCAGGATTTTAAATCAAGTTTTGATTGGTGGCAACTGGCAACAGATTAAATTTCTTCTATTGAATGAAAGCAATTTCTTGTTTACCTCCATCCATAGAATCAATGGATATTTGAGCCAAACTAGTCAGTGTCTATAATGAATTAGCGTTCGTTCGGCTTATAGTTTCTTATTTACTGGATCTTTTTGAATACCGGCGATTAACGGTAAATAAAAAATTAAATTTACCGGCAAACCGGATGGTGAATTTTTTCGTTCTTTTTCGGCGGGATTTTCCTGATTTTGGAAATTATCCTCTTTTTAAAATTTCTCGAGATTTTCTCGAGACATAATATTTGTGATTCGGTATCTCGAAATAGTCACGTTTTGTTAAGCTTAGCCTTAATTTCCTTGGTAGTATTTTGCTTAGTAGTATTAGTAACATTAAATTACTTAATAAATAATTCGATAAGTCCACGAATTTTCTGAATTTTTCAAACTATTCGTGGATTTTCTAGATTTTTGCTACACGCTTTCCGAAATGATTTATTGATATCCAGATATTTCGGTTTTATTGATATTGTTCGAGATCAATCGAGATTCATATAATGCACAGATCATTCGAATTTTTCTGCGGTAATCGATTTCTTAAGTATTTCGACATTTTTAGAATTATTCGAGATTTTTAGAGATTTTTGGATTTATTTTCTGAGCTTAGCTTTGAATTGGGTGAACTTGCAGAATTACATAAATAAATCGTGATATTCAGTAGATTTGTTCGAGATTATGCTAAAATTTCGATATTTCTTCGATTTCCTAAGATACATATTCGAAATTATTCAAGCCTGTGGAGTCTTTAGGCGTTTGAAAATTCGGATTTTGGAACTTGAAGGATTTTTTAATTTTAGTTTATTGTGTAGATTTATTACAAGCAATTTTTGTGTTTCAAATGTGAAGTGGACGGTGCTTAAAACGTATTATTCTCCTCTTACAGGTCTTACAGATTTTAAGCGTGTGCCTTATTTACTTATAACTGTGCGAAATCAAATTTAAAATATCATGGGTGGCATAAATTCAATATTTTTCATAAAATTGATGTGATTCCTTTGGAATAGTTGCAGTCGCTAAGAATAGTCACCGACCGCATCGTTCCTCTGCTATATAGATCCATTAATCACTTAGCTCTCGGAATGCGGCCACTGTGGGTGCTGTTCACTTTTGTAATGTCTTTTGGATTCAATTTTTGCTTCGTGCACCTCTTCTTCCTGCCACATTTTGCTATAGGGTCTCACTACCTAACCATTTTTAATGGATGCGGCTATTTTCGATAGCTAAATCGACAAAAGCCGAAGTAGTTGGGATTATCGAGGCTGGAAGGAATTATTCGGGTATTACGAAAATTAATACCGACATTTTCGACATTAAATATAAAATTCTCGGAAGATTTGATTTCAACCAAAACGTTGTTACATATTACTGTTATAGTTGGAGTGGCTGTTTAGCCACACTTAGGCTGGTGGCGGTCCATTGTGACACCACAGGAGATATCCCCTTTACACTTGCTGTAACCATTTTGAGCTATTTATGTAGCGTAGAATGCTCCCCCCGCCCCCCACTTTACTGTCTTCGAGATCAGACAGGATGTTCGTCTTAAATTACTCAAGTGCTGTGCCTTATGAACCAATGTCTCTTTCTCCTTCTCGTCCAAACATCTTCCACAGAAGTCATTTGCCTCTAAACTCAGCCTCTTGCATGTTCTCCAAAATAGCAGTGTCCCGTGAAAATTACTACGACCGAAGAATGTTATTTTTAATGGCACAACGTGGTTCAAATATTTCCGGAATACGGCTGCAGGAGACACTGGCGGTTCAACCCCAAACTCTTAATTTGTGAAGAGTAATTGCAACGTAAAACAATCAATAGTTTCAGAGCGCCTAAAATCATACCTATAGGCCAGAGTGGAACTATAGAGAATGTTCCTGGTAAGTTGAATATTATGTTCGAAAATTCGTTCGATATTTAGATTAAAATGCTCTACTAAATTACCTAAGGTTAGTTTTTGGCAAATTTTGGTATTAATACCGAAAAAAGCCTACTTTTTGTAGGAAGATGAATTTTGTTTTATGTGACTGAAGTTATTTTCTACAGTAAATGTTGAATCCAAAATTCAGTCTGGTTAGAATAGTGAACGGATATCTGAATGTCTCATAAGCCAAATACCTAACTCCGATTTTTGATAATGTCACTTCTAAAATCCTCACAAATATTTGTTGTGGCTTGAACCGTCCATTTATACTTAAGATAGACTACGATTATTCCAATTTTGTGTTCTAATCCTAAGAGATCCGAAGTTTCCTTTTTAATTGAAAAAGGTCGATAAAATCGACATTAGCATTTTATCAGGTCGTTGGTTAGCATTTTAGAATATCGAATTATTATTTCCGTTTTTTTATATTCGGAAGCCAAATGTACTAAAATTAACCAATCTTCTTTACAAAATTTTCAGAATTTGCCAAAAATATACTAAAATTTACGGTCAAATTTTGTCTCAGAATTTGCTGTATTCTGTGGCTTAAGACATTTTCAAATAATTAAGCTCAATATCAATTCGTGAATTTACAAAATGATTAATTAGCAAATTTGAGCCTGTATACAGTTGCCAGTAACCGACAGGTGTGTTTCACAAAATCTATCACAACGGCCTTAAAACTGAAATTAAATATGATAAAAAGGACGATGCATAGAAGTAGTTTCGGAAACATAAATTGTAGATATATTGATTTGCAGTATTGCATCCGATGATCCTAAAATTAAACAGCGATACTTTAAATTCCAAGTCCTTCCGGTAATGCCCGCGGAAGATACTTACTATGAATTTTTTACCATATTTTACTAAAATATTTTTAGCTCTTGATTAGAGGCCGTAATTTGATTCAAGGTTTTACTAATCTAAAACTAATTAGATATATGTAGCTACTAGCTACTCAAATAATGACAATTAGGGGAATTAGGAGTTTCAATTTTTTACAAATTTCTATAACTCTGTGTTCTTACACAAAAATTCGCTAAAATACAAAATTATAGCAAAATATTTAGCCAATGGAACTTCTTGTAGAGAAACATTGCAAATCATAATGTTGCATTTTAAATGACAACAGGCACAAAAAACGGAAGAGTATTTTACAATAAGATATTATGATTTTCCGTTAGTCAATGGGGTCAAAATAGTTGATTATCCAACTAAACGACCAATTTTGACTTCAAATTTCCACAAATAATATTGAACCCATTGACTAACGGAAAATCATAATAAGATTGACACAAAACATCTAATTGTGTATTTCGGGCCTACCTGTAAATTGAAATTTTCTATTTTTAATACTAAGGGCTAGGGTATCCAATACCGATTATCGAGTACCCGGGTACTCGGATTTTTTGATTTCAGTGATACCTCGCTTAATGAGCACCTCGCATAATGAGCCAAACAAATTGTAAAAAATGACTAACTTAACGAGCGATGTTTCGCAAAAACGAGTTATGAAAAGAGAGGGAAGATCGGGATTATGCGCTTAATATACAAACATAATGTATTTCGTTATTTAAAAAAAAAACGTAACGAGTAAGATCCTAGAACGAATTAAGTTCGTTATAAGCGAGGTACCACCGTATTTTTCGAATACTAGACTAGGGGCACGAAATAACTCAGCGCGAATTTATTCCGCCGAAAACATTTGTATGGGGAAATTAATCCCATTTTCAATATGAATAATTTCAGGAGGATTTAATTCAGTTTTCATTTTTAGCATTAAATTTTGCGGATTTAATAATTAATTATTCGCGGCGAAATTAATTAATTTCCATATGAATTTAACTCCGCCGATAAATATGAATTTATTCTGCCACAAAACTGAGAAGGTCGAAATACAAATATTATCATCGAAGGTGAAAGGAATGTAACGTCTTTAAAGAAACTTGGAAAATGGCACACATACAATACTCCTAATCATATAAACAGGTTCATCTAAATTTTTAAATTTTTTTAAAAACGGTCAAATTTAACGAAAAAATATGAAGCAATTTTTAGGTTTAGTTTAACCTTCGTAGAGGTACGTCTTTTTTGGAATTTTTTAAATTATTTCAAAATGTTAAGAAAATACTTCAAATTAGAGGAAAAGCCTTGAGATTGGCGGAAAAATCAAAAATTGATATTTTGCAAGAAGCCTATTCTGGCAGAAGTACTGGAATCAAAATAAATAATAATAAAATTATGGAAGTAGCTCGAAAGGGAAGACTTTTAAAGCTACAACGGGACGTGAAAATCAGAGATCCTTAAATAAGCCTCCAATTCCGCTTTATCAGCTGAAAGAATCGCAAGCAATGTCGAGCCAGCATTTCGACGGTTCGAAAAGAATTCAAACAATGCCCTTTCATAAATCGGCGAAAAATGATGAAAACTTAAAGAAGTTTAATTTTGATGACGACGGATTTAATTATTACTTTCACGATATGAGAAAGGAGGAACGAGTTTTGATGAAGAGACCCAGCAAAATCGGTGGTGTAACTTATTATTATGGTACCATCGAATTAGAATTTATGGAGAGTACAATCAAAGCAGAATCTTACAAAATTATATTAGAAAATGCTCGCTCTAAGATCGATACCATTTTTGGACCGATGCAATGGCTTTTCCAACAGGATAACAGACCTATCCATACGGCACCAAATTCATCTGATCTGAACATCATTGAAAATGTGTGGGAATGGATGCAAGAAAGCAAGAAAGGTTTATGAAGGTGGTAGACAATTTGAGGACTATGATTCACTAAAAAAATCGTTCACGATTCAATCCCAAATAAAAATAAAAATAATTGTTTTCCAAAACATAAACCCTCAACTATAGATTGAAACGAATTTAACTAATTATTGTTATTAATTATTAATTAGTTTCTCGATGAATTTGAATAATAATTAAAAATGAATTTATTCCCCTCAAAAATGAAATAATTTCGCGCGAAATTAAATAAGTTTTGTAAAAAAATTGAAGTCGCGGAATTAGTTCATAATTAAAAATGAATTAAAAATTTGTTCATTTCTGGCGGCGGAATTAATCACGGATCCTCTAACAGAGCCGACCGGCTAGTTATTTGTTAGAGTAAATAGTTCACTTTAAATTCGTGTTTTAATCAAATTTTTTTCAAGGAAACTAAATCAATCTAAATACTGTGTTAAATCTACTTGAAGTCAATCAATTGACCCTAAGATTCCCTGAAGTCATAGTAATCAAACGTAAAAACATTAAGCAAGCAACATTCTAGAAGGTTTGATTACAAAGTGACTTACAAATTGAAACTTCTAAATTTTTTTTTTAATAAATTTAAATTGTTTACATATCTGGTTTAAAACGCTTTTAATGCCACGTGCTCTTTGGTCACTATTTTCTCCAATTATTAATTACTACTAAATTTTTTTTTTATTTTACTTTATTTATATGCGCGAGTTCGGTGAGTCCGAACATGACTGACGTGTTCAGACGCATTTCGAAATTTTGCGAAATAATTCTGACCTTAAGTTGACTGAATAAGTGCCGCACACACATAAAACTTGTAAATTTTTTTTCCTTCAAATTTACGATAATATCTAAACTCTTATTAACACATTAAATAAAAAAATAAAAAAAAACATGATGAAATATAAAACATCAATCGAATTTTTTTCACCCTAATCAATCATTTGCGAACGCGTTTTTTGATAAGTACGTTCCATCGTCGATCATAAAGATAATAATTATTTTCCATATATAATAAAAATACATGACCTCCCACCGTACAAAAATTAATTATTGCAAATAAAATTTTATTTAAGCAAACATATTTTTTAATTAAAAAAAATAAAAAAAAATTATTACGACAAACCATAAAAAAAAAAAAAATTATTACCTTTTATAAAATCAGAACAACACAACTTATAAACACAAAAATAAATGAGAACTTAATTAAATTAGTTTGTAGTTACCTTTTCGTCATGATTTCGCTAAATGATAATTTTATTCCACATAAATAACTTATAATTTTGTAAATTTCACAAAACGTCCTTTTTACATGTTAAATTAAATTTAAAAAAAAAAAAAATGAGCAACTGTTTGTTTAAACTATTTTTTAAACTTATTGTTAATTCATGAATTAATTTAAACTTTTATTTTTTTTTAGTTTTGATCGAAGGTTATTTTCTATAATTTAGTTTAAATTAATAATGTACATTTTTTTGCCACCTTTTTTATTACTTTATGAAAAATTATAAATTATTAATTTTTTTTTTTTTTTTGAACAGTTACTAACACTTTAAATAATCTAACTAAAACTAAAAATAAAATTTTATCGTATCGTTAACAACTTAAACAAAAAAATTATTTTTATTTTATTTTTATTCTTTTCCGTTTTATTTGTGAAATATATAAATTTCTTATCAAACCAGAATGTACATAAAATTATACACAAGTATACTAATATGTATATAAGAAGAGAATGAAATATGCATATCCACACAATAATTTCGCGGTATTTTAATTTTTATTATTAACTCTACTTTTTTTTTGTTTTAATGTTTAATTATGTATGTAGGTATACAATACAATATACAAAACAAATAATTATTTTTTTCTTGTTTTAATTTTTAAATAGAGAGCGCAACCGCCAACCGTACAAACTTAAGTTTAGGATACAACTAAAATCGACCGACTAATATAAAAACTAAAATTCTAAAGTTAAACAAAAAAAAAAATTAACTTTTCTCACATACAATTTACACTATACATGAGAGTGTGTAAACTTAATGTTGACATTCGACTTTAATTTTTCAAAAATGTATATCGTTTCTATACAAAAAGTTTTTTTTTTATTATGAATGTATGTATTTCATATATGACGGGTAAATAGCAAGCCGTGTATTCTAATGAGCTTATATTAGGTGCGCATTGTAATTGTAAAAGTAGCTTTAAATGTAAATAATGTGTATATACGGTGACGAAGTGGTAACAGCGATATTTTCAGCATCGTTTTAATTTCGCTTTTTACCTTGACGTTGTCGATAAAGTGTTGCGCTTAAGTAATGGACATGCCTTCGTCAGGAATCAAATCGAAAAGGACACACAACAAGAAGCTGATTTTTCTTTTACTGATTAAGAGTTACTTAGACCTAGGGTATCCAAATTACTCGATTTTTGAAGTACTCGGGTAGTCGAGTATTTTTTATTTTAATACCCGGGTTACCCGAGTATCCGATATGCCGCAGAGCAAGCAGTGCCTAGAATGAAGGTGTTCAACTGAGGCAAACACAAAATAGACTCCATAGCCAGAAGTGGAGTAGAAAACATAGCTCCAGTGAAGCAATAGCTTACAATCCATTAAGCCTAATTAAACCACTGGCCACCAAACAATGGAAGCGTATGAGAGGATTGGTAAAACCAACGATTTGTAAATAAATAATAACATTTTGGGGGTCAGTCCCCACGATTTCCCAAAAGCTCTTCTACAGTGCCAAAAAATGGCAGTATCTTCTTAATTGTGTAATCAAGGTTGTAATTCCACGAGAGTTTACCATCCAAGAAGACACCAAGATACAGTAATTCTACGCCTAAATTTTAATAGTTCTACGCCTGGTAAAGAAAATTAAATCAGTCTTAGACAGATTAATGCGTAAGCCCCTCTCAATACACCATAACTTTGAACAATGAAGCCAGAATACTGTAGTTTAACTAGTAGCTCATCAATGACCAAAAGTCACAGCAGAGGAGAGAGACAGCTTTTAGCAACCTTGACAGAAATGGACAAGCCATCCAGCTGAGCTTCAATAATGCGAGACTTAAGCATAGATTCGATCCATAAAACAATAGAGCGATCAATACCAAAATTGTTACAGGCTTTAGTAATCGTAGCAAACGAAATACTATCAAAAGCTCCCGCCAAATCCAGAAAAGCACCCATCAAAAACTCATTATTATTGAGGGACCTTTCAACCTTAGTGACAAGTTCGTGTAGAGCAGTTTCACAGGACTTACCAACTATATAAGCATGTTACGTGTAACTGAGGGAAAAGAGCGGCAAGTAATGATCTGTAATAAATCTGTCTTTCTAAAGTCTTAATAAAAGTTGAAGACAGACTAATAGGCCGAAATGACTTAAGGTCCGTATAATCAGACTTGCCAGCCTTCGGGATAAAAAGAACTTTAGTCTAGCTTCAACATTGTGGAAGAGGTGAGCTGACCATTCGGCAGTATGCAAATATGAATTAAATAAATAAAATATTTTTATAATCATAAATTGATAAATTTTATAAATTATATAAATTCAATCAATTCTATAAATTTTGTCAATTCTATATATAAATTCTAAAAAAAAATTTATATTCCTCAAATTCTACAAATTTTACTTATTCAGAAATTTGTATAGATTCAATAAATTTTATAAAATCTATTATTGCTATAAATTCAAATTCGAAAGTACTTTCGAATTCGATAAATTCTATTTAACCTAATTCTGACCTAATTCTAATAACTATAAATTCAATAAATGCTATACATACATTCTACAAATTTTATCAATTCTGCCAGTTCTATAAATTGTGTATGTTTTCGAAATTTTACAATAAATTCCTGAACTTCTAAATTCTTAAAATTCGGTAAATTTTATAAATTATATAAATTCTTTAGTTACTAAAGAAGAAGAAGAGAATTAAAAAAATTCTAGAATTTATCGAACTAACAGGATTTATAGGTGAGAGTTTAAGGAATTTATTGCATTTTTAGACTTTAAAAAATTTGTAAAATTTACAGAATTTATATGATTGATCCAATTTATAGAATTTACAAAATTTATAAAATCTATAGAATTATTTGTAAAAATTCAGTATACATTTTATAAGTAAGTAATTTTATATACATAGTTAGTCTTCTATAAATTCTGTAAATCCTACGAATTTTACAAATTTTATAATTTCTAATAAGTCTTAATTTTACGAATTTTATAAATTCTATCAATTCTAGAAATTCTACAAAAATTCTATCAAATTTATAATTTCTATAAATTTTATGAATAATATAAATTCTTTAAATTTTGTAGATTCTACGAGTTCTATAAATTGTTTCAAGTCTGTCGGTTTCATAAATTCTACAACCTCAAATTTTACTTATTCTAAAAATTTCATAATTTCTATAAAATCTAAAATTTTATAAATTCTTTAAATTCTACAAATTTCGCAAATTCAATAAATTTTTGAAATTCTATAAGTGATGTAAATTTTGTAAATTCTTTTAATTCTATGAATTCACGTAAGTTTTTTAAATTCTACGAATCCTATAAATTCTGTAACTCGTATCTTCTTCTATACATTTATAAATTTTATAAATTCTTTCAATTCTATAAATTCTACAAAAATTTTAAATACTAAATTGAATTACATGAATTTTTAAAATTTTCTAGATTCTATGGCTTCTATAAATAGTTTCAAGTTATCTCTTCTATAAATTTTACAAATTCAATTTTCATTTATTTTAAAAATTTCACAACCTTAATAAATTTTTTGAATTCTACAAATTTTTAAAATTCAATAAATTCGATATATTCTTTAAATTTTAATATGAATTTCTATAAATTCTTTAATTTCTATATTTTTATAAATTCAATAAATTCTACCTATAAATTCTATAAGCCCTATAAATTTTGTAAATTCTATAAATTCTATGAATTCAGTAAAGTCTAAAAATTCAGTAAGTTCTTTAAATTCTATAATCCCATAAGTTCTGTAAATTCGATGAATTCTAAAAATCTAATAAATTCTATAAACTTTATAAATTCTCCAAATTTTATAAATTTTCTAAATTCTAAAAGTCTACAAACTCTAAAAATTCTATAAATAATATGATTTTTTTAAATTCTATCAATTCTATTTAATCTACAAAATCTTTAAATTCTAAAAATTTGTCTGATATTAAAATCTCAAAATTTCTATAAATCTTACAAATTCTATAAATTTTCTAAATTCTTCAAATTATATAAATTCCTTTTTAATTAAATGAATTCTCTAAATTTTATAGAATAATTTCTATAAATAGATTCAAGTTTCATTAATTTTAGGAACTCAAATTTAAGTTATTATTCTAAAATTTGTATAAATTTTTTGAATTCAACAAATTTTTAAAATTCAATGAAATCTCTAAATTTTAATATTTCTATAAATTCTTTAATTTTTTTGAAAATTCTTTAAACTATAAATTTTACAAACCCTACAACTTCTGGAAATTCTACAAATTCTGTAAATCCTACGAATTTTAAAAATTTAAAAATTCTAATAAGTCTTTTGTCGTAAATTTTTTACGAATTTTATAAATTCTAAAAATTCTACAAATTCCATAAAATATTTATAAATTCTATAAATTTTATGAAAAATTTAAATTCCTTAAATTTTATAGATATATAAATTGTTTCAAGTCTGTCGGCTCTATAAATTCTACAATATCAAATTTTATATATTCTAAAAATTCCATAATTTCTTTAAAATCTATTTATAAATACTTTGAATTCTACAAATTTTATAAATCGCACTTACAGCTGTAAATTTTGTAGATTCTTTTAATTCTATGAATTCTCGTAAGTTCTTTAAATTCTACAAATCCCATAAATTCTGTAACCCTTATTTTCTCGTTCAGTCTATAAATTTATAAATTTTATAAATTTTATAAATTTTATAAATTCTATCATATAAATCCTACAAAATTTTTAAATGCTAAAAATTGTATGGGTTATAAGAATATAGTTTCAAGTTTGCCTGATCTATAAATTTTAAAACTCAAATTTGACTTATTTTAAAAATTACATAACTTTTATAAATTTTTTAAATTCTACAAATTTTAAAAATTTATTAAACTCGATAAATTCTATAAATTTTAATATTTCTATCAATTCTTTAATTTCTATTATATATATATTATAAATTCTATAAGTCCTATTATAAAGTCTAAAAATTCAGTAAGTTCTTTAAATTTTAGAAATCCCTTAATATAAGAGTTTTTAATTCTGAAAATTGAATGTATTTTAAAAATCCAATAAATTTTATAAATTCTATAAATTCTTCAAATTCTGCTACTATACTTATGCTTACTTTGTTCAAGTTTTTGTTCTAAGAACTGGAATAGTTTGAAAGCTTGATTTTTCGAAAGTCCCAACTCATAATATGTTTCCAGAAAGTGGTTCTTACAACGCTTTTCTTTTTCTCCCCATTAGCATCTTAGGAAGTAACATATCATCGCACAAAATTTAGTTAGTAACTTCGAAATTTCACAACCTTTTTCCTTTTAGCAGAATTTTTAAATTTAAACTGTTTCTTAACTCTTCACATTTGCCACCAAATTGGGTGTTTTGGATATTGAGCATAAGTGATGGTATATTGATCTGACTTTACTTAAAAATATTTAAGAATATGCCAGCTCTTAATAATATATCGATCATGGTACTGACCCTCGGCTTATTCCGATATTGATAGAAGGAATCGGCCCGGTTATGGTATCTGCGGCTAAAAACTCTAGCTCCTATCTTAAATTCTTGTCTTGATTGTACTTTCAACCTTATAATGAACTTCCGATTAATGATTGTGTATGTCTAAAACGGTATATTCACGGAAATTTTGGCAAGACCAATTCTAAAGTTATGGAATAAGACTGACGGACAGAATCCAATATTGCTCTACAAACTCGATAATTCTACTATACTCTGTTTAGAATCTCATCTAATTTTTGATTTTCATTTACAATAGTCATTCAATTCTTAAATTCCCCATTGAAAATGAAAAAAAAAAAATGGTAATTGAATTGTATAGGTGTTGTCTATTTGGTTTGCATCTCGTTACTACAATTGATCTTCCGGCCCTCATTAGTTAGTTAAATATCTAAATTTATATACTTTTAAAATATTTCTTCTTTTAAAATGTGGAAGTGAACATTTTATTATTATACCACGATTTTATTTTTTTTTTGTTTAGATAAAATCGAGAATAATTTTGAATTTCACAATCTAACAATTGTTTAAAATTCCAGAAAAAAAAACGTAAGCAACACAACTTTTAAAAAGTGTGATAAATTAATATTGTACTAAATTCCTAGAATTTATAGAGGACGTTCGCCGTACTCGTATATATCGCTGCTACTGCTACTATCGCAAACTATCGAATGTGATCAAATTCATTTTGTTTGTTCGCTACTTAGCTCAAGCATTGTGTATGATATAGTGGGGGAATTTTTTTAGCTTCCATATAATCATAGATAATGGCACTAGCAAAATTTAAAATATTTTGCGAAAATTATCGAATATCCGTCAATTTGACATGGTTTGCGACGATATATTAATTTAAAAATTTCATCAAAGCTTCTATATTATGTACATATTTAAATAGATAATCGATTTCACCGTTACTTACTAATATACTTAAATGATTAAACCGTCAATAAATCTAGAGATGTAAAATAAATTGTGTAACTATTATTCTACAAAAAACACTTACCACCTGTGACTTTATATCACAATATGGGAATACACCTACAATATCAATTTTCCATTATATTATTTATGTACACAGTACACTATGCGCTAACCGATCTCGTTTATAATCGCAATTATACAAATCGTATAATACACAGATTGAGATATCAAAAAAATAAGACGATGATAAAAAAAAATCATTGAACCTTATTAAAAGTTATCTGCTTATGTTATACAAATTCTTACGATCAATTAGCGGAATACTACTAAAAATATCGAGAGATGTCTATATAGATGATGGTGTTATACTTTATATATAAAAAAATTAAGCCCAAACAAAACGAGTGACTGTTTGTTTACTTTTCTTTGTAGTTGGTCTCGCGGTTTGTGTGTTGTTTTATAAAAAATATGAGAGGACTGGAATTTATAACAATTTTTTTTATGTTTTGTTTAATTTTCATAATTTTTGTTTTATTTTTTCGTAATGCACGTTATAGAAAATAAACTGGTGTTTGCCTTATTTCTCCATAAAACGACGAGTTATTTTTGTGTCTCGAATGTGTATAGTCAAATTTTTATTAGGTTTGTTTTTCAAATTCTATAAAATTCTAAATTCTTATTTTGGTTAATATAATAAATTAATATTCTTTTTAGCGCCGAAAAAAATAAGCATAACTTTATAACTTTCCCACCAATTCTATTTTTCCAATTTTGCATTTTGCATATCAAACTAAAGAGAAGAAAGTAGTGAATCGATTGCAATTTCTAAAATATTTTGAAAAAGAGAGTGAGATAGTTTTTAATGCCGCCTAAAAAAAATTGTTTTTGGACTTACACAATTTAAATTTGAGATCACTACATTTGCCTGAAAAAAAAAAAAATTGAAATTTTAAAATCCAGAATAACTAAAAAGTTGAAATCCAGAAAAAAAATCCCGAAAAAATTGGAAATTACTAAAGAAACAATCCAGAAAAAATATTTTATTTAAAATAAATTTAAAAAATTCAATTTTAACGGTATTTTTAGACCTTTCTTATCACTTAAAACGTTTGTGGTACGTCTACCAGGACTAGCAGAAGCGTTACGAGCGATACAATTCCTTTGATCTATGTCTGAAAGGTTGACGAAGAAATTTCCAGTAACATAAATTTTAAGAACTGGATTATTAATGTTTATTTCCTCATGTTTAATTAAATCTACAAATTTCGAATTTTTTGGAGAGGCGTCCGTTAAAGGTTTTTAATGTTAATTTCAGTTTTTACAACACGAACCTTTTAGAATTTAACGATTTGCAGATGTAATACTCTTATTTGGACACGACGATTTTTTATATTCCTGATCCTAATACATGATACTACTCAATTTCATCTAACTGCACTGTTTAGTTTATAATCGAACAAACGACCAGAAATTTCAACCGCGACGAATTTATGACAGCGGTTATTCTGGGTGAAGAAGAATGAACCCACCGTGGTATTACTGTAAGACTAAAAATGCATATACAACTATTTTTCGCGCATTAATTAACATTACAGATAAACACATGTTCATGAAAGACGTTCAAAGTAAGGCAATGAGCCATAACAGCCACTCAGGATCGTTTTATCAAAATGATTAACTTACATTGAGAGAGCGACTCACATCGGCTAGAAAGTTGTAAACTCAACTTAAAGGCGTCCACAATCTTCAAGTATGCAGGGAATACAACAAGCAGACGCTTTGCATAGCACAACTTGCATCCTAGGAGCAACAGACGCAGCATTAGTAGTAGACTATTGAAGAGGTTGATTGGAATTCGCTCTCGAATTGGGTTCTCGATGAATTGGACTCATCAAACTTTAATAAGAATTGCTGAAATTTGAGTATTTGAGACAGGGAACTTAAAGGACAGTTAGTTTCAAAAATTTTAAAATATATTTTTTTAAATTTTCATGTGATCATTGAAAAGGGCTAATCGAGAAAATTTTGAATATGTGCGATACTCGTAGCTTCATGACATTTTAGTTTCAGAGTTATAGAAAAAAAAAATAAGTTCTATAGGACTTCTCGAATTACAAATTTTTGAAATCGTATTTGGAACATTCACTATTCTGCTAAATTATTTAATTTATGTTCAAGAATTTGTGAATTTTTAAAAAATTCCCAAACCACGAAAATATGCCCGAATGTAATCCGTGGGTGAAAATGTGTTGCTTTTCGAAGTAAAACTCATTTTCTTTAACTTTGGCAGTACAGTAAAATTGTTTAAAAAGTTTATCAACACAAAAGGATTAGTGAGATATTTTTGGTCAGAATAATTACTCACATTTTACTTCAACGCATTATTCTTCAGGATTGTGTGACTTACCTGAAAAGAAAAAAATAATAATTTTTATTGTTATTGAATTACATTTTTTTTTTTTTGTTTGAGATAATTAGAAAATGTAGAAGGTAAAGAAGAAAATGATACATTGACGAACTAGGTTTGTAATTGAATTATCGCACAACCTATTTTAGCACACATGTAAAATTATTAAAACGTATTTGTTTTAGTTCTTAAACGTATTTTGTTTGCGTTAAATTTCGACGAACTAAATAAAAACTAAGAAGTGCATTGTTTGTATATCAATACAGGGTGTGTGTGCAAACAACTTTCGATGTGTCACAATATTTTATTTTAATACCACAAAGTAGATATTATAACCTAATTATATACTCTTTAATACCTGAAATATCAGTCATCATCAATATAATTTTAGCTTTAGTATGCCCATTGGCTATAACCAATTAATTATTTCGCTAGTAATTAATTTTAATATTCCATGAATCAACAAAATTAGGCAAACAGTTTTACAAACACACAATTATTATAAAAACTATTTGCCCAGTTGACGTACATTGAACAGCTGCGGAAAAAAATTGCATTGTTTACATCTGCTGTAAAGTTGAACGTCACATTTTTTTATTATTCTAAAACTATGGTGTACAGCCCGTCAATTTATATATAAGACCGCCAAAGTGCATCCAAATTTGTTTAGGTAAAAGACAGTTTTGTAAGTTGATGAATTTATTCAAAAATTCGCATCTTAACGTTATCTCGGTTAGGCGCAGCTTGTAAAATGTAGAACTGACTCCTGAATCTGTTTGGCACAAACAACTATCATATTTTTGCAGTCATCCTATCAGCCATTAGTTGTAAAAGACAATTACAGAAATTTCAATGCTAAGCTTAACACGAATGCAGAAAATAATTTAAAAAATTTAATGAAGGGAATGAGAGAATTATTTCTACTTAGCCGTTCGGGGTAAAAGTTTTCCCCAATTCAAAAAAATTTAATCAAAATGTTCCGGAAAGCGAGCGTTTCCGAATCAATCAGTGAATCAGTCAGTGATGAGCATAGTTGTTACAGACTCTAACTGAAAGCCATTTGTTGGAATGCAAATACATCTTCTAAAATTTTAAAGCATAAATTTCAGCTACTTAAGTAAGTTTTGAGAACTAAATTTACGACGAAACTCCAAAGTTGCGATTTTCACGTGATAAAGTTTTTCACACCATGATAAAACAAAAAATTCCTCTGAAGAATATTTTAGAATTTCAACCTTCAAATTACGCAAATTCTTAAGAAAATTAATCGAATTTGTCTTTAAATTGAACAGAAAAATTATCTAGCTATGACACAGACTCACGCTAGCATACTTTCTAATCCTCAAAACACTTCTGAATATACATTTTTTGTACACCCGAAAAGGCCGAATTAGCTGAACGACGATTTTCCCTTTGTCACTTTGGGGTCACAAAATCTTTTCTTTCATGGTTTTCTTCATCTGAATTTTACGCTATTTGCGTAAATAAAATCAATTTCTTGGTGGATTTTGTCAGGCAACGTTTTAAACATAGATTTAGAAATAACGAAATTTTAAAATTTCAAATTTTTGAATTTTTTATGAATGTAGATAATTTTAAGTTACCAAAATTTTAAGTTAAGGATATTTAATTTTTTATTTTAAGAAACTTTCAGAATTTTTAAAAATAACAATAATTTTCTACAATTTTTAAGAATTGGAAGAATTTTAACGTTTCATTAAATTTATAAAATTTTATTTTGTTTTAAGGCTTTCTAACTACTTCAAGAATTTAATCGAATTCGATCGAAAGGCAAAGGCTTCTGAAAATTGGAGAACATCAAAAAATTTTAAAAAAGTGCAACAAACAATTAAAAGTTTTGTAATGTCTGATGAAAATAAAACTTAAGTAGGTACTTTAATTTTAAGACTATAGGTAAAGAATATATTGAAATTTTAAGAATATAAAGAAAGCAGAGTTTGAGGAATTTACGCAAATTTGAAGTATTTTGAAAGATTTAAGTTTTAAGAATCGCAACTTAATAGGAATTGAGGTGATTGGGCAAGTTTCCCATGTTGGGGTATCGGAAATCTATCTACAGATGAAAAAAACTATATGAACGCGGTTTTTAATGTAAAATGGGCGGTCAGATTTCAAGAGCAATGTTTTGCAACAGTAGTGCTGCTAAAGGCAAAATTGCCGAACTAGCTGAAAGATAGGTTCACCAAAAACTGCGCCTCAGATATATGGATTGGAAACTCTAAAAGCTTTATTATATTAATTCCTGTGGATGAAAACTTTGAAGGGGTATTGTAAAATCATTATTTCTTAGGACAATTCAAAATTGCGGACACTTAAAATCTTTAAATGTGCCATTCTCACACCTTGCCTTCATGGCTATTCCTGAAAGAGGCGTCTAAATTGAGCTTTGCATCGAGACGTTAGTGATGTAAGAGCCGGCACTTCCGATTTCAATGATAAATTTTACTATGTTCTAGATTCTCTAGATAGACCCAGGGAACAAAACTTCCTTTAAAGTATGTCGAAATATGCGCAACTGAAGTTGTTTATCTAGTTGGGTCATTTGCCAATTAAATCAGATGCCATTTAGTAAATGTATTTTTAATGAAAAAAACTAAAAAAAACAATAAAATTAATTTTTCTTTAATTATCTTAACATAAAATCAAAAATAGTTATCAATCAGCTAATTAAAAAATCCTTTCCGTTTAAGTGAAATTAACCAAAAAAATGTGTTACCGCAATCAAATAAAATAATCGACTAAGATTAATAGACCAAACACACAAATAATTGCGCACACACATATTTACCATACTTATCAGCAGAATTTTAATTTCCAAATCATTAAACCGCACCAAACGGAAAAAGTCTCGAGTAGAAGGCTCAAAATTTACGAAATTCTTACAAATACCACGTTACACTTTATTTTATACAAACGTAAATACCACAAAAAAACACGCATTGATATTTGGGCTCATATGTAGCTATAGCTAGTTAAAAATAATTCTTTGTGAAGTTAAGTAAAAAAAATAAAATAAAAAAAATTCCCGTAGATAAGAAAATGATATTTTTAAATTACATAAAACTATAAAATAAAAATATAAAAAAAACAAAAACTAAAAAACTTATTTAAACATAATTAACAAAAGCGGTCAAACACAACACTTCCTTCCTGAGTTAAAAATTAGTATATCGCTCTAGCTGTGTATACAGTGTGAAATCAAAATGAATGAGCACAGTGCCTTATTTAAATCGCATTACTCGTTATACTCGAGAGCACGGCTGACGTGTTAGGGTGGGTTACTAAAAAAAAAAAATTGGAAATACAACACAAATTTTTGTAATAAATCGCTGATGGTCCTCAGCTAAATTCTTATTTCAAATATACCACAACGAAATGAGGGATAGGAAAAAAAAAATCGATAAACCAAGATTTTTAATTTAAATGAATCTCAATGAAATTTGGTTCAGTAGTTTTCGATATCGGAATTTTATGCGTCCTGAATCTACAGTAACTACAGTTGGTTTTAGTTTCTGGCTTAATTTTACCGCTATGGACTACATACAATTATTGCTTGAGCATTTTCGTAAATCTTTTCAATTTTAAATGGAGTACGTTTAAAGAATTATCATAGTATCGGTCAAAATAACGAAGATAATTTTTCTTGTATTTTTGGGCATGCGGGGGGGGGGGGGGGAGGGGGGTTAATGAATACTTGTATATCAGGATATAAGTTACCGATCGATATAATAGTCCGGAAGCTAGTAAAAAAAACTCTACGATTTTCGTAATTTCGTAAAGGCAAATGCAGATTATAAAATATTACAACGATAGGCTCGTCGAGATTTCGTTCGAAATGTTAATAAGAAAACGGATTTACAAGATGTTATAATAGATACCGTACAGTGCCGATTAGTGGATCAGGTCATTAAGTGTTCCACTGATATATGTACTGTTTGGCAAGAAAATGCCAAACACAGTATCATGGCTTACTATTTAGATATTATTTAAACTCTAATAAACGATAACGTTTACTGGATAGTGAAATTATTTTTTTATTTAATTGACGTGAAAAGTGCAAAAGTAAAATAAATTTAAATTTTCTCACAAAATTTTTTATTAGTGGTATACTATATGGAAATTGTTTCCGAAACAATTAATTACAATTCAGAATAAGGTAAAATGTTTATTTAACAAGAAATGAAAAATGTGATGAGCTTTATCGCTATATTTTTCCCATACCACTTACAGTAGCCGAACTTTACTTCACCTGACGGAAGGCCGACAACAATTTGAGGTCGACAAAATGTTTACTTTTCTTTTAAATAAAACGAAATAATGGAAAAATTCAGTACACTTTTAACTTATGAAATGAACATGATAGAAAAAAAAATGTGCATATTTGTAGAATCAGAGGAATACGGGTATGGATTGCAATTGATAAGCTGCGCGGGACGGACATCTGAGATCCTTGAACAAGCTGTAAATTCATTATTATTGAATAAAATTTTTGGGGGCCCTGGATTTTATTTTTTCGATTTCCAGGGTCGCAGTATGAAAAAGTTTGAGAAGTACTGACCTAGAGAACATTTTTAATTGTTTATTGAATTATTTAGGTGGCCTAGGACTGAAGCGGATGTAATTTGTAAGCTTAGATCAATAGGAACAAAGGTGTTTAGAGTATTTGAAGGGGTTTATTTGAAGTATACTGACAAATAATTTCGGAATCTATGATAGTTCCAGAATAATTCATTCTTAAAGGGATTAAATTTAATTCTAGTTTCAGAAATTAAGTTATAGCCAGACTAAACTCTCCAGAAAAAACAAGCAGTTAAAAATCATGTAGTTAAGTATTTGTGTTGTCTTGTGTTATCTTATTTACTAACTAAAGTAGAATTTTCAAAAGTAGTATTTAGGGATAATTAACTAATTTGATCTTGAATTCCAGAAAGATTCGGAGAAACCCAACGGAGATTTCCAGAAACTTTAAGCATCCAGCGGACATGTAGCTTTAGAAATTGTGTTACAGTTCGGAATTCAAACTTCAGAAACTAATTAGTGGCTTTCATTTTAATTTTGGTTACTGGTGATGTTAATTGTAATTCATTACAGGACAGCATTCATCAGAGATCAAACTTCTATAATCTTAGTGGCAGGTTCGCGGAAATGCTTCAATTAGAATAGTAGTTTGAGCTAAACTGTAGTTTTAAGTTGCAACAGTGATCAGTATGGCGGAAATCATTTGAATAAGTAGCTATTACGAATTATAGTTGTGGTATTATAATTAAGCCAGTTTTGTTGTATTGAAAAGTAAATCACAATTAGCAACCAGAACGTAGCTAAAAGAATTGCTTATGCTAAAGAGCATTTGGCAAAACCTAGGGCTTTTTGTAATTTAATAATTTGGAGGGATAAAAGACCAAACGTAAGATGACTCCCAAATCAGAAGATTAGCCATCGGTGTGCCAAAACAAACATTGGATCATAGCAATGCATCAGTAATGGTTTGGGGAAGCTTCACTTCTCAGGGATTTGGTCTGTCATTAAAATCGATGGAATTATGGATGTCCTTAAATATATCGAAATTCTCTATCAGAATTTAGATGATATATACGGTCTTCCGCTACGGTGGTGTTATCAGCACCCCAAATATAATCTAAAAGTATAAACGGCGTATTTATATGTAACTGCAAAGAATCGAAAAAGAGAACCGATAATCTATTAGGAAATGTTAAATGATAAGTCCCACTAGGAAAAAAACAAACAGAGAATATTTTTGGCCCAAAATTTAGGAGATTTGGAGGGATACAACGCCAGTCCAAAATGCCTCTCTTATAATTAGTATAGGCAGGAGAAGAAGGGTAGTCTTGAAGCAAAAGCGTTAAAACCACTACTACTATTTTTTATTTGACAAACATACATGTAGCAGGTTGATTTTTATATCAATTTTTATTATTTTTGAAGTTTCTAAAATTTTGCACAGTTTCCTCGAGGAAGTGTAGTGAGGTTTGAAAGAATATTGATAAACGCCTTGAATGCTATCCATGAACCCATAATAATTTTCGGATAAACAATATCGACGGATTACGACTAGATTTTTTATTTTCGGCTGAAATAAGTATCTGCTTTATCGATGTTTGCTTTCGGCTGACATTAACTTGATTCTGTATTATCGACTTTTTAAGTTTGTAATCGGGAACTCGAAGGGATCAATTATGTATCTAAGCATTATACGAGTTTCGAGAATTTTTTTCGAAATTGCTACAAAACGTGATTATTAAAGACATTTTAAGTTCTTGTGATGCTTACATAATCGCATTTCCTCGTAAAAGTTACTTTGTGAATTTTAAGTTTTCGAAACTTCCGAACTAAAGCTCGAAATACGAGAGATAAATAATCGACAATCTGAGGTAATTCTATAGCAAGTCAAATTTGGATGGATTACAAGTAACTAAATGTTGCTGTACAAAAGTTCAGTCGGCTGATAATTTACTTGCGGATTATAATTCTATCGTGACAACTTTTTTCATAAAATTTAATAAATAATGTTATGCTCGGTAAATATCGTTAATATTGTGATTTCCCTGCTAAGGGTAGTAATAAAAGTAAAAAGACCAAAGTATTGAAATCCTGGCAAAAATGACGAAACATTTAGTTAGTTCCTGAGTCTGAAAGAGCAAAAAAAAAAATCCGTCCGTCTGTCTGGATGTTTATACCCATGGTATCTATCTCGAGAACGGCTTGTCCGATTTGGAATTTTTTAGATTTAAAAAGCTTTTGGAGACTGTACTTCAAGAGGGTGAGTGAGATACCTGCCATACGAATTGACCCAAAACACCTGGTTATAGAAATATTTATGATTTTTTTATATATGCTGGTTTGATTATTAAATTGGCCATTGCATTTTGGAGTTGATTTGAAGGTTAAATTAGGGGCCAATTTGCGGGTTGAGTTGAAGTTGAGTTGGAGTGGAGTTGGGGTTGGTTTAAGATGTAGTGATCAGTTAACCAATTTTTTATATATGCTGTTTTCAGGATTGAGTTTGGCGTAGTGTTTGCGATTCAGTTCCATTTGCGGGTTGAATTAGGGCTGAGTTGGGGTTGGATTAGGGTTTAGTGAGCAGTTACACTGAGGATTTGTGATTTTTTTTATAAAAATTTTATTGGGATTCTATATTTTATCCGATTATGATGAAATTCAGTATTACCAATGGAAATGGAAACTTACCTATTTCTCAACCGATTATGATGAAATTCGACATGTGCGTTGGAAATGGGATTGTAAAATGATTGTTGGATGAAGTTCTGGAATATGGCCAAGTATGATGGAACTTGCCTATTTCTCAACCGATTATGATGAAATTCGACATATTGTGCGTTAGAAATGGGATTCTAAAATGATTTTTGGAAGAAGTGCTGGAATATAACTAGGTACTAGAGGTGGAATTTGGCTACTTCTTAACCGGTTTTAGTAAAATATGACATCCGCGATGAAAATGGGATTCTAAAATAATTTTCGGATAAAGTTCTGGAATATGGCCAAGTGGAACTTGGATATTCCTTATCTGATTATTATGAAATTTGATATCCCTTGCAAATGGGATTTTAAAATGATGTTTAGATACAATTCTGGAATATGGCTAAGTATAATGAAACTTCCCTGTTTCCTGGGTATTTACTATCAGAGGTGTAAGTTTGGCCATTCTTAAAAAAACCGCTGCCTGAGACAATAGCAGAAGCTTCAATTTTTTTTTTTAGTTTAGTTAGTTTAGTCGATTGACGAATGGAACGGCGGAAATACTGTAACAAAAATTTGCTATATAAAGTTGTCTATTTATATTACATTTTTATTTGTGAAAATTGTAATGTTTGGAAAATTGAATTAATCCCATATCACGGTGTTCCTGAATGAACTTTAAATCTGACTTTAACATACTCGAAAATTTCAAATTGGGTATTGTTTGGGGACCTTTCAAGAATCATTTAAGATCAAAATTAAAATAATCCGCTTAGCCGTTTTTAAAAAAATTGCTTTTCTTTATTAAAAAAACAAAAACATTAGAAAACTTCAAAATATTAAAAAAAAAAGAAACAATCTTATAATTTTATTTTATTTAATATAAATTTATTTATATTACAGAGGAATAAACATTATGATTTAACATTATTTAATTGCCAAAAACTACTATCTAATGCATTAGTCATTGTGATGAGAAAATTTTAGGTAACGTTTATGTTTGTTGTAATATAAAACCAATGAAAATTATTTTTTTGGATTTTCTTTTTGTGTTATTTAATTTAATTATAAATAACGTTTTATTTGATATAAATTTCATAAATAAATTCATAACTGTAATGCAAATAAATTCAATTAAACTTGATTGAAAAGTATTTGTGATTCATATTTTTGATGCATAAGTATTTGTGATATGCAGAAAAATTTAAAAATAATTAGTAAATCAATTAAATTTAAAATTATTTCTGGCTAATTAAATAATAATTAAGTCATTTATAATTTGTGAACCATTGGAACATTTTGATTACACCTCCATCACGTCTCGGAAGTGGCCCAAAAATTATGTAAAATCGCAGGGAATCTTATCCCACACGGTTTTATAAGCACCCCATAATACATTTTTAGTCTTGCTAGATTGCGAATATCTTCCGGGTTCATTTAAACCCCAAGAAGGGCAAATAAAAACTCTGCCTTGGCCTAGGCAACTAATTATGTTCAATATTTTTATTTAATTTCGAGGCAATGATACTTCTTTTGTATTGGAGCGTTATTGCGCTAAATAGCAAATTAAGGGCCCACTGAGTTTCAACAACTGAGAAAACTACCTCATTCAATAAACTGAAATTGAACATTGACCTTGAAGTGTTGTGATTTATATAACCGCAAAAAATTTTATTTCTTCCGAAAGAATACTACGCGAAGAAGTAACTACCCTATTTGATATTCTCTGCTAATGTAATATCTCATTTTTTATCCTTATTTTCTAATTAATGGCAAAAGACACTATTTTGGACATGACAGGGTTATCAGTTCAATTGGCAATCCAATATAATGAAGTTCACATTTTATTTTCCCACAGTAAATCATATTCTGTTTCCCACAGTAAATCATATTCTGTTAGTGTTCTATAAACTACAACTCTTCAAACCCAATGTTCAATTTCGGTTTATTGAATGATGTAGCTTTCCCATGTGTTGAAAAATTAGTTAACCCTCAATTTTCTATTCAGCACAATAACGCTCCAATACACAAGAAGTATCATTGCCTCGAAATTAAATAAAAATATTGAACATAATTAGTTGCCTAGGCCAAGGCAGAGATTTTATTTGTCCTTGTTGGAGTTTAAATGAACCCGGAAGGTATTCACAATCTAGCAAGACTAAAAATGTATTATGGGGTGCTTATAAAACCGTGTGGGATAAGATTTCCTGCGATTTTACATAATTTTTGGGCCACTTCCGAGACGTGATGGAGGTGTAATCAAAATGTTCCAATGGTTCACAAATTATAAATGACTTAATTATTATTTAATTAGCCAAAAATAATTTTAAATTTAATTGATTTACTAATTATTTTTAAATTTTTCTGCATATCACAAATACTTATGCATCAAAAATATGAATCACAAATACTTTTCAATCAAGTTTAATTGAATTTATTTGCATTACAGTTATGAATTTATTTATGAAATTTATATCAAATAAAACGTTATTTATAATTAAATTAAATAAGACAAAAAGAAAATCCAAAAAAATAATTTTCATTGGTTTTATATTACAACAAACATAAACGTTACCTAAAATTTTCTCATCACAATGACTAATGCATTAGATAGTAGTTTTTGGCAATTAAATAATGTTAAATCATAATGTTTATTCCTCTGTAATATAAATAAATTTATATTAAATAAAATAAAATTATAAGATTGTTTCTTTTTTTTAATATTTTGAAGTTTTCTAATGTTTTTGTTTTTTTAATAAAGAAAAGCAATTTTTTTAAAAACGGCTAAGCGGATTATTTTAATTTTGATCTTAAATGATTCTTGAAAGGTCCCCAAACAATACCCAATTTGAAATTTTCGAGTATGTTAAAGTCAGATTTAAAGTTCATTCAGGAACACCGTGATGTAGTTTAAAATGTGATTTTTGTATATCTGATTCATTTGCGACATTTTTTCAGTTTTAAATATCAGAAAGTTGTGCTTAAAAATTGCAGAACGTTAATGTTAAACTCACTATGTATAAATATATATTTGGGTCACTAAACATTTTTGAAGCTTTATTAGACTGCAGTTGCTAGGCTTTAACTTATTAATACTTACAATCTAAAATTTAATATTTTTAAAATTTTTATGTTTTTAGTAACACTAGCTTATTTTGAAATTGCTGTAATTTTTAAGTACAAGGTTCTGCTATTTAGAATGATAAGACAGAAAAATCACACTTTATATAAGGGATTTAATTCAATTTTACAATCATTACAATTTTCACAAATAAAAATGTAATTTAAATAGACAATACAGTCTATCGCATATTTTACTTTTCTCCGCTTAAGGCGCTTTTTGAACTTTTCCATTCGTCAATTAAGGCACACAGCATTAGATGTGTTTTAAATAATTATTCCCCAAATATTACATTTTAGTAATATGATATTGCCATTTAAAAGTTTATATAGGGGCTTTTTTTAACAATTTTGACCATAACTGTTTCCTGAATATCATCACTGCACATGCTCGCTCGTTTAATGATATTATATTTATTTATTCAGGCCATTGATCTAAACACTAGAACCGTAAAGCTAAAGAATTTTAGGCAAGCGTGAAATATTTAATATTTATATTTTTTGAGTATAATACGCGAGATAAACGTTTCCGGTTGTATTTAACAAAATTTCGCCTTGCCTATATATGTATGTATGTACTAAAGTCCATTAAAATTCGACTTTATTTACGTGTATGACAAAAAAAAATTGTGACACATTTTTTTTTTGTACTTTCTTCAAATAATAAAATCCAGATAACACTATGGAAGTGTACAAAATAATATTCATTCATACGTCTCTCTATATAAATATTCATATAGAGTGTAATAAATTGGTGTGGCTTGCAAATTTTGTCGCATATATTGATTTATTTAAAAAAAAGAAAAAATGTCATAAAATTTAAATCATATTTCATCACATCTTACTTACCAAATTATAAATCATTTTAACATACTAATTTGTAAATCGGCGCGGTTCACAAATTTTTGTAATTTTTTATTTTTTTTAACATGAATGGTGGTCGGTGTTGTGTTGTGGTCAATTTAATTTCTAATTTTTAAAAACAAATTAATCTCTTGACACGAATGTATAAACATAATGTTAATACACATAGGTCATTAATAATGTGATGATACGCGCGCGATATTGAGTTAAAAAATTAGCAATTGGAAATTGACAACGTGGCTATTTTTAAATGCAACCCCGCGACGTGTTAATTACTGTAATATTGCCACATCGCGCATAATATTATCATTGTACCGAGTTGTAACACCATAAAAAATATGGTATTGTAATATATGCGCGCGCGATAGATCTGTAATAATATTTATGTACATACATATATGTATGTTGTACATATTGTAATTGTATTTTTCTGTTAATTATTCCTAAATAGGTAAATGACATGCTTTTTCTTCGATGTGCTCGTCGTCGTCATATATTTAATATTTGTTGTAATATTTTATTTTTATTGTTTATTTTAGTTTTTTGTGTTATTTTAACAATTTACTTTTTATTATTTAATATTAACATATTTCTGTTATCCGGTAATATATACAATTACAATTTGCAATTATGGTGTACATAAGCGAAATGAGATTTTTACAGTTATAAAATTGTAGCGTGGGAGGTTGGTTTATCCTTCGTAATGAGGTCGAACGCCATTTTTTAGTTTGGTTAAAATTTAATATATTGGATACTAATTAATTACAACAAAATATACAGTAAAGTTATTATAAAATATCTGAAACACAAAGCTGTACATTTTTATGGTTTTACGGTATTATTCACAACACCTAAAGTAGGCACAGTTGGGAATATAATAGCCCAAGCGCTCCAAACTTTAGAAATTTTTAAATTTCTCAAAATTTTAAAATTCGAATATTTTTAAAATTAATAAAATTCCTAAATTTTCAAAATTCTGAAGGCCAAAAATTCAACAAATATTATATTCTTCGAAAAAGAATTATTCCAGTTTGAAGGTAACAAAAATTCGTTAAATTATCAAATTCAAAAATTCTTGTATTCTTGCCTCAGTAATTCTTAAAATAACTGTTTTCGCAATTTCTTCTTTTATATCCATAAATTTCTGGCTTTCGAAAATTTGTAAAATTTTTAAAATTGGTCCAAATACTAAAGTCATCAATTTTAAAATTTGTCCAAAAATTGAAACAAACATTTTTGAAAATTTCTTAAATTCTTTAGGTTTAGCATTTATAGAGGAGCTTTCAAATAATTACTCAATTTTTTAAATTTGATATTGCGTTCTATTAATTTGTTAAATATTATAGTTGTTAAATTCTTTAAAATATTCAAATGTTCCATCGTTTAAAATTAATATAATCCCAAAACCCTTCAATCATAGTTACTTAAATTAAATATTGAAAGCTAAAACATTCAAATGAAGCCAAGATTTAGAAGAATTACCAAATTTGTTCCGATGCTAGAAGAATTCATAAATTTCGAAAAGCTTTAAAAATATGTCCAATTATTTAAATTATCCAAAATTTATAATTAGCGAGTTCTAAAAATTTATTTAAAATTTTGATGTCTTAAAATGCTTAAGCTTCTTAATTGTTTTAAATTGTATTACTCATTAAACTGATAAAAGGCATTACTTACAAGATTTATAAAATTGGCAAAAAATTGTAAATCCAGAAAATTATTAAACTTTAATTTAATCCCTCGAATTCTGAAAATTCGTCGCTCAAAATATATAAACTTCTGCTAATTGTATCCTTAAAATATATTTCCTAGAATTTTTTTAGATTTCTTAATTAAAATTATAGGTGCATTATATGTGTGTTCATTTCGAGTGTGGCAACACTTACGTCATTCGTGTTATGATAAAAAATTAGTTTAATATTTGACATTTACGAAATGGGTCGCTTTATGCTTGAACAAAATTAGGAAATATGTATTGAAAACCTACTTTCAAAGTGGTGAACAAAAATCATCTTTTTCGACTAAGCTCATTTTCACCTCGGAGGCTATGTCAACAAGCAAAATTATCGTATTTGGGGCACAGAATGGAGAAGCCGATGCATCCATAATGAGTGACTGTTTGGTATGGATTTTGAACTGGCGGCATCATTGGTCCATTTTTTTCGAAAATAAGCAAGGAGCCGCCCTTACAGTCAATGGGAAGCGTTACAGAGCCATGATAAACGAGTTTTTGTTACCCAGAATTCAAGAGGAAGGTACACACAACATATGGTTTCAACAGGACGGCGCAACTTGCCACATAGCAAACGAAACAATCGGTCTTTTCCACGCTGCCTTCGGGGATCGAATAATCAGCTGTAATGGAAATATCAATTGGCCACCACGCAGCTGCGATTTGACTCTGTTGAACTTTTTTTTGTCAGAAGCCGTCAAGGATACGTGTTACGCTAACCATCCAGTGACTATGCAAGACTTAAAAGATCAAATCGAAGTTGCCATTGAAAAATTGGGTTGACAGAATGGAGTACTGTAAAGCCAGCCAGGGAAGTCATTTGAATAAAATTGTATTCCATACTTAATGGAAATGTATACTCTTTCTAATAAAACAAACCACTTCGAAAAATATTCATTCGTCTTTAGAGCCAAATTAAATTTCAAACGTTAGATGGACCACCATTTACTTATCAAAATCTTAAATTTGACAAAATTTATTTTGAATTGCAGAATCTACTGTTTATTTATAAACTTGCTAAATTCTGAAGAGTTCTAAATTCGTAAAACTATCCATTATTTGTTTAAAATAATTTGTAAAATTTGTTTAAAATTTCCTTGAATTCTTCAAATATGTTAGGGGTAGATAATATTGACAATTGATAAATTTTAAATATTTCCCCAATTTATTAAAATTAACAAATTTTATTAGTTAGATAAATTCGTCGCCACATTTTTTATAGTCCCCAAAATTTGAAAAAATTATATAAACCGCCAAAAATTGGCAAAATTCATAAAATTCTTAAAAAAATGAAATTTTTAAAAAGGTAAAATTCATTATTATTCAAAATATTCAATTTCAATAACATCTTGAACTCTCCAAAAAATCTTAAAATTCTCAAAATTTTAAAACTCAAATAATTCTAAAATTCTTAAAATTTTCGAATTTTCATAATTTTGAATGCCGAAAATTAAACGAATATTGTGTTCTTAGAATTATGTATTCCAATTTGGAGGTTACAAAAATTCATTAAAATATCAAATTCGAAAATTCTTGCATACTTGAAATACAGATTTAACAATTCTTAAAATATGCGTTTTATTTCCTTAAATTTTAAGGTTTTCTAAAATTTGTAAAGTTCTTAAAATCTTAAATCTTTCAAATTCGTGAATTGTATGTTTGATTTCTTCAAAATAGATAAATTTTTATTAAAAATTTATCTATTTTTAATTTCTTGAAATTCGTAAATTGTCAGTTTAATACGAGTACATCAAATTAATTAATTACACAAATCGCCAGATTCTAAAAATAGTTTTATTCTTATGCTGCAGGAAATCATAAATTTCGTAAAACTCTAAAAAAACTTTTAATTATTTAAATTGTCCAAAATTTTTGATTAGTGAGTTCAAAAAATTAAATTAAAATATTGATGCATGCTTAAGCGATGCTTCTTCAATGTTTTAAATTTTATTACTCATTAAATTAATAAAATGCCTTCCTAGAAAATTCTTGAAAATTTAGAGTTTTTCTTAATTTTATTTTTCAAATTCTTTAGATTAGAAACTCTCGTAATTTATAAAAATCGTATTTCTAAACTGCTTCAAATGTAATATTCCCAAAATTATTCAAGTTTGAAAGTGTTCGTAATCAAATGGCCTATTGAAATTCTTTTTGAATTCCAGAACATTATGGGGATGGTGGTAAATTTATGAAATTGTAAATTTTAAATATTTCTTCAATTTATTAAATTTAACAAATTCTATTATGTAACTAGTTAAATTATGTCGTCGACAAATTTTTGAAAGTTTACAGAAAATTCGCAAAATATTAACACAGTTCAAAGATTTCTTAAAATTCATCTAATTCTTTTAAATCCCTAAATACATCTCAAAATTACATCTCTTCCAAGTTTAAACAAATTGGCAGTCACGGAATTCCTAAAATACTGTGAAATCCTTTATTTCAGTTTTAATTACCTTGTTTGTTTGTTCATCGCATTCTTTAAACTACTCAAAATATTCAATTTCGGTAAAATCTTCACACGCTATAAAATTTAAAAATTCTTAAAATTCTCAAAATTTGAAAACCTAAATAATTCTTAAACTAGTCAAATTTATAAAATGCCTGTATTTTCAAAATTTTAAAGGCGAGACAGATTATAATATTCTTAGAACAGAACTATTTTAGTTTTAGAGGTTACAAAAATTCGTTAAAATATCAAATTCAGAAGTTCTTGCATTCTTGAAATGCCTCAAAAATTCTTAAAATATCAGTGTTTTTCATTCCTTCTTTTATTTCATTAAATTTTAAGGTTTCTTAAAATCTGTAAAGTTCATATTAGGTTGTTCAGAAAGTAATGCAGGTTTTATGATTTTATTTGTTTGAACAATTTTTGAACAATAAATAATTACGCAAAAGGTTTAACATTATACGTCATTTTAAAGCTTATTTTATTCTCTTTCTTACCACATAATCTATTTTTAATTTAAATTGTAGTTTTGTCACTTTTTAGACCTTTGAAGTTAAGATGTCAAAACAAGAATTTTGCCAAATTTACTTGTATCAATTTTTACTCGGCCGCAGTGCAGCACAAACGGCTCGAAACATTAATGAAGTTTGGAGCCAAGGAAGTGTTAACGAATGCACAATACAACGTTGGTTTCAAAAATTTCATCGTGGTGAATTCAGTCTTGAAGATGAGAAAGGTCGCGGACGTCCTTCTGCCATTGAATTGAAGGCTTTGGTGGAAGCAAACCCACGCACGACTGTTCAAGAGCTTGCAGGGGACCTATGCGTAAGTATTGGATTAATTTCGGAACATTTGAGCCGAATTGGAAAGTTGAAGAAGCTCGACAAATGGGTGCCACACGAATTGAACGAAAACCAAAAAAAATCGCGGTTATGAAATTTGCTCTTCACTTCTTTTGCGCAACAAAAACGAACCATTTCTCGATCGCATTGTGACGTGCGATGAAAAGTGGATTCTATACGACAACCGACGAAGTTCAGCGCAGTGGTTGGACCGTGGCAAAGCCCCTAAACACTTCTCCAAACCTGAGCTGCATAAAAAAAAAGCCTATGGTGACTGTTTGGTGGTCGTCAGCCGGAATTATCCACTACAGCTTCTTGAATCCTGGCGAAAATATCACAGCAGAAAAATATTGTCAACAAATTAACAGAATGCATAAAGAACTAAAACATCTGGGTCCAGCATTAGTCAATAGGAAGGGCCCAATTCTTCTGCACAATAATGCTCGACCACATGTTGCACAACCGACGCTGCAGAAGTTGAACCAACTTGGCTACGAAGCTCTACCTCATCCACCATACTCACCAGACCTCTTGCCATCCGACTACCACTTTTTCAAGCATCTCGACCACTTCTTACAATAGAAAATATTCAACGACCAAACAGCCGCAAAAATGCCTTCGAAGAATTCGTCGCTTCTAGAACTACATAATTCTAAGCTACTGGAATTAATAAACTTGTATCTTGTTGGCAACAATGTGTAGATTCTAATGGTTCTTATTTCGATTAATAAAATTTATATCGTTTTCAGCAAGTGTCAATTCTAATCAGTATTAAAATTTCGTCCCATTCAACCACTTTTATAGGTACTGTTGTATAGCATCCCTGAGTGGTCAGCTTTATTGAATTAGGCTTTAACTTTATTTTGCTGCGGTTATCGCCCTAGTTGTTTCTATGACTAACAGAATAATTCCTCAAAAAACATTTTTTGCCATTGAAGCAGGCATGGCCTAATTCCTCAAAAAACATTTTTTGCCATTGAATCAGGCATGGCCTAAATTATATAATTCTGGAACATGATAATCGGACGCAGATTGCTAGTTATAATAGTAAAACAGTTTTCATAAGAAGTGTTAATATGGAACGAAAATTTTGCAAAAAACTGTGAGAAATACTGTGATGGAAATGTCGGCGAAGGAAGCTCAGGTAATTAACTCATCCCATCCGCTAACCATTTATTTAATTTATACAGTCAAGGATAAAAAGCACATATGTAGTTCCAAGTAAAAGCAAAGTCACGTTCGTCGCTCCGAAAATTTTGACAATTGATCCGAAATTCAAGGTCACATTCACATCCATAAAAGCAGAAGTCCGAAATCTAAATTCTAAATCCATACACCATAAAATGTGAGATGAGTAATCATCAGGACTTTTTAGGTCAGTGCCCTACCAAATATGAGATTTTATAGCTGCACTAAATAAGGTCAGACTTCAGACGTCTACAGCAAAGCTCGATTCAATGGCATCAATACAGTACAACCAGCAGGCGAGAAGAGTCTATGGAAGTCGATTGGGCCATGCGCTTCAGTTATTTTGTTAGATTAGTACTACTTCAATTTTAGTAATGTAAAAGTATTGGGTCAGATTCGAGATATTTAGCAAACCAGATTGGTTTAATTTTAAAACCAGATTGGAAGCCTTATTCTTTTTAATCAGCCCGGGAACCAGCACTTGTAATAACTCGGTAAAAAACTTAAATAATTTAAGTCTTACGAGGGATACTCGCTAGAATAATTAAACAAATAAGGCTGTTAACTTATTCAATTAAGGTAAATAATGGAATTAGGAATTGGCACCAAATGATAAGTTTCATCCTAAGAATATTTTTAGAGACCGCAATTTTCGATATCTAATCGTTCGATAGAGTTAAACGATACATAAGACAAAAATAATTTTCAATATTCAACGTTTTCTAGTACTCTTCTAACTTCACCAAATTTGACTTATGTAAGTGGTAATGCATTGTGGTCAAAGGCTGTGGTCGCAAGCCGTAGTAGTTTTAGTCGGCATAATCTCAAAATTAATTTAATATTCAACTTTTTCTACGCTTCTAGAAAAATTATCAAATTTGACAAGCGATTTTGCCTTGTGATCACAGAATTGATACACAACTTATTGTTTGTAATGGGAATGGCCAATTGTACCAACAATTCTAAACCGCAGTAAAAATTTGTATGTCAAATTTGTTTGTCAAACGAAAGAAATTATATTTTGTTAATGAACGAGATGGGATGGTATTTTATTGAGAAGCAATAGTACAAGAAAACTAAGTATGAGACTTATGTAATACTGAAAAACACCAGCATAGACCAGTAAAGTGAGAGCCATCAATTTTGGTAAGAACTTAAATGTAGACAATTATGGGGAAACATGGTCAACACCGAAAATCGAGAATGGTCCTACATATTTTAGTTATTGGCCAAGATACACTATACAGAAGAAATAAGATGATAACCAAACATCGCAGTCTGAGAAGTTAATCATCCGATCTTTTATTATACACGATATGGAAATATGGTATCACATTATGTTAACTATAAATGAAACAAATATTTGTTTTATAAATAAGTAGAGGAAGATAATTATACAGTCTTCGACATAAATCATCATACGATACCAAAAAACGATTTACTCTGTATTAAATTGGTAAATATAAGAAACACTTGCTCTCAATTAATGAAATGTAAAATACAGTGCCAATTTTTTATTCACACGGGGCAGTGTAATGTAAAAAATGTCCTTATTTCTCCAAGAGAAAACGATCAAAGCAGACAAGGAAAAGTGATGAAAGATGCTAGCCCTACAACTTTTCTGGAACTTCAGAATATAAATAAAGCCAAATTGAACGTCACTAGATTATGGAATTTTAGCAATTTGACTTTCAAATTTTTCAAAAAATTAACAAATCTAAAGAATATCGATCAATTTTAAAAGTTGCAAGAAAGTTGAAAATTTTCAAATTTAATCAACATTTTGTAGTAACTTAAAAGAATTGCCTATCAGATTTTTTTTAAATTTACAAAACACACAGATGAAAATTTCACAAATTTTATGAATTCTGTGAAATTGAAATTTGTTTAATTCTATGATTTTTTACAACTGTAAAACTTTTAGGACTGCAACACATTTATAAATTTTGATTTGTTTTACGAATATTAGAATCAGGAGCTTTGTTGAAGAAATTTCAGAATTTTGACAAATTTTAAGAATTGCAGGAAATTAGTTAAAAAGAATCTCAATAATTTTAAGAATATAAATTTAAAGAGATTTCCTGATTTAATTAATTTTAGAATTCTAGGAATTATAAGAATATTAACTCAAAATTGGTAATTCCCCTAAATTTTTTCTGAAAATTATCGTGATTGAGGAACTGGTTTAAAAACTTTTAAATTTTCTGGAGTTTTACAAATTATTTAGATCATTTTATGAAACCAACAATTTTAAGTATTTAGGGTTTCAAATTTAAAAGAAATTTTTGTAAAATTATTAAAACTTCATCAAGAAATGTTTAGAATTTTTAAAATTTAAAGAAATTTGTATTAATATAAATTTCAAAAAATTAAAATGTTTAATTAATTGTATGATTCCGAGAATTTTAAAATTTTATTTTTAGAAATTCACTAAATGATTTAAGAGTACCAAGAATAAGAAGCGTTGCAAAATTCATTTTATGAAATTCCAGGATTTCAAAAATGTAGAGAACATCAAGAATTAATTTTAAATTTTGAAAATTTTCAAGTTTAATCAACATTTTGTAGTAATTTAAAGAATTGCCTGTCAGAATTTTTTTTAATTTACAAAACACCCAGATGAAAATTTCACAAATTTTATGAATTCAAGAAGGAAGGATTTAAAAATTTGTTTAATTCTATGAATTTTTACAACTGTAAAACTTTTAGGATTTCAACACATTTATAAATTTTGATTTGTTCTACGAATTTTAGAATCAGGCAGGAGCTTTGTTGAAGAAATTTCAGAATTTCAAAACATTTAAGGTATCAATTTGAATTTCTCACTTTTCGAAACATTAACAAAATTTTGCCAAATTTTATGAATTGCAGGAAATGTTTTGACTTTTTTAAAATTTTAAAATTCACAAATAATCAGAAGAATCTCAATAATTTTTATTAAATAGATTTCGAGATTTAATTAATTTTAGAATTCTAGGAATTTTAAGTCTATTACAGATGAGGACTGGTTTTTTCATCATCATTAGCTCGAAATTGGTAGTTCTCCTACAATTTTTTTGAATATTATCTTGACTGAGGTTTAAGAAACAAATTTAAGAATAAGATAGATTTAAATTTAAAATTTTCTAAAGTTCTAAAGATTATTTAGATCATTTTAAGATACCAACAATTTTAAGTATTGAGAGTTTCAAATTTAAAAGAAACTATTGTAAAATTTTTAAAACTTCATCAACAAATGTTCAAAATTTTTAAAATTTAAAGAATACCGAGAAGATCAAAATTATATACTAATTATTTGTATTATTATAAATTTCAAGTTAAAATATTTAATTAATTCTATGATTCTGAGAATTTTAAAATTTTATTTTTAGAAATTCACTAAATGTTTATTTAATATTTTCAAGAATAAGAAGACTCGCAAAATTCGCTATATAAAATTCCAGGGTTTCAAAAATGTAAAGAGATCATCAATTAATTTTAAAATTTAAAAATTTTCAAGAAATTAATAAATTTAAAGTCGAATTTTTCGAAATTTTTTGAAGGGCTGAATTTTTCATTATCAATAGCTCGAAATTTATAATTCTCAAGGCGAATTGAGCGGTATGAATCTTTAAATTGGACATCATGAAATTAAGGAATTTTAGCAAATTCATGAAATTTAAGAAATTAAGGGGTTTTAAATTGTTTTTGATTTTGTTTTGAAAATGTTTGATCGATGTCCAATCGATTATAAATATCAGCCTCATTCATTGTTGCTGAAATTCTGGTTATGCATAATTTTTATTTACTTGTAATTTCCTATATGTTCCTTTGTTAATTTCCAATATTTTTGGGATTTTTTTTTTAATGAAGTTTAACCTTCTGTATGAAAAACCTAATATTAAGGATTACTCCGACTTTTATTGCTATAGATACCAGGGGTCTCCTATGAGGACACACTTAGGTATATCTACTAACATCTGGAATAATGGAGTGGGTTCCGAAACCAGATACTATCCTGTTGCAAGCAAAAATTTAACAATCAACCTAAAATTTTTTGTAAGGCTATAGCTATTGTAAAATCATGTCATGACGTTATATTTCATAGATTAAAAAATAAAAAATCGGAAATGCGGCATTGCAATAAATTAACACTAGTAAAGCTATAAAACTAATTTTTATAATTAAATCATACATTACATTACTATTTTAAAAGTAGGTCGAATAAAAAACAAGTGGATACTAGTTTGGAATGCAAATAGTTCGCTAATTTTTTGTTATTGGTTTATTTCGAAGAACTTTAGTAAAATTGGGACAATAGTTTTTAATTACTGAATCAGTTGTTTTAAATAACTCTTATGTGTTTTCACAACGCAAACTAACTCCTGGTTAAAATATTGGTACAACAAGATAGATTCTCTCAAACCGGAAGTACTGCAAATATTGTCCCGCTACTTTTTAATTAAATATTAAATGATTATGTACTCGCAAACACCAAAATCAAATATCACTTGAGAAAATAGCAAATTATGTGGCAAATTAGTTAATTAACTAACTAACGTGACGAAACCTTGAACTAGTAGTTAATGATTAATAGCACAATCATTTAATAACTGGATACAAATTGTACAATACACAAATACACCATAACCAGCGTTAAAAACACTTTATTCACATAAGTATAAAACCAAGATCAAAATCAGGTAAGGTCATTTTAAATCATAAAAAGAAGAAACGTAGATCATAATGCAAACATAAATAATTGCAATAATACATATTCATAAAAAATGCATAACAATAAAACATTCTTAATGTATTATATAAATGCAACATAATTATGTATTTACATATATATGTATATGTTGATGATACTTTATGATGTGGTTAATTATAAAATTGCTGATTTTGCATAAGATAATCTTTCAGATTTATGTTTGTTTTTTTTTGTTAAAATACAAAACAAAACAAAATGCATAATCCGCAATTCTTTTAAAGTAAAATAAAATAAAATGATGTACATACATAATAGCATATTTGACAATATGTATAAAAACGGGGTAAGTTCACAAAATGTTCACTAATAAAAATCCTTATGAAATATTTACTTACATCATTATTCAGTAACGTTGAAGACACTATAAACCACCAACAAAAAAACAAAAAACACTTAACTTCAAAATTAATTCACTTATGATAATTTTACTTTAAACTAATTAACCGAATATTCTAAACGTAACAATGAATAATTTTAGCAGGTGAAGCTCTTTTATACCCTCATATTTAGAATTTACCACCCTCATTAGAGATAATAGAAATCCATAGAAACAGAGATATGTCATTTCCATATAACATAATCGAAAACTAATAACTGTGTGTGACTGTGTGGTATAGCAACTCGAAATACTCAATAATCTGAAGCGTGGGAAACGCATATCCAATTTATTTGCTGCATATTAGTGCTTGCTATCTACCCTCCCGTAGGCCGAATATATGTTGTAAAAATAAGTTCTAAAAATGTACAACAACGACCAATTTTGATGCGCATATCTAGTTATCATGATCGTCTTGTTATCAAATTGTAGGTAGGCAGTGTTATTGATTTTTAGATAAAACTCTATATAAAATCAAATTAAACGTGTGTGTGTGATGGCGATAACGTTATCCCCTTTAAATGTAACACTTTACATGTACTCGTTTCGTATGTACAATTAAACAAAAGGTGAAATCATTACATTTTTTTTTTATGACAATTACAATTTATACATAAAACGATCGAATGAATAATGAACAGAATGACAAGCAGAATTTTTTTTTTTAATGTGCGGTAAACCCGCATGTATCTATAACGACTTTTGTTTTTCTTCTTCAAATGGTTTAAATTTTATTTACATCATTCTTATGTAGTAATAATGTGCAGAAAATACAGTACAACTTTAAATTTGAACGGTCGAATGACATTTTATTTAGGAATCGGTACGAAACGTATGAGCGAATAGAATGTGTGTGTCTCCAAAAGCTGAGGATTATCAACTCGGTTTAGCTTAAAAAACGCAAATCTAAGGTGGAACAGCATATGCCGAAATCCGCACACTCAGACGTCAAATCACTAGGTGTTTTCTCATCGTATAACGTCTTAATTCGTGCACCATTTGCATTTTCAAAAAATTTATTTAAGTACTTAAAAACGTAGAAAGATGAGGATTCAGATTATTAACTAATCGTAAACATTAAATTTATTTACGAAATTAAATCCGGCTGGGGAAGAATTTAAACATACCTAGTTCCGAATAGAACCAAGAAATTAAGTTAGTATTTGATAAAAATCATTTTCACTTAAATTTGTTCCATAAGCAAAGCTCTATAATAAAACGATTTCATTAGCTGTTATTGTGACAGTGGAGCAAATTTAATCAATATGCTGATTGACGTACTATCAAGTTTATGTCATCCAAAGCACAACTAAATTTTTAGCTTTAATACTTTGCAGCAGCTTACCTAATGCATTCAAAACTCTTTCGTAGTTCACTTTTAACGTCCTAACTTACGCAGTAAGTAACCAAATTGATTACTTATGGTTATGACTATGGGCCCGTTTTGCGAAGACCACACCAGGCGCTCCAGGCCAGCCAATAGTACGGACATTAAAGGTGGGTCGGCCCATGAATTCTGCACTCTCCCTCGGCGGTCACAGTTGTGTTGATCATCATCACCGATCGTAATCAAATGATGAAAAATATATTTTGAATCCTGCCCCTATCGGGATTCAAATCCGGTATCTTGCGATCCAGATTGTACAAGTCATAGGTGATTCCGAAAACAAAAGATTACTTCCACTGGCTTTTATTCTGATGAGCAGTAAGTGCGAAGTTTGTTACCAAAGGTCATTTGAAGAAATACGAAAGTAATGCAAGAATTCCAACTTGTTCTGATTCCAACTTTCATTATTACTGATTATGAAAAGGCGGCCATTTAATGAGTGCAGATTAAAGGTTTTTTTTTCTTGTTTGACAGTCCATTTGGCGAAAAATTCAATCTTTGGGTTTGTTAAGCAGGTAGGCATCAGACGAAGAATTTAATTTAATAATGAGGCAGATAGGTGCACTTCATTGTTTTGAATGCAACAGAAATACCCGAAGCATGGAATGATCTTAAAAATATTATTCCACAAGACGCCAATGGAGTTGTACAATGGTTCGAGAAAACCTATGTGTTAGGAAGAACATGACGGACTGCCAAGTAAGACCTTCAAACTCGCACGTCACCACTTTTCGCGCCTGAGGTATGGTCAGTTTCGATAGCCAGGCGAACAATATTCCAAGAACTCAAAATTGAGTGGAAGCCTGGCATCACAGATGCTTGATGGATAATTAAGCAGGGCCAAAGCACAAAAGATCTCTTAGGTTGCAGTGCGAGGTGGCTGATCGCTAATATGGTTATTCAATAATAAAAATAATAATCCCCTTTGACAAAAATAGTATACGTGTTCTTTTATCTTTGGTTATCTCGTTAATCGATATTTTAATTTTGACAATTCTCGAAATCCGATTTTTGACTGCAACATAAAGTAGAGCCCGTGAAGTTTTTGACACAACGTTCCCAGTATACAATTTTTCCATTTAATATTCCATTCATATCAAAGATACATATTTTACTAAAACTGGACATTCGGCAATTAAAAAAAAATGAGTTAGGATGCGCCATATTGAAGAGAATCCTAATGGCTACAAATTGGAAAATATTCTATCCCAAAACAAGCGCCATTAGCGCTAAAATTGTATTCAAACATAAATTACGAGCAAAAACGTTTTTTGAATTATTAAAAATCTAACATGATAAGGAAGTGAACTTTAGTTACGACTGCCAGAAAAATTTAGTTTTACCAAAATTAGCTGACCAAGCTGCTTACTACTCACGGTAGTTTTACAGTTTTACACGTACAATTTTACGGTTTGTGAAGGCTCATCTACATCAACTCAGACGACTCAAAATGTGCATATATATTCATGGTTGGAATCAGCTGGGCCTAAAAGAGCCAACGAAATAGTTTCAGCTATATTCGATCGATTAACAAAAATGAGTTTTACTAACGTAAAGAAAATAAATTTTTTTGACGATGGTTGTGGTGGCCAAAATAAAAACCACATCGTCATTTTCATGGTTTCCTATTGGTTGAGGAATGAAGCACCAAATAACGTCCAAGAGGTTAAGCTAGTATTTCTCGTTGTTGGTCATTCCTTTTTACCACCCGACATGGTTTTTGGAAGGATTGAAAAGGAACTAAGAAAACGCCCAACAATAATTGGTGCAAAGGAACATTTGAAAATATTTGAAAAACATGGATCAGTTTTCAGATTAGGCATTGATTGTAAAGTTTTTGACTGGAAGCAAATGGAAACTTCAAAACTTTCTGCGTTATGGTATTTTAAATTAAAGCCAAGTAAACAGATTTCTATTAAGAAATCTACAAGTATGTATCATACAGAAAACAGAATTGATGTGGGCCAATATCGCGGAGTACTTAAAAAGGGAAAGGTGCTTCAATTATTGATGTGCTAGATCGGTTCTTTTTGTTCTGTTTTGCTTGTTTTCTCTTACGTTTTTAACAAAAGAGAACGGACTTAGCCCATCACTAGCAACGAATGGAAAAAATTGAGGGAATTTTAACTGGAACCAAACTTAAGCATGAAAAGCTAAAGGACGTCGAGAAATTATTAACCAAACATTTCGGGAGTAATTGGCATGAAATGGAAAGTTTATCATATTTCAACGTACTAATCAATATTTCGCAACCAGATCCTGGCCATCAAGAATTAGCTAACGAATGCCAAGATTCCTGTGAAGGCCACTGTGATGAAGAAATTTGTATTTAGATTTGAGAGTTTTATTTAAAAAAACTGAATTATTCGAGTCATATAATTTTATTATTTTAGAATAACTTAATAAATTTGAAATTTATTAAATGGAAATTTAATTATTATAAAGTTGTTTTTTATTTTGTTCTCCCAAAACTAACTTTACTTTTTAGTATTATGCCATAACTGCCAAACATAAATGTTTATAGCAATACCGGACTTTTGATTTTTTAAAACATCATTTACTCTAAAATATTGTAGTTCTTCTTTCTTCAATTCGAATTTTCAATACATTTATTTTCTCGTGAGCTAACAGATTATCTTGATTTTGCAGCTTATTTAACATACATTTTAGTGCTGTTTCGCAAGTTAGGAAATTTGCGCCCTTTCGGCAAAGAGCTTCAACGGTTACTTTGATGAGACGCAGAATCGAAAGTAAAATTGACACTTGTGGAAACTCAGAATCGGTTACTACTACTTTCGATTTAATGTCGATTAAAGATTTTTGTATACAATTTTTCAGTTCAACGAATCTTTCAATCATATTCATCAAACTGTTCCATCGTATCTTGGTATCTAATAGCAAGGCTTATCTTCTTCTGGATCAATTAACTCGACATCGGTATCAACTTTGTCAGAGATATTGTCTGCCACTTCACTTAGAGCACATCTATTATGGCCAGTTGAATGCCATGAGCAAAACATAGTTGGTGGTAAGAAAGACCAAACCCCTGGCTTGCTTTCGCAAATTCTTACCATTTCAAACTCCAAAATTTAGATTTAGTTTCAATTTCAGAATAATGAACATTAATATTCATATAGAGTCGTCGGTTAAGCTTTGATGCTCATTCATCCAAAGTAAGACATACTGATTGGACTGATTTTAGTTCGAATTTCAATTTGTCTTTTATTTTCTCATAGTAACCTAAAACCACACAGTTTTTGGTGATTTGGGAATGTTTTGAAATAATTTTGCTTCCTTCAAGGGATTCCCTAAAATCGTACGAAGTGCAGAACACTTTGAAGGGAATTCCATCAACAGCGGTCATTCGCGCAAGAACAGCAGGTAATGTCTTGTCAAATTTAGGTTCCACAGTTTTCAGCTGTTTTTTATTACTTCTTTATTCTGATCGCGAAATTTTTTTGGCACTTATAGATTGGTGTATGGTACTTAACGTATGTAGTCCTTTGAAAAATGAATATTTCTCGAATAGAGACAGTAAAAATCAGTGAAGTTGCGCAAATATCTGTTTAGTCTTCTCATAGTTGTACCTACTTATAAATTTGAAAATAGCTTAATAAATATGCGCATACCTAGAGGTGTGTCGTGTTGATCATATTATGATGTAATAGGGAAGATTAAATCCTAAAGAACTGAACATGCCTTTTTTAAATGTTTGCCCAAATTCCAGAACTTAGTCTAAAAATCATTTTAGAATTACATTTCAGGGAGTTAAAGATCTTTATATAAGCAAATTATGATCGGTAAGTCGTACAGATGATTTGAATTTTATTTCAACGAATATCCACATTATTTTACTCATCAAGCTGAATCGGAATTAATTCTGCATTATTCCAAAATTCAAACCTTATTAAACAAACAAATGAAAGATGTTTAACACCTTTACTTTATCTCGTTAAAAATTCGTCAGAACCATAATATACTGTAAACTACAGCAAACAAATATACATAATTATACCGTATGATGAAAACTACGTTAGTCTAACAAAAATCTCCAACAAAAAAAATCATTTTAATGAAAATCCGCCTTCAGTTTGCCAAACGAAAATAGAAGAAAATAAAATACACCTGTTATTACACGGTCGTACGTTCCCATCGTGTAAACGAAAAGTTGGAAAGGATCATGTAAAAACACGTTTAAATATACATACATACTCATTTATTAGCATCTAAAAACAAATTTGTGTTTATGTGTTTATCTACTGCTTTCGTTGGCCCCGATTTTGGGTATATATTCTAGCTGTTAAATTTTACAAATTGTCTGGCCGTGTAGTGATTTGTATCATCGATCTTAAATATGTATCTACAAAGAAAAAATTAATCGATTAAGGTGTGGCGTGCAGACAGATCTGTTAGAAAACTGTCTTCGTCCAATTGAAGATATTTGGTTCAAGTTATTTCTCATTCCTGTACATCCAAATATCATCAGATAATTTTCCTTTTTCTTGAGGCAATTTTTCATTGTAAAAGCTCGAAATACTTTTACCTAGTTAAGGTAACATTTACAAAAAAAAGGTCCAATAAAAGCACCCAGTCGAATATTAGCCTACATTTCATTTTGGGAGTATTGGGTATATGCTTCTTGAATCCACCAAAAATTTTCTTTCGGCTAATACCGTTAGTTTACCGTACCATTTTAAGAAAAGGTTGCTGCATCTGAAAACATATTTGTTTCACAAAACTTTTAGGATTCCGTCCTACTGACCATCGACTTGCATCATTTGTTAAATCTAAATCTGTGATCGACGTTCGTGGTTCCGTTCTAACTTAATCACAATATTCGATCACGTTCTCATGAGTTTCAGTTCTCGAGGCCCAGTCTTAATTATCTTGCTACGGTTTCTAGGCAAAACCCTTTTGCTTCAATTTATTTTGTAGGGCTGTTCTACATTTTTTCTTGACTTAAGACGCCTTGCGGCCAAAATCACATTCTAATGAATATTCATAAGGAATCAGACAAGACGTTTTTATAAACAATACTCTACAATGTCTTGCCTTACATAGGAAGTAAGGCAATAAAGCGTTTTGACTAATTCAGTTTGTGTCCAGCCTAACGGTTTATTCCACGGTACATGGATAAAATATGGAATTTTATGACCTACATAAGTAATGTTTATTAAGCCTTACCAATCTTTTTCTAATTCGTTCATTTTAAGTTTACTGTGCAGCAGTAAAATAATGGAATTTTGGTGACCCCCTACCCTCCAAAAGCTGTGCATCATTTATGGACAACCCCTTATGTAGAAATCAAACAATAAAAATAATTTTTTTTCTCACATAATGGGAATAATTTTGCTATTTCAAAACTTGAGTTGAAATTAAGCTTAAACATGACATATTGCAATGAAACTAAGATTATCTTGAAAATTTAGTTCTGGAATCAAGGATGTGGCAATAATATTAGGCATCTAAAAATCTCAACATGCTAAATTCTTTAAATTAGAAAGTTTTCAATTTTCAAATTCCCCTAAATCCAATATTACTAAAATTACAAAGTACTCGTATTGAGATTCTTAATAGGTACTTAAATTACAAAAATTTAAAACTCGATCGGAAGTTGGTATAAGTTGATAGAGTTTATTGGATCTTTAATCTTCCACTGAATTTGTAGATACTCCTAACAAAATTATACCCAACTAAAGTTTGTGAATAGAATAAGATTCATCAAAAAAAATCACTAAGGCTCTCTAGGCATCCCTAATCGTGTAAAAAAAAGTTCGAAAACATTTCAAACTTCCGTAATAATATCAAATAAACAAAACCCCAAAATTAAATAAATCCGTTGATCTAAATAGTGTGAATAAATACTAAACATTTTCCAAGAATTAAATGTGTTACTTCTTGAGAATAAGTTAAATAAAATGTTTGAAGTATATAAACGACGCGACTAAATTAGCATTTGGTATAAAAACTAATATTTTTTTCGTTCGTTGGCTCCCTTATCAAACTATAAATATTTGCTTAGGAGCGGCTTTTGATTCGACAATTCCATTTTTATTTTTCTTATCTGATGGATAATTCCCAATCTGCAGTTTATCGTATTCTATACTCATTGTATATGTATGTTTGTACATAGTAAATGTATGTATGTATTCCCCTTAAAAAATATTGTTTATATGTACATAATACATATATAATATGAACAAGTAAATACAAAATTTTATATAAATATGACATGATGGGTATCAGCAATGAGAGTCGTAATCAACACTTAAAATTTCACTTCACCCCAAAATAGATTTAACTAATCTACCGGGCTAATTTTATCGATTGATAATGTATGTAATTATTGACTATTTCATAAGATGGTTTGATAATATGAATTTCAGCTTTACAAATGCATCCCATTAGCCAATTAGATTATTTACAAAAACCATAATTTCTTAGTTTGGCGGTGCCAAAGAATCAATACCTAAAACTACTAAGGGAATGCTCGAATGGACGATTCGAGCACTCAAATTTGTGTAATCAGTGTCCGTTTGTTTTTTAGCTAGCCGCTTTTTTTACCTGTACAATGATACCAGGCGTTTAACTATTCAATTTAAAAATCAAAAAAATTCTAAAGAATACTAAGTTTGAATGTGAAAGTTGTTAAAAAGGTATTGAACTTTCCACTAAAATGACGTAGTCTAATAGAAAACTACCACTCACTATATTCGATTAAAATCACTTACCGGTTGTTTACTATTTGTTTCAATGCTTTTTTGTTGCAATTCCACAATTTGTCTCTTCAGTGTTGATATCTGGAAAAAATAAAAGAAAACATTTGATTAAATAAGAAAAAAACAAAATCTTCGGATAAAATCCATTTTTTTTGCAGAGATTTCGAGATACATATTCAAAATTTTTCCGAAAGGATCAAATACACTGCTACATTGGAAAATGCGTAAAATATCCTTGATGGGGGAGAGGTGCGCATCTTTTGGAAGAATTAGTCATGCTATCGATTCAAACCTAATCTAAATGAATTTCGTTCATGTGCATTCCTACATTTGGCCTTAAAAATCTAGAATACCTAATTCTCAAAACTGAAAATTATAAAAGCTAAAATTCAAATATTTAAAAAGATATTTAGAAATTTAAACACGTTGGACCTGGACGTTAGTCATTCAGCTTTAAAGAAATTGGACTCAAACTATCTGAAGGCTCAATAACCCTAAATTTAGTAGTTAGATGATTTGGCTCAACTTTGGAGAAAATTTTACAATCAACCACGTGCATGAAGTAATTTTGTGTGTGAGGAATCGGATAACGATCAGGTGTTGTGACCGTATTTAATGTGCGATAGTCTCCACAAGGCAGCCAGCCAACTCAAACGATGGTTGGCAAATCTCTAATGTCGCCTCAGTGTCATATCCATTGTCGATCATGAAGCGATGAGAGTTGGCGTGTTAACTCGGACCGTAAAGGCATTAATTGAAAGTTGTGTCGCTGGATCAATTATCAATCTACTGAGGAAATTGATGCTACTGATTCAGACGATTCACATCTGCTACAATGAAATCGTGTGTGAACATACGTTTTACTCCAATATCTATCTGTAGTAGGTTGCTACTGTAGGTCATGATTATTGTGATGTTCTCAGCCGATAAGACTACCTAGATCTGAATGTTTAAGTGTTTTGTAAATCACAAAATTGCGGAAGGGGATTACTGTCATTAATGAATAAGCGGCTTTGTAACGGTTGCTTGTTATGATCTGCGATCTGCCGCCAAAACCGTATGATTTATTCGTTTGAGGGTTTAGTTTCATTTTGTGTCACCGAGCTGCCCGGATGAAAAATACACGAAATCTTAGATAATTGCGTTATTTGGAATACATATCACAATTTACCACGGATATTCAACATATTCAAGACAGAGACAATATGATCGCAGATCCCTTATCTTGCGCATCAGATTATGAAGCTACCGCAGTCGCGATGATGGGCGAAATCCTGCGTTTATCCTGTTTTTGACCTTTTGGGGATTTTCGATATTACACCAGATTGTTTCGAAAATGCTCATTTAAACAACATAGAAAAATTTTCTGTTTCTATTGGATACCCTAATCTTCTATATTCAAAAGCTTAGAGGACGAAGAAGCCAGAAAACCCAGAAATGTAACAATAAGATCAGAATTAAACATAGAGACCACATCAGACGAAGGTTTACTAATATACGCGAAAGCTAAATCGTCAGTAAACTCAGTAATACCACCGTTTAATTTCAATCTAAAAACAGAACTTGTATAAGCTAAAAACAGCAACAGGCCTAACACATAGCAATGATTGATGAACTTCAACGTTCAAGGCTCGAGGATTATTAAAGGCTCCATTTATGTTAACTCAAACCATTCCCTTTTTAAGATAAGAAGCAAACTATTTGTTCGATATACATACCTCTAAACCCAATGTCAGCAAGAATAGATAGGAGACGCTTATGGTCAACCATGTCAATGGCTTTCTTAGCATTAACCAATAAACCCATAAATATTATTTACCGACTAACCGATTTAAAAATATAATAACTCTATTATTGACTAATTCGGTGACTTTGGTTTAATATTCAATAACATTATTTAAACTAATCACCCGAAGTTTAAAATGGTCATGTGATCAAAAATCTTTTTTTTTTAACTTTACATATGTAAAATGTTTGCTCCAACAACAACTTGACGTTTTTATAAAAATGGTTGTAAATAAGATGGAATGTATTTTCCAAAAGGGACTGTACAAATTTTTAAAAGCCCTTATCGGCATGAGATGTGTTTTGCAAATTTCGAATTTCGAATAGACCAACTTAGAATCCTTCAATAATCTCAAAAGAATAAGAAATCACTAAAAATCTCGAATATCTTCATTCCAGGACTTAACCCCAACGTCCAATTTCGGAATTGTAGATTAATCCAAAAACTTCGAAATCTCGAATTTCGATTATCTAATCTCTGTAAGACCATGTAACTTAGTGCTATGCTTAATTCTACTCCAATCTAATCTCAATCTCAAACAATTTCTATTTCGTAATACTCGAACCCAAGCCAATCTTAAATAAGCTTTAAAACCTCGTAGAATAAAGAAGTGTTGTACATGATACATTTCTGGTGAAAAAATGTACACCGCGAAGTTAACTACATGAGTTAAATACGTAACCAATTAGTTACTAGGTTCGTAACCCTGCGAGTTAAATTTTTGTCCTGTGAACCATTTTGGTTACATTATGTTGGTAACACTGGTTAAATTTTTGTACAAGTTGACAATCAATCAACTCATTTCACGTGAGCTGATGAAATCAATCATGGACAAAGACTTCAAGCTAGTAGCACTAAATAACGATGTATGGAAGATAAATGTCCCAAAATCAAATACTTTTAGAAAACTAACCAAGAAGCTTAAAGCCACGAAAGACCAATTAAGGTTATAGCTAGAATAATTACAACCAATATGCGAGAATAACGACACAATTACAGAGTTAAGGTATAGACATTAAGGATGATGTAAACATCATCAACAAAGAGAGAAAGAACTGTAAACGATCAATGCAATAAAATCCTCATAAAACGAGGGCTGCCGCTTTTCATGCTAACGTTTGGCAATAGGGAAAATATCCAAAAAAATGCATGGCATTCGATCATTCAAAATATGAAAGTCAGAATTGAATCAGTGAGGAAAAAATCACTGCTCATAGTCCAGTGCAAAAACTGTCAGTGCTTCAGGGTCAGGAGGTAAAAGTAAAAGATACCAATGACGGCCAAATTTAAGAGATGTCGCGAAACGTATTGAAGCTCTAAATAAAAAACTTGATGAGCAGCCTGAGATAAATAAACTAGGTGTCATCGTTACCTAAATTGGCTAGGAAAGAAAAAATAAATACACAAACCCTTAGAATAGTAATTTGGAAAGCGATTGGGTTGATCCAACATATCCCCGAGCTGGAAATATTTTTATATTCACAAAAAAAATCACATAAGATTAATATCCGAAACTCATTTCACTAGATCCTCATATGCCAAAATACATGGCTACAGATTTTACTACGACATCCATATATCAGAAACAGCCAGAAGCGGATCTGCATAACAAAAGTTTTATCTGATAACTATATTCGCATGGAAAACAATGAAGAGCTTACTTTGAATTCCACTCCTGTTATTATGACAATCAGTGAAACTATTGGTTGGAACAATTAATTGGAAACTTTTTCGTGAACTTTTAGAGCAAAACATCGATCTTCAAGTACCAATAAGAAACCATACATATCGAAGAGGAAATAAAAAGGTTAATAGAAAATAAACAATAACCTGCGTGGCAAGGTGCTCCATTCAGATATGTAAATAGCCTTAGCAAAAATTATCCACTTGAAGTACGAAAGTACGAGAACTTGTGGCAAAGAATTACATATTTATCTTCACTTAGAAGACAAAACACACAAGGAAGTACATATTTGTCTTCAATTAGTGGCCAAAAAAAAAATTCTGAATAAGCAACGAAATTATTTAAGAGACTCACAATTTCGACAGCACCCATAAGAAATGATGATGAAAAATGGGCCTACTGAGCAGTAAACAAAAAATTGCTCTGTTTGCGAGACTCCTCGAAAAAACGTTCGAAACTTTACCCAGGTAAATTGCTGAAGAAAATATTAAACGATAGCAACTTATGCTGATGATACCGCAATTTTTGCAATAGGAAACAATGCAGAAGAAGTACAATGTAGAACCTATAAATAAACGGCACTCAAAGATTAATATATTATATAGTTAGCAACTGAATGAAAAAATGAAGAATCAACGAAACCAAATCTGTGCATGTGAATACTAGAAATACGAAAGATACATAACCGACGCACCCACAGAGGTAACTCTAGTAGATGAAATTGATGCTAAGAAATTAAAGCGTAGTAGGCTGAGAATTTCCTGGTAGAAGAATATTTTTCCCCAAACCAATTTGCGTACAAAACGTTTCTTGATGATTGTGGTCATCATTTTTAAATATAGGAATAATCATCGCCGATTTGAGTCCCACAGGTACAATTCCTGGGATGAAAGAAAGATTCATAATGGTGGGGCAAACAAATCGCTTTGAAAATGTAATTACTCGATCCATCATTATCAAGTGACTGTTTCAGTTCTAACGACTCACATTTTGAAGAATTTCATTATCCAACAGAATATTTGTAATCGAACAACGTTTAGGCTTTTTATTTCATAAATTTATTTCAAAAACATCGAAATTTTCCAAGTCATCCTGGAAAAAGATTTTTTGTACAAATACAACCTAATTTGTCAACAATACGAGTATAAAATCAAAACTAAATTAAAGAACATGATGAATTAAATATTAGAACATCCAAATATACAGTCTTGGTCAGAAAATTAGGAACATCAGTTAAATAAAACAATAACTCGATATTCAATAGTAGCTGGGTTTTTAATTCGCCCCCGATAGCCGCTATCGAGAGCAGTCAAAAAATTGCTGATAGCGCTCCGTATAAATAGGTAGAGCCAAATATTTTTTATATCAAGTTTAAATACATTTAGTTTACCAATAAATAGCGCATTAAATTTAAATTTAGGTATAGAAAAATGGCGGCTCTTGATAGCAGCTATCGGGAGCAAATAAAAAACACAGCTAGCAAGCACCCTCTGGATTATTGATGGGATATCTATTGTGTAGTAGTTGTACTTCGTTCTAGTACCACCAAATAAATATAAATAAACATTTTTTATAGAAATGTTGTTAAATAATGATGGAGGACTTCCGCTGAATTTGATCGCAAATGCTCCCGCATGGGAATGTAGGCAAACATAGGCAACCACTATGGTTGGCCCTTAAAGAAGGCTGGGAGTTTATACCTGTGGAATTATGTTAGGACTTAATAAATTCTCTGCCAAGAAGTTGCCAGGCAGTGATTCAAAATAAAGGACAAACCATTATACAGTAGGTTAGGTTAGGTTTGGGTGGCGGTCCACCAGGACCGGGCATAGACACAAAAAGGTCCGTAGCCATACCACAATTTAAAAATTTTCCTCCAACTCATTGAAACCACTTTGAGCTTGCTATGAAGCGCTGGATACTCCTGACGTCCCTCCCGCTGAGATCCGCCAGGTCGTTGAAAAGGAGCGCCCCTAGAAAATTCAGTCTGTTTCGTGCCAGACGAGGCAGGTGCAAAGAAGATGAAGTACTGTCTCTTCCTCCTCGCAACTGCGACAGTAGTCATGTGAGAAGAAACCAAGTCTACTCGCATGTCTGCCTATGAGACAGTGCCCCGTAATCACTCCAACAACCACACTGATCTGACTCCGCTGAAGTGTGATCAGCTGTTTGGATCTCGCCAAGTTCAACTTTGGCCAGATCTGCCGAGTTATTACGCATGAGGTACTATTTGACCATCTGTCATTCGTCAACCTACTGGCTTCCTCCTGAAGCAGCAGTTTACATACCGCAAGAGGCATTTCAATATCCTTTTTGCTGTTTGAAATGTGGTACGTTGTACCACGTCGAGCCAGTTCATCGGCTTTAATGTTCCCCGTACTAACGAAATGTCCTGGCACCCATATGATATGAATGTTGAACTGATCTGTCATCTCGTTAAGAGATGAGAGACAGTTCTGGACTACTTTCGACGTGAGAAGGTGTGATTGAAGCGCTTTAATGGCAGCCTGACTGGGCGAATATATGCGAATATCACAAGTCGATATTACATTATACTTCAACCAGTCCACGACTTCCTTTATCGCAGTTACCTCAGCTTGAAAAATGCTACAGTAATCAGGGAGACAAAAGGAGAGGTTTAACATGAGTTCCTCGCAGAACACCCCAGCCCCTACTCTTCTATCCCGTTTTGAACCATCAGTGAAGAAGTTTAAAACTCCTGGTTCCAAAACTGCATCCATCATCCAGTCCTCTCTGAATGGGATAATAGTCCGGAACTTTCTATCAAAAGATAGTGACGGGACAGTATAGTCGGTGGTCTTGGGAAGCCCTTTGTTACAAAGTATAGATGAGTGCCCTGTATTATTGCAGGTCCAGATTAACGTGGATTTCAGTCGTATGGCAGTGCAAGCTGCCCACTGTTTTCCCAAGATATCTAGAGGAGTCAGAAATAGCAGAGTCTCCAGTGCCTGAGTGGATGTGCTCCTCATTGCACCACTGATCCACAAAGAGACTGTTCTCTGCACTTGTGTCAACAAATTTACGTTTACAGTTTTGTCCAGAGCAGGCCACCAGACTGTTACCCCATACAGAAGAATGGGTCTAACTACTGCTGTGTATAGCCAAAGGACCATGTGGGATTCCAGCCCCCAGCCTTTCCCTATTGCATTTTTGCAAGAGTATAGCGCTACCGTAGCTTTCTTTACCCTTTCCATGATATTCGGTTTCCACTTTAATTTACTGTCCAAGACGAGATCCAAGAACTTTGCTTCACCTATAAAAGCCAAGTTGAAACCATTTAAAGAAGAAGGATCGACATGAGGAATTTTATATTTCCTAGAGAAGGGAACCAATTCATTTCAGAGCATTTTGAATAAGCTCACTAAGTGTGCCGGGATATTTTCCACGAACACCAATAGCGACGTCATCCGCATAGGCAACCACCTTGAAGCCACTATCCTCCAGTCTTAACAACAGATCATTTATGACCAAGTTCCAGAGCAGGGGGGACAGTACGCCACCCTGCGGCGTGCCTCTGCTTGCAAATCTTCTGACGGAGGATTTACCCAGACTGGCATTTATGATCCTATCCAGTCCTTAAGAGAATTATCCACTCCTAGATTCTAAAGTGGCCGAGTTATAGCCCCTGTAAGCACGTTATTAAAGGCTCCCTCAATGTCCAAAAAGGTAACCATCGCGTAGTCTCCATATTCGAAAGATTTTTCAATAAAATATGTGAGAGGATGAAGAGCAGTTTCTACAGATCTCCCCTTGCAATAGGGATGGCTACGAGCCTACTTGCCCTTTTTATACAGTAAGACATTGATAATTCTTAACTCAAAAACCGAATACATATATGTAATTTATTGTATTCGTTTATTATTCGTAATTTATAAAATTAAATTAAATACTGAAAATAGGTTACATTAATAACTTTAATGATTTTCTTCCCCTGTCCCTAATTTTCTGACAAGGAATGTACATATGTAAGCCGCCTAATGAATGGCATATATTGAACACTAACTATCTTTAATATTTGTTGATTTAGCCTTTGATCACGAAAGGTTAACTGGTCATGTTAAATATAAGTAAAAATGCTTAGCAATACACTAAGATATTAGAGAGTCTTGCTCTCCAAAAATCGGAAGTTGCATATAAATATAGCCAAAAAGGAAGGAGTTACTCGTTTACATCTATAATATTTGTTTTGTTTGTTCCGTAGAACTATTATAGCCAAACTATTGAGAATTTGCCCCGATGTCAATCAACAACTATACTAATAATACGTTAAAAATTATGTGGTTTAAAAAAGGTAACAAATTGGGGGCAATTAGTACTGAGGACCCAGGGAAACTACCGATCCTACTCCTCCCCCTCCACTCTACCTCTATAACAGAGGTTGGCTATAGGTATAATTGCGACTAAACACGAAAAATTTAGAAGACCCGTTTTGCTAAATCGCAGTCTCCTTTCTTTGTTAACAAAAAAAAGGGTGGCTTAACAAATCTCATGCAGGGCGCTGAGAAATCTCAAGCCGGCACTGGCGTAAGATGTACGCTGATCAGATATATCGTAAGAGTTTTATATTTAGTATTTTAGTAGTTCTTACAAATTAAATGGAATATTCAAGCATTAACAAAATTTTTAATTTTTTTGTCAAAATTGGCTCCGCATCAACGGAAGTCAGGGCTTCGGAATTAAGCACAGTATAGAATACTCTTGTGCTCTTACAAAAAAAAAATGTAAATACATACATATGTATATTGTATTGAACAATAAAAAATTCCATATTTGTACAAAACGTAAAAAACTAACATAAAATAGTTTTGACGTTGATGTATTACCCAACAAAATCTAATATCGTACATATTTCACTTTTATTGATTTTTTTTACTTCTAGAACTATATATACCGTATAATAAAACAAACGTTGCAAATAATAAATAATTGAACATATGGATCGAATGGATATAAATACATAATAATAATTATAATAATTGATAAGAAAGTAAAACGGTATGTGTGTATATATGTCTGATATGCCTCTACACGTACATTATGTACATAGAATTGTGTTTAAGTGTTACGCAAATAAAACGCGACCCTTTATACCTCGCACTATTACTCACTGAACACAGTGTACATTTAATAGAAATAAAGAACAGAGATGAACTACCAGAACTACAAAACCATTTACTAAATTTATGAAGTTTTATTAAATGATTTAGTGTCCAATAAATAAAATTACATTACATCCCTTTGATAATTGAAAATGCTTGTCGACTTATCTATAATATTTATCATTGAATGAGTAACTAACTGTCATATCTAGTATGTAAGGTAAATGGCATATAACAAAAATTTGAACTATCTTTGAATATATGTTCGAGATATGAATAATTGGATGCTATCACATCTAAACGCTACAACTTTTACTTTCAAATCAAAAATTGTGATTACAATTTAATCGATTATCTCAATTTGTCCATGGTAAAAACCTCGCCTCGAGAAGTCTCAAAAGAAAAAAGTTGCTACAATTTATATTGAACGAAATAATCAGCATCAAAATTATCCACAATTCGTTGTCAAGAATTTGTCACTAGATTTTATAACCAAATCAACATTATTTCTTGATTATACTCATAAACTTTACATTGTAATGATATTGTAACAATTGACAGCCAGAACATCATAAATTGAAGCCAGCATTAAAATTATTGGCAAGATCATCAAACTGCTCAATGTGAATTTGTATAAGGGCAAATTTGGCACACGATTGGTGAAAAATAATTTGTTATCTTTTTATTTTAACACATCATTGTTAATTAACAGATGACTCCTTCGATGAGAGAAAATGTAACCTTGGCGACCATGATGTTACTCAAAATATTATCCAATATATAATCCAATATACACTCAATTTTGAGCAAAATTTCATTCATAACAGAGCGTACTAAAAGAGATGGATAATTTCAAAATAAAACGTTCCCATTAAGGATCATCATCAATCGCCAACTGTGCCTGGACCTTTCTAAAATCTTGCAGCAACAATTTTCAAACATCAATCCTGCTTATAAACTGATAAATTTCCGTCAGACGTTCCAACTTCAATTTCCTATTTTCTTTGAACAACCAAATTAATTGTAACCTGTGTTGAGAAACTATTTTCCAGACAATGTCCCCACTTTTCGAGGTTTGAGAACTAGCACTATTTGCCATTGAATAATATTATATTTTAGGATACAAAAATATTTAGAAAAACATTGAATGGACCGTTAGTAGGAGTACAATGGCGTCGCTGAATGCCATTTTCTAACTTTTTGAACTATCTTTGAGATTAAAACTAAGTTTTCCAACAGGATAACTTGGTTCGTGAAAAATGTATACGTGTCGTTGAACCGTAGGCTTGTGGATCAAGTCAGAACCCCATAACAAATCTATGCAGGAGTCACAGTTAGAAATGATTACGGAGATAACCAATATTTCCAGGCGGGTTATGGCCTAAGAATAACGCTTGAGTGAATTACCGCCCGAAATTATAAATGAATTATTTGGAATTAAGTCCAAACTAGATTCTAGCGTTGGGAGAAAACAAAGTAGAACCCCAAAATAAAAATTTATTTTACTTTTAAAGTTTATATATTTATGCAAATGAACACCGCTCAATGTCCCGAGAGAAAGTGAACTAAAATCATACTTCTGCAATGGAAAGTTACACAAATTGCTATTCGAGTCTGTCGCTTCAATTCAATTCTCCATGGCGGAAAATTGTTTCAGCAATGGGCTGTTGATGCTCATCTGCAAGTTAAAGCCAATAATTTTAACTTTGTGCGCAATCAACAGGGAAGCTTACGAGTCGAACAGTATTCAATCTGTCACCTTGCCATCTTCATTTCAAGGTTCTCCTCGCAATATGCGCGAAAAGTATCACGACTCTAAGCCAATTGTGGCAAAGTATGGCAAGCCTGATCTTTTCATTACTATAACATGCAATCCCAATTGGCCAGAGATTCGAGAGAATCTTTTTCATGTATAACAGCCCTGTGACAGACCAGATTTGGTTGCTCGAGTGTTTAACATCAAGTTGAAAGCACTACTCGATAACATAGTGAAGAACAAAGCTTTAGGAAATGTTATTGCATACGTTTACAAGATTGAGTTTCAAAAAAGAGGATGCTGAGAATCCTGAACAGAGATCGGAATCCGTGTTGCATGAAATTGTTGTTCGCACGAAGATACATGGACCTTGCGGCAATGAGACTCCACTTGCGCCTTGCATGGAAAAAGGTGAATGTGCAAAAAGAGTGTGTGCAAAAGGTTTTCCCATTTATCGTCCTCGTGAAGGAATTGAAATTCAAATAAGAGAGAGGAAAATTGACAATCATCATGTCGTGCCATACAACAAGTTTTTAACACGCAAATTCAATCAATTGTCACATTAACATCGAATCCTGCCAAACCGTTCAACGCAATCAAGTACATTTTCAAATATATATACAAAAGATGATTCTGCTTCAGTTGAATTAAGTGTACAAGGACCGATTGTTCACGATGAAATTAGACAATTTCTCGATGCGGGTTATGTTTGTGCTCGTGAAGCAATTTGGCGACTGCTCGAAAATCCAATGCACGATCGATCGCAAGCTGTTTATCGTCTTGCCATACATCTTCCTGACGAACAAATGGGTGATTTTCAAGACGGCCAAGAAGATGCTGCAGCTGACAGAGCTCAACACCAATACACACATTTGACTGCATAGTTTGAGCTCGCCAAGCAAGAAGACGAGAATGCTCGATAATATTTGTATTCCGAAATTCCTGAGCATTACGTATTTGCATTTGGATGGGATTTGCATGATAGCGAATGGGAACGATGTTTGGATGAAGCAAGTTATGTGGTTATGTGTGCATGCCGTGTCAAATTCGCCTAATATTTGCCTTGATTTGTGTCTTCAATTCGCCAAAATAATCCTCTTGCGATTTTCGAGCAATTCACGGAGTTTTTAATCGCCGACTACATCATGCATTTCGATCACATAACCGCTGAAAAGAAATTGCTTCAAGACATTGAAGTTATTTTGCACATGAATGGCATGAAATACACAAATTTTGGCCTTCCAGAACCAGGCATTCAGAACGTCGAAAACGTTTTCAATGTCGAAGAACAAGCTAAAATGGCCACAAGTCGCGAGTCGCGATTGATTAATTATGTAAGCGGCCAGAGTAAAGTTGTTCACGCTTTCGCCACGACAGGAATCGCAGCGGATTTATTGGTTGGTGGCCGAACTGCCCACAGCGGTTTCAAAATCCCACTTTCTGCTAACGCAACGTCGGAGTCATCCATGAAAATCCCCTCGCGTGAATCCATTAAATTACGAGAAGTTGCAATGCTCATCATCGACGAGGCTTCAATGCTTTCTTCGCATTTTGTTCGAGTGATAGATCTGCTTCTGCGAGGAATCATGAATAATATTCGTCCTTTCGGTGGAAAGCTTCTCATCCTTGGGGGTGACTTTCGACAAACCTCAAATGTTGTTTCCGGAGGAAAGAATGCCGATGTAATCAAAATGTACGTGAAAATTTCTCCTTTGTGGCGGCATGTGAAGCAGCGAACTCTCATCACCAACAAATGAGTTTTGAAATTGGGCCATGACAGATTGCGAAGTGATCTCGAAGAAGCCGATTCTGATAGAGCGTGAGCACATCATTCGACCAATTTTTGGAGCTGAAATTCGAACAACAACTACTGATGAAATCGCTGATGTCGCCATCAAGATCATGCTCAGCCCAAAAAATGTTCATGTCACTGAGCTCAACAATGCCATTCACGATCTTTTGCCGGGCGATGCAACAATCTTTCTGAGCATTGGCACAATGCTCTCCAACCATCCGAATGATGCAATCGATGTTCCAATCGAATTTTTGAATTTTCAGACCCCTTCTGGCATGCCTCCACATTCGGTCGAATTGAAAGTTGGTGGGTTCATCATGTTGCTAAGGAATTTGAATCCAAAGAAGGGACTTTTGAATGAAACTCGATTGATCGTGAAAAAGTTGTTCAGGAATTGTATCAAGGCGGAAATCATCACAGGCAGCAATGACGATTAACAAGGCTCAGGGACAATCGTTCGATAATGTTGGGGTGTTTTTGCCAGAACCTGTTTTTGCTCATGGCCAGCTTTATGTAACTTTAACGCGAGTAATAAATCACGAGAACCTTAGAATGCTGATCAACAATTCCTCATACCAAGGCGCATTATTGAAACAAAACAAAAGAATTATTGAATTAATATTAAATTGTCTTATTTCGCTTTTCTTCTAGAAACAAACATTTTTCTTTTCAGGCTGTATTGAGTTTTCAGAAAATTCCTTCAGTTTTGACGGGCAATTATTAAGTAGTGCTAATATAATTGTTAGATGATGCTCTTTAATATGGCCAATAAGGATGTAACTTTGACATTTCTTAACCGATTATGATGAAATTCGACTTGTTTGACTGAAATGGGATCCTAAAATGAATTTGGTTTGAAGATCTGGAATATGGCCATTAAGGATGGAACTTGGCCATTTCTTAACCGATTATAATGAAACTCGAGTTGTGTGGCTAAAATAGGAATCTAAAATGAATTTTGTATTATGTTCTGGAATATGGCCAATTAGTACTGAACTTGGCTATTTCATTGATGAAATTCAACTTATGCGAGAGAAATAGTATTCTACTACGATTTTTAGATAAAGCTCTTTAATATGGCCAATAAGGATGGAATTTGGCTATTTCTTAACTGATAATAACAGAATTCGAGTTGTGCGAGATGATTGGTTTCTGATATGATTATTAAATTCGGTTTGTACCATTAAAATGATATTCTAAAATGATTTCTGTAAAAAGTTCTGGATTATCGCTAATTAGGATTGAACTTGGCTATTTCTTAAGCGATTATCTTCAAATACGAGATGTGCGATAAACGTAAGATTCTCGAAGTTCTCGAATTTCAAGTCGAATTTCATCAAAACCGGTTAAGAAAGTTTTAGAATTTCAGTCACACACTTGACTTTCGTATTCCTAAACATTTCTTAGTTCGGAGTTTCGTGGACGAGTCATATCGAAATTCGGCGATATCATATGGCCATCTAAACCGTCTTTTGAAACACCACCAGACTGTTTTTTGTAGCGCTATCTGAAAAGCAAGATAAAGAAATTGCCATTTCGACCAAAACACTGCGTCACATCATGGAAAGTGTTCAAACGGTCCACCATCTACCGGAGATAATTTTTTATACCTAAGCAATTTTAACTGTTACGTGGCACTTTCTGAGTTTTACCAAGTGATGTGTATTTGTCAGGTTCGGAGAAAAGCTTCAATTATAATAGTAGTTTGAGCTTAACTGTAGTTTTAAGTTGCGACAGTGACCACACCAAAACAAATTATATTTATTTGTTAGGTAGTCTCCGAGCTACAGGACAGTTTCAGAGTTTAAATAATTCTTTAGTTTAATTTAAATGTAGCAGGTAGAGATAATTAATTAAATTCGATTTGGATTTTCAGAAATACCGGAGAAACCTCGCTCAGCTTTCAGAAACTTCAAGCATCCAGAGATCATGTAGTTTAGAATTTGTATTGTCTTAGAAAAATAATAAAGTGATTTGCTTCAGAGATTGAAGAAAGGGATTTCAGAATGCGATTAATTAAATAAGCAATTAAAAACCGCCGGAGGAAGTAAGGTGGTAGGAAATAAATAAGGGGTAATTAGTAACTTATTGATATTTACTTTAGGATAACAAGGATTGAAAGCAGTAACAAAAGTAATTTATAAAAAAAGTGTATTGTCCTAATCATGAACTAAACTACCAATACCAACTATTGACCGCCAATATGATGTGAGTGAAGTAAAATTCCGTCTGTTTGACGGGTTTTATTGATGTTACGGCAGTGATTTTTCAAAACCCTCTGTTTATGTATATACCCCTCAACATAACACAATCAGTGTACAAAATAAATAAACCTTGTTCTGTTCAAAGTACAGATTATTTCGCAAAACATATTAAAACCTCATGAAGTGAATAAAGCTCTGAGTTTTTAAACCTTTGAAGCAGTCCTACAAAAAAATCGTATATTTTGAATAATTTTCGAGAACACCGGCAAATATCACGAATTTGATATATAGGTAAGATTGTAAGTATTCTCCCGTCCAATGTTACCCCACACACAAATGTGATCGCTCATTGCTAAGTTATATATCGCGTGCGTTTTGCTGCATTTTTTATTGTTCTGCCATTTGTATGTCATGATCGAGCATATAGTTGCAACAAAAACAATTTTAAATTTACAAGCTATGATAAATCTTCACAATTGTGGCGCCAAACCATTACTAAACCTTACCCAAAATCGGTAATTGGAATTTAATGTAAAAATCAACATTGATGCAAACAAACAGATTATTTCAACATCAGAACATTACAAAAATACTAGCATATAAATGTTTAAATTTACTTTTTGGTAGCAACCGTTTTATAAAAAAAAATTTGATATAACTTATTGGCTGCTAATAAATAAATTATGTAGGGTATAGGACAGTATATAATATAAAATTTACTGATAAAAGTTTTAGATAACAATTTACAAGATATATAAATATAAATAAAAATTATTTATTACAAACATATAGTTTTTGAACTCATTCTATAGCCAAGTAAGTAACAATGAGACTTCATAAACGAAGTTTTTTTTTTTATTTGTTATCAAATTTCCCATATATTCAACTCCAACTATATACAACACATGGTTTTCAATATTCCATGTGAACTGAGCGAGTACCTTATGTATTGTTTTAAAAATTAACATAATTATCAACCAAATACAATTCGCATTTCGTCTTAATTATTGTTTTAGTTCAGTTATTGTTTGTTGATAATTTTTTTTTTAAACTAACACACTGCAAGCTAATACAATGAAAAAAATGTTTAGGTTTTTTTATCAACAACACAAGAAATAAAACTGTTACTAAACATACGAGTAATTTAGTTTGTGGTTTTTTTTTTGTTATTTACTTTTAGTTTGATTAACTGAAAAATCGAATATTACGAGTTGTACGTTGTTTGTTACTGAAGGCTTTAAAGTAAAGTTGGTTGATTAGAAACCACGTTAAGATAAATTGATAACGTTTTTATGTTTCAAATTAAACTCTAGAATGTCTGTTGTGTCTAGCGTAGCGAGCCTATTACAGCCAATTGAACCAAAGCGGGTATAAACTAGATCGGTCTTCATTTCATCTTTTAGATAATTTAGAAAATATTAAAATCCCTCAGTTTATCTGATATTGAAATATCTTAATAAAGTCAATTGGCTTTATTTCCATTTACTATGGAAATAAACTCTTGGCTATTCCCAAGTTAAAGCGAATTAAAAATGCAAATGAAAAGAAATTCTGGAAAAGGAAGATGGAGAAAGCAAAATAAACTTGGAAGGTGGTGGAACTTACAGAAAATGACAAATATTTTAAACGAAGAAAAACGTGATTGGGACACGTTTGAAGACAAACAAACCAGACCAATAATTTATTATGGGTTATGGCTAAAAATCTACACTTTACGTGTAAACCAGAAAAAATATTTGATGACCTGAAAGCAAAAGGATTTAACGCTACTGAAGCATCAGTTAAGCTAAAACGGAGAGACAATGTACCTCTCAACAATTCAACATATTTATGTTGGCCTTCGATAATGATGAAGATATCGAAAAAATTTATCAAATTAAGTACATCTTGGGGTTCAAAGTGGTTATTCAGCCTCTAAGACGATCTAACTTAAACATCATACCAAAGATTAAATGCTTCACTGTGGAGGAAACCATCCGGCTAACTATACAGAGGATGCAGCGTTGCAATTGAACTGCAAAACATCAAAAATAGGAATGTGATTGCTAAAAATCCAAGATTATTCAGGCAGTAGACAGTTAGTTAAGATGAACCAACCCGAAGTAAACCGTAGAGTGTTGGGAACTACTCATGGACAATTGGGTAAAATGACTTATGCTCAAATAACGCAAATCCAGGAAAAACTGATCAAAATGACGATATAAGTCAAACACTTAAATTCATTTTAAGCAGGCTCAATACATTTGATAAGCGATTACAGAAACTAGAGTACAGCACTAAGGGAGCCATCCCTAACAGAAAAATGGCCAATGATCTTAGAATCTTATGTTGGAATACCAATGAACTTATGCAACATCAACAAGAATTGCAGGTGGTCCTGCGACATGGACATAGAAAAAATCGATGTATGCCTCATCACGGAAACACACTTCACTAGACAAACATTCATTAAATTTAAAAATGATCAAATATATCATATACTATTCACCGTGAAAACACTGCTAAAGGAGGTAGTGCTGTTATAATTAGAAATAGTATTCATCACTATGAAGAGTTAAAATATGAAACAGAAGAAATACAAGCAACTGCTGTTAATGTAAAACCAAAAATAGTTCTATATGTATTGCTGGTGTTTACGGCCCACCGAAGAACTCATTGAAAGAAAAAGATTAATTCGAATTCCTCAGTAAACTAGGGAAACGGTTTGTACTTGGAGGAGACTTTAATGCAAACAATGTCCACTGGGGCTCCAGATTAACAACGACTAAGGGTAAAGAACACATAAAAGTTGTGAAGCCCTCTCAACTGGAAAACCAACCTACTGGCCGACTGATCCAAACAAAATACCAATCTGATTGATTTCTTCATAATAAAGAACATATCTGTAAATTATGTATGTACAAGTAGATGAAAGCCACAGCTTAAACTCTGATTATTCACCGATACTTTTAACGTTAAGTGAAAAAATCATTCAGGAAGAAAGAAACCCATTTCTAGTAAATAAGCACACTAATTGGGAACACTTTAGACTATCGCTAGAAGAAAAAATTAACTTAATGGTTCCATTAAAGACCGAGAAGCAATTAGACAAAGAAGTTCACAAATTTGTAAACGATATACAGCAATCTTTGGAAATTAGGGAACACCTAGCAGAAAAAAGAAGAGCGTGAAGAGTATGGCAACAAACAAGCCCCCCCCTCCCCCCCCCCTCAAGTTAAAATTAATTTGAACAATCTCACTCAACTATTAAGCAATCAACAATTATTTAAGAAAATTAACTAATGATAGCAGTACTGATTACTCTCTTTGGAAAGCAACCAAAAGAATTAAAAGACCAATAATGCAGAATTCTCCAATAAGAGAAGCAGACGAGAAATGGGCTAGGAATAATGAATATAAAGCTCGAGAATTTGCTGAACACCTCGAAAAAATATTCAAGCCACATCAAGACCCAACGTTAAAAGCCGAGATAATAACTGAACAAGCTGTGCAAGAAAGTAAAGAAATCCTACCGACAACACCAAAAGAAGTTGTGTGTGAGATAAAAGCTAATATGAATATGAAAAAAGCTCCTGGCTACGATCTCATTACTGCAGAAATCTTAAAAAAACTGCCAAGGAAAGCTCTGGTGAAGCTCACCAATCTTATAAATGCAGCATTTAGAATCAAATATGGACCTAGCTTGTGGAAAATTGCTGAAGTAATTATGATCCCAAAACCTGGGAAACCACAACACATAACCTCATCTTACAGGCCAATTTCGATATTGCCAGTCATATCCAAACTCTTTGAGAAGCTACTGGTAAAAAGGATAAATCCGATAATCGAGAGTAAAAACTTGATCCCAAATCATCAGTTCAGTGGTTTATTCAACAGTAAGCACACAAATACCAGCTTCTTTAATCGACCAGACTGATAAACTTTCAATCTCAGTTTCAGTTTCTTTTAATTTATTTCAGCAGATCCGCACAATACAACCGCACAATACAACCGCACAATACAATGCTTTTCATCAAGCAACGCATCCTATATTCATCTGATTCTACTTTCAAATGAGTCTATGGCTTTCAGAGTTTCAAATCCTTCTCTAACCTTACTGCCAACGGCCTTAATTATGGTTCAGAACTCTAGAGGATCTGTTCCGCGCGTTGTTGGACTCAGCTGTAGAAACCAGTTTGATAACCGAAAACCGTGTCCAATCCCTAAATCTGCCGCGTAGCCGTACCTGTGCAAATATTAAGGTCTTAGGTTCTTAAGCGCCGGTAGAGCAAAATAATTTGGGGATTTAAATATTTTATCATCATCCAATATTCTATCTTTGTCTTTGAGAGCTCCGACAATGGAACAATTAACTTCTGATCTTTCTTCGATCACACAGAAGTTCACAAATTACGAAAAGTTTCAGTTATTACAACTAACTGTTCTAAATTTAGTACATTCGATTTTCAAACAAATAATTTAGGAAAGGACATTTTCCAGAAAAACACCAAATCGTTTGGAAAAACATCAATTGGATGACGATCACTTCACACAAAACCCACGTGCGGATTTCGACATCTCATGATACCTCTCAAATATGGTCATTATTCCGTTTTATCGTTCGGCTCCATCATGAACTGCCATTAGGATCTCTACAAAGCAATCCAGCATTTTTTGAAGACAGAGGATATCAAGCCCCCGAACATTCAACACGAGCTTTCGCGTGATACACATTTTAAGGCAAATGGATCCAACGTAAGTGTGCTGGGAATGTTCAAACTTCCATTAAAAATCATCCGATAACTGGCCGAAATTATCTAATAGCCAGTTTCCAAATGTAATCTTCGATAACTTCGAAATCAAAAGGTCGTGTCACTGTACCGTAGCAACTCATTTATCACCAATCGATTTCAATGCCATTGCAAATTTATTCAAAAGGTATTATTGTTCTATTCCGTCATTCGAATATTTGTCAAGTGCTATCGCTTTTATCACATTCATTCATTTAAAACTAAACCGTATTTTTTATATTCAGCAGGATCTACAATTAAACGGGCTACAATATTTACTATGCTCGGTTGGTCTCAAAATAAAAACATTCAAGAAGACATTTATAGGGTTTACAGAATTTATTCGATTTATAGAATTAAAATAATTTATTGAATTTATATCTAAAATTTATAAAAATTAAAGAATTTTTAGAAATACTAAAATTTGTAGAATTAATCGAATTTATTGAATTTATAGAAATTAAGGACTTGTTAAAGTAAAGCAAATTTGAAATTGTAGAATTTATAGAATTGACAGACTTGAACAATTTATAGAACGGGTTAGGTTCTTGAATCTATCAAATTTAAAGAATTACAGTCTTTGAAGAACTTATAAAATTTATAGAATTGATCGCATTTACAGAATTTTTAAGAAATAAACAATTTATGAGATTTGCTGAATTTACTGAATTTTAAAACTTCATAAATAGAATTTATTATTCGTATAATTTATTAAATTTATAGAAATTATTGAATTTATAGAATAAGTAAAATTTGGGTTTGTAGAATTTATAGAATTGACAGACTTCAAACAATTTATAGAACCCATAGAATATATAAAATTTAAAGAATTTATAAAATTTATTGAATTTATAGAGATTGAAATTCATCTTGGACACGGATGCCAACTTAATTGGAGGTGTATTGTCTCAACAACATGGAGGAGAAGAACGAGTGATTTGCTACTTCAGCAGAATCCTATCCAGAAATAAATATTGTGTAATCCGATGAGAATTACTGGCCGTTATGGAATGCGTTAAACATTTCCACAAATACCTGTATGGTTAACAATTTCTAATTCGAACGGACCACAGATAGTCTTTCCAAAATGCAGCAAAATTGAGAAAAAGGAGGGCATCAGTAGTCTTAATCGGATTGACGTGGAGGTGCCGGAAGGATGGACAACGACTAGTGTCGACGAAGACCAGGAGAAGGATCCAACGCTTGCTCCAGTAACAACTAGGATTAGAAAAGGACAGAAACCTGCATGGCATGAGATATTCGAGACTTCTCCAACGCTAAAAGGCTACTGGGCGCAGTGGAACTCATTGAAAATGGAGAACGGTGTGCTGAAACAAGCTTGAGAAAGTGTAAATGGCAAAACTACACAAATGCAAATCGTGTTACCAAAATGCAGAATTCCGGAAGAATTAAATGAAGTCCACAATGGATCAACCGGCGGACATCTTGGCGTTAATAAAACTCTGGCCAAAGTGAAGGAGCGTTTAAACAAAAAGTGTCACACTTGCGTAGCTAGCAAAGGACCAGCGAGGCGAACCCGAGGCAGAATACAGCACAACGTAGGAGCTCCATTCGAACGAGTGGCTATGGATATCTCTGGGCCGTTTCCGCGATCAGTTGGTGAGAATCGATACATTCTTGTACGTATCGACTACTTCAGTAAGTGGCCGGAAGCCTATCCAATACCAAACCAGGAAGCGCATACAATGGCCGGAGAATTCGTAAATAATTGGATCAGCAGATATGGAATGGAGTACCATTGGAGCTTCATTCGGATTAAGGTCGTAATGTCGAGTCAAATGTGTTCCAGGAGATGAGCAAAGTGCTCGGTATTAAGAAGACAAGGACGACACCGCTACATCCACAATCCGATGGAATAGTCGAAGGATTCAACCGGACCTTAGGAGAGCACCTGGCGAAATTAGTTGGACCAAATCAGGAGAACTGGGATCGGCAGTCCCCAAAGCTACAAAGCAATTGGGAGGGACCATATACAATTATAAAGAGAATAAACGACGTCGTGTACAGGATTCAGCGAAACCAGCGAGCTAAGATGAAAATAGTACACGTCGATAGGCTGGCACGATACCAAGAAGACCCAAATAATGTTTCTGTTCGAGACGAACAGAAGTAAGGAGGGGTGGTGTAACGATTATGGCCATCATATAATAAATTCATGTATCAATAGCAATAGCTTAGACGGTTGGCGCGTGGTATAAACGAAAAGGTCGATGGTTCGATGCTCGTCGTAGCCAATTTTTATTTTTATTACGAAACATGTTTATACCCCAACGCACAAATTCATAACAAGAACGTTTGAGATATTATAGCGTACAAAGGAAGGCGTGGTGTGATTGAAGAATGAAATAAATACCTACACACCGCCCGCCGGCAATGATGATGATTATGACACCGCCATACACGAGATTTGCAGATGATTATGAACCAAGAATGAATACGATTTATGACATGCAATAAAGGAAATTTCGAGAGCATTATCAAACTCGTATATGGCAAGCAGAGATCAGTTTTCGGTTTACTTTAAATCGTTAAACAAGGAAATAAATCTGTTGTCATAGCCCCCACCAGTGGCAAGACACATTTAAATAGTAAGTCAAAGTGTATAAAAGTAGGTACAGTGAAATAAAGTTAAGTCAAGTGACATAAAAGTACACAGTGTTTTTAATTGCAAAATATTATAACAAAATAGAAGAAGTACCAGAAGAATACATAATACTGTGTAAAATTATATTTAAAATAAGCACAAACTGGTTTCAATAAATCCAGAAGTACTGAAAATGCGTTGCTAGAGGTTACTAATTTTGTGTATAAAGGTCTCGATGTAAAAAATTCATATACAGATGAATTGATAGTTGAAATTTCTAGCTATGTAGCTGAGATCTACTTATTCTGCTGGCACTACATCCCATGTAGGGATTCCTCCAAATAGTTCGATCCATTGCAAGAGAATGCCAGACACGGTGACCGAGTGAGTTTAGGTCTTACTTTCGTTGGTGCCGACTCTAAGGCCTGTTTGGTGGCCCGATTTTACGAACGAAGAACGTACTCAAGCCATCTTAGCCTTGATGATTTTATGAATCCGATGATGTCAACTTTATCGAGATTATTTCTGATAACTGGTCTTATTAGCGCTTTGTAGAAGTCCAGTTTTACTTTACGCGATATATGAAGAGACTTGAAAATTTTAAATGGATCAGTGATCCTAGGTGTTTCAACTCATTCACGTTCTTATTTTGTGTATCTCCTGAAATAAAGTCTCTTCGCGTCTGCCACCTCGCGGTGACCGTGTATTTACTCTTTGCTTCATTGATTGATATTTTTAAAAGGAAAACCTGCCGTTCTAATCAAAATATATTTCTAAAATAAACTCAAATCACACTATTCACAACCTTGTAAACAGTTATTATGTATAATTATGTTTATAGCCAATACTTCATAAAGTAAGTAATTAAATTTTATTCGCTTGTTTAAAAGTACACACTTGAAGAACAGAAGTAAAAACACTTTGTTTTTATTCATTCCACTCAGATTACGATACCTACAAGAAATGTTCTTTGCAATATGTTTATTGAAATAATGTGATAAACTTATACTTTTATATTTAAAATTTTTTTTTTCGCTTTAAACGAATTTGTTTAGAGATTTTAAAAATATTGCACACTTTTGAGTGCTTCCAAACTTTTGAGTGCTTCCAAACTTTTGAGTGCTTCCAAATTTTAGATTAGTATATTCAATAAATTAACCAAGGAATATTTCTAAAAACGGAGATTAATAACTATTCCTAAACAGGTTTTGATTGATGTTCAAGACAGAACATATCTTCCGTGGGCTTGGCATACAAGTACTGGGGGGCTATTTGTGAATTCGATTCGAACGTGTTCGACTCTTCGATTTATAAGATTCCTATTTGATTTAAATAAGAAACGAACGAATCTGATTCAATTCAAATAAGAATCCAATAATCGAAGACTCGAGTGCGTCCGAATCGAATTCCCAAATAGCCCCCCTGACAAGTTTTCATCAGGAAGTGGCGACTATTTGTGAATTCGTCTCGGACCTATTGGAATCTTATTTGAATTGAACCAGATTCGTTCGTTTCTTATTTAAATCAAATACGAATCTTATACTTCGAAGGGCCGAAACGGTTCTAATCGAATTCACAAATTGTTTAGCAATATTTGCAATCAAACTTTCCTTGGATTTATATAATATATACAACGAACGAATAAACATAGTCCACGTAAAACCCTATCATTCAGATTTAAGCAGATTATCCTAAAATAATAATAAAAAATGTTAATGTGAGCAAATATGATTAGCGAGCCAAATAAAGCCTTATCAAAAGTTAACGAACCAAATCTGTACTTATTTGTAGAACATCTAGAAAGAAATATCCAAATCCAGTAGTGCGCACATTACATATAAAATCTAAAAATAGCCCGCTAATGAAATCAAATTAACTCCAATGTGGGTTTTCAAGATGTATTCAATAAATTAGTGATTTTACCTGATGAAACATGAGATAGCTTATAGTGTCCGTGTTTTTGAAGGAATCGTTGTAAGGTAGGGAATTTCACTGTGCCGGCACCTTAAAATAATCGATTACATCGCGAATTAAATTTATTTATAAACAAATTATCCATCGCTAGCTAACTTTTCATGACGTAATTTACAGACGATTACCTTTTATTATAAATTCTTAATTGACCCACAATATGTCTGTTTTGATTTCAACACTGTTTTTAATTAGATTCAATACGCCAATCTTTCACAATCATTCAATCAATATTTTTAAGATTACAAAAAAAAAATTATACTTACTTCATTCTCCTGTGCACCACAAATATTCGATAATTCATCGATTTTAGTGTTAGCTTCCTCAATGATTTGTATAGGATCATGAACCTCTTCTTCTTCTTGACCCTCAGGTATCTGATCTTCGGCCAGAACTTCTTGGGCAAATGTTGCGATTTGCCCTTTAATCGCATTTAAGCTATCATTCAATTTAAGCCACGACATAATTTATTTATTTTTTTTTTGCTGTTAATTTTTTGTCACCAAACTTTTACCCCATATATTAGAATTTTTTTATTAAAACCACGTAACAGTTAATTTTCAATTAATAATTTAAATTTGCGATTTCACTTTTAATTTACTTCACCAAAAACACAACATACAAAATTTGTTGACAGTACAAAAGACAACTTGGCAGAATGTACGAAAAAAATAAATATTTGTGTATTGTTATGGAAAAAAAATGACATTTGGGGTTTATTTTTATTTTTGTTACGCCATTTAAAAAAGAAGACACACTTCTGTCAAAATGTCAAAATTGGTAAAAAAAGAGAGCAGCGGCCGAGAGACAAAGAGAAAAAAATTGTAATAGATTATTTTTCATGAAAATTTAAAAAATTAATTTTCTTCTAAAATATTAAAATATAAAACAATTTTATATGATTTGAATTAATAGTTTCACATTTTTTTTTTTTTTTTTCATAAACAGCATTAGTGAAAATGCTTTATTGTAACGGTTTTTTTTTTAGTCTAGACACATTTCTATCCACACGACCTAACTGTTCATATTTTTCGAAAATATCGAAATAATGTTGGATGTATTTTTTTATATTAATTATTGTTATTTTTTATTTTATTATTACATATATGTATTATTTTATTTGTATTATTGATTATTATATTAATTGTAATGTGTTGATACTGAGCCGCAAAATTGTGGTACCTTCGCTCTGTACGAAATTATGGGCCTTAATACGATATTACGCAGTGCCCGGTACCACTATCTATTATTATTAAGTTGCAAAATTGTGATACCTTTGCTCTGCATAAAATTATGGGCCTTATACAGTATTACGCAGTACCCGCACCACTATTACGAACTTAAAATGATGTTAACTGTTTGAGATATAAAATGCGACTATTGCAACATCCAACGGTTAATTCACATTTGAAAATAATCTAGTACAATTTCAAATTCGTCAAGTTTTTAAATTTTCGATAGGCAGTTAAAAAATTAATCGATCGTTGGGTAGTTGGAAACTTTCTGAGATAATAGAAGTTGATGTTGAAAATTTGTTAAATAAAATTAAAAGTCAAATATTTAAGCATATAACTGTTTGTTTTTATTAAAATTACCATTCTGCTAATAAATTTAATTTCGTTTTTTTTATTACATAAATTTTGAATACCTTAGACAAAGAATTCAGATTATCCATTATTAGAAATTAATGTACGCATATTAGAGATATGTATTTAGAACTAGAAAATGAGTTTTGCTTTTTCGTTGATAATGATGAGTCCAAATATTTTAATTTATGTCATGATTTAATAAAAATACGAGTATATATTGTTTTCCATTCATATATGTAGTACCATCTAATAATTAGGTATATGCCACTAAACATTTTTGTCATCTTGTTTAAGTTTATCACATTATTCTAAAAACTATGCCGCTCGCTACTACCAGTATTCAACATATTCAAAAAAAAAAAAATAACGCATTTTAGCGTGCCGTTGAACAACACAATATTTGTTGGGAAATGACGAATATGTATAACATAATATGTATATAAATTTTAAGAAGCATGAAACATTTATATGATTATAAGTTTAGAAGGATAATTTCTCATTGTATGTATGTACGTATTTTAAAAACAAAAACTTATTTAACCCATGTACTGATACGTTGCGCAAATTGGTTCGACCACACCAACGTTTGGCTGCATTGCTAGCTTTAATATATGACATGATCTGCACATTAAACGATCCTCGAATGGATAGCATCTCTTATCCGGTTCATCGGTTAATTGCATGCCACAGTCTTCGCAAATATAACAATCCACATGAAAATCTTTGTCCATCGAGACTACACGAACTGTTTCTTCTGTACCTTCGACTGGTGTGATCGCTACAAAGACATAAAAATTAATAAATAAAAAAAATCGGACAAATTATCAAAATATAAATACCGTGACCACAGCTGGCACATTTTGGCGCAAACATTCTATGATAGTCATTAACACAGTAGATTTTATTATCAATATCGACCGTAAACGGAACACCATCCAAGCATTCATTACAAACACAACATCTAAAGCATCCCGGGTGATATGATTTGCCCATTGCTTGTAATATCATTTCCATAATAAGATGGCCACAAATTGCACATTTTTCAGCCGTTTGTTGGAATCCACAATACTAAAATATTTTAAAAAACATAAAAACCATAATATAATGTAACAACCATATATTCAAACACAATATTTACCATATAATCCTCTTCACAGTACACACTGCCATGAACATTATAAAATGCTTTGCCTCGCAAAGCCCGACCACATGAACAACATACAAAACAATTTGTATGATATAAATTTCCCATAGCTTGACATGCTTGTCCCGCACCAGTCACTTTATCACCACAAGTATGACATATTCCAAAATATTCTCCTTCCTCTTCATTCTTTTCCATTTCCTCTTCCAGCTGTCGTGTTAATTCTTCAATTTTACGTTCGGCCTCTGTTGGGCCAATTGGCCGAGGTGGTGTCACATTATAGGGTAGTAAATTTTTTAAACCTTTACTTTTCCCCGAACCGCTACCACCACTAATTTGTGATGGTGTCGGTGATACAGAATTTGATGTTGATAGATTCGATTGTAAATGATTCGGCATCGATTGTTGTTGTTGAGAATTATTAAACGAATTCTCATGATTCAAATTACTATTACTGCCGGCAATATTTGAAGATGCATCGTTTGACGATACCGATTTACTTCTATATATGGGCCCTAAACTAGGCGAAGGACTTTTAGAAACTTGTTTATGATGTGTATAGTTCAGAGAGGGAGATGTTGAATAATTCAAGTTTGGCTGCATTTGCTGTTGCTGCTGTTGATGATAATATTGAGCTGATTGTTGTTGCATTTGATTTTGTTGTAATTGATGTTGTTGCTGAAGCTGCTGTTGGTGTTGTTGCTGAGCGGCTGCCTGTTGATTTGAAGCACCACGTAACATACAAACATAATCGGATCCATTTATGTCTTCAACAAAATTTGGATTCATTGAAATATTGACTGTAGGCGACATAAATTTTCGGGACTCATATAATGGTTGACCCTAAAATTAAAAGAAATAATAATTTAATAATTATCTATCGTAAATAAATTAGTAAAATTAATCTCTAGATTACCGTCAATTCTACACTTGAATTACTGTTATTCGAGTTACTTCGACTGTTTGCCTCCATTCCACCACCACTACCACCAGATGATTTTGTATTAATATTTGGCTTGTGATTATTTGGCACGACATTGTTTTGTGTTTGCTTTACGATTGGTTTTGAGTAATAAATTGTTTCAGTCATATTAGGTTTTGGTGGTCCTTTCTTGTAATTATTTACTGGCGAGTGTTGTAACTGCTGCAACATTTCGTTATTTCGTTGAGTAAGTTGCTGTTGTTGTTGTTGGTGCTGCTGTTGCAGTTGTTGCTGTTGCTGTTGGAGTTGTTGCTGGTGTTGTTGAATGATTTGCTGTGCCTGAGTGTTATTTACCAAAGCGGCTGGGTAGGCTATTTGCTGATGAAGTTGATACATTTGATGCGCTTGAGGGTGATGTGGTTGTGAACGGACCACATCGCCACGTTCGTAGTAAATACTTCCTGAGCTCTGTGATACTTGCGGTTGTGCACGTTGGCCTGGAAAAATGTAAAAATAAATTGTAAATATTTACTTACAAGCAGATTTATGAAAAATAGTTTTAAAAATAAATTTTCTTATCAAAATTCCGTGATGCTATATTTGGTAATGCCCTATTATCCGTGCAAAAATGTTCAACATGTCTATCTAAAACGCTTACAGCAAGAATAAAGATGTACTACAAATCGTAAAAGAGGTTACAAGCAACGGAAGAGAGCTGAGACGGCTTTTCCCCGTCAGATCTAAAATCAGTTGTCTACTGACCATTGTAAAAGAAGTATAAAGGACCGGTTCCGTTATTCAAGACCAATTTTTTTAGCAAAATTTTAGAAGTTGATAAAATAATTTGAATAGAAGGACTTTCAAATAAAAGAACCAGTTCTTCTTATTGAAGTTAAGTTAACTTAGATTAGGACGCACATTTAATGAGCATCTAAAAAAAATCTTCAACAAGTCCTACAAACCATCAAAACTGCCGGATTAAAGTTGAACGCATCAAAATGCAGACTGTTCAAGAATGAACTCAGTTACCTGAGCTACATTATGTTGAATTAAGGAGTGCGAACTGATCCAAAGAAACTAGCAAACGGAGAAAAGTGACGCACTCCAAGAGACATACATGAGCTAAGGAGTTTTCTAGGACGTAGATGTCGCTCGAAGCATGCATCGTCTTACCGAAAAAATTCAACCAATCAACTGGACAAAGTAGTACCAAGAAGGGTTCGTACAGCTAAACAAGAAACTTCGCAGTTCTCCGATTTTAGCATATCCACGAGCAGAAGATCTTTTCATTTTGGATACCAATGCCAGTAACACGGGTATACGAGCAGTGCTATCACAAAATTAAGAAGGTACAGAATGTGTATTAGCATACCACAGTCGCGCACTATCCAGACCAGAAAAAAAATATTGGGTCATCCGGAGAGAATTGTTGGCGATGGTAGATCGTGTCAAACATTTCCATAAGTACCTGTATGGACAAGTATTTATTGTACAAACGGATCATGCTGCCCTGAAATGAGTAATGTAGTTCAAAGTGCCAGAAAAGCCTCCAGGCCTGGAATGCCCAGGGGGCCTTGCAGTCTTCAATGTAAGCACTGTTCCAGACAGGAACAAAGGAATCCCATCGCCCAAGTTACAAGCATCAATAAAACATTGGACAATATAAGACTCTGGTTCTATTGGGTCAATTGCAGAAGCGATGATGGAGGATTGGTGCAGGAAATGTGTGAGGTTTGCGCCGCCAGTAAGAGACCGCAAACAAGAACAACAGGAATAATGAAGCTATGCAATGTAGGAGCAGCGTTCGAGAGGATAGCTTTATAAATTGCTGGCCCCTTTTATTAATCTATGTACATTATTTAATAATCGATACATACTCGTATATGTATCGATTATTTTAGTAAATTGGTAGACGCATATCCGATATTGAATCAAGAAAATCGAACAGTTGCGGACGTATTTGTAAACCACTGGGTTTGCAGATTTGGAGAACCATTACAACTACATTTCAACCAAGGCCAAAATTTCGAATCATCCATGCTTTAAGAGTTGTGTCAATTACTCAACATCATGAAAACTTCAAACTTCACCATCGCATCCACAGTCCGATGGCATGGTCGAGAGATTCAACAGAACACTGGAAGTGCATCTACACAAAGAGGTAAATTACAACCAGGATAATTGAGACCGGTGCATTCCATTGTTAATGATGGCGTATCGTAGCGCAATACGACAGGAAATTCACCAGCTATGGTAGTATTGGGCAGAGAACTCCTGACATGTGACATTAAATTTGGAACACCTGAGAAAACCACAGGATTTATGGAGGGAGATTCGGTTTGGCTCTACAATCTCAAACGAAGAAAGAGTAAATCTCCGAAGATACAACGAAGTAAGGAAGAACCACACAAAGTCATCAAACAAATCAACGACGTTGTATACCGAATACAGCAATGCCACAGGACAAAAATGAAGGTGGTTCTCCGCATCGACAGGCTAACACGTTACAACGCCGGAAGCACAAATGAATCTGTTGGCTACGAACCGAATTAAGGTGGAAGTAATGTGACGATTATACCTAACGTTAAACACTATCACATCAATGAACAAGGTGTGGTAATAAAGTGAAATAGTGAACTAGTGGAATAGTCAAGTGGTTTAAAGTGTACCAGTGAAATTGTAGAGAGCTAAAAAGTGCTGGAAACAAGTGTTGTAATTTATTGCCGAATAGAGAGTCCGAAATTCGTTACAATACGGAAAGTGTGAACGATATGTGGTTTCAACAAGACGGTGTCACAGACCACACAGCCAATGCAACAATGGCTTAATTACACGAGAAGTTGCCGAAAAAATTTGTCACCCTTGGACTTTTTTTCTTTGGGGTTATCTCAAAAGTAAGGTCTATGCAAATAAGCCAGCAACAATTCAAGAGCTAAAGGATGAGATAATAAGGCATATTAGTGGAAAAGAGGAGCAATTACGTCAGGATATCGTCCTAAATTTGGACAAACTGATTGGTATGTGCCGCCGAAATCATTCCAACGCAGTTAAACTCTTTGCCGTGTTTGATACTACACCTCTCAACAGTGCATCGGTGGCTTCAGGAATTCCAGTCAAAAACAGAAAGGAGTTTCGGTAACTCAAAAACCAACACCTCTCTCTAAAATTATGAATTCGGTCGGGGCCAACTGGAAAATCTGCTTTCATCACAGCCTGTACCGTTGGTGATGTGAAAGTCAAAGAGTGGTATATTGACTCTGGTGCCTCTACACACATGTGTAAGCACGGCGATTGAATGCGTGACGTAAACGACTCGTTGAGCAAAAAAATTGTGTTACAAATAATTCGAAACTTGTAGTACAAGGAATTGGAATTATTGATTTACATGCTAAAAAAAACAATGAGAAGCACACAATCGAAGTTAGAGATGTCCTTCTTGTAACAAAATTGTCAGCAAATTTGCTTTCGGTTAGTCAAATAACCAATCAAAATAATAAAGTAATTTTTGACAAAACTGACGTAAAAATAATTGATCAAAATGGATCATTATTAGCAACGGGTAGCCGAGTAAACGATATGTATCAGCTGGATAAACAGGATGATAAAAGCAATAGTGCTATTTACTCACATGCGGTATTTAAACCATTTGATTTGTGGCACCGTCGATTGGGTCACCTAAATCCAAATAGCATGGAACTTCTACGTGACAAGTATGCCAATGGCATTAATTTTAAAAATTGTCTAGACGAAACTTGCATAGACTGCGCCAAAGGCAAACAGCATCGGCAACCATTTGGAATTCCGAAAAAAAGAGCACAGAAATTTCTGGAGCTCGTACTTTCGGATTTATGCGGTCCAATGGAAACAAAATCTCTTGGCAGAAGTAGCTATTTCCTGACATTTGTGGATGATTATTCAAAGAAGGTTTTCATTTATTTTTTGGAGACTAAGGACAAAGTCATTGGTTGGTATGCATAAAACCAAACAGGGCAGCTGCGATAATAACTGCATGATTACTTTTACGCAAAAAAAGGTATACAACATCAGACGCCAGTATCATATTCTCCTGAACAAAATGGAACGGCGGAGCGAATGAATCGTACCCTCGTGGAGGAAGCTCACTATATGTTGTCTGATTCAAAGTTACAAAAATTATTCTGGTCAGAAGCTATAGCTACAGCTGCTTATCTCGTCGACCGTTCACCGACGAAAGGTCTTGACAAGACACCCGAAGAAATTTGGTATGGAGTAAAACCGGATCTGCGCCATTTGAGAGTTTTTACTGTGAGAATTCAAAAGCTTACCGATTATACAGTAAACAAAATGGTGACATATTAAAGAGCCGTGATGTAATCTTCATTGAATCGTCTCTACCAATAACCACAAACGATGATCGTGAAGTGGGGGAATCATCAAGCACGCCTCTTTAATGCAATATAGAAGAAATGAAGGAAACACCGACATTCATAGAAGCTGCTGCACCCGATGAATTGTGTTCCAATGGTGGATTATGTTCCAATAACGAATTAGCTTCTAAAATTATAGATAACAATGTAGAAGCAAACAATGTTGAAGGATTATGAACTCAGTTACAATGCCAAATTATCTGAAGTACGCTCAGATCCTTTAACATATGAAGAGGCTATGAGCTGTCCTGAATGCGATTTATGGAAAAAAGCGATGCAAGAGGAAAATGAGTCTCTTCTTGAAAATGGAACCTGGACTCTAGCAAATATTCCACCGAATAGAAAAGCAATTCAATGCAAATGGGTCTACAAAACCAAATGCGATGTTAATGGAAATATCAACTGCTATAAAGCGCAACTTGTAGTTAAAGGTTGTTCTCAACGAGAAGGTATCGACTATAAAGAGACATATTCGCCAGTTGTTCGTTACTCGTCCATCCGATACTTAATTGCACTTGCAGTTAAGTAAGATCTAGAAATTGATCAAATGGATGCAGTTGCGGCATTCTTGCAGGGAAGAATTTTATGTGTGCCAACCAGAAGGATATCAGAATGGAAACCAATCGTCAAAAGTTTGTCGTCTTAAGAAGGCGTTGTACGGCTTAAAACAGGCTAGTCGTACTTGGAATTGCAAATTGGATAGTGTTCTTACAGATTTCGGCATTAAGTTTTCGTTAGTGAACCCCTGCATCTATCACAAAATTCAGAATGTACATATTTTATTAGTAGCCGTGTACGTTGATGATTTGTTGTTATTCTCAAATAACAAACACTTAAAAGATTCATTGAAAAGAAAATTATCGAATACCTTTAAAATGAAGGACTTGGGAGTAGTTCAACAGTGCCTAGGGATGCGAATCACTCGGGAGCGTGAAACTGAAAAAATATGGATTGACCAACAATTATACATCGAAGAAATGTTAAAAAAGTATGGTATGGTCGATTGTAATCCAGCGTTGACGCCGATTGATGCAAATCAAAAATTAACGAAAAGTATGTCACCTAAATCTGATAATGAAGCCGTTCAAATGAAAAATGTTTCTTATCAGGAAGTAGTTGGGAGTATCATGTTCGCTGCTCATGTTACTCATCCGGATATATGCTATGCAATCAGCACCGTTAACAAATTCAATAACAACCCTGGTCTGCCAAACTGGAACGCAGTTAAAAGAATCCAGAGATACCTTCGTGGTACTGTATCAACCAAACTGGAATTTAAAAAAAACGGTAATTTAAAGGTAATTGGTTATTCTGATTCGGATTGGGTGAACGACTTAGACGACAGACGATCGGTTACTGGTTAAATTTTTAAGCTTCAGGGAGGAGCTATTTCTTGGAGCAGCAAGAGACAGCCAACGGTTGCTCTTTCCACAACGGAGGCAGAGTACATGGAAGTCTCCGCTCCAGCTCATGAAGCTTTGTGGTTGCGAAATTTTGAAATCGATTTAAAATTGAGCTTAACTCTAGATACAATTACTATTTGTTGCGACAACAGGAGTACTATATATAAGTTTAGTACCAACTGATGCTTATCACGCCAGGACAAAGCACATCGATATTCGACATCACTTATCTTTTAATTATTTTATATTCCATAATATTACAACAATATGAAGCAACAGCACAGCCGTCAATAAATAGTAAAGACAATGCCGCCTATAAGTTACGCAATCGCAAAAAAATCAGAAATTCTATTGAAGCTGATTGTCCTGAGACTTAAGTGATGCGGAAAATTGGGTGAAGTCAATACAAAATAAATTAAATGCACTCAAAAAGAATAAAACTTGGGAGGTTTTCAAGTTACCACCAGAGCAAGGATTTTGTTCGAAAAACGAGACTTGAGAGTTGCGATTTCCATGCACGTACTAGATATACAACGGTAAATATTATTGTTGTTTGGTTTAATTTTAATATTATCATACATCTAGTACACCGATAAAAATTGCAACTCTCAAATCTCGTTTTACGAACAAAATTCTTGTTCAGGTAAAAGCACTATTGGATCAAGATGGGTCTTCAAAATTAAAAGAAATCCGAATGGAGATGTTGTGCGATACAAGTCAAGATTTTGTGCAAAGGGTATACACAAAAACAGAGCATTGATTTCAATGAATGAAAACAGTACTCCTATACGGCGAGTTACATCAAGTAAATGGGAAGGAATGTAAATTAAAAGTCTTTGTAAGGTTTGAAACAAGCTCCGCACTGTTGGAATACAATACTTCACACTTTTTCTTCTTCACTCAATATAAAACGTTTTAACCTCGAAGAAACAGCACATCCAATAAACATTCCGGCTGATCCACAAATACATCTCAATTCAACATACAATAATCAAGAACCAAATAAAATATCCGTACCGAATCGAGAAGCAGTTAGTTCTCTGATATTTGCTGCTATAGTCAGTCGACCAGACATCTTTGCAGTGGGAGTTGCCAGTAGATTTCTTTCAAATCACATGAATGCCCACTGGAATGCGGTTAAAATAAAAATTAAATATTTTATTGGGGGCTATTTCTGAATACGATATGAATTCGAATGTATAAGTTTCGTATTTGATTTAAATAAGAAAAGAGCGAATTTCAATTCTAATTCAATTCAAATAAGAATGTTTCGTATTCGGATCGTATTAAGAAATAACCCCACTGGATGTTTTCATGCTCTATAGTGGACCGGTGACATGGATCAGTCAACAACAACATTCAGTTGCACTATCGACGACCGAAGCTGGGGGGCTATTTGTGAATTATATTCGAACGTATCGAGTTTTCGATTATTGGATTCTTATTTGAATTGAATCAGATTCGTTCGTTTCTTATTTAAATCAAAAACGAATCTTATAAATCGAAGAGTCGAATACGTTCGAGTCGAATTCACAAATAGCCCCCTGAATATATGGCTTGATGTGCAACGGGTAACTCCACGCTATTCATTGATTTCGAGGCTATTTCTAAATACGATACGAATATATAACATTCTTATTTGAATTGAATTTGAATTGAATCAGATTCGTTCGTTTCTTATTTAAATCAAATACGAATCTTATACGTTCGAATTCGTATCGTATTCAAAAATAGCTCCCCAACGCTATCCGGCTGATCAGCAATTTAGAATTTTACAAGCGAACTAAACATATCGATATTCGATATCACTTCATCCTAACGTATTCGAGTCTTCGAAATATTGAATTCAATCAGATTCTTTCGTTTCTTATTTAAATCAAATATGAATCTTATACTTCGAAGAGTCGATTATGTTCGAATCGAATTAACAAATAGGGGGGATGGAAATCTATTCATTTACTGTTTCTATAGAAATCGGCATCAACAGAAAACCGCTAATTTTTCTTTACTTAAATACAAATTTGAATAAATCTATCACTCACCTGAGGCAACTTGTAAATTTTCATAAATAGGCGGAGGTTCAACATCCGGCTGAGGTGTATGCGCATATCGATCCATAATCATATTCACAGGACTATTTTTCATATTGCCAACTGGAACTTGTGGTTGTGCTTTTTTATTACTAGATTCAAAATATCCAGTTGCCGGTTCACCACCACCACCACCACCACCCGGTAAACCATAAAAATCTAAATTCTCATAAACAGGCCCCGTTCGTATTTCATTCGGCATATTCGAATTATGAATCTGACCGACTAAACTTGTACGAGGGCTTTCGGAATGCTGTGATGATGATCCACTTAAGGAATGTGTTGGACTATGATGTATATTTGCAGTACCCATTTGTTGTTGTTGTTGTTGCAGCTGCTGTTGTTGTTGTTGTTGTTGATGCATACCTTTTGTATTATGACTTTGATCATAGTATTTATATTGACGACTAGCCATATTATTAATTCCGGCAATTCTTTGTTGTGTTGGTACACCCGTTGCAGCCATTGTACGGCCAGCCGTCATCATATCACCGTTACCGGAATCGGATATTTTTAAATTTTGTATCAAATAACTGGGATCATGATTTTGTTGTGTTATGTGATGGGATGACATATTATTATAAACCAGTTATTTGTATATAAAACAAAAGACTATATAATACTTAAGATTAAAGTAAGAAATTCACACGATAATTATGTTTTATTATGCTGCTTCTTTTTGATATCCGCTGATTATCTATTGAGTAAAACACATAACACAAAAATAACAGAAGCACGTCAAAAAGACACAAGAAACCACTCCTTTTTTATCAACCAAAAAAAAAAAAAAACACAGAATTAAAAAATTGAAGAAAAATTTTAAGAACACGCGAAAACCACCAAAGTTATGCACTTAAAATTAATCGTAAATAAATAAATTAAAAATGGAATGTAATTATTTTAATTCGAAGTCTAAAAATTTTTTTTTTTATTATGTCAGTATCGTCATTATTACAAAAAAAAATTATCACAGCCATACATTTTTCTCTCTTCTGAATGTGTTGTGTGCTTAACTCACGCAAATCTTAGTCATGATTTCTATAAAAAAAAAACGTCTTAAATGTGTATGGATTTCAAGTTCACATCCAACATTATTTTTGAAACGATTTTATTTTCTTTAATATATGGAATGTTTTTATTTTTATCTAGGTTCACATAATCTAAATTTAACTAACACTTTTCTATTTATATATACTTAATTCAGGTTTGATGTATATTTAGATTTTTTTATTTCATAAAATTTTATTTTTGTACACACAAAAAAAAAAACAATTTTTTGACACAGATAGAGCGAAGTGCGCGACCAAAATAATGTTGTTCTTTTTCCTTTTGTATTTTTATTTTTTTGTTTTTTTTTATTGCCAGCGTTCAATTTTATGCTGAATATTAGTGCTCCACACTAGATAGAGCATCACAATTTATTCAGCAATATATTTTTCAAAATTTTGTTTTCTAACGAAATATCGTTACAAGTTCCTAAATATTTTGTTGTTCTGTATTTATTTTGTCATTTATTATTATAAATTAGTAGTAAAAAATTGTGTAAAAATATTGTTTTTTAGTTTGGTTGTTATGGTAACTACTTGATTCCGGTTGCAGCTGATTTTAGTGTTTGGGAGTAAAATAATGGCTTTCGTGAAAATGTTGGAGAATGTTAATCCAAAAAGTGATTATTTCGATACAGTGATTGGCCATATAGAAGATATTGTGATAGCAGATGAATTTCAGGTGAATTGGTGATTTATATTTCTCTAATTAATATGAGTTGAAAACATGAATGAAAGCTGAACGATTGACAGAATGTAATCGTTATCAAGGAACCGTCATGGGGCAAGGCTGATTGAGGAGATTAAAATCTCAGTTGGTTGTTGTTTTGTTTAATAGCGAAATTCGAAGACCAATTCTCAATCAAATTGTCAGAAAAAATCTTTGTGTTAATTGAAATGCCAGTCAAAATCATATTCCAAAACGATCCCAAAATTACCATAAAATATTAGAGAAGCGACTCATGTAGCAATTTAAAATCGTATTCTCATTGACAATTTTGTCAGCCTAATTTAGTTTTTGATTGTATTTTGGCAAATTATGATATAAAAAATTATTTTGTAAATTAAAATTATTAAAAAAGTTAATTTTATTACCTTTGAGAATCATGAAGATAAAAAATTTTTTCCAAAAGATTACCCCATATTTTACAGTATCTATTTGTCTAATTTCGAATATAATATTTATTGTATTTCATAAAATAAAAGAAATCCTAGTATTTTTGGAAGAGGCTAGGAGTAAAAATGATTTATTTGATATTGCTATAACATTTTTAGAAGATGTTTTTCTAGAATATGAGTTTCAGGTAAATTAATCTATACTGGAATAGAATCTAACACCTCCCCGGGGCCCGTTTTGCTTAAATTGAACAAGTAAAATCATAAATCCTAAACTAATTTTTGGTTAACATTTTCAGAATATGCTGCACCAATTTTTAGAAACTCACTGTCACGAATTCGAAGAAACTGATGAAAATAAAATGAGCTATATGGATATTTTTCGCCATTACACCCATATGATAGAATGTCACATTGTTACAGAACTCAATAAGCGAATGGAATTGTTCGATATGCATATCTTCACCCAAATATTACAGTACGTCTACTCTTAGTAAGTACTACAGGAGCGCTAAGAATTTAAGCTGTCGTTTTTTTTTTTTTAGTCAACGAAAACCCACCTTAGAAGGCGAAATATTCGAGCTACTTTTCTCTTTAACTGAATTCGGACGCTTCAAAGAAATGATGCTGGACCACAAAAAATATCAAACTGGAAATTATGATGATATAGCTAAAGGAATTATTGTAACAAAACTAAATGATGCAATGTTCGATGACGATGAGGAGGAGGTTGAGGAGGAGGAGGAGAACGACACAGCGGAATCAAACTAAAATTAACAACAAAAAAATATAAAATATGTAATAAATTTACTTAATTAAAAAAAAGCATTTATTTTATAACATTAATTAATGCATTAAAATTTCAGTTTGTACCAAACGATTATTCGTATCGCCCGGCATTCGATACGGTAGTGTTGCGGCCATATTTGTGATTGCCTTCGCATGATCCCGTAAAAATGATAATTTTTGTTCTTTTTCAATAATATTTTTCGATTTTAATAGTTTATATTGATTGTATAGAATATCCATTGTGGCGATTAGTAAGTCCGGGTATACTTTGGTCACCTCTTTGCCCAAACGTTTAAAATTCTGCATGCACATATCCAATTCGGAAACATTGAGTGGCACCAATTTTGTTTCGGCCAATATTTCTAGCGCCGATTGATAATTTTTATCATGATACTTGTCAAAGAAATCCGATAGAGTTATTAGTGTTTCAAAATTATCACGGGTTCGAACATCCACCTGAATATCTTGACCATTGTATCGCATTTTAAATTCTTTTGCGATTAGTTGCAATTTTTCACGTAACGAACCTTTTTTATTCGACTGATGAACCACTTGCGACAACAGGAATGATGTATAATGTAACGTTTGTGAATAGTTCTCCGCCAAATCATACATTCGAATTGCGTTTTCAAACATTCCTTTTTTAATTAGTTCATCTGCGACTAGATCACACGCGACCTTAACATCAATGCCAATTGATTCGAATTGATCGAGTAAACCACGTGAACGTATTCCATTCGGTTGTATTTTACCAAATAGTAAATCATAGTTATGGCATTCGATTGCCAAATCTGAGACGCACACTAAAAATAAGTTAATACCTTTTGGATCTTTCATTTTACGTAAAAAGAAGAAATACTGAAGTGCTTCGGCTGGGTCAGTGATTTCGAATTTTTTAACGTACAGCATAACGAGACGAGCCAAATTTAATCGTCGCATTGGTGGAGTATCTTCAACATCGGCTGATACTAAAATAAAAATAAAATTATTAGAAATCAATATATAAAGGATTCATATTTTATTTACATAGTGGTTGCTGAACATTACGTGCCCCTCCCAGCATATATAATTCATTCAAAGCCAAAGCAATATGAACAGCGTGAACACGATATTTTTCAAATCGTGATAAAAATTCAATAGCCGCCTCAAATTGTCCAGTTAATATTAAAATTTGAAAATATGCCATCGGTTTTTCGGTCGCATTAAAATATTTTTCGCCATATGTCTCTAGGATCATTGTCTGTAGGCCGGAATATGTTAAGCTTTCACCGTTATCATTAGAACGAATTAGCGACAATTGTATCCATAAGAAATCATCACAAGTTTGTGCTATATCTGGATGCTGTTCATTAATATCGCAACAACCGATCACACAGTAAACAGCCTTGCGATACGAATCAGTAGAATTACGAATTTGCCGTTTATATTGGATTTTTATTTGCGTCTCATGTTTTGAGCTTATGTGTTGGTCCGGTTTTTGGCATTTCTCTTCGAGTGCTGAAAGAAGATCGGCATGTCCGGGTCCGCTTAATTCTACATATTTTCTAGCCGTTTGTAGATCGCCACAACGTAAACTGTAGTAAACAACGGGCCATAGTGGCAAACCTTCGATTGAACCGTCGAGTAGCCCAATACAGGACGACGAATAATCTTGACTGAATTTTAATGCAACAAATGTTTTAACCAAATTTTCTTTACTCGGAATACCGCCACGTTGTGTTTCGGACAAATGTTCGAATACAACTTCAGACATATACTCCTTGTAACGTTCTTCTAGATAACGCTTAGCCTGATTCACAAATTGGGAACGATCATTACGCGCTTGCAATGGATCTTGATTCCGTGGAAATGGTGAAACATCAACCATGTATCGCATAATTTTCCACATTTCATTAATTTTACTATCATTAAATTCGGATGCAACCTTGGCAAATTTTTGTATCAAATTGGGCCGTAATGCCTCTTCCATAACAAGTTTATTGTAATTACATACTTCACGCGCGTAAGCCATCTCTTGACTATTCAAACATGATTTACGATTAAAATTGCAATCATTGAGTATGGTTTGTTCAGGACCTTTACGAATATCGATCCAATTTTGTGACGGGCCAATAAGAGCGTTCATAAGTTTAATTTTCTCTTCACGCCAATCGGTTATGATGTGTTCCCATTTTTGATTTTGAGCCGTTGAATACGATTCTTTTTTAACCTCTTCGATTATTGAAAGAATGGCATTCTCTTTTTCATTTTTTAAAAAACTTTGGATATCAGTCTCGGCAATTGGGTCTAATGGTTCCAATGTTTTACTGACGTTTAAAGTTCCTGGTAGTCTGGGTAAATTTGCACCACGCTGTTGGACGATTGTTTCACTGTAAAACGTGATATTTAAATATTGTAATTAACTTCAAATATGAAAAATTAGTGGAGTACTTACGCTCTGGACACATCTGGTCCAGTTTGCACTGTCCTTGTATGAACTTCTCCAATTGTCTCTATAACTTGATAGAAATTTCGATCCATACGTGGAAAATCTTCCATACATTGTGCCTCGCTCGTAAGTTTGAGGGCATTTTGCAATAACGAATTTAAATCCATCTCTTTAACAACCGGATTCACGAAATACTTAACCTCACTTTTAATTTTGTAATATTTGTAAAGTTTTTATAGGCGAAATATTCTATTAGACGCACGAATTTACTAATATTCTTATAAAATCTATGTTAAGCCACCAAATAATCAATATAACTAAATATTTAATTAAATATTTTTAAATTAAAATCCAATTCTAAAATGTTGCTGCTCTGAGTTCAAATATCAGAATTTATAAATACAGCGGGATGGCATCAGTCAAAATTTTGACAGTTGATTTGAAAAGAAGTATCGTTGCCATTATATCGAAAGTCAATTTATCGAAAATAAATATCCCGAAAAAGTACAAAATAAAATGCCAGAAAACTCCATTAAATTGTTCTACAATATTTCTTGTTATCTTTGCGGACAGACGACCAATGATAAGGGGCTTTGAGGAGTTCTCTAATACTCCTTGACATGTCGCGTAACAATATCAGATGTAATACTGTAATAAGACTTCAACAGTCTTGTGTAATTCCTTCCTTCCGATTTGGCCGCCTCAACGGTGCTCCTCCAAATAGTTCGATCCATTTCAAGAGAACGTCAGTGACAGTGATCGAGTATCCTGAATGTGAGCCACCACAACTCTGCCGACCTGAGCGCGCAACAGCTGGAAAAATGCCGGTAATAACTCATAATCCGTAAACCGCTACTGCTAGTGGTGGACAACTGTTGGAGACGGGGAATTGGAGTGGAAATGTAACGTTGGAGACTGTAGCCACAGATCTCAAGCGAATGTTCGGACAGAAGGAGTCACGCTTCTCTATAAAGTTTATAAAATCAGACTAAAGCTACGCAGCCCGCGTTACATGATTCGTACAAGGTCTGGTAGATTTGAAAGATGCTATAAATTCACATTACACACAATACGAGACAGCCGACCATTCTGCAGTATCGCTCAAGTTGAACCTCAACGCACTGGTCACCACAAAAAGATAGATTATGGTCGAGCATCAGGAAATGACGAAAGAAACTCCTAGAGATCCACAAGAAACCGCAACCAGAACGAGGTTTCAAGCCAATAAGACAAGTACTGCAGCAAAATATAACTAACTTAACGAGCGGGAAAGCGCGCCTTATGCAAAAAAGCAAGGCGAACTTCTGCAGCAGTTCACGCGCTTGGAGACAGCTCCAACAAAAACGACGCAATCAGCAGAATCCATCAAAATTCAACCAAAGAGTTTGTCACTGCAACTGATGACGGAACAAAGGTTAGGCTGCAGCATGACAGTGGATCAGACTTGCCGATCATATCAAGTGAACTGCCGTAAACGCTTCTGGCAAATGTATAAGAATCCTGAGATGTTTTGACGCAACTTTGAAGATAAGCAAATATGAATAAGCTGCTGAGGTCATCTACGTCTCACCTTCACTGCTAAACCTTTTTGGCAACGAATGGATGACTAAACTGAAATTGTGGGATGTACCACCATTAGCATACTGCCACAATGTTAACAAGGTATATAGCAGATCATGCGCCCACAAAAACGTGATAGAAGCAATGATCCTTTTGCTCTTCTCCGAAACCTTAGGCCGATGCAACAAGATTAAAGCGTCACAGAAGTCAGGGAAAATCCCGATCTTCCGCCGTGCAAGGCCAATGCTACATGCAGCCTCGAACCTAATCGATAACGAACTTATTCGCCTACAGTGCTAAGGCGTTATCACACCAATCAGCTACGCAGGCAATGCAGCATTGATCATGATCGTAAAAAAGTAGGATGACTGCATACATACCACCACTGACTACTTCACAAGCCCCAATGACGCACCCGAGCCAAACAAGGGCTGTCGAGTGAATGACGCCTATCAACACACACTGCGACATGTTTCAGTTGAACCGTTTGCAACCGAGGTGTTAAAACGGCTCCCGGTATTTTCCAACAATTGATGGACACCATGATAGGCGGTCTAGAGGCTACCTTGGATCGACGATATTATCATCGGAGGAAAAGGCAATACATAACACCGTGAACGAATACGGCCGCATGAAAGAATACGGTTTCCGACCAAAACCAGCTAAGCTTGAAGTTATCAGCAGCTGCCAGCGCCATCCGACATTACACAACAGTGCGCTTTCTTGGGCGTCGTGAACTGGTACATGTGGCTTTGTCTAGACGGATCACCAGCCGCTGCTTTCTATCTTTGCTGTGAAAAGCGGTATTCTAATCTATACAGCAAACAGCATGCAGTGATATGCAGAAAATTTTCTCGTCTACGACTTCCAAATTAAGTAAGTGGATACTAACGGATTCGCCTATGCCAATTTTATATCCAGACTGATCGCCGCACAACTTCCGCTTGAATCCGAAGACATGGTCATTGCAACGGTCAACGAAGAAGACTGGAACTGCGGTGACTACTTCGCAGTTGACATCGTTAAATTGTTGCCAGTAAATTTTGGTGACATTCGAAAGGCAACTACAGAAAATGACGTACTTCAGAAGGTCGCTCTTTACATCACTGATGGCTGAGAGTTCCGACCCAGCGATAGAACAATTTTTCAATCGCAAGTCAGAACTGACGTTGGAGTAAGAATGTCTGTTCCTGAGGAACAGGAATGGAGAAACTACACCACGAGCACTCAGGCACCACACGCATGAAGCTGCTCGCGCGAAGAAAATTTTTCTGGCCAGGTATCGATGGAGGAATTGAGGAAACCGCGTGCCAATGCAACGATTGTGGAATCATCGCAAAGACTTCGACTAAATGTACGCTGCATGCCTGGCCGATTCCCAGTAGACCATGGTCGCCGGTCCTTGTGGACTATGCAGACCCAATCGACGATTGCTACACTATCTGGTTATAGCGCGAGCCAAGAAGATTGACAACCGGTGCGAAGCATTTGCACGCCAGGGCATCTGTGAAACTATTGCCTCCTACAACGGTCCGCAATTTGTCTCAGCCGAGTTCAACCGATTCTGTGAGGGGAATGGGGTCGAGCACTTGACATCAGTACCATACCACCCGCAATCAAACGGTCGTATACAGTGCGACCGATTCCAAAAAAGCTGGCCAAAAATAAAACCTTAAGTAAATTATCTCAAAATCTACACCCAGGGGTTGTTTGGGTTGCTGATTACGAATCAAAGTCAGAGTTGTAAAATTTAGACCAACACATAAGCAGCCATGGCATTACTAAGGAATTACATATCGATCACAAAACAGTTTTAAACTATTTGCGTAAGGCTGGATACACAAAGAAGCTCGATGTTTGGGTTTAAAATCATGAGTGATTCCTGAACGTTAGACATGTATTTTAGCCAACCCATAATCGAAAACAGAACCTATCTAGAAACTTTTTCTTGGACTTTTGGCCAGCGTGTTTCGATTTGGCCTCAAAAAAACTCGAAGGCGAAGGCAACGTGAACCAGATCTTACGCAAGTTTCTCATATGTTACCGCTACACACCATCACCAGCACTCGGCGACAAGTTGCCATTCCAATTGATGACTAACCGAGAGATGCGCACCAAGTTGAACTTGATTAAGCCACCACCAGCTCACAACGATGGAAGCGGGGCGCTCCAATACTTACCACGAGGTCAGGTACAAAGAGTTTGCGGTTGGCAATACGTTTTTCTTCAAGCTCATGCAAGATAACAGCTGGAGCTGGCAGCCTGGTACGGTAGTTGAATGCCGTAATGGAACACGCGAAGACTGGTGAAAGGATGGTGAGATACCACGCCAATCAATTGCGAGTGCGTTTCACCGATACGGCACCATCAGATGACGACAACGTCTTAATGGACACTTTTAAGTTACGATCAACGTGATGTATAGTGGAACCGATCATTGTTCCACAACACCTACAGACATGACAGTCAGCCGAAACTGAATCGCAGAAGGAACTCGAATCAGTACAAGAACTCGAAACAGCCGCCGCGGTATACTGCCAACCCATTCCCGAGGAAACCAAAGGTCAAGAGGAGTTTAGATGTTAATGATGATTTCAATCTCCATTCTATTTCTAATGAACACAAATGGGTGATGTTTATTTGCTTACTAACCTTTTATATTAACAATTTTGATTCATCATTGATTTACATTGCCCCTCATACCTCATTATTACTGATTTTTGGGTTCTCCTCTCCTCATCGATTAACATCGATTGAAATTTGGTTTTGGTTTGGTGATCGTATGGGTTCGGGTTGAGAAGAATCGATGTGTATTGTTCTCAACTGAGCGGATGATAATTAAATATAAAATTCTGATTGGTACAATGTATCGTAATATGTCGTTGGTACAATGTATCGTAATATCAAAAATATAAGTTAATTTTTGCCTCTCATTTTTGGAGAGAGTATCCGCTTGTTTTAATTTATGTGGGGTGGGGGTGAAAAAGATTCATGCAGAGGAGAAATATTCATACCTTCGTGGACCCAAAAGTAAAAATTGGACAGAAAAATAAAAAGAGAGATCAGTCAAGTCTGGAGGTTGAGCGAGTCAAGAAAAGACTGGTGTTTCCAACCGTGAAATATTTATATAATTATGTGGGTGGCTAATTTAAATTATAATAAGTTTTTTTTGCTTTTGCCAAGTGGCTTATGTGTTGATGTAATTTTAATTGCCAGTGTTTGCGTAATAAAAGAAAAATTAGACTATTTTTTTTGTGGTAATTGCTATTTTCATGTGAAGTGAAATTGTAAAACAAAAAAAAAATTTGAACCCCCATTTTTGGTGACTGTTCTCATTTGAATTTGTGCGATAAAAGTTATTGAGATAGCGAATATCCTCTATAACAGTGAAAGAACAAAAAAAGAAAGAACCAGTGTAAAGTAACGGTTCTACCGAGAAAAAAACGAATGTTTCCGTTTTCATGACGAGTCGCGCATTTACAGTCTTATTAATGCGTGCGACCATAGCGGTGCCCTACTAATTAAACGGATAATTTCATCTAGCTGCTGACCTGCCAACCAAGCGGGTCGTTGGAGGAGCGAGGGAGAACCTGCGGCGTGGGAGCAACCCATCTCCATTACAGGGTCATCCAGGTAGACTCTAGAGGTATTGTGATCATATTTTTTTATATTTTATTTGATTTGAGTCGTGAGAGTATATAACCCTTTGACTGTAAGAGTTGATTCTTCTATCAATCCCTTGAGCTGAAATTTTAAGGACTTTATTCCTGCTTCCCATATTCCACCAAAGTGTGGAGTGTGAGGAGCTTTGTCGTCGGGTAATGTTGTGAAGGCTGTACGGTACGTCCTTTTCATTATGGTATTTGCTCCAACAAAATAGGTTTCATTGTCGGAGAATACATCCGTGAACAGTCCTCGCCTGGAGATGAATCTTTTGTAGGCCGCTATGAATGCTTCTACTGTTGTTAGGCTGCTCATTATCTCGATGTGTATGGCCCTTGTAGCCGCATGCATATAAATAGGGCGATGTATCTCTTGGTAGTTCTTAGTTGAATGGTCCCTGCTTAGTCGATTAGTTAACATTAGTTGTTCCATGTTCTTCTGTTTGTGACGAAAGCATGTCATGCATCTTTATATCACTTGTCGTACGGCTCGCCTGGCATCAATAATGGTTATTGGTGATAGGATAGGTGAAATCTTCTGTCGGGTTGTATAGTATTCCCAACGTCTTTATGCATTCATTTAGCTTTATTTGAATGTATCCGTTATAGCTTGTTGCTCGCCAAAAATATTTTGTAATATTTTGGGAGAGTTGGATGCCCATTTACTTAGATGAAATCCACCCTGTGCTGGTAAGCTCTTGTAGTTCTTGTAGCACCAGTAGAGCCTCCTTAGTGTTGTCCGCACCAGTGAGTAGTTCATCTACATAGAAGTCTGTCATGAAGATTTTAGCCGTTACAGGATGTGTACTGGATCAATCCTTGCTGGGTAGCTGAATTAACGTTCTTACAGCTGGGTAGTTGGCGGCGGTAGTTCCGTACGTTATAGTCTTTAGTCTATATGCTTTTATGGACTCGGATAGCTCCTTTTTTCACAGTACACGGTGGTAGTCTTGATCTACTATGTTAAGCTAAACTTGACGAAAAAAAATTTCAATGTCGGCTGTGATGACGATCTTGTATTTTCTCCATCGTAGTAGTATGTCGGCTAAATCCTATTCCAGTTTGGTGCCATTCATCATAATATCGTTAAGTGAGACTCCAGTAGTTGTTTTTGCTGATGCATCAAACACCACTCGAAGTTTAGAATAGCACCAAGACAATCATCGCCCAACCAAGGGTTTTGGGTCTAGATGGATGGATGATGCACATTGAGGCATCAATTACTGCCCTTTTAATGATATCCTGCGCTGTTCTTGAACAGAGTCGAAATGTGGTTTATCTCCATGATTCGTGTTACAATATAGCCTCGAAAGTGATTCGGATAACTTAATTTTTCAGTGTCGTATTGTATGCTTTGTGAATGCGTGTCCCGTTGTTGTTAGAGGAAGGATGTAAGAAGTTTATGCCAATGGTGGTACGATTTGTATTGCCACAGCACTGCCAATTTGTGCATTGGAGTCGCCCAAAACTATTTTTTTGTAGAAAGGGTCTTCAATTTGAACAGGCGACGCCTAAATGGGGAAATGAACGTTCACAAATGTAATGTTAGCGTGACGACCATGAAACTTGAGTGTTCAAATTCGATTGTTAACAGGCATGTGACCAGTCCCGAACTGATGACATCAGTTGTTGTGAATTCAAAAATATCCAAGGCTCACGTTGAATTTTCGTAATAATAAGACTTTACAGGTTGGGCTGTTAACTCAACGCTAGCCCACCTGTAGGAGGACCACAACCGTCTCACTTTAGAGTCGGCTTCTTACAACATACGACGAACCGAGTCTTTTGTTTATCTCTTTGCGTACATAGCAGCCTGACCAGTCAGCATCGTGCAAAAGTATGCTGAGGTCGATTTACAACACTATGCACCACGTGAACGAACACATATAGTGGGATCGTGGGAAACTATCCTAAACTAATACTCCAGACAGCCACAAAGTAGCTAATCGCGAATTTGAGATTATGTAGTCAATTTTTTTCAGCCTGCCACAACACGATATCAAAGCTTATAGGATTACTGTGCTTCATAACTTAATTATCGTAATATAGTTAACTCGATAAAAATGAAATATACAAGAACGAGACATATAGTGTAGGTTAGGTTAGGTTAGGTTAGGGTGGCTGTCCTAAGGGACCGGCACACAAAAAGGTCCGTAGCCATACCACATAAAATGTTTCTCGGTTCTACTCACTAAACCATCCAGAGCTTACAACGAACCGTTGAATACACCTGACGTCCACCCGCCAGGTCACTGAGGGGAGGAGCTCCCAAGAATTTTCATCTGCCTAACGCTATACGGGGACAAGTGCAGAAAAGATGGAGTACAGTTTCTTCCTCCTCTTTATCTTCACAGCTTCTAGAGTAATAATTCAAGGAGACTCCTAGTCTCCGCGCATGCTCACCTATGAGACGGTGTCCTGTGATAACCCCACGACCATACTAATGTGGTGACGCTGAAGTGTTAACAGCTGTCCAGTTTTTGCCTGATCTAGTTTTGACCAAATCTGCCTAGGTATGACGCATGAGGTACCATTGGACCATCTAAAGTTCGATGCTCACCCAGCTTCTTCCTGGAGCAAAAGTTTGCATGTAGCGAGCGAAATTTCAACGTTTACCTTACTGGGTAAAGTTAGGCAATTTGTACCCTGTCGAGCGAGTTCACAGCAACACTGAACTGCCCTGGCACTCACGTTAGGTGGATGTTGAACTGACCTGCCATCTCGTTAAGAGATGAGAGACAGCTCTATAGGCTACCTTCGGCGTAAAGAAATAATCTCGTAGCGTTTTAATAGCGGCCTGACTGTCCGTAAAAATGCGAATATCCCTTACGTATACTACATTATGCCTCAACCAATCCACGGCCTCCATTATCGCAATTAATTCAGCCTGAAAAACGCTGCAATAGTCGGGGAGACAAAATGAGAGGTTAACATTTAGTTTCCCACAGAAACCACCATAACCAACCCTACCATCCATGTTTGAACCATCCGTGAAGAAGTTTAAAACTTCAGGGTTCAACATCTCTTCACTCAGCCAGTCCTCTCTGAAGGGAATATCGGTACGAAACCTTTCCTCGAAACAAAAGTACAAGTATACTTACCAAAGACACCAATAGCAACGTCATCCGCAGCAACCACCCTCGACAAGACTCCACCTCGCGGTGGACCCACACCTACAAATCTGCTAATAAAGGACCCGCCCAGCTTAGCCTTCACGATCCTGCATCTGATCTATCCAGCCAACGAGAGATTCATCCACACCCAGACTCAACAAAGCCCGAGTTATTGCCACCGGTTTAACGTTGCTAAAGCACCTTCTATATATCCAGAAAGGTTACTAAGGAGTATTCCTTAAATTCTAGGGTTTTCTCAATAGAACAAATCAGGGAGTGTAGAGCGGTTTCTACCGGTTTTCCTTTTACAGTACGCATGTTGAGATTTCTACCACCTAGCCGGCTCAATAGAGCCTCTAATATGAGCTTCTATTCGTTTTCTAGTATTTTTAATAGAAAAGAGCATAAGCTTATAGGCCTAAGGTCTTTGGGATAGCAATGGGAGCTTTGTCGCGCCTTACGTATAAATATTATGTTTACCTCAGTCCATTTCCTAGGAATGTGACAAAGTTCCAGGCAGCCTCTGAAAATAACTTCCAGCCAGAGTAGAACCAAGTCAATGGCTTGCTCAACATCTGCAGGAATGATGCCATTAGGTCCAGCTGACTTATATGGCTTAAAGCTGTTAATTGCCCACACTAACTTCCTCTATTATACGACTTTCAGCGTCTGAACCCAAAAAAGCATTCAGCATTTCAGGCGTCAGTTCGGAGCACTATGGAAAATGGGTTATCAGTAGTAACTCCAAAGATTCAGAACTAGTTGTTGTCCAAGAACCATCTGGTCGCTGGAGATGACTCGGGATGATAGGACTTGAAGCCAGTAATTTCCGCAGCCTCCGAGGACTCCTGTATCTTACCACAATAGAGCTCCAGACACTTACTTTGGTACTTCTTATTTCATATTTGTATGTTCTGAGAACTTCTTTATAGCAGTCCCATTCCGCAGCAATTCTTGTTTTCTTGCCTTTTCTGAAAAGCCTTTTGCATTTTTGACGAGAGCTTTGGAGCTGTTTCGACCACCAAGGTGGCCTTTGCTTACCCAAAACTCTCTTAAAGGAGAAGCTCCCAACATAGATACATGGAAAGCATCTGATAGCTGGTCTACTAATTCATCAAGCTCCTGAGTAGATACAGGGGGTTTTGTAACCGGTACTGGCAATGAATTACCTAAAATGGTTCTGAAGGTATCTCAGTCGGTTTTCCTCCTGTTTCTAAATATAGCCATATTTGTGACTTCTGTAACCAGTTTATACTGAAGATAGCACTGTTCAGAAAAGGAATGGTCATCATACACTTTATAATTCCCAAACTATCTTTAATAAAATCTGAGACAAGCGTGATATAGCACCTCTTCCTCTTGTCGGTTTCTAGTTATAAAAGTGGATTTACACCCAAAATTACATATTTGAAGGATAGTATGTACTAAGAGACAGATAAGTATCCGGATGCACCGTTAGAGACTGAGCTAGTTTTTAGACTGGGCCCCAGCCAGGTTGGTACTCAGCACGATACGATTGACGCCTTAACCCAGCCCAGTTGTTTAGCACCGTATTTTAGCCTAACCCATCTATTCAAAGACAAAGATGAGCTAGTTGCCCGGTGGTGACCACGAACACCTGTTGAAGCTGCAAGATACGGAGCTGATAACTAGTATCAACTTGACTACCCCAGGCAACTTCACACCTAGACCACCGACATAAAGTGTAAGTGAGATAGAATTACTTTGTTTTGATGTCATTTTATGGAATCAAAATCGTGATCTGAGATTATCGCGGTAATCTTTGTGCCTGTTAATTGGTTTGTTTGCTTTTTGCGGGATTCTTTTTTCGGAATAATGTAGACGCAACGAACGATAAAGGCGACAAATAAATTTCGATCAAACTGCTTACATCATTCCTCAGTATTTTTGTTGTTTGTTATGACGTTTCTCCCATGTGCCATTCCGAGCCTATAAAATGTCAAAAATTGTTGATTCGATTTGTTTAAAAATTTTAACGCCACAAAAATTATTAAGCGGTAAGCTAAATTGATAAATTTGTTGATTAAAATGAAAGAGTTTCATTAATTTATAGGCAATGGAAATATTTTGCAATTGTATTGGATCAATGATGAAAATGAAACTTGCCGCACGTCCTGCTCGGAGGGCCTACGAGATAAAATTCACGGGATTATAGTACAAGAATTACATATTGATGAGTATTTAATAGTGTATTTTGGGGTGCGAGAGTTGGCATTTACACATTTGGTTCGGAACGAGTTTGTGACCACGAAAAAAATTCAAATCAATGATTGGATCAGTACGGCCCATTTTTATACAGATAAATACTATTTCTGCTTTGTTTCTGGGCATAATATTATACAAGAGGTGCAGATCGATTTAGAGAATAAAAAGTTTTTATTTGGGAATAAAAGTTGGTGTGATGATCCTTCCACACTGTACTGTGCCACTATTTTAGGCCACGATTGGAATTCACTTATGGTGCTTGCAGGAACTGCTCTTGGTGATTTGTTAATATGGTATCCAAAAAGTGGTAGAGATAATAAAAATCGTAGTCCCGTGCAACATCGATTATCTGGCCATAATGGAGTTATATTCTCGATTGCAGCTAATTTAGAACAGCAACTAATTGTAACGACATCGGATGATCGATCTGTTCGATTTTGGCACACCCTCAACGTTGAGGGGTTGCAAATTAATTCGGGTAAGCAGGTATTTGGCCATATTGCAAGGGTTTTCAAAAGTTTGATCATCAAAGAAGACGACACTACCATAATCGCTTCAGCCGGTGAAGATTCTTTTCTATGCCTGTGGACCGTAGATGGCACACTTCTATGCAAACGAAAACTAAATTTTGGTGCCACAATATGGGATATCGATTACTGTAGAGAAACCAAAACGATATTTACATCGGGCAGTGATTCAAATATTTGTAAATTAAACATCAAGCCGTACCTATCAAAAAATGCGAATAAATTAGAGATCGTTGAATTCCGTCCACCACAGCCAGAAGAATATTTGGCTAAAATAAAATTCTTGCAAAATGATGTTTTGATCGGCCTAACTAATTTAAATCGTATCGCTTACAAAATAAAGAACTCCAATTGGAAATCACTAGAGACTAAGCTCAACTATAAATCTTGCTTACTAGAGGTGAGCGGAACATTAATTGTAACCGCAGGTTATGAGACAATTACGTGTCTTGAATACCAGTTGGATAATGTTGCAACCCTCAAAACGATAAAACTTCCTAATTCAATGATCCGATCATTTCATTTTGTCGAGGATGGATTTGTTGCTTGTGATGAGTCTGGAAAATGTTATCGAATAAAGAAAAATTACGAAGTTGCTAATACATTTAATATTCCAAACTGTAAAGAAAAATGGACAACAGTTTGTTTTGTTATCGATAATATTATACTAGCTGGCGATCGTTGCGGAAATCTTCATTATTTTAAACATGATCCTGAAACAAACAGTACTAAGCTCCAAACTACAGTAAAATTAGTACACGGAAATTTAGGCATCACTAATATTTCGCTGCTCGAATCAAGTACCGATTATATTTATATTAAATCAACAGGACATGATGGTGCAATAAAATCGATTGAGCTCTCGAAACAACATGGCACACTATCCGTCTACCACACTTACAAAACCGATATAGTTTGGATAGAAAAAATTCTGGCCAATCGCATATTCGGATTTAACGATAATTATTTTGTTGTTTGGGAAAAATATAACGGAATTATACACGAATTGGAATGTGGTGGCCGGCATCGTAATTGGGATATAGATTTTAATAAAAATAATTCGACTTTTACATTTGTATTTATCCGAAACAAAAAACTTTATCGTAATCGATTTGTACTAGCAAATTCGGAAAATCTATTAAACTTGGTACATTTTAATTGGCACACTGAATCTTGTAATTCGCTAGGTATAATCGAGATGGATGATTTTACCTGCGTCATCTCGGGCGGAGACGATAATATACTAAAATTCTCACGGATTGTAAATAATGAATTTAATAATTATTTTGAAGTCTTCTCGCACATTTCAAATATACGTGTCGTAATTATTAAAAAATGTTCAGACGGATATTTAGTGATTTCGGCTGGAGGACGAGCCCAAATATGTATCACTAAAATATTCAATACAGGACGGAATGCAAAAATTAAAGAAATCGGTAATTTTATGCTAAAATCTAATGACTTGCAACGGAAACGAATTCGTAACACACAAGAAGTTGATTTTGATCCGGAAACAAGATTTATGTGTCTGACTGTGATCGATTTAAAAATTTATGCTGGATGTTCGGATGGTTTTATTCGCGAGTTTGATATACAAACAATAAATGAAATTAATTTCATTAAGTCGATATTCTGTGGAACATGTATTTTAAATATTGGTGTGTTAGAAAATCATCGGATTATTTTAACGATGGGAACGGATGGTTATATATGTTTTTGGAATATGCAGAATTTTACCCAACTTCTTAAATTGAAGCATCACGATAGTGGTGTTAATTGTTTTGATCTATTTAGTATATCAAAATCAGGATATAAATTGATTTCCGGTGGTGATGATCAATGTGTTTCGTTAACTACTTTTGAGGTACAAAATGATCGAGAATATACCATACAAGTTTCCTGTACTTTAATGTCGACAGCACTACATTCGGCTCAAGTAACAGGTATCAAATTTTTAGATGAGGATTATGCTTATTCCGTGGGTGTTGATCAAATTGTAAATAAGATTGATATACACGATTTGAAATTGATTGGTAGTCGATTTACTTGTGTATCAGATCCGAAAGGCTTGAGCTTTTATGCAAAGGCTAAAAATTTAATTGTATATGGGGCGGGAATAGAAATAAATGATTTAATTTAGTCAATGCATCTTACTCCCTGTACTTGTACCCTTAGTAAATAAGGAATCTCATGTTGTAATTAAAAATTACATGAGTTAAAAAATCGTTTTTTCTTTTTTATTTATATTTTTAACAAAAAAAATTTCTAAATACACATTTTAGATTACATACAATCATTTTATAATGATATATCAGTACATATTAGGTTGCTATAATTACATGTAATCTAAATTATAAATTATAGCTAAGTTGTTTAATAAAAATAATAACAATATTATTAATAAACTTGAAAAAGGTATTTATCCATTTTTTGAGTAGCTCCTTACAAAACGAACTTCTCTAAAAATTACTTTTTATTTTTTCTGTCCCTTCTTAAAATCATATGATCTTTATATTTTTGGATCATTTCATTTTTGGTTGGGACAGGTTTGATATAGCCACGTTTCACTAAGTACTCTATCGCAACTGTTGTGCCACCTGAAATAAGTTTTTTGTAAGATCATTTATTTGTAAAAATTATATTTACCCATTATTCATTCGTACCTAGTGTGATGGTGTATCGAATAGGAGTGGCGACTTTGTATAGTAAATATGCAATAGCAATGTGACCAAGTCTGGAGTCCCGTAACGGATTAATGTATGCATCACTAAAACCGGCTGATTGCATTAGGGCTGGTATATCAATACCACTAGTTGCCACATAGTAAAAGCCACCGAACCAAAATGCAGAAGTAACTACGTGCACCGGTACTAGAACATACCAATAATCTTTATACATTTTCTTGAATTTTTGGAAATAAGTTTCCCTGTTTTTATCAAATGGAACATTTTTAGCCTCGTTAGAGACCGATTTATTGGGATTTGGTGATTTTTCATTTGGTGGCCCATTTGCCATTTCGGTTAGGTTCGAGACATCTTTATTATTTGAAATTGATCCCTTACTTGTTGTTTCTGCCGTATCTGTACGATCATTATTATCAATACTTTTATATGGGGGGATCTCAACTTTATCTTGTTCACTAAAATTTGTTGTGGATTGTTTTTTAGGTTGTGCGCTGTAATATCGCATTCGAATCGACTTTATCAAGTAATCATTATCGTAATTATTATATACAGAAAAACTATTAGATTTATAACCATTTGTTAGATGTAATACATTATAAGATGACCTCAATGTATTTATACCTATGTGCCCGTAAGATTTGGAAAACATCACAATATAACGTGAAAATTTAATCATCTTGAAAATGTCTTTTTTTATGTTTTCACTTTTTCTCAATACAAAATTTGTTTTACACGTAACTACACTTTAATTAGAATTTTTATCGCATATTTGAGAAACTAGGCGAAAAACTGAATACTATTTTTAATAAATTTAAATCATAATCAAACTTATTTGCATTTTAATAATTTATCTCCAATAATGTGTTTTATATGTAATAATTTATTTTAAAATAAAATTTTTTTTATGATATGGTAGCACTGTGCCGCTAATGTCACTTAAAATAAAATTAGGGCTGAATCTATTCAGCGATATTAGCATAGCTCTATACTATAGCTATAGTTAAGCTTGAGCCTACTTATTCGCATTTTAACGCAAAGTGGCTGACATTTGGTGGACACTGGACAATATTGAAACTAGGTGAACAGCAATCAAAAAGATAATTGGACAATTTTGTTATTAATTTCTGTTCAAAACAATCGTTTATTAAGCATGAAAGACTGAAAGACATATTTATTTATTCAAAGGACAAAATTTTAGAATATCTTGATAATATTTGCTCGCCTTAAATCTAATAATTTCGATCTACCAACAATGTGGAAAAAACTTTATGGAAAAAAAACACGAGAAAGTGTAATGTAATAATGAGAAATGTTTATTTATGACGGTACTACCAAAGCCAAAGCCTTCTAGTATGTATAATGTATATATAGAGCAAGTTTTTATTTTGAGTGTCTGCTGCATGGTGCGTCGTTGTCCTGGGATAAAACTGCAAATGTCAAACATTTACATAGGAATTCCTATGCAATCAATACAAGCGCAAATAAATTGTTATTTATGAATGATATTTCTTGATTTATTGGAATTTTGTAAGAGATTTTTATTTATAAAAACAAAGGTGCAAAAAAGTCACCGAACAGAAGTCGGAAGGTCCTTCAGCTGGCTTAAAGATCAAAAGAAACAGATCTCAGGAGGAAGCTCCACGCTACCGAAATGAGGCCTTTTAACGAGGTACTCAAGGATCAGCTGGTTGTGGCAGTTGTTGACCAGTCCCAAGAGGATGACAGTATCACGCCCGCCAGTTGGAACTAGATGAAACTGACTGCATGTGCGGATCAGAGACTTCTGCTTTACACGAAGGCAGTGGAAGGACTTGGTGAGGTGTGGCCCGGAGCCAGCCTTTCTGTTAAAGCTAGGGAAGAGATCCCCTGTAGGCCGAGAGCCAGGGTGTGGATCCCTTTGGAGCCTAGCGATCCAAAAGTGATACTCCAGTTGCTGCAGGTTGGTAACTCAGATTTGTCAACGCACAACAGGAAAGTTACTAAGCTCGAGGAGCCAAGGGCTGACTACAAGTCAGCCGTCTTAATTTTTAACAGGGAGTCACTGACTGCACTAAAAAAAACCGAGTTTACGAGGCAATTTACAAAATTCAACTGACTAAAATTTATCTTCTTTCTAATTACGTTAAAATACAATTATTACAAAATAAATAACGGTTCATATATAATCAAGAATCAATATTCACAGGTAAACGAGCAACCTTTGTAATGGATCTAGTGACTTCTCCGGATGGCGTTTTAATTGTCACGACTCTGACATGCCCATCAGGACCTGAATGGATTTGAATAATTCGACCAATTTTCCAATTTAGAGGCGGCAAATTTTCTGCCTTTATTATAACAATTTCTCCTTCCTTGACATCAGTTTCTGTCTTCGTCCAGAATTTACGTTGTTGAAATTGTTGAATGTAATCTTTTGACCAAGCCGTCCAGTACTGTTTATGTAAACTGGATACCATTTCCCGTTTCTTCATTAATGGAATATTTAGATCGGATGTTGCTGTTTCAGGTATTGTTCTCAGCGGGCGACTTATTAAAAAATAAGCAGGAGTTAGAATCTATATATTATCAGAAACTAGAGACACCAATGGCCTAGAGTTTAACACAGCTTCAACTTGTTTGATTAACGTGGAAAATTCTTCATAAGTAAATCGCTTGTTGTAAGTTAATCTGCGAAGATGGTGTTTTGCAGACTTTACAGAGCTGCTTCATGCAGTCCGCCAACGTGGGGTGAACCTAGCGGGATAAAAGACCATTCCAATTTTTCGCTAATGGTAACGTCTTCAATTGGTTGCGATAGTTTAGAACTTGTAAGAAGATTGTACAGCTCATGCAAATGATTGTTGGCTCCTATGAAATTGGTCCCATTATCTGACAGGATTTGTTTGGGTAATCCTCTAGTTGCAATGAATCGTTTTAACACACCCATGAATGATTCAGTTGTCATCGATGATGCAAGTTCCAAATGAATTGAGCGAGTTGCCAAACAAACAAAGCAAGCCAAATATGTCTTTGTAGGTATTTTACCACGCAAATTGTAATAAACGAGGAATGGTCCACAATAATCGACTGCAGTGAAACACAATGGTAAAGCTTGCTAATAGCCCTTGAGGTTGTGAATAAATGCAACTAATGCCTACGCAGATTATACCTTCCTCATCAGAGAACAACGATAATGACTTTAGCGACGAATTCTTAATTATATGATTTGGAGATTTCAAGCTATTATACTTCTCAGGAAAGTAAACCATTTGAGCTTGACGTATTAGTGTTTTTAATCCAGATTTAATTTCATTACAACTTAGTGGCCCAGATTTTCGTTGCGAAGGGTTCTTCATGTTGTAAATAGCGCGCAATATATATGCCATTGAATTTTGTAGGGTTAGGAATGATGTTTTGTGAGTAAAATAATTCAGCATATTCTCTTTTTCATTGACGTCAATATCACGGAAACTGGATGCAGAAAGAAATGATAACGAAGATTTTTTTATTTCAAGAATACTTTCTGAAGTACTAGCAGCAAATGGTGTGTTCCAATGTTCATCGTTTTGTAATAAGAACACAGAACTCCTCTTGATATCAGCTCCACAGGATTATTTTTGGAATCCACATGATACCATAGTGACGGATTCGTTGCGGATTGAATACGATTAGACACGAACTGAGTCCATCGTGACGAATCTGAATGAATCGAAGCGTTATGGTTGAATCACTCCAACAATAAATCTGTGAAATATTGTAATTAATTATTGATTTATATTTAACTATCAATTTAGCGAGGAGAGTTGCAGCACATAATTCGAGGCATGTGGGCAGTGGGCTTATTTTTGAGCGGAGCTACACGCGATTTTGAACATAGTAAACGAATGCAGAAACCAGATATTGTTTTGGATCGGACGTATAGAGCCGCTCCATAGCCCTTTTCGATCGCAACAGCGAAACCGTATATTTGAATGTGTGATGGTAAAGAATTACAGTCAATCAAATGACATGGAATGTACAAGTGCCGCAGATGTGCCAGTTCATCACGGTAATGCACAGTTCATCACGGTAATGCACCCATGTAGTATGAAGTTGAATTGGAAGACTTTCATCCCAGTCATATTTTAACTTTCAAATATCTTGCATTATCATTTTCCAATCACTACCACTGGAGAAACAAGCCCTATGGGGTCATAGATTTTGGCTATTTCTGACCCGATCATCCTTTTCTTCACCTTTGTTGAATGAATTGATGGTGACACCTTGATTCGAAAACAATCCTTTACTGAATGCCAATAGAGGCCCAAGGTTTTGTTATATTCTGTTTCTTCAAAAAATAATAGTTGTTCTCGGTCACTTGAATCGAAATTTTCCAGCACTTCCTCCTTGTTAGAGCACCATTTCCTTAAAGACATTCCAGCACCTTGTAGAATCGATGAAACATTGTGTCTGAATTGTTTTGTTCCAATTGCGCGCTGATTGCTTTAGAACATATAAACTTCGTTTTAGTAGACATAGTTTAGTTTTCTGCATTTTCAAAGTTGTCCAACTCTGAATTGACGATAATTTGTTCCTGTTGATAATTTTCACTGGACTTGATAGGTAACAAATGGCCCCATTCGATGAACTGAACATCTCGACTAACTGTGACTCGATCGGTTTCCGGATTGTAACAACGATATGCCTTTGATTCATATCATAACCGACCAGCACTGCTTTCACACCCTTTGAATCGAATTTGCGCCTTGCTTGTTTTAGTACATGCATATAACATTCTGATCCGAATTTTCTGAAGTATTGCACCTTCTGACTTTTCTGGAACCAGCCTTCATATGGCGTTATTTCTGTACCCTTTGTTGGCAAACGATTCTGGACATAGTTAGCCATCATTACAGCTTCGCCCCAAAACTTTTTCTCTAGACCTGCATCAATGCAGTGAGCCATTTCTACCAGCGTTCTGTTTTTGCGTTCCGCTGTTCCGTTTTGATGAGGTGTGTACACAGTAGTTCTCTAGATTTGAATTCCGCTCAACTTTAAATAATTCACGAATTCATTACTGATGTACTCTCCTGCCCGATCTGTACGGATGCACTTAGGTTTCTTTCCGAATTGAACCTTTACCATCGCAATATACCTATTCCTTGAATTTGCTGTAAACTGATGATTTATTTGCGATTAGGTAGCTGACTGTAAATTTTGAGTAATCATCTATGAATGTCACAATGTAACGATTACCTGATGGTGTGGTCGTTTGCATCGAACCACAAACATCCGAATGAATCAGGTCCATGACTGCAATTGCTTTATTACTCGACTTGACCGGAAACTTGATTCGAGTAATTTTCCTTCGAGACACCCCAGAAAACCAAAAGTCATATAATTTGTGCATAATTCGATTATATATAATTTTGTATGATTCGCTTATATGACGTAGTCATATAAGTAAATCATTAAAACATCATAATTTACCAAATTGTGATGTTTGTATGACCAAAATGAACCCGTTTATATGACTTAATATGGTCCAATAAGAGTTATATTAACTTTAGTATGACTTTTTTATATGACTGGCAGCTATAAGCAATCACAATATGACTATTTTATAATTTCATTGTGACTAATTTATAACCTATATACGGTAGGTCATAAAAGTAACTTTTCAGTGTAGGTTATATGATCAGTCTTAATGCTTTACATTATGACCTACATAAGATTGATATATGGCTTTAAAAAAATGAAAAAAAAAAACATAGTTTTAATTCTGTTCCATTGAAGTACCATTTTTAGAGTACTACGTACTATATATTTATTTTTACCTTCACACATTCAATTCAAACACTTTCAATTTAATTTAAATTTATATTTTATTTTATTTTAATTTTCTTCTTACACTGACCTACCTTCGTTGCGATTCGAACTCTTCCTGATTTGGCAACCTCAACATGTATTGGTGGCACCTTAACCATCTATGCTACTCGTAATCCTGTTGAGAGTATGTTGTTTCTCGATATTATAAAACTTATCTTCTTGAGCATTTTACTGTCTATTTATGTTCGAATTAATTGATTTAGTTGTTTTTTGCAACCATTACTTTTAATTAGAAATTAAATTCGGTAAATTTTAAATAAAAGATATTTATTACTTAAAGGTAGAGTGAGATATACATATTAGAATATTATTAGAGCGCGATTAGTGATCGATATATGCTATACTATCACAGAATATATATAAACAGAACAATATCTTCTATAGCGCTTTAGTCCTAAGCTGGTGAACAAATATTTTCGTTATTGTTTTTTTCGATTGATTTTGATTTAGAAAAGATAGAAAAATCATTTTATATGCAATCAATGAAACAAAAAAAAATTACAAAAATGTTTGTACCCACCTCTTTCTATTGATAAATAAAACTCAGTACAATTTTATAACGAAAGAGAAATCTTTACACTTTATAATGTGTTTAAAAGAGATAGACATGAATAATAATTTTTGATTTTGGTCTAGTTAGCTTTGCGAAACTTTAAAATCATATCAACAAATAAACAAAGGACCAATACAAATAAATTAGAAATGCTACACAAACTCATACACAACCTTATGGGAGTTGCTAGTTTTCTTTTTGTTATTTCTTTGATATGATTTTAAAGTTTCGCAAAGCTAACTAGACCAAAATCAAAAATTATTCACGAATGTCTATCTCTTTTAAGCACATTATAAAGTGTAAAGATTTCTCTTTCGTTATAAAATTGTACTGAGTTTTATTTATCAATAGAAAGAGGTGGGTACAAACATTTTTGTAATTTTTTTTTGTTTCATTGATTGCATATAAAATGATTTTTCTATCTTTTCTAAATCAAAATCAATCGAAAAAAACAATAACGAAAATATTTGTTCACCAGCTTAGGACTAAAGCGCTATAGAAGATATCGTTCTGTTTATATATATTCTGTGATACTATGATCAAAATATGACTTAAAAAAAACAAAAGAATTACTGAATATAGTGCAATAGAGTGAGAACCATATACGAGTACAACTATTTGATAATTTCTCTTTTTTATATAACTTGTACATGATCGGTATAAAGTCATAAGAAGTCATAACCATACGCAATTTGATTGTCAAATACATATTAGAACTTCGGAAAATTGCCAATCCATCAATATTTACGTTTAAAGAAATAGAAACTGATTCTTTAAAATTTTCGAAGTATGTGCTTAAACAGACTTCAAGTCCCTGATGCCTGATTCTTTACCTTCTATTTTGCTGAAAGTCTGAGCTGTGTTGCGTAGAGTTTGCATTAGTGTTCTTGGGTCATTTTTTAAAGGTTTAGAAGCAGCTTGATTAATATTATATTGGTGTGTCTATGATAATCGTTTAGTGGTATTCATTATTTCTGCCAAAGAAATTGGTAAACTCGTCATTGATTTCGGCATCGCTATTATTTTTTTCGTCATCGGTTATATTTTTATTAGACTAAAATAGCAATCATAATCATTTGCATCGATTAGATCACTGTTTGTACTTTCACTGTCATACAAATATTTATTTTCATTGATTTGAGAAAAATGTGAAATTCTCTCGAATTCGGTGTGAATAACATTATGGTCTAGCTCTGGATTATAATTTAACGACGTGGATAGTTGAATGAATAAACCGGTTAATTCTAACGATGCTCGACTATTGGCGCGACTAAATTTGCCAAATTAGGTTGCTGCTGTGCAATTTTTCGAAATCGCCTTCGATACTTTCCACTTTTTTTCAGCTTTTTCCAACTAAACAAATTGGTTTTTGAGCTATTCATTTTGTGTAAACAATTAAATTATTAAAAATCGGAGCTGGTTATGCCTTTGTCGTCAAATGAAATGATATAAATGAGTTATATACATATGTGTATTACATTGGTAATTTGTTTCCACCAGTCATACAATATTACCTACTAGGACTTTTTTATGATTTTAAATGAGTTGAAACTTTATTTCGATCATATTATAAACTTATTTTAATAAAGAATGACCAACCAATAATATGATTGAAAAAAGAGGACACATCATGTATCATAGATACCGTAAAATGATCAATATATGTTTCATTATGGCTTTGCACCATGAAAAAGCTAATATGTGGCTTTTAATGATATATGGGTCAGTTTAATGACCATTTTATGACGTAAATATCGTCATTAAACTAATGAACGCCCAAATGCAAGTATTTCATTTTTAAGAGTCATTCAAATGATCGACTAATGATTTGCTATGACTGCGTGTCATACGAAAAACTAATTTATGACCTTGTATGACTAATTAGCCACCACAATGACCGATTTATGAGGTCCAAGCCGTGAGCTGACTGACTTACGATCGGTGTATGACTTAAAAAAAATATATATATGACTTAAGGTTTACTGGGACACTCTGCACTTGGAGTTGATTTCGTAATCCGCTGTACACTCGCTAAAGTTGATGCCTTTAACCATATTTCGTATCGCCAATGATTTCACAACTTCGATGTCTCTATGGCCTAGAACCTTATGCCAATAATGTATGCAGCATTTGATTCCTTTTCGACCGAGTAAACTTTGTGAGGTACCAAACCGTCGTAGCTTGGTGACAAAGAAGCCAACAACGTAGCACTCATAAAAAATTCCGGACCAAAATCTGCACCAAGCGCCAATAATTTTCGAAACAGCTCGTTCATTGAATTCACGTGTTTTTCCGCATCTCCGCATTCATCAAGCCGCTGTTGCATGATTAACTTCAAAATGTGCACACGATTGCTTGATGTGTTCGATTCATACGTTTCCTTAAGAATTATCCATGTATTTCTTGCTGAATCTGCACCGATGATGTGATGAATTTGATCGTCTTCTACATTCAATGCAATTGATGAATGTGCCTTTTCATCATTTGCTGTCCACGCTGCAGTAACTGGTGATGGTTGTGGCTCATTGATAACTGCCCATAAACCTTTTTCCTTAAGAAGCATTTCCATTTTGTATTTCCATACAAAATAATTTGTTCCATTTAGCTTTGAAATGCTGTATCTTGATTCAGCTGACGCCATCCTTTTCCATATGTGATTTTCACAACACCGAAAAATCAATTTCACTCTATCCAATTAATCTGCCTTAATTTTTTTTTTTTCGAAATATCCGTATTCTTCATCCACTGAGCCAATAACCTCTTTGAATACTACTAAATACACGTATTTCCAATAACTGTATGCAATTTATACGTTTGCGCCTGATATTGAGTATTAAACCTCCAGAAAATATATTGGTACTTCTGGTCGTCTGGATGTATTAAAATTTGCCGGTACATTTTAGATATATCAGCACTAACAGCAATCTTGTGAGTTCCAAAACGAAGAAGAACATTTGATAATTCGTTCTGTACCACTGGTCCATTTTGCAATAGTCAATTTAAGGATTCACCGTTTGTGGTTTTGGAAGTCCCATCGAATACGACTCGCATTTTTGTGGATGAAGAATCTAATTTGAAGACGCAGTGGTGCGGCAGATAATAATGATTGCGAGCCAATTCTTTTTCTAGAGACATGTGTCTCTCGAGATTGAGGAAACGTTTTAGTGCTATCTCTGAAGACTCTCCCAAATTCAGTGTTGAATTTTTGAACGGTAAGCGTACCACAAAACGTCCTTGCTCTTGTCTCCGATGAGTTGATATGAAGTGTCGCTCGCAGGAGTTGGTGGAGATGTCAGTATCATCATCTTTTTCCTCAAACTGCGAAAATCGCTCTAGCAATCTATTGAGGTATCCAGATGAGTTGAATTCACCACTCAAAGGCAGCATCAGCTGCTCTCCTTTTAAAAATTGGAAGGGAAGGGTCAGCTATTATCTTGATCCAAGAACCTTGGGTCACTGATGACCGGGTACTTGGACTCAAGACACCTTGTTATAAACTAATGCACACGAAAAAAGAAGGTAGGGTTCGGTCGTGCATTCTCGTTAAAAATAATATAAGTTGTTTTCTGTTATCAAATTTCAGCAATGGAGATGTGGCAGCGGTCAGCTGGCTAATATCAGCCTACCTAGCTTACGATGAAGTGAATATTCCACCAGTCATTCTAGGTAAGGTAATTTTGGAGGCTCAAAAGCGCAAGGTTGGAGTCATCCTGGGGAGTGATGCAAATTTTCATCACACAATCTGGGGAAGTACGGACACAAATGAACGAGGTTAGTTACTCCTTGATTACATTCTAAGTACTAGCCTTCACATATGTAAAATAGGCAATAAGCCGACTTTTATAACTAGAAATAGACAGGAGGACATATTACACTTGTCTCAAACTTTTAATGACTAGTCTATTAAACTGGAAAGTGTCGGAAGACCACTCCTTTTCTAATCGAATTACGGAAGGGGGTTTTGGATGAATTACATTCCACACATTTTGGAGTAATTATGACGAAGAGCATGGCGAGAGGGTATTGCTGGGGGCCTAATATCGATAAAGATTTAGAGAGCGTTGTTCGAAATTGTTCGGATTGTAGTGTCATACAATCTAACCCTCCATAAACTGTACCACATTGCTGGAATCCGACCGACACACCATTTGGGCGAGTTCATTGTGATTTGCGAGTCCTTTTAAAGGGAAATATTTTTTTTAGTTTTGGTCGATGCATATTCAAAGTGGCCTGAAATTCGATTAATAAAGAATACCACTACCGAAATTACTATCAAGAACCTTCGGGAAATTTTAAGTACATTTGGTATACCATGGTTTTTTGTTAACAACCACGGCACTCAATTTACTTTACAGGAATTCCAACATTTCTTGAAAATGAATGGAATTAGACATAGAATGGGAGCACCATACCATCCATCTACAAATGGACAAGCAGAGCGTTATGTCCAAACCATTAAAGCGAAATTAAAGTCATTAAATTGGGAGCCTACCGTAAAACTATACATCAGTCTACGGGGAAAACACCATCTAACATCTATACTAGCTTTTAATAGACAAATACGATCTAGATGCCTCATTCTTCTTCTTCCGCTGGCGCTACATCCCATGAAGGGATTTGGCCGCCTCAACGATGCTCCTCCAAATAATCCGATCCGCCACAAGAGAACGCCAGACACGGTGACCGAGTGTGTACAGGTCCCTCTCAACGTCGTCCATCCATCGGGTAGGTGGTCTCCCACGAGGTCCTACTTTCGCTGGTGCCGACTCCAAGGCCTGTTTAGTGGTCCGATTTTGTGAACGTAGTACGTGCCCAAGCCATCTCAGCCTTGACGATTTTATGAATCCTATGATGTCGACTTTATCGAGATCATTTCTGATCTCGTGATTCATTCGCATTCTGTACGTGGCTCCCTCTTTAATGGGACCGAGAATTCTTCTTATCATCTTACGCTCAGTTACAGCGATTTTCTGGATGTTTTGCGCTGTTAGTGTCCAAGACTCGCAACCAAAGGTGACAACTGGTCTTATCAGCGCCTTGTAGATGTCCAATTTTATTTTGCGCGATATATGAGGAGACTTGAAAATTTTGATATTGGCGTAAAATGCTCGGTAGCCTGCTGCGATCCTCGATGAAATGTCCACAGAAACGGAGTTTTGCTCAGTGATCAGTGATCCTAGGTATTTAAACTCATTCACCTTTTCATATTGAGTATCTCCTGAAGTGAAGTCCCCACGAGTCTGCCTTCTCGCGGTCACCATGTATTTGGTCTTCGCTTCATTGATCTGAAGGCCTATTTGTTGGGCTGTTAATTCCAACGGGAGGAGGACCTCTTTCAGAGAGATGATGTTGCGACCCAGAATGCAAATATCGTCAGCGTATGCTAATAGCTGGGTTGATTTATAATACAGGCAGCTACGCTGGGCTATATTAAGCTGACGAATGACATACTCTAATGATAGATTGAATAGAGTTTGAGCTATTGGGTCTCCTTGCCGCACTCCAGATGTTATCTCGAAGGCATCCGAAATTTTGCCTTCTATTAGCACCTTACATATTGAGCCATCCATTAAGAGCTGGCACATTGAAACCAATTTTGACGGTATGCCCAGATAGGACAATACGTTCCATAACGTGTTCCTCTTAATGCTGTCATACGCCTGTTGAAAATCTATGAATAGACTGTGTACAGGGATGTCCTTTTCATAGCATTTCTCCAGCAAAATCCTCAGTGTGAAAGTTTGATCGGTCGTTGATCTATTTGGCCGAAAACCACATTGATAATCACCCAAGATCCTCTCGCTATAAGTTGATAACTTTGCTGCGACTACGTTAGCCAAAACCTTGAAGCCCGTGTTCAGCAAAGCTATACCGCGATAGTTGTTGCAGTTTAATCGATCTCCCTTTTTATGAAGTGGACATATTAGAGCCGTCTTCCACTCTACTGGGATTTCTTCTCTAGACCAAATTGTTGATATTAGCTCAAACATGCGGCAGAACAGATAATCACCGCCATATTTGAGCATTTCGTTGCAGATACCATCCTCACCAGGTGTCTGATGCCTCATGATACCTTCAAATTCAAAAACCGGGGAAGAGATAGCCCATAAATTTATAAAATTGAATATTTCTAACACTACCAAGTGGAAATTTGGAAACATTATTGAGAGATTAGGTAGTTTACATTACATCACACACTTTGATGATGGTAGGAAGTGGAAAATACATATTGATCAAATGCGATCTGGGATCAAATACAGGGGCCTTACCACCGACTCCGCCGGCGTTCGTTGTTATTCGCTTTTATTTTTTCGCTTCGCTTATTGACACCCAACCACAAACAACGCAACGCTACAAGCGAACATTCGTTTACTCAAATTACAATTATTTGTCAAAAATAAATTTTAACAACGCTAATTACATTTTTGTAGTAAACAGTTTTCATCACTTTGTTGTTCGCCATAAAATACAACGCGTAGATACATCCGCTTATCATCGAAAGGTAGCGCGTTCGATTCTTGTGGTATCGAAATTATGTTTAATTAACGCCTAAAAGCGTTCATATTTTCGCTTCGCGTTTTATGTAGTACAAAAAATGCAAAAGCGAATCAGCAACGAACGCTGGCGGAGTCGGTGGTAAGGCCCCTGATTCGGAGGGATCGAAATAAATTTCATTTTGAATAAGCGATATTTGACACTTGAATATATATATACAAACTACTATCACGATAGTAAACATGTGAACATAACATAGCTTATGAAAATTGATTTTATTCAGCGTTTTATCTACAAAAAAAATAATTTTTGACGTGTGAATGGTGAACATTAAAAATACAGAAAATAAATAAAAAGTTCGACGATCGAACATAATTAAATAACAAATATTGTATATAAAACATACGTAAATTTGGTTAATGTAAAAATTGCATGATTATAAATAATCAAAATGAATTATACAGAACAAGAATTGTATGCCAAAGAACTTGATGACGACAGATCACCGAGCCCCCCACCAAATCTGGCAGCCAATGTTCCATCATCATCGTACGAATCAATCTCGCAGCCGACGAGTTTAAAACGTCCACTTCCCGATGATGACGATAGTGAAGATAATGATGAGGAAGGATCTTTCAGAAAAAAGTATCTGATTGAGAATGAGCATACAAAAGTGGTGGCATCGCATTACAATTCGAGAAAAGAGAAGGGGCTCGTTGAAAGATCGAAATCACGAATTTTTCATATGAGAAATTTTAATAATTGGGTCAAGAGTATGTTGATCCGTGAGTATTTGATGAAAATTAAGGATAATTCAAAACAGGGTGCACCACTTCGTGTTTTGGACATGTGCTGCGGTAAAGGTGGAGATCTGTTGAAATGGGAAAAAGGAAATATTACGCATTTGATTTGTACCGATATCGCCGAGAAGAGTATCGAACAGTGCAAAGAACGTTATAATCACATAAAAGGTCGTAATAAATTTCGTAAATTTACTGCAGAATTTTTTGCTTGTGACTCAACACTGGTACGTTATCGTGAACGGTATCATGATCCATCGATTGAATTGAATCTGGTTAGTTGTCAATTTGCGTTTCATTACTCATTTGAATCATTGCGACAGGCTGAATGCATGATGCAAAATGCAGCCGAATGTTTAGTGCCCGGTGGTTATTTTATTGGTACTATACCGGATGCATACGAAATTATGAAGCGACAGAGAGAAGCAGAGAATGAAACATTCGGGAATGATGTTTATAAAATTTCATTCCAATGTGACACAAGCGATGTACCATTGTTTGGTGCAAAATATGATTTTAACTTGGAGGATGTAGTAGATTGTCCCGAGTTTTTGGTCCATTTTCCGACGCTTGTTAAATTGGCGCGGCGATATGGATTGCAATTGGAAAAGAAAGAAATGTTTGCAGATTACTACAATGAGATGTTCAGTTCTGGTAAATTTATTATTGAAAACAAATTTTATTTTCATTAACTAATACTATTATATTTGCAGGAAGACGTTTGCTAGAGAAAATGAATGCCTTGGAAACCTTTTCAATAGACAGCAAAAATCTTACAGGCAACGGAGAAACAGAATATGATCATGCAGTCAAATTTATGAATGAAAATTTAAAATACTCAAAAAATGGACGAAGGAAAGTCGGTACGCTTTCGAAATCGGAGTGGGAAGCTATAAGTAAGCATTTTCTAATTTGCTCCAAGGCTTTTTAAGAGTTTTCGATTTTGTTGTCGTTTCAGCTATTTACACAGTTTTTGCCTTTAAAAAAGTGAAGAAAGTGTGGAATGCAGATGGTAAACCAGAATATGACTTTTCTGCATCGTTATAATACTTTTATATAAAAAACACAATTTATTTTAACAGAAAATATAGAATTTTCATTCAAGTTTTGAGTATTTTATTAAAAAAAATTGTGTAGTCGAATAAGATATGCTTTATAAAACATATATTGCTCAATTTTAAGCTATTTACTAATAATCTCAGTGTTAAATATGGTAAATGTCATATCGTGCGTTGCTTTTTCCCAACAACCTGCGTTGGCATGGTGGCCTAAATATAATTTAATATTTTATTTAGTTGTAACAATTTAAATTAAATATAAAATAGAAAACCCCGCAAGAAAATAGTTCATTCCAATGTTACATTTAATAAAAATAAGTTGAAATTTTATTTTAACTAATTAGACTGTGAAATTATATATTCAATTTGCGATTTTATTTAATAAAACGTCAATCGCGTTTCCAAATCGAAAGTCTTTTTTTATCACACATCGCGTTATTTTAACGCATTACGAGGGACTTAGATTTTTTTTTTGTTCATCATAGCATAGCTATACGAACTTGTCTTCTACACATTCATTTTCTCTTTTCATATTGTATGAAAAAGACTTGTGATTTTTTTTTCAATTTTCAATTCACTATATTTTGTGTGTGCGAACATAAAGAAGTTCATTTTTTTTGTTAAGTATAAAATTTTTCTGGGACTTAGAATAATTTTTTTGGGTTTGTAGAAATTTTTTTTGAGATTATTTCACATTCACATTTTATTTTTCTAAAATCCATAAAATGAGTGTCGAAAATCCTGAAGTGGAGCAGAATAATGATATTGTAAGTATTTTGTGAATTCATCTTAATTACATCGAGAATATTCCATTATTTAGTTTTTGTTCAAATTCATTTTAAAATTTGGTGGATTTTTCGTATATAATGCGATATATAAAATGGCGTTTACTCTGCATACTACATAGTACATACTAGAGAGATGTTGAATGAAAAAGCGACTAAGTCCCACGTCGTTTCATATTGAATTTTATAGATGATAGAATTTTTTTGTCTTAAAATTTTTTTTTTATAATTTTCTATTTTTTAAATTAAATTTTAAAAACTAAAAAAAAAAAAAAAAAAAATTCAAAGTATTCTGAAAACATGCTGAAATTCAGTAAAACTTAACTTTAAAAAAAAAAAAAAATTGACTTTGAGTTTGATTATATAAATATAATTTGCAGTTTGTAAAACCTATGAATGGTGGCCTTAACGGAATAAGTAATGGTCACTCTTTGAATAGCAGTACGAAGCACAGTAGTAGCAGTAGCAGCAGTCATAAATCTTCTAGCAAGGACAAACATAGAGACAAGGACCGCGATAAAAGTTCTTCAAAGAGTAGTAGTAGTAGCAGCCGGTAATGATTCGATTTTTTTAGAGGTTAACTAAATTATATTATTTTCTAACTGGGTTTTGTTCCGGTATTTAGGGATAAAGACCGGGATAAAGATCGCGATAAAGATAAAAATCGCCATTCGTCATCAAGCCATAGTAGCAGCAGTAACAGGGATAAAGACAAAGAAAAATCATCTAGTAGTTCGTCACATAAATCATCCAATCGGGATAAAGAACGTGACAAGGACCGAGATAAGGATCGCGATCGCCAACGTGATAAAGACAAGGACAAACAACGTGAAAAAGAACGGGGTGATGGTGATAGAAAAGACAAAGATAAAGAGCGTGACAAAAATAAAGATAAACCACGTGACAAAGATGGAACCAGTAGTAGCAGCAACAGAGACAAAGATCGTGAACGGGAGAAATCGGGTAAGAGTAGCAGTTCCAGCAGTAATCGCGACAAAGAAAAATCATCATCGTCCAGCTCAAGGGATAAGGATCGAAAAAGTAGTTCCAATAAAGATAAGCATTCCAGTAGTAGCTCGTCCAAATCTAGTAGAGACAAAGATAAATCTAAAGACAAATATTCATCTTCTAAAGATCGTCCAAAAGATAAAGATAATAATGTCGAAAATATTAAGGAAGCGGAAAAGGTCCAAAATGATGTTGATACATCAGATAATGCTACACCATATGTCAACAACGATCAAAACAATGTGGACGATGTTGTAAAACGTGAGGAAGGCTCTTGCTTTGACTACAATGGTCCAATTAAAGCGGAAAGCGAAGAACAACCTCAAGTGAAGGTAGTTACACAAATCTTAACTATAATTCTCTTATATGATTTCTTAATACATATTTCAGCCTCGGCCAGAATTTCTTAATTCATCACAAGCTAGTTCCTGTGATTATTCCCTTTCTCAATTTAAGGAGGACGAAGCTCAATTTGTAATCAAAGAGGAAGCCAAAGAAGAGAATAGCGGCCTTTGTGAAGAAAATGGAGAAGATGATGATGATGAAATTCTACGTGTCAACAAACGAAAAGCGCCTATCATCGAAGACGACGAAGAAGAGGATATGCCACTTTTAGCCCGTTATAAGCTTAAAAAGGAACAGAATAAGAAAAGTAAGATCAAAATAGAAGTAGAAGAGGAAGACGAAGATGATGTGCCACTAATCGCTAGGAAAAAAGATAAAAAAGCCAAGAAAAAGAAAGCAATTTCAGAAGATGAGGATGATGAGTACGATGATGTTAAGCCTAAAAAGAAAAAGATGAAAAAGGAAAAGGTTTGTGAAAATAAATGTTTCCCGACTGTACTTACTTATTTTATTTTATATTTTGTTTATGCTTGCAGAAAGAAAAAATGGCAAATGTTCCGGTGGCAACCAAAGCATCGGTAAAAATTGAATCTCCCCAAAAATCAGGTGGTCGCAAAAAGAAAGAGGAACCTGTTCAAGATGTCTGGAAATGGTAATGGCAAATTTTTTAATTACTTTTTGAATGTCGCGCTATTTTTTTTAGTTCTTGTATCGTACACTTAATACGCTGCGATTAGAAAAAATGAAATATGGCGATTATGTGTTATGTCAAAAATTTTCCACATTATTTTTCTGTCTCCCAAATTTTAAAATAATATGTTTAACTTGTTAATAATATGCTATAGAAATTTTAAATTAGTTAAAACAATATTCCGACAAAATGATAAAATATTTCGAAATTATGTCGATACCCGTTTTATATCGATAATAAATGTAAATTATGTTTTTAGGTGGGAAGAAGAAAAACGTGATGATGGTGTTAAATGGAATTTCTTGGAACATAAGGGCCCTGTATTTGCACCGCCCTATGAACCACTACCCTCTAATGTAAAATTCTATTATGATGGGCATGTTATGAAATTGTCCCAGGATACAGAAGAAGTTGCGTGTTTCTATGGCAAAATGTTGGAACACGAGTATACATCGAAAAAAGCATTTAACGATAACTTCTTTAAAGACTGGCGTAAAACTATGACCTCAAAGGAAAAGGATAAAATTACGAATTTACATAAATGTAATTTTCAAGAAATATGCGATTATTTTAAAGCGATATCTGAAAAAAATAAATCTCGGTCTAAACAGGAAAAAGAGGCAATCAAATTGGAGAACGAACAACTTATAAAAGACTATGGTTTTTGTACAATTGATGGGCACAAAGAAAAAATTGGTAATTTTAAAATTGAACCGCCCGGTTTGTTTAGAGGTCGTGGAGAACATCCCAAAATGGGTATGGTTAAACGACGGATTATGCCAGAAGATATTTCAATTAATTGTTCAAAAGGTGGTAAAATACCGGAACCACCACCTGGACATAAATGGAAAGAAGTTAGACATGATAATCAAGTGACATGGCTTGCATCATGGGTGGAAAATGTTCAAGGTCAAGTTAAATATATTATGTTGAATCCTAGCTCAAAATTAAAAGGTGAAAAAGATTGGCAAAAATATGAAACAGCTAGAAGATTACATAAAACAATTGATAAAATTCGTACAACATATCGTGATGAATGGAAATCCAAAGAAATGAGAATACGACAACGAGCTGTGGCTTTATATTTTATAGATAAATTAGCTCTAAGAGCTGGTAATGAAAAAGATGAAGATCAGGCTGATACAGTCGGTTGTTGTTCGTTACGTGTAGAACACATAACATTACATAAAGAATTAGATGGTAAAGAACATGTTGTAGTGTTCGACTTTTTGGGTAAAGATTCAATTCGTTATTATAATGAGGTTGACGTTGAGAAACGTGTATTCAAGAATTTAGAATTATTTAAAGAAAATAAAAAGGAAGGTGATGATTTATTTGACCGTTTAAATACCTCAGTACTAAATGAACATTTACGCGAATTAATGGAAGGTTTAACGGCAAAAGTATTTCGTACTTATAATGCTTCGATTACACTTCAACGTCAATTAGATTCGCTCACCGATCCAAATTCTTCGGTACCAGAAAAACTATTATCATATAATCGGGCGAATCGAGCCGTAGCTATTCTATGTAACCATCAAAGGTCTGTACCAAAATCTCATTCAAAAAGTATGGCAAATTTAAAAGAAAAAATTAATACAAAACGTGAACAAATCAATGATGCTGAGGTTGAACTGAAGGTATTTATTCAATTTGGATTTTTTTTTGTTTGTTTGTTTTAAATTACGAAATTATTTATATAGGACTTAAAAAAAGAAGCAAAACGTGGCTCGGTTAAAGAAAAAATGAATGCTGACAAAAAATCTAAACAATTGGAAAGATTAAAAGAGCAGCTCAAAAAGCTTGAATTACAAGAGACTGATCGTGATGAAAATAAAACTATTGCATTGGGCACATCAAAATTAAATTATTTAGATCCCCGAATATCCGTAGCTTGGTAAGTTTTTTTATATTTATACATATACCTATATTGCGCGATTATTGTTTTAAATGATATATGGAATGAATCAGTAATGGAATTGGGTTAAGTGACTCATTTGCATTTTTATCAGTTTCAATAATAAAACATTGTTTATTGAGTTTGGAAAGTCGGTTGAGTCTTAACAAGTAAGAATAATTTACAACGTTAACCGATAGACTTAATTGGATATATGATCTCCTCCTCCTCTGCCTTAAATATTTTATTTGAACTATTTTATTACATCTTGTCCAGAGCTCGTTTAAATAATTAATACAGCAAAAAATTTGCTGGATATTTGTTTAGTTTTATTTTGATGGGAATACATAAATTTTATTATGGTCTTGCGTTTATTTTTTATACACATACATATGTTTGTTATGTACAATACATAAAAATAAAAAGAATAACATTGATAAATTTAATTAGCTATAAAGAAAGTGAATTTATGTACAGTTTAACCCATTTTTGATTTTTTGCAAAGTACAGTTTAAAAAAAATTTCTAAAATTTTGCAACATCATCATATTATTTTTGAGTACATATTTTTGTCAAATTGGTTTCAAAGTCATACGTTTTATTTATTACGATTTTTGGCCATCTTTATGATTCTTTTTACGGATCCTCATCATATCATAGTCGTATCAATAAGTAACTAAAAATATTTATTTTTGATTATGAGCGTAATCGGTTGAAAACAACTAATTTCGAATTATTGAAATTCATGGGAACAAAATATGTTTGAAGAGTTAATCAAAATACTGATAAATGTGTATAGAATTCGCTTATAGCGAACACTTAAGGGACAGAATTTCTTGTTCACTTTAGTCTGCTGTTCGTCTTAATCAAATATTCGGCTATAATGAACCTTGTTCGTTATAAGAAAGATTAATCCAAAACAAAACAAATAAAGAGGGTTTATTCGAAAATAGTAAATCAAAATATTTTATTAATTATAAACAACTTATACTTGTATATTATGTACATTCATATATAAAACAATGTAGGAAATTCCCCGTGTTATTTGGGTTTTTACTAAAATTTAAAGAACATTGTCACTAAAATAAATGACTGAACATTTTTTTTTTTTGAGTTTTAATCAGCTCAAATATTCTATTGGGTACTGAATCGTATAGCGACTTCAAATAATTCAAAGAAATGTCGGTCCAACCAGCTTTGATGGCTTCAATAAGCGACTCCTTATCATTATATTGCTTATCCCCTTCGTAAACCTTGCGAGAAAGCCATCCCCCAAACGTTTTTCATAATATTTAAATCAGGAGAGTACGGGAGCGTTATCTTGCTGATAAGTCCATTTCAGTGGTCCGAATCCAAAATAGACAAATAAGACTTTGTTGTCATTTTTTGATTTTGAAAAGCTAACTCAATCCCACCATAGTATGAAATAGCTCTCCATGGCATAACCCCTTCTTCCCTGCTGTGATGTCGATTGAGAACTAGCTGTTCTTTGCGTAGGTCATGGAAATAATAGTTAGGTATAACCACCGGGCCCGTCTAAATTAAATTTTTTCTAATCCGAAAACACGACTTTATACCACTGGTTATTTCATGTCATATGCTCTTTCCCAAATCGAAGCCGATTGTTTTTTTGAGCTTTGTTTAATGGTGGCTTTTTCTTAATTTTCATCCGTTTAAGATGTTTAGCTTTCTGTATGGCGCGAGAACGGTTTGAACACGGAGCTTTCTCCTTGATTCTGCGAGCAGATAGAGCAGAATTGGAGGCAATACGAATTATTTTACGCGTATCAACCGGTTTTAATTTTGAAACAGAACAGCCTTTCATATTTTTTCCATAGTTTTTAGGATTTCTTAAATAATTTAACACAACAGTGTGACTTCGGCCTAGTTTTTCGGCTATGAACCGGCTCGGATGTCTTTGCTCGTGGTAAGCATCAATTTTTCCCTTTTCAACATCGTTTAGGCTTTTATTCACGTTTAACAATAAAAATGAAAAACAAAAAAAGGAATATTTCCAAAGCCAACTAGAAAACAAATTTTTAGTCATTTGATTAATGATGAAATTATCTACCTTTCAGTATAGAAACAACAATAACGATAGAATCCAAAATAGATGAATTCAGGAATTCTCATTTTTTTTATTTAGTGGATTTAATCTGCTGTAACGGACTATATGTAACGATTAAGCCTTAATAATCCAGAGCATAAATTACATAACAAAATTAAATAAGTATGTAGTAAGCATACAATTTCATGTGATTATACATACAATCTGTTGTTAATCTACTTAATATTATTTATTTTGGAAAAAATCGGTTAGCTTAGATTGTTTTAAATTTTTTTGCGGTAATACATGTAACGTGTTTTCAATTAAATGTAGGTGGTGTAAATCAGTTTCGGTTCCATCACCAATGCTCAAAGCCAACCTAATTGTTTTTAAAGAATTTTCCACTTCAGCATGACTTGGCTGTTGATATTCTTCTACGTCCGACGAATCTTTTTCCTGATCTTCTACCTGAGTGACTTCATTACAAACTTGGTTCAATATATCATCATCTACACTTAAATATTCCTGTACCGCGGTATCCCCTACAAATTTTTCTAATTGCGGATTGTCAAGGGGCTAATTCGATGTTCCCGGAAAAAATCCCACCTTACAAAAACAGTTGTTAATTGTTTCTGGTTTGACCTTATTCTACGCCCTTTTGAGGAAATGCAGAACATCCAACAAATTAATTTTTAAGTGGATTGAGGAAACAGCCTCTTCCCGATAGTACCCTTTTACAATTTTTATAACGCCTTGGTCCATTGGTTGTGGTACGGCTGTAGTATTTGGTGCGAAAAATGGTAATTTAATTGCCCATAATCGAGGAATTATTAAATGTGATGGGCAGTTGTTGGCCACAAAAAGCACCTTTCTCAAATTGTTCCCATTCGATAAGCGTCATTCACGATTCCGATTGTTTTTATTCATCACAGGAAGAGTTTTGATATTTTTGAAACAACGTAGTTTTGCGCTTTTACCTATAACAAGTAAGGGAAGTTTTTCGGTACCATCCGTATTGCTTTCGACTAAAACCGTGATCCGCTTCTTGCGCAATTATTATTTCTAAACTTTATGGTTTTATTAGGAAGGATCTTATAGAAAAGGCCGGTTTCATCTAAGTTGAATACATCGTTTTTGATATATCATCCATGTTTTGTTAACCCATTCTTTAACAACTTCCGAAGATACGGCTGCCTTTTCATCCACCATATTTTTTAATACAAGGTCGTTTCGTTTCTTAAAGAGGTCGAGCCAACCGTCGTTCGGGTTAAACTCAATGTTTAATTTTTCGGCAAATTGCCATGCCTTTTCTTTTACAAGAATTCCATCAACCTAAGTGGTTCTATGTGTAAAGGCAGACAATAAAAAAACTGGCATAACCGAATCGACATTCGGTTTAACTGTAGGTTTTGTGTTGAATTAAACTCTTTCGGAAATTTTTCGTGTTCGCTATACGTAGTTCGTTATTTGTAGTGTATATAAGAAAAATAAGTGTTCATGCAAATTCAAGGGACAAACATATATGATCAGTATAAGCGTTTGTTCGTAAACTAAATAAACTAAAACTAAACTATATAAACTAAAATTAAAAAGTAGACTTTTACCTTAGGTAAATGATTTAGTAATTCTATTCCCCCAGGTAATTTAATTTATCGTTTTAGATATATGTACAGTAGAATCCGGTTAATTGGGCCATCGGTTAAACGGGACAGCCATTTATATGGTCTATCTATTGCAAAACGGGATCCAATGGCGAATAGAAACCAAATTTTCGAACATGTTAAATTAAGGAGCAAATACTGATATACATAGAAAATCAAAAAAACAATTTTTTTTATATAAATTAACTGGAATTTAGTGAATGCTTCTCTTGTCCCACTTAACTGAAATCTACTGTATTTTCGCCGTTGCAGTCAGTTTTAGAATATATTTAGTTTAACCAATATTTTTTTTATTTTTTATTACAGGTGTAAAAAGTATGACGTGCCAATTGAAAAAATTTTCAACAAAACTCAGAGGGATAAATTCCGTTGGGCCATTGACATGGCAGACGAGACTTATAGTTTTATTCTATAAATAATTTTTATTAAATATTAAGATAACAGATTTAATTTAGTTGTAAAATTATTACAAATAAAATAAATAAAGTAATAATTTGTTTTTTTAATTGTTTAGCGACTTAGTAAGAAATAGATATATTAGGTATTTAACTATATTTATCAATAAATGAATTGTATAATAAAATAATTTTATAGTTAAAATAACAATTTCATTTAAAAAACAGTCTGGCCGACTAATTAGGTGGTAAAAACATAAAATGACATATCTATTATTAGTAGAAATTTCAGACGTGTAGTTAAGTAAATGTATCGAAATAAATCGATACAAAATTTTCAGTTTAAATATCCCACTTTGGCGGCTACATAGACTCACATTACTATCAGCAATTTAAATCAGTTGTTATTTTAATTATGAAAAAGATATAATAACCACTTATATAAGCATCTATATATATTTATTATATACATGCCTATATAAATAATATAGTGTACTAGGTAGTATTTATAGTTTTTATGATATTTCAAAAAAAAAAAAAAAAGGATAAGTAATAAACAATATTATATTGAATTTGTGTAGTAGGTACGTAAGGAAATGAGTGTGAAAATGTGTTTATATTTTTATTTAAAGTTTGAAAATGCATATTCCTATATAATATTATAATTACAATAAAGTAATAAAAATCACTTTATTATGATGAACAAGAAATAATTTCAAACTATAAATCGTGATTTTACTTAAAACAAAAATTTTATTAAATTAACGTAAATTTTTAATTAGAAATAGTTTTATATTTAAAATATATGAGAAATGCAAAATACATATAATAATTATATTATATAATTTACTATGAAAAAATTATTTTATTCATTATTCTCTTTGTATGAGGGGGCCGACTGTGAAAATTCATCCTTAATTATTAATATTATTCCTCTTGATAGTTGCGCTTGCGAGGCACAAAGCTTGTGTTCCATGCGAAGAGGAAATTTTAATTTTATATTCGTATTGCAATATGATTTTATTTTTAAAAAATAAAAATATTTTATTTAGAACAATTTACCTAGGTTTTTTTTTTTCGTTATTTTTTATTTATAAATACTTAAATTATATTAATTGATTTAATAAATTAAATAAATACAGTTACACATAAATCTTTTTTTTATAATAATTTTAAATAAACGTACAATATAAATAATTATTTTAAGTATTTTTTTTTTTTATAATAAAAACAACTTATCTACCTAGTTATTTTTTAATGTAATTTAATTGAAAAACTTTTCCTTATAGTAAGAACAATTTTTTTAATAACATTAGTCAATCGGTTTCGGACTGCCCTTCGTCAGTGTTTTTGTTTTTTAACAGCTATTATCTTGATGACAATACCCAGCAGTTGTACCTACTATGTTTGAGCAATCATCACTTCGGAAATTGTCTATTTTGATGTCGCAAAAAATCTGCTATCGCATTTTAGAATAAGGCGCATCATTTGACCAAGAGTGCATTTTTGCAAAATTGTCATTTTATAATGCCGAAATGAGAGTAAATTACAATTTTCCTTCGTTTTCCACGAAATATGGTATAAACTGATTGATCGATGATCGCTTGGGGAGCGCTCATTTGTATAAAAAGGTTAACGAACCGATGAAGGAGCAACTCGAAAACGACCTTCTAAAGTATTATTCAAAAATCATTGTTAATATAAGGAAAAAAGTTTTTTCAATTAAATTAAATTAAAAAATAACAAAGTTATTTTTATTATAAAATTTATAAGTGACAAAATAAACACAAAAAAGAACAAAAATGGATATACATCATTATAACTTATACATACATATATAAAAACACATTATTGACATACATAATATTATGAAAATAATTATTCAACAAATAAAAATAAGCTCTTTAAAACAAATTATTTTATTAGATTTCAAAAAAATGTAGGAAATTTGAATAACATAATAAACTAGAGACAAAGCAAAACTGTACCAATACAAAAAAATAATTTTTATATTTTAAAACTAAAATAAAACATTTATATAAATTAAAAAAAAAAAAATACAAATTTAAATTATAATATATATATACATATAGGTCTAATATTATAAAAAAAAAACATTATTTATATAAAAATTACAAAGAATAAATTTGACTTTCCCCGTGGACAAGTTTTGTTTTGCGTTTTTTTTTATTTGATTTCAAATATTTGTATTCCATTGCCTTGAGATGGGAGTGTATAAATAACAGAAATTTTCTTGTACATAATAAAATAAATATCAAATGATAAAAAAAATAAAATATTATTTTAAATAAAGGATATTTTTTATATACCTATTTTTATTTCAGTATTTTAACCGGAAAAAGTTTTATAAATTTAGTTATTAATTTTAAGTGTTGAAAATTCTTTATTTTAGATCCATTAATTTTCATGTTACATCACGTTCTAACGTTCTGTTTTAGCCGGGTTCCTTTTCATAAACTGCTTTGAGTACTTTAGACATACTATAAATTCAATTTCTGAAGTGGTTTGCTGATTCTTCCGCTTCTGGTCACATAACCTCCCGAACTTTCATTCCCTTCATCTTCCACTCTCAGTTTCTGGTACCGATATATTTTCATTCATTGTCTCCTCTGATTCACCAATTGACCTTAGAAATTGTGAAGTTAACATTGTGCTTCTCAAGTGAGTTGAGTTTGTTATACAGCTGCTCATTTTCACCTTTTACTATATATGAACGTGCCCCTTTTTCTTTTCCTGTAACCTCTGCTGGAGACCATTGTCTATTACTATTATGTTGCACCAAAACTATGACTTGGTTTCTCTTTAGCTGTTCTATCATGATAATACTTAGTAATAATACTTTTATCGGATAACTCTCTGTAGGCGTCTTCATTTATTAATTTTGGCTTCAACATATTCTTACTTATTGGTAATACTGGTCTCATTGTGACTTTTCTTTATAATGTTTTTTGCAATTCCAACTGCTTTTTCCGCAAGGCCATTAGATCTCGCATAGTTTGGGCTGCTATGAATTAAACTGAAATTGTATCTCTCTGCAAATATCCTAAATTCATAGCTATTAAACGGATTATTATCACAAACTATATACATATTTAGGTATTCCATGTACAGAGAATACTTTACCACATTCCTTCATTACTTCTTTGGCAGTTTTAGTCTGTAGTTGTATAACGTCTATCCACTTGCTCAAGTAATCAATAATGATTAAATAGGAAACAGCTCTACATTCACAAATATCCATAACCCTTATGCATCAACTTAAACTCTAACATTTCCTGTTTAAAACCACTTAGACTTTACAACTTTATCTCCTTTAAAATAAGTCCATCTTTAACAAACAATTGATCTTTTTTACAATAATGTTTTTCTTCCCCCTTAACTGATTTTCTCCATCCCTTGCTTAATGGCTTCACTTAAAACTTTATCCTTTTTGGTTTCCAATTGAAATTCCTTAATTTTGGTTTCAGACATGGGTAAGTATTCATGAAAACTGATTTCATGAATAATATCTTCGTCCAAATTAAACTCCTCCTTGCAATTGCTACTGCTTGGGGCTCTAGAAAGCACATCTCTCTGAATACGGCTCTCTGAATAGTGATCGGTTTCTTGTTTCAAAATATGTCAAAGCTTTTAACTACAAGATTTTTTAACTTTTCGAAGGATTGTTGGTGTTTTTCCTCCCATTTAAATAAAACCTCTTTTTTTAACAGCTGTCTTAACTGAAATTATGTAAATAATTAAGCATTTCCAAAAATCTTTGAACTGCTTTCCTATCTTTAGGCACTGCTAGTTAGAGTGTGACTCAACTTGCTTAACATCTTTCGTAAATTCAAACCCCAAATATTTGACTACACTAACTTTGTACTGGGTTTTGTTTGGATTGAATTTTACTCGATTTTGCTTAGCTTTACTTAATACCACATCAACCAGCTTATCATGGTCCTCTTCATTTTCTGCTGGAATTATTAAATTATCAAAGTATATGGCCACTCCTGGAATATCCTCAAATATCATGACAATTTCCCTTTGACATATTTCTGGACTACTAGCCAACCCAAGTGGTAATCTTTTATAACAATAACGACCCCACGGCGTATTAAATGTGCAAATGTATGCAGATTCTTTTCCTAACACTATTTGATGAAACCCGTCTTTCATGTCTAACCACTGTATACATTTTCTTACCAGCTAATCTATGCCCACTTTCTTCTATTTTTGGTATTGGGTAATGTTCTCTTTTGATCACCTTATTTAGTTCCAATGGATTAAGGCATATTCGTAGTGAACCATCCTTCTTTTCTACAGTAACTAGATCATGTACCCAATCAGTAAGCTTAGTCACTTTTTCTGTAATTTTTTTTTTCTTTCAGGCAATTTAATACTGGCTTTAATTTATTTTGTATGACCCCCGGCAAACTTCTTACTGGTGTCACCACTGGAATATCTCCATGCTGCAATCGTATTTTGTTGGTATTCGGTAATTTATCCAGGCGTTTAAATACTTGTCCTCTTATCCATACATTCAACATAATGTATTTGTTTAATTAATTTCAGTTCTATACAAGTAGGCAATCCTAGTATAGGTTTAATCCCTTTGATTACAACAAACTCAATATCAGTTTTCAGTCTATCTTCAGGTTGACATAATAATTTTATTGCTCCAATAACATTAAGTTGATATCCTTCAAACGGAATAACTTTACTTTTCCGTTTGGTTATCATACACTTTTCTACCACTTCATATGGAATAACGTTTATTTCAGTTCCACTATCTATTTTAAAATTTATTTCTTGGTTATCTATTAAAACTTGAACATTCACTATCACTGAACTCAGGCTCTTTTTCCACTTCATACACTGTCCTACGTTTGTTTTTCTTTTGGTGTTTATGATTTTTATTGTCGCCATATTTATTCTTTTGGTAACACCCCGCGGCAAAATGCCCATTCGCGAACAAATTGAATACTTTTCCCATAAGCTGGACAATTCTTTAGCCTGTGTTCGGTTCCACATTTTTTACATTGATACACGTTCTTATTATTTGATGTATTGATTACATTAACTGTCTTAACCACAGATTTTTGTAGTTTTCGAGCTTGATTTTTACTAGCCTCGTGTGCTCTACATACTTTAATAGTTTTGTCTAAATCCAAATGTGCTATTCTTTACACCAATAATTACTAGATAAGATATCTTATTAATGACGACTCTTGAAGCTCAAATTCAAAGTCTGTACACCGTATTTTTCATTGGGCTGAAGTGCTCGTCGAATTTTTTGACTACTACTTCATATGACTTGTTTTCATCCTCATTCAGCTTAAATGTGTTAAATACTCGCAACCCTTCCTCACCTATGCAATTCAACGACATCGCAATTTTTATTACGCCATCTTTAGACTCCTTATCCGCTGCTTGTAGATAAATTGCAAAGTTTTGTTTAAAACTTTTCCTGTTCTACGCAAGATTTTCTGAGAAATCAATATTCTTTGGTGGTTTAAATTCCATTTCTTTACTACACTTTTACTAATTTTATGTAGGTAAAATAACCGATTTTTTTTTCTAAGATTTTGGTTTTTAGCACGCGGTTCTTCTCGCTTATTTATTTATTATTTATTAGAACCCCAAATCTGACACCATGTTTAGTATCTCTGAATTATTCTGTTAATTAAGTAAATCTTATACACACCAATTTTGATTGTAAATTCTTTATTTTAAATTCATTCATTTTCATGTTACATCACGTTCTAATGTTTTGTTCTATCTTTTGTTTTAACCGGGTTCCTTTTTATAAACTGCTTTGAGTACTTTCATAGATCTCCAGATGGCATTACTCATCGTCATCATACATGCAACGCACACTATAAGATAATTTTTGATCATCAAACTCCATCAGCTCTATACGTAAATTTTGTGGATCTTTATTTTTTCATTTTCCAAGAAAAATTGAAAATGCAAAATTTCTAATCCAACTGCCATCAATGGGTGTAATCGTTTACATCTATTGAATCCATTTGCTATTATTTCACTTCCAACAGCAATATTCATTAGTCCACACTATGCTATAAATTTACATACAGCTTTGAAATATGCAAGCATAATATGAAAAGATCCTAAATGAATACGTGACTTCAATATGAGACTGCTATACTTCTTCAGCGATTTTTTGGCTTTCAGTGTTTCGAGAACAACATTTTTAGAAGTAGGTGATTCATTGATCGGCATTAGATAACAAATTTTTTGTTTAGTGGTATTAAAGTCTTGTATAAAATTGATGTTAAAGCCAACCCACATCGGAGTATTCGAAATTTTTAATGCATATTACAGCATTCAAAGTATATTAACATTTTTTATTAATTGTAAGGATTCGGGAATTATGGAACGTCGCTCATCTGTAGGTGGTAATAACGTTTCTGCCATTCGTATTGTTTTACAATATGAATCCAACTCGGGAGTAATTACATCAAACTTTTGTCATCTTTTTCGCATTTGTTTATTGCTAAAATTTTTTGCAATTGCATTTTCTTCTTCGTCATTATCCGATATATCTTTTTGTATTTCATCTAAATTCTAAGATATCGCCTTCTATATTGTCTATACCAGAGGCACCAATAATGTCGATACCAAGAGTGTCGTGTAATGTGTTTTTATCTAATGCTGTGTCAACAAATCGATCAAAGTTATCAGATGCTATTCCCGTAAATAACCCATTTGTTTTAACAATACCTTCAGAACATAATGTAGATTGACTAGATGATGAAAATGTAACCTCTTTTTCTAATTTTTCAATCATATGGTAGCTTCAGCAGTGGCCATACCTATTTATGATCTCAACAACTTTTTGAGAACGTACAAACAGTTTTTGTGACATAAAGCTGATTGCTCTTTCATTTTCGTCATTATCTCTTTGAAAGAGCACAGCACAGACTTTTTGGGTGCTGGTATCACATCGAATGTAAAACTTCTTGTCGTAATTTGGACTAACCAAAATTGGAGTTGAAGTGAGTAAAACTTTTAATTGCTCAAATACTTGTTGAGCTTCTGTGGTCTAATTAAATTGCTCCTTTTTTCCATTGATATAGTCCATTTTATATCCCATAATTTTGATAAAGTTTTTATCTGAAAAGCGTGTTTCTGATTTGAAAGCTACGTCTATATTGTAGGTTCTTAGAAATATATCTAGTTCTTGGGCTCTTGCATTAAGCCCGTTAGCGTTCCTTTCGGGCTATAATACGTATGCAGACGCACGTTACGGTCATTTACTTGTTATTTTTTAGCGTTGTGTTTGGTGGTTTGAAATTATCTTCCAGTTTTTCCACCCTGCTAGTAAGCTGGCTGAAATTTTGTCTCATTTCAGCCTGAAATTCGATGAGCAACACTATTATATTACTTGTGCTTGGCTCATCGAGCACAGACTTTTTCCTGATTTCTTGATTTTGATTGTTGTTTAATGTTTTGGTCACCTGGGCGTAGGAAACCCCATCTCTAATAGTATCATATTGTTTGCGCTTCAGCACAAAGTAAAATTAATTAAAGGTAACGAAAATAAAGCACCTCTGGTTCGTACAAAAGTTCTATTGTGATTCAGCGTTTATTTTATTTCATCTTATCTTACTTGACAAGGATTAATGCGTTCGGTTTCTTAATAATAGGAATGTCCATCCCTAATACTATAGAACTACAGATGGCATTAATTAATAATTATATAATTCAAATAATATCCGTTAATTCAAATAATGTCCGTTGGTTTATCTCCATTACGGTGGCCGTAACACATATTGTTTGTTTGGTTTTACACCTCGGCATAACATTTCGTGGTCTTTGACATTGTTTTATTTGATGGTTCTCTGGACATTTGAAAAATTTGGCTTGTCTATGGCAAAAATTCTTCAAGTGCCCTAATTGTTGACAATTTGTACACTGAGGTATAATTGTTTCCTTTTTAGGTGGTTCAATAGAAACCTTGCAATATAGCACATTCTTAATTTCGTATATGTCTTATTGTTTTCACCCTGCAGTATGTCTACGTAAAACAACGAGAAGTGTCTAATAATTTTCTCATTATTAATAGTTGACTTTTTGTGTACGTTGATAATGTTGGCTACTTTATGACCATGATCCTCGATTGTAACTTTGATATCTTCGCGATCAGTTGACAATGGTAAACCTCGTATTACGACTCTATACTATCTTTCGCTTTTGAGCTGATACGTATGGTATGCCATGTTATATACTTATATAGCATGCTATACTTGTTATTGAATTCAGTTTCTTTTAAGTCGCTAAGTAGTTTTTTTAATTTTGCGGTAGTCATTTTCAGACTGTGTTGTTATTTTGATATCATTATTGTCTGTCACTACCAATACTTGAGCTCTGAGTATATTGAAATCTCTAACATTACTCACATTGACTGGAGGTGGTACGGGTTCTTTGTGAGGTGCAGTTTGTAGTTGTTTTGGCATTTCATTATAGATTGACCTAGAGATACTCTTGGGGACTTTGGGGGTATTTACTTTATTTTGACTTGACTGGGTTGAGCGAGTTCCTTCTCAAGTTCTCCTTCATCCGTATTGTATTCATTGTTAAGATTTTATAGGCTCTGACTTCTAACAGTAGTAAACGTAGCTTCTCAAGTGTTTCAATTCTAGTTTGTAGGTTAACCATCATGTCTTAATATTGTACCTCATATTGCTGGCATTTTATCCTTTGTTCATTTTTCTGCCGCTAAAGCAAGACTAATTTTAATGTTGGAGAGTGTGCCGGATCTGTTAGCGGTATGGGGCTTATACTTTTATCTGCTGTAGTAGCTAAGCTTTCCACTACTAAAGCATTGCGGTCACTGGATAACGACGACTGGAAGCTTGATCGTTAACTTTCTGAAGTCGTCGGTATTGGGTATCCTGTTCCCGGCACCGTAGCATTTTTCTTCTCCTGATTTTGCATGGTTGGTTTATTGTTCGGGGTTCCTTCCGCTAGCCAGATTTGGTCCACGGATGATATTTTATTTCCCACCTATGCTACCCGCCGGCAATCCGGTTAGAGCATTCCCCAAAAATGAATTCCCATTTTATTTACTTTGTAAAATTTAAAAAAGTTTTAAACTCAGTGTTTTTTTCCGCAGTGATGTCATAAGAGGGAATGTGCCGATCTTCCTGATTTTTTTTTGGAGAATTTCATCGACTTTTTCAACGATTGGTCGACCAGAGCGTGGCGCATTTTTAACATCGAAATTTCCAGAGCACGGAAACGAGCAAATCATTTGCGTGCTGGGTGCTGCTGATTTTGATAAAGCATCTTTACCATAAACACCACGAAGCGTTATCGCCTTGGTCGAAGTGATATTGTAAAATGTAGCGAATTTTTTCAGAATTTTGGCTCATTTTCAAAACGCAATTACTTTCGATTGAATTGGGAAATGTCACAATGTTTATTTTTTAATAAAAATCTATAAACTGTCACCATCCTAACGCTCTATAGTATGGCTCTCTATAGTATGGTACTCGGCTAGAGATTTGAATAAACCCATTTTATCGGTTTATTTTTAATTTCGGCGAAGTGGTTGATTGGGAGAATTTATTTACGTCCATCGATTTATTTTGGCTGGTGAGTGGAAATGTTGAAATTTATTCCATTTCCTTCAGTAGTATATTTTGCCTCGGAATTAGCCGCTTCGTTACCACGTATTCCTCCTACATGCCCTGTTACCCAGATCAGTGAAACATCCTTTGTCGAACATAGTGGCTACTTTGATAGCCTCACGCAGGCCACCGACCTCCTAAGATATTGCTGACCAGTCGTTTCTCGTTCTTAACTTCTTTGGGGCTAATACTATTGGTGGTATACATAAGTTTTGAGGTTTTTTTATAGCTTCAAAGCTTTATTCAGAGAAATTGGTACAATGTATTTTATTCAAAGTATTGTCCATCGTTAGCTTCGACTTTTTCCCATCCTTTAGGCAGCATACGGTTTCCGCGTCGAAAAAAATCCTCGTCTTTTGAGGCGATCCAAGAATCAAGAATCAACCCAATTTTGGCTTCTTCGTTAGCAGTGAAGTGCTGCTCGGCCACGCCATGAGTTATCGACCGGAACAAGTGGTAGTCGGAAGGAGCAATGTCTGGTGAATACGGCGGGACGGCGGGTGGGGTAGGATATCCCATTGAAGCGCCTCCAAAGTTTCCTTGACGACTTTTGCAACATGTGGCCGAGCGTTGTTGTGCCGAAAGATCACTTTGTCATGTCTTTTGACATATTGTGGGCGTTTGAGCTTCAATACTTAGTTTAATTGCATCAATTGTTATTGATACGTTCTCCAGTCATAGTTTCATTAGACTGGAGTAGCTCATAGTAGATCATTCCGAACTGATCCCTCCAGATGCACATCATTACCTTCTTGCCATGAATGTACGGTTTGGCCGTTGAATTTGATGAATGACCGGACTTACCCCACGATTTTTTGCGCTTTGGGTTGTCGTAGTGGATCCAGGGGGGCTATTTGTGAATTCGATTCGAACGTGATCGACTCTTCGATTTATAAGATTCCTATTTGATTTAAATAAGAAACGAACGAATCTGATTCAATTCAAATAAGAATCCAATAATCGAAGACTCGAGTGCGTTCGAATCGAATTCACAAATAGCCCTACAGTTTTCGTCCCCATCACGATTCGTTGCAAAAAAACCCTTCCGATTTTGTCTTTGAATCAGCTTTTTTGAGATCGAAAAAATACAGGTTAGGTGTAAGGAGAATACCTCAACTGCATCATTTTTTAAGATTTGAATGGCGTCCATGCCGCTTGTGTCGTTCGGGTGTCAGAAGTTTATTTTTTTAAATACCCATCATTGGCCGTATCACCTTATTGTCGTTGTTAATAAGAGAGATTGAGCGGAATTATGTAGGTGGTTTTGGGTTTGTATTTACTTTTCCACTGAAAAGGAATTTTTTTTTGAACCATATAGAGTTAAATATGTACGTTTAAAGATGAATTTTTTAGTAGAAGTTAAATTGTTCAATCTATTGTGTGTGCCAAGATTTTCCATGGGGGCTTTGCTATTTCGTATTTTGAGAGCTACACTTAGCTCAATCACATTTAAATGACTCTCTAAGAAATTAAATCCGACTGATAGTTTTCCGAAGAAGAGTTGAAAGCAAATGAAGTGTGTGAGTGACTGAGCAAATGAACTGTGTAAGTTACGTTGTTGTTATAGGAATATTGAGTATAATTTACCATTCCTTTAAGCGCCCTAATTTCCCCCCAAAACTCTTCACTAGTTAGCCGCGGGCCAATTTGAGCTCGGAATTCATTCCAAAAGGATTATTTAGTCAATCTTACAAGTCATTTACCTCGTGACCGAGCTCTTTTAAATGATAATAGATTATCAGTGGAAGTGTTTCTTTGGAAAATTTTGAGCAATTGTTTCCTCTCAGAAATAGCTGTTCTATTTTGGGCCGTCCACCATCGGACTACTCTCTTTAATGGCCTTACAGAAGATAGAGGAATACTGAAAGCGGCCTAGCGAAATATTTGTAATATTGGCCAGGTCAGAAATACCAGTCTGCTTGATGTTCCTCAAAGAAATGGTCACTACGGTACGGTCTCGCGAGAACGGAGGACCAAATATATATGTGTTTGGGAGCAGTAAGTTAGTTACTATGAATATAATTAGTACATATTAGAATTAGTAATTTTGGAGCCTAATCGGATCATGCTTAAAATAAATTTGCCGTTCTACAAAATTACCATGAAATCATAATTAAACTACATATTTAATAGTTGACAAGCAAAATTTATTTAAGTACGCGTCTTATTATTATTTATGTAAAGTAAACAAACACCAAATTAACCAAGCAATATTAAAACTACTGTCGACTGTGGTAAGACGACAAATTTTAGATGACCAGCACAAAAAAAAGCTAATTCCTTAAAAAGCATGACGAACAATTACAATTTCATTCACAATAGCAAACAACAAGACAATCATAGGAAAAGCACATTTTGTATGATAATATAGTAAAAAGTTCATTCAACTGTATGCGGCTATGCAAATTAAAGTTTTAGTTTGGTTGACTTTTATTTAGAGCACAACTAATGTTTAGTAACAGCACCAAAAAAAAAAAAAAATACGACCACATAAGCAAAAGTGTGTAATTATACAGTAAACCATATCGGATACTGTGTTAGATCGCTTAAGTAATCGGTCACTCTAAGCCTAAATAAATTATAAAACGTGTAAACAATAAAATAAGTTAACGTCTAGATGATTGTTGTAAAGTTGTAATCATGATTGAGCCACAAAATTAAATATTTATAGATTGTGTTCCGGTGTCTGATTACAATGCGACAAATCAAAACAAATATTTCAAATATTTGTATAGAAACTTTTCAATTTCTTATTAGTGGCAATCTAATATCCGCATAAAATTGAAATGGACTTTGAAGTGTTGTACGGTTGCAACATTGATGAACGATTAGTATTTTGGTATCAGATTACTTGTAATAATATACGGCAATCTACTGTGGTAAGCTTTCAAAACTATATAGGTCCGTTGGTCTGTATCAAATTTGATTGTTTTAACTCAAAATAGCGAGTTTCAACTTGCCTCAAAAAAATGGAAAGACGCTTAAACATGCACATTTCGGGAAAAGTTGTTTATTTTGAAACGAACGATGAAGGAACAGAATTCATGTATATATACATGTAACACATCTTGGGCGAGGTTTCACGGTTCAACAATGTAACGTCCTTAAGCATTAAAACTGAAAATTTGGGGCAACATTGAAATTATTGATGTGAGGGCAAAGCTGATTGGCAGTATGTCTAATATTTGAGGACGTATTGAACTTAAAATGGCTAAATGTTATACAAATCCTTGGAGGAGTTGTGGTTGTTATCACACATCTGATACCATGAAATAATTCCCAAGTTTTTTTTATTTTTCTTCGAAACGTTCGAATGTTTCTCTAAATTTTCTCAATATTTTGAAATAGCTCGAGTTAACTCCTGAAACTTTCGTTTTTTAATCCTCGCGGTTAACTTCTGTCCTTAAGTTTCCTCGATTGGGTTAAAGCTACGTATATGGCTCTGCGGTGGCCAGTCCAAAAGTCTATTCTTTTATCCGTAACTTTTATCCCACAACTGCACTCCTAGTAGTACTGTGAAAAAAAGGAACAAAGGATTACACTCATTGCTGACATTTATCTAACTTAAAATTCTTCAAGATAACAGGTCAAGGTTTATTTTTGTTTAATGTGTTTCATATCAATTTCTTAAAAGTCTGATTTAGATTACGTAAATCTTTTTTTTTTCAATTTGACTAAATTTTTAACTGACTTTTAAAATGCAGTTATTGTTGTAAATTTACCTAAACTATTACACTTTGTTTCGTTGCGTGTTTGGTAATTAATCAGGGGGGCTATTTATGAATTCGATTCGAACGTATTCGAGTCTTCGAAGAGTTGGATTCTTATATAAATTGAATTAGATTCATTCGTTCCTTGTTTAAATGAAATAAGGATTTTATATACTTCGATGAGTCGAATACGTTCGAATTGAATTCACAAATAGCCCCCAGGGTAATTAGTAATTACACTAATTTAAAACATGCATTTGCATTTCTCAAAATGAAATTGAATTTAGTACGCGAAAAATGAAAAAAAGTGCCTATATAAAACAAAATGTCGCTTAAAGTCGATTTTTACCGTGATAATCGATTTACCCAAGAATTGGTTCGCAGCCTAAATGTAAAATGTCAAATTTAATACAAAATTATTTTGTTGTTGATGTTACATTTTTAAGAAAAATGGATTAAAATACCATTGCTTTCCAAAGATATAAAAAAACAACTAAATGGTTATATGTTTTACTTGTGTCGCTCAATTTCACTTTCCATTGGGTATCTACTCACAAGTACTTCCAAGTAGCAAATTTTTTTCCCATTGGAAGACGGCTAATGTGTCCTCGCTAAAATATACGAATGATGAACATACAAAATTAGCTTTTTCTTATGCACAGCGCTTTATGAGTGTAACACCAAAAGCTTAAACAAAAATTAAAATGACATTTTCGATTCATTTGTTTCATGTTTTGTTGCATCGTGATTAAAAAAAATGGGTGGTATTTGATATTATTTTATTAAATGTTGTATAGATGTGCAAAGTGTAAATAAGTAGTAAATGTATGTATAGTGAAATTAAGTAGTAAGCCGTATATGTAAGTGAACATTAGTTTATGTACTCTATATCAAATCGTATACCTATGTCCTATACTAGTAAGTACAAGAATCAGTATATTTATTCTCAGCATATTCATTCACCGTTGTAATCATCTTCATACGCTGCCTTGTGGTACCCTCGCGCTGCCATTTTTCCACCTTACTCGAAAGAAAGTCCCTTTGTTATTTATAGTCCTACCTCTTGTGCCATACTCTATCAAATGCATGTGCCACATCTTAAAAAAAAAATACTTGACCATATTTTTTTACTTTCTAGCGCGACTTTAATTTTGTTTGTGATTCTGTGTACTTGTTCAATATAGTGAAGTGCTTTTCTCGTAATCTGAGGTAGTAACACCTATTGTTTTATCCATTTCCGTTGTTGTATCTTGACAACAAGTGTTGTGCATTTTATACCTTCTGCTAGATGATATAGGCGCTGTCAGGTGTCAGACACAGACAAAATTGCTGCTCAATTTAGGGACAGACGTTTCTGACTACGTTTGATAAATTCGAGGGAAGAATCTTATGTGTGATTGCTCAGAACTCGGCAATGGTTGCACACCGGGAATCAGAGTCAAAAAATGTAATGCATGTTTTTCATAATTGCACCAGGCACAAACATTTTTTGTGATTCATTTTGGATTTAATTCGCGGAAATGGCTGGATCGTATTCACTCGATGAAAAATACTTACCAATTTCTATCAGGTAAGCGCCTGTAAATAATCTCATTCATTCTAATCCAAGATTCGAGTTTCAAGCCTGGATGACTTGTTATACGCTTATACCATTTAAATGTTTTGCTAAGCTAGGCTATTTATGTAAATGCAATAAATACATTTGCCTGCAGATTATCAATTGGAACAGATTTACTGTTGTATAAAATAATAATATTTAAACTGAGGTTGGGTTGACTGCTAGATGTGCCCAAAGTTTCGCCCGAGGAGGCAACAGTGACCAAACATTTGTATTATTAAATTCCCTTATAAATACATCGGTCAGCCAAGTATCGGAATTTAGAGTCTTAGTCCACAATTCTTCTTTCGTGCTCAATTTATAGCAAAAATACTCCCAAAGAATTAATAATCTGGTATCCAAACAAGTTTCAACCATCTTTAAAATGTCACTTTCCTCTGTGCCAGGTCAAACTTGGAGAGATGAAGCCGTAACAATGGAGCAACTTCTTTCACTCCAAAATCAATATGAAAGTTTCTAGTATCACAAATCGATTTGTTATACTTATGTTGAGGATATTTAGCTTTAATAATATTAACTGGCTTAGCAGCATTCAAAACTTGGTATTTACTGAAGATCGCACTTCAGCAAATATACTATCAGAATCACAATTTATTATAGTATAAACTTTTTTTGGACTCTCTCAATTTTTCGGATAGGTTCGTCGTTAAAGGGACACCAGATGTTGACAGCGTATTCAAGTTAAGATCTGACGTAGGCATAATACAGGATCTTGATTGTCTCGAGGTCATGAATATCCCCAGTCCAACGCTTAATAAAACCAAGCATGGAATTGGCTCTAGCAACGCATTGTTCGATGTGCTTAGTAAAGTAACCCCTAAGTCTTTAATCTCGAATACTTTCTGTAAAAGTATAGTATGCCATTTATTTGATATTGTTGTGTAACAGGGTTAACTTTCCGATGGAACGATAAACTCTTACACTTGTTGATGTTGAGACTGAGGAGGTTAGACTCACACCATTTCACTAGATTGTCGATGTCTTCTTGTAGCTTATGGGTATCGCCGATGTTTTTTATATTGTTTTAAAAATTTTGAGATCATCTACAAACATTAATACCTTATAATGTTGTATTACTTCAGTAACGTCGTTGATCAAAATTATAAAGATCCAGACCCTTGAAGTAACTTGAATTAATTCTGATCGTCTATTACTAAGCTCAATATATTGAATGCGATTACTCAAATAAGATTTAAACCGAATCTGTATAACAGTTCCAACGTTTTACAATGACTGATAAAGTCAAAGGCCTTGGCAAAGTCAGTAAACACCACATCAACTTGCTTATGCATTTCAATTTCTTTAATGGTGTTGCTGGTAAATTTAATAAGATTTGTTGATGTTGATCTCTTGGGTATAAAACCATGCTGACACTGTGAGAAGAATCGAAGAACCAAAGATCTGAATGAATTGCACACCACCAGTTCAAATAATTTAGGTATTGAAGATATTGATGTAATTCCTCTGTAACAAGAGACATCATTTCTTGCTCCTGTTTGGAAAATTGGTGTTACTCTTGTTACTTTCCATTTCTTTGGAAATACTGCTATAGTTGTATAATGATTGAATTAAAAAGAAGACAGAGGAATTGCCAACGATGTGAAATCTTTCAATAATGAATCTGGAATGTCATCAGAACCACATCCATCTCCGAATACTTCTAGAGCTCGATGAATATTCGGTTTCAATCCTTGGTGTTAGTATGATTACGTTGTTTTCACCATTGTTTGGATTTTCATACTTACCAATGTCTTCTGGCTTATAAACTGATTGAACATAACTCCGCAAACATGTTTGATATAACCTGCGGGTCACAAGATCTACGTTCCTTGAATATCATACACACTGGGTAACCATTAGTTTCAATTTGGATCGTTGTCTGAACAGATTTTGAGATTTTCTTTGTATGTAAGCTTTGCCTTACTTGTTCTTAAGGTTGATAAGTTTATCGTCATTCCATGGTGGATATTTATTCGATTTGGCCGCAGCAGTAGTAGGAACAAATAGTGCAATGCCCTCTAATATAATTTTGTAGAATTTCTCCACGTTAACATTTATGTTGCTGCTGATAAGTTCATTCTCCCAGCTAATCTGCTCAAGATAAAGATGAAGGTTTATTGTGTCGGATTTTCTAAAGTTGTAATAAGGCTTGCTGTTTTGATGATTATCAATAACATTGCTGCCCTTGCTTTCAAAAATTATTTCTAAGGCTTTGTGGTTAATATAATTAATAACGAATGGTGATGGTGATTCATTTACTTTAAATAGATTTCGCTCATTTATAAAAATCAAATCTAAAATTCGGTCTAGACTGTTCTGTACTTCGCAAATTTGGCTAAGATTTATATCGAAAACAGTATCGATAAACAGGACACTCAATTTCAGAACTCACGTTCAAAGGTAAAATTTCATCCATTTCTTTGTCATATGACCACATAATATAGTTGGAAAATTGAAATTCCCCGTGATCAAGATGGTATCAGTTGAATTAGCAGCATTGTTTATTTTTATTATTGTGTCGCAGCAGGCGGTGTATGACGATATCGGTGAGCCAATGATGAGTACTCCTCCGCCAGATTTTTTAGTACTTGTTAGCGATGAACGGTCACATCTATAAACCACATATTGGCTAGGAAAGAATTCAGAACTCAGGATTCCCTTGTTAAATGGTGTTTCACAGATGATATAAACCGGAAAGAGCGTTTTTAACACAAAATTGAGTTTGAGCATTGTTGTAGTTTTCTTGTAGTCGAATATTTCCAAAATATGTGCTGGGTTCTGATTGGGACTGGAGTTCCAAGGTACTCCAATTTTAACGATGACATGAACGAGGTTATGTTGGTTTGCAGTTAATGCAATTCGTATTAGAGTGCAGTTGGTCCCGTTAAATCGGTGAACATAGTAGTGAAATTTGTGTGTGTGTCTTGTTAATACCACTATAGCAGGTGGTAAGCTATCGAATAGTTTAAAAAGCGTTTTGTGAAAGTTAAGTACAGTGAATTTTTGGCATAACTGGAATATCGTAAATCAACCGGCATTTGTTAAAACTGACTGATTTCCTATTATTATTAGTGATATAGAATTGATGATATATTGATTGTAATGTATGTAACCACATCCGCAGGACATCTATATGTTGTACTAAGATGTTAAGAACGTGTGGTAAACTTATTTGCATCAAAATAAAGCATGTTGACGTAATTAAGCTGGTCGATGTATACGGAATTTGTTTTTGATCTCCCAGAATGAACATTTTACGGCAGTCACTAAACAAAGCCACTAGGCCCAATAGTTCTCTGTATGTACCATCATATGTGCTCGTCGATATAAACCGTATCATACCTATTGCTAAAATCCATTTAATTAGTAGTTGGTTTTGATATCTTCAAAGTTTTTAACAGCTTCTTTACATTGGAAAGCCACCTTAATTTTTATGTCATTAATGCCGTACTTCGTACAACTGAGAATGAGATCTATTCCAATCGTATGAGAATTTAAGATCCACGTTGATTTAGTGCAGCCTGCCACTTCTTGAATAGATATAATTTAAGGTTTATTTTTATCTACTGATAGCGGAAGCTGATGTAATCTTTCAGCAGAAAGCATTTCTTTTCGGAATCAAATTGTACCAACGCATTAACATCCAATCCAAATTAGTGATCAGACACAGGTTCTTCTATGTAAAGGCTTTGGCTCGGTTTGGTGTGGGCGATTGGTCGCTAGTAGGTATTAGTTTTGGTGATTAACTTGACCGGCACGGCACGGTTTATATATACTTTGGTAAACAACGAATAAATAAAACAAACTTTTCCTTTTGGCAATTTTTAGTGTACTGTCTTTATTGAAATAAAATTTTGTCTTTTTATACCCCGTTTTTTTTACCCCTTTTTCGTAGAAAAGATGCATCTCTTTTAACTATGTACGCATACAAAAATATGTTTTATAAACACAAACAAGAAAATAACAGATGTGCTATTAATTAACCATACCGGTGCCCTTTTGAAAGGCTCGGCTTTCAATGTGACATTACGTTATTGTAACTATGACACAGTTTTTAATTTAACATTTCTGAAAACTTATAAATAGGAAAATTTGATTTAAATATTATTCTAAATGTTAACAAAATTCATTTTTTTTACTTATTCTAAAAAAGTTATAATATACATAAATATTAATGTTTGATTTTTATAAAGATTATCCAAATTCATTTATTTTATTCTTAAATACATAATTTATGACTTAACAATTTTATTTTGTTGCATTATTCGGTCGACATTGGCAATTTCGATAATTTAGATACTGCTCGTTTAAACACACCTGATTTAGTCTTAACATCGACAACTCGAATTTTATTATCTTCACCAGGATATATTTTAACAATGATCCCCAACAACCATTTAGTGGATGGCAAATTGTTGTCTGATAATAGAACAACATCATTTATCTGAATGTTTGGCAAATCTGATTTCCATTTTTGTTTCTGTTGTAGCGTGTGAAGATATTCCGTTGAATATCTTTTCCAAAAACTTTGAACCAATTGTGTCACATGTTTCCAATTTGATAGTGGTTTTGTGGTAGTTCAAGAAGCGTCTATTCCGGTGGTAACATTATTGAACCTCCAGTTAAAAAATGGGCTGGAGTTAGTGGTTCAGGATCATTTGGATCGTTTGAAATATGTGTTAGAAATTGGCCTAGAATTTATAATTCCCTCTATTTATTTGATAAGCTTATTAATTTCTTCATTTGACAGCATAATGTTCGAAGCAACCTTTTTTATATGTCGCTTGACAGATTTAATATTGCTTTCCCATAAACCGCCGGAATTTGGTGACCTGGAGGGACAAATTTCCAAACAATGCGTTCACTCGTACAAAATTCCATAATTTTATTATCAGGGCAATTGTCTTTGAATAATTTAAATAAAGTTTTAATTTCATTATTGCAACCTATAAAACTGCCGGCATTATCTGTCCAAATGGTACTACATTTACCTCTTCTATTTAGAATACGTTTAAGGCAATTTAGGAAGGTTTCAGCTGATAAATCTGATACTATTTCTATAGGTGTGTGGCTTTTGCTGAGAAACAAATAAAAAGAGCAATGTAGTTTTTTTGAGGTGAACTTTTTCGATTTGATTTATATTTAATGTTGAACGGACCACAGATATCTATGCCAGTTGTATTAAATGGTTTTGCTGGTGTAATGCGATCTACAGGAAGATCACCCAATAATTGTTGGGATATAACAGGCTTGAATTTAAAACATGTGATGCAAGAACGACAGATTAATTTTGCGGTATTTGCGGCGCTAATTGGCCGAAATCGTTGACGAACCATTGAGACTAAAAGGGTCGGACCAATATATAAATTTTTCATGCTCGTTTCTAAAAACAAGCTTCGTGAAATGATGATTTTTGGGTAGGAGAATTTAATGTTTTGAATCATAAAGAATGTTGGCATTTTTAATTCGACCACCAACTCGAAGAATTTGATTTTTGTCTAAAAATGGTGTAAGCTTTTGGATGTGACTTTTACTGGAAACCTTTCCGATTTCAGGTTTAAAATGTTCTAACTGAATGATCTTTACAATTGTATTTAATGACTGATCCAGTTCTTCAATGGTAAGAGCCCCGGATTGTATATCGCATGATTTATCAGTAACTTTACTTCTGCAATTTTTCAAAAATCTCTTACAAAATGATACAATGCGAATTAATTTTTTATAGGAGCTGAGCGAGATATGAAAGATGAATCGGTTTTTTGAAAGAAATTATTTAAAGTTTCTGTTGGTTTTAATTCTAGTAAATTTGAATCAAATTGTATATTTGAAACTAATAAGCTTACACTGTTATTAATTAAAATTTCAGGGCCATTCCACCAAAGCTTATTGGCTGATAATTCATTGGGCATGACACCACGAGAAACAATATCGGCAGGATTATCGTGGGTATTAATATATTGCCATATGCTATTTTCTGTTAATTCCTGGATTTCATTTATACTCGGTTTGCAACAAATATTTTCAATTTATGGGGTGACATTTTAATCCAATGTAAAACAATCATAGAATCCGACCAAAGGTATATTTTATCAATTTCCATGTCAAGAACTTCTAAAACGGGTTTTAATAACTTGGCTAATAAATGGGCTGCGCAAAGCTCTAGGCGCGGAACTGTTATTGTTTTTACAGGAAAGACTCGAGATTTACTGCATAATAAAGAAATATGTATATTTTGAAATTCGTCTATTGATTATAAATAAAAGCATGCTCCATATGCCTTTTCTGAAGCGTCACAGAATCCATGTAATTCTAAAGTGACCGGTGTGGATTTAATAACGCAACGAGATATACTTAATTTATTTAAATGGTCTTATTGTGATCTGTACTCTAACTAAGATAATTGTAATTCATGTGGAACGGGTGTATCCCAGTCAGATTTTAATTTCCAAAGTGATTGAATCATCAGTTTGGCGGTAATTACGATAGGAGAAATAAGACCCATCGGATGGTATATTTTTAATATATCGGAAAGTATGACGCGTTTTGTAATATGATTAATATTATTAGATAAATTGTTTATATTAAAAATAAAAATGTCATCATCAGGCTTCCATTCGATTCCTAATGCTTTAATGGATTCGTGTGAAGTGGATTTATTTTTGTGAAGAATTTCACGAAGGTCAGTTGGGATGGTTTTTAATAATTCTGAAGAATTTGAGCTCCATTTATGGAGTCCAAACTTTCCTTTTCGTAACAAATTAATCAAATCATTTTTCAAACTAATGGCCTCCAGTGAGAACGTCATCGACATAGAAATCTCTTTTTAAAACAGAAGCTGCTTATGGAAAGTGTTAGTATTCATCATCGGCTAATTGGTTCAGTGTTCGTGTGGCAACGTAAGGCGCGGATGCTGTGCCATAAGTGACAGTTGTTAATTCACACGTTTTGATTTGTTTGTCTGGATTAAAACTTGTTTATACATTTTACAAATATTAGCGGTAAATGCAAGTTTATATTTTCGGAATCTAAGAATAATTTTAAATAAATCCTGTTGAACTGTCAAACCAACTAACATAACGTCATTTAATGATATGTTTGTAGTGCTTTTTGCGAAAGCATCAAACACTACACGCAATTTGGTTGTGGAACTACTGGGTTTTAAGTTGGCATGATGTGGCATATAGTAAGAAATAGAATTCGGATTATCAAATTTTTCATCAATTATTTTCATATGATTTTGTTCAAAGTAAACTTTATAGGAAGAAATTTTCGAACTTATTTCAGAACAAACTTGCTCATTGATTTTTAAAAAATTGGAAGAAATAAAGTTAGATTAGCCACCACTATCTAACAAAGCCCTAGCTTCATGGGTTTTTCCAAATCTGTCTTTTATGAGTACATTGGCTGTTGATAAAAATGTAATTTTGAGAATACCTTTTTGAAGACCACAGAAATTTCCATTTGGAGTCGATTAGTTTAGTATTAAGAGTTGATTTTGTGTTCGAATTAAGGATTTGATTTGGGGCTAAATTTTGATTAGCCATAGGCAATGAATTTAAAATGTTGGTATGATGGAATAGTGTATTATGCTTTTGGGAACATAATTTACATCAACGATTTAAACATTTGGTTGTAAAATGTTTCGAACTGAAACAATTTACGCATAAATTGAGTTGTTTAATTTTTTCGTATCTCTCTTGAGTACACTGAAAAAAAAATTGTAGTCATATTGATAAATTTACGATTTATTTACTAAATTTGTATTTAATATACAGCCGAAAACAAATGTAATTAATAGAACAAGAAATACTATCAATGTAATACTTCTGTTCATTTGAAAAATAGTTGATCACAATGAACACAGAGGAGATTAAAATGAAAGGCAAGAATATTTTCATTGAAAACATTAACTATCCTTTTGATTACGAAAGTTATCATAAATTTATCATAATGAATACTAATAATTTAATACGAAAGCGAAATACAATCGTACCGTTTTTCAATATGAGAGAAGCATTTTCATTATAACTGCCAATGGTAGTATAATGATGCACATGTGAATCAGAAAAACGACATTTAAGATATCAAACTGAAAAGGAACTGTAATCAAAATGCATATTATATATAAATTTATATAATTAAGCTAATTTGAGTATGAAATAAATAAAAAATGGTGAATATTTTATAATTTAAATGTTTATTTAAAATAAAAATAAAAAGCTAATTTAATAAAAATGTACAAGAAAAATTCACATTTGGATTGTTTCAACATTATTTCACTACATCAAGATAAACCTGCCTGCTCTAATCTTATACATAAATTGCCCAAAAAGAGTTTTCAAAAAAAATATTCATTATAACTACAATAATAGTATAACAAATAAATATTATTACTATAAAGTTATAAACAAAGTATTTTGTTAAACTATTTCTTCAAGTATCGATTAATTTTTTAATTATTAAATTTATAGACGTATGTTCTTTGTCAAATCAGTTTTAATATCAAAATAAAAATTAGGAATACAATTCCATACTAAAATGGATGGTTAGGGATATTTCAAATTAAAAAACACGTAAATTTTGAAGCAAGTATCAATGGTAAGCAGAATACAATTGAATTGACAACGACATCCGTCAAAATAAATCACATAATTGTTTGAGGTCTCAATATTTCCGTGTACAATTATAAACGGCTAAATTGGTAAATTTAATTTAATTTTTGCCTGAATTTTTTCTTCCATTTCAGCTATTTTGTCGCCTACTAAAAAAAGAACTTTGCGAATCCTTTATAGAATATTTGATACAAGTCTGCTTGGAAGTACTGGGGGCATCCGCGACTTCCCTTGACACTGGAGGTAAAATGACATGAAGTAGATATAACAAACAAGCATTTTTAGCATCTATGAAAGAAAATATTTAATTAGTATTAGTTATTTTAGATAGAAGACATGTAGATAACTTACTTCCCGATAAACCATTGTTAGTTGCCACAGAATTCAGTAAACTTTTGGGTGTCTTTTTGCCCTTAATGTTGCCGCCCATTATGAAAATTACAATAATTTACTGTTGTGTTCTCAAATTTTTTAATAAATTCTTTTGCTCCATAAACAAACTCAATGTCAATGTCTACCTATGTGAATAATAAGAATCAGCAGTTTAAGTATACATATAATAGTTACATTAAAATTAGTAAAATTAAGTAGTCACCAATTTATAGCCAAGAGTTTTTATAAGGGCGCCACATTTCCAGGACATTGTTTGTACAGCTTTGCATTTTGTTCATTAATTCAGCTAGCGATGATGTTCCAGTTCACCGAAGGAGCAATTATTGTTAAGGATGCACTCTAGATTATGGTCAATATTAATTTCCGGTTCTGAAAAGTGAGATGAAGTTAAATAATTTTTAGCTTTTGAAAATATTCAGTTTACATTACCGGCTTGTAAACTCACTCGGTTTCTTAAGTATTTACTCTTTCGACTACTACTAGCAACACATCTCTTTTCGATTAGCCCACAGTCTTTCATTGTCCTCTGAGAATTAAAATATACTTTGCATATATTTTTGAGCTCGTTTACCTTCATGCTTTACAAAATACATTCCCTTTAAATTAAACAGGTCAATTTAATAATTTTGAATACGCAAATAAATTTTAAAAGTCAATACCAATTCTTTGGCAGGAAAATTATCTATTATCTGAGAAAATAATGATTTTGCCAACGATGTAGTCATCTTAATTTGTTTTTGTATAAGAAAGCTATTAAATACTTCGAGAAGTATGTATAGCTCTATAACCAACATTCAATTCCATATTCACTTCATAGTGATTTCAAATACTTTACTAAATCATAAAATTTGTGTATCGGGACTCATCAGCCTGATAGCCGACATTCGCGATAAAAACTGATTTTGGCTCAAATTACATACATACATCAAGGAAAGGTCATTTGCTATCTCCTAAGCCCCAATAACTCATTTCTGGCGCCAATAACGATGACTTTTAGGTTTTTATTATTGCAATGAAAAGTTGTTTTTAAAAGTTGAGTTTTAAGTTTTTTTTTACCTCCTTCAAACATTTTACGAGTTACTAAAAAAAATCCGTAGGGCCAGAAATGAGTTATTGAGGCTTAGAAGATAGCAAATGACCTTCCCTTTATGTATGTGTGTAATTTAAGCCAAAAACAGTTTTTATCGCGAATGTCACATTTGATAAAAAATCCACTATATTTTTCCAATGGTAATACAGATACATAATAGCTATTGCACTAAAAAAATAAATTTATTAAATTTTTCCTTGCAACCAAAGCTAAGAAATCACGTGATTTTCACTTACCCACAATCTACGTATATCACATAATAATGTTTCATGCAATAATTATAATTATTATTTTATAAAATATTATAATATTTTTTTTTATATTTGTAAATTAAAACACTGTAATAATTTTTACAAACTACAAATTCACTCCGCGCTTTTACAAAATTGATCTAAATTGAAATTTTAGTAAGTTGAATAAAAATATAAATGAACAAAGGAAAAATAATGGTTTATTATATTTTTGTTTTCAGTTTGAAAACATTCATTCAATTAAATTGTTTTGTATTCAACATGATTGTATTTGTTTCAACCTGAAAAAGTTATATTTTTATATTGAATGCAATACCATTTTATTACTTTGCCAAGTTTCACAATAAACGTTGTGCTTTCAATAAGAACAGTATCTCAAAATTCATTTTGTTGACAGTGATTCTATTAATTTGAAAACAACTTGTTTTCAATATAAATGCATCATTTTTACTGATAGTTTGGTTTTCATAATGAATGTTTAGTTTTCAATTGAATGAATAATTAGTTTCAAAATGATAACTGCAACCTTCACCGTGAAAAATTTTAGTATTACAAAAGGAACATCTTTCGATATGATTACATGAATATTAATTTTGTTATTTATTGATCAATTTGATAACTATGCATTAATATGATAGTGAAAGTGTTATACCCCCAATTTCGGAGTACCAATTTTCAATAAGAAAGACGTTTTTTTTTCAGTGTAGAAAATTCTAAAAATTTACGGCATTCACTAAATTTGTGGAAGGGTAATTTACAGAAAACACAACTACTAGAAATATTGGTTTGAGGAATATGGCCAACGCTTGAACTAGGTTGGTTAGAACTTACAAAAACAGAACTTCGATGGGGTGTATTGAGATTAGGTTTATAATTATTGAATTTTTGAAAATTTGGGTTTTGATGAGAAAATGAAGTTTGTGTTTTGACGAGATTGGATAGTTGAACAATATCCATCACTCTAGATTTTTCTATTAATTTTTTTTTCAATTTTACCCACGTTGGAAGGACGTTTGGTGTACATTCTCCTTCCCATTCTATTCTCAAATAACCATTAAGCTTTCTAGTTATACAGTGTATGATAAAAAGTTCTCCTAATTTGTCTATACTTTGATCACAAGCTTCTAGGGAAGATGTGCGACCTATAGCACGATTTAATAAATCTTTTAATTCCTGACTATTCCCTTTAATTATATTTGGCAAATTTAAAAGACCATCTATATCTACGTCTATCAATATTTTCTGGTTATGGTATCTTTGATTTAATTCATCCCAAGCTTTAAGATAACCGTTGTGGGATAAATCGATATGGCCAATGGCAGCACGCGCATCGCCTTTTAGGTATTTTAATAATAAATTGAATTTGGTGATACTATTTTTTAAATTAACATTTTTATGAACTACGGACTCAAAAGTTTGTTTGAAAGTAAGCCATTCTTTTGGATTACCATCGAAAATTGGTATGTATAATTCAGGAATTTTAACATCTATTGTATTGAAAATTTCAATTTTAGTGGGAGTTGTATAGTGGGTACGTTATCTCTCAATGACATCAGCTTGGTTTTTAAAGTTTGAAGATAATTTTGAAAATCTAAACTCAATTTTTCTAAATCATTGGATTCAACCTCACTACCCAGTTCTTGGAAATCTGATATTGCCTTTTCAAATTGGGAATTAATGGAATTTGTCAGTTCTATTTGACAATTAACTTAAGACAAATTTGGGTGCTCTAACGCAGAAATACCGTCTAAATATTCTGCTATAGGATCAACCATTACTTTCAAAAATTTAATCTTTAATTTTAATTTGAAAAATAAGCAACAATTGACAAATTTAAAAACTTAAAATTCTAAAATAGTTAATTCTATTTTTCGTTAATTCTGAATTTTGGATGGAACTGCAATTCGCATTGGTAGATATGGTAGTTTTATAGTCATAAAAACGGAAACGGTTGGGCACTTCAACTAGAATTTCGGCTGCTTGTTGTTAATTTGTCTCACTATTTTGTATTTTTGCTCGTTAGGCTTAACTTTGTGTTTTACGTTGTCAATTTCACTTCACTTTTTAAAAAACGTTTATAAGTTATTCACTTAAATTTATTAATTGGTTTTCTAATTCACTGAATTGAACTTCTACACTTGGACAATTTATCAAGCACAAGCAGAAATACCTCAGATTTTTGTGAGTGTAATAAAGAGGTAAATGTACGTACCAACTCAACAAGATCCCGACACATGGTTTTGTTTTGATTATTAATCACCACGATGTATTTATTCTCAATCTTGTATAACTCAGTTATTGAATTAATTGTCTTGAGGTAATGTTTATTGGGATCAACGTTCATGTTCTTGAAGTATGACTTCAGCATATATTTGTTCACTTTTTACAAAATATATCCGGAAGTGTTTTAGCTTTAATCCAAAAAATTTCTTCAGGTTCATTGTAGTTGAATGTTTTATTAGGAATCAACTTTAAAAATTGGAAGCATTCTTCACAATCTTCTACCAGATTTATTTTGGTTTCAGTTGATTTACGGAGATTCGAGCAGATCCTCAAAAGAATGTATTAGACATAGGATCTGCCTGTCGATTCTGCCTGTGTTCCGTCTGTACTCCACAATGAACTTGGCTTATATGTAGCAGGTATTTTCTTTTCTCGGTAATACAATTCTTCAAATTCAACAAATAGAATTCCACCATTAACTGAGTACCTCATCTAATCGAGCTTAGCTAATCGCTACCCCTAGTCTTTCCAATGCCGGCTCTAGAACACTTTGTGCCCTATGCAAATTCTTCTTAGGCGCCCTTTTTATAATTCAGGTACAAAAATTTAGCTTTTCTTACCATTAAAGTAGCAAATTTATCAATCATTTGACTTAAATCGATTTTGTCACCAATTTCTTTTTCAATTGCTCTGCTATACTCGATAATCCAACCAACCTTTCCTGAGGATATACTTGATCTCAAGTAGTTTTTGATTATTTTCAGTTTTAAGACTTAAAAGTATCCGTAAAGCAATCGTTATGTTCACAAATATATTCTATAGTACAGTGCTTCTCAAACTGTGGGCCGCAGCCCCTTAGGGAACCGTGGAGCTGTTGCCAGGGAGCTTTAAAACATCGCTTTAATATCTGTAATAAACCGCATAACGCACACAAATTTCTGAATCAGCCTATTATCAATGACCGCTACTGTTTTCTGGCTTGTTAATGGTTTTTGTAAGATATGTGATGTGTATATCAATTCCACAATCACGGGGATTTTGATAGGTAAGTTCTTATTCTACAATGAACATGAACAGAAATTTTAGATCGCAAACCTTGATCTGCGGAACAGAAAATCATAGTTAAAATTGAGTTCTTTTATGAAATAACAACATTTTTACATCAGAGGTCGATATCCGAAGTAAATTCTCGGAAATTTTGGAACAACTAAAACTAAAACCTGAAATTAAAAGCTATATGAATTTAGGTCTATGAAAATTTGAGAAATTGGATCTTGAAAATGTACGTATTTAGTATATAATTTTAGTTACTCGTATTTTAATTTAATTTTAAATTTTAAATGGCAGCCTGTCAAATTTGGCTTCAACAATTTCACTTTGGTTAAATTGTATATCAGGTTAGTGTTGAGAACTCCAAACCAAAAATTCCAGGAATCGAATGCCGAGTTTTTTGTAGGTAATCCAATATCGATTTTCGGTAAAACGGTTGATTACCGAATGTTGATAAATTTTTGGAATATACTTAGCGAAAACTTCCGTAACTATCTTCAGATAAAATGCCACTAAAACACAAATTATTAATAAGTTTTATAAATTTGTTGAAACCATTACTTTGGTTTTAGACATAAAAATGTCATATTCATCATTGGTGTCATTCTAATTATGAAACCTACCAAATCTAAAGAGAATTCAATTAATCTGATCAATTTATCATGAAAGTTGACAAAAAGTAGGCACCAGGTATGGGTAATAAAACTCTTTACTATTCAACGCAACATAGTTGACTAGCAGTTTTGTTTAAGCAAACAATTACGAGGGATTCTTTTTAGTTAGCCTGGCAACACTTTTTAACTGTAAAACTTACTTTCGTGGAATCGAAAGTGCCTTTTCGACTGTATGGCAGTTTTGGACAAAATGTAAATTTTTTCCTTCGAATAGTATGTAATCATGACTATTGATAAGCTTTGTTTAAGACTGAAAACGACCATATACGTATAAAATTTAAATTAAACGTTTATTTTTATTTCTAGCGGATGCAGACCACAATAAAATAATTGGGTCAATCAGTTTTCTAAAAATTAAGAACCTAAGTTTGTGCGTCAAATTACTAATACTAACAATGAAAAAATTGAGCTTCCAATTCTGACAAATTATATGCTCACTCAAAATTTGTAAGGGAAGTAGGAATATTCTTTAATTTTTGCTGGAAAAGTCAATTTTTCGGTAAATTACGGATATTACAATTAAAAAATTACCAGGAACCTAATTATTGCTCACTCCCCCACAATTCAAAATTTCGATAATTTTCTATTCCGTAGATATTTGGGACCAAAAAAATCGGTCTGCTCTCAGTTACTAAGCTATCTATGGCGCATGGTGCGTTCAGTTTTTTTTTTTGAAGGACTCGTCATAAATAAAGTTTCAAATTTTGGATATAAAATTGCTAAGAGGGCCAAAGCTTTCAAATTGGTTGATTGCGTTGAAAATTGAGAGTTGAAACAACCTAAAAAAAATGTTGGATAACTCCGAATTTTCAGAATCCAAATTTGGTTTTATATACCTAAGTAAAAATAATTTGACACAAAAATTAAAAACGAACGAAATTCGGGTCGGGTTGCGGTCAAATTAAAAAAACCTGCAAAAAAGAATTTTGACAAATTTAGAATAGTCGTAAGCTGAAAAATGTTTAGCTTTAACTTTAGTTTAGTAATTTCGGAAACTGTTCTGCTCCACTCATAATTATGCCCAGCTAAAATATTTAATTCCCGAGTTTTCAGAGCTACATCTAATTTTTAATAGTTCCTTAGGCAAAATCCTCTCATGTTTTTTAAAATCAAGCTTAATTTTCTGGAATTCTACAATTTTTGCGTATATGAATATTTTTACCTGTAAATCGGATGAAGCTGAAAGAATATTTTTTTATTTCTTTAAATTGGTGGGACACGAATATGAGACATCTGAGGTCCTTGAACAAGAATGCCCAAAATACTTAACTGTAAATTCATTATTATTGAATACAATTTTTGGGAGTCCTGGATTTTATTTTTTCGATTTCGGGGGCCTCAGTATTAAAAAGTTTGAGAAGTACTGCTCTAGTGCATTCGAGTAAATATATTGTAATATAAACAATGGATCTTAGTACTAGTATTAGTAAAAACTCCTTCAACATCGGTGAAAACTGAAAATTATTGATATGAACATTTATGACCTCAAATCTTTCATCTAACGAATAAAGTACAGCATCCAGTATAGGAAACGAAATTTTAAATGTATATTGTAGAGCAGTGGGAGTTTCGTCGTAGCATTCGTAATCAAAAAGCATTTTTCTATTTCTTCGCAGAGAATCTTTAAACTGAGGATTAATTTCTAAATCAGTTGCGAATTTTTTTGCTGTTTCTTGATCACGATTGAAACGTTCATCCGTTCGCATTTGTTTAATGTACGGTATTAATTTAAGTCCTTCATTGCCTCATCTATATTTCGGTTGGAATCTCGACGTTTTGAGAGGTGAGTTTTTTTGTATTTTTTGGTGTGTTTACTATTCTCGCACAACGAGTATTGAAACTATTACTATTATCATGTTTCGATGTAGTTTGAAAACGAGTTGGAGTTCATAGAAACAGAGTTGAGTTAGGTTTTCGTTGAGCTACAATACTTTAAACTCGATGAAAGTGTAATCGAGTTGGGTTGAAATTCAAAATTTCTAATGAAAACTTTTTTTTAGTAGTAGAATTTGTTAGAAAGCGTGAGAAGAATTTTCAGCGCCCGAAATTGGTCGGCGCCCCTATGCGAGGCATAATCTGCTTAGTGGGTAAATCCGGCCCTGAGTCTTTCAATGTTATTAAGTCATTCATGCAAACAAGGTATATACCGAATAAAAACTTTATACTTTTCATTGAGGCACTGAAAGGTAATTAGTTTAAAATTTTGTGGTGCCCAATGTGGGCGAAAACATTTTTTTTTAATTACTTGACTAAGGTGCCGCAGTATAAAGTCGAGGACGCAGTCTGTCAGTGTGGTTGGTCGAAAAAAATTGCAGAAAGGTGGGGCCCGGTGAGATATACCTCTAGTTCAGTTAATTTAAATAAAATACAATTTTTTAAACAATATCATGCTGGTAGAAAAATTATCACTTACTCGTATCAATTAATAAACTTAAAAACTAATTGGGTGCTTACTAAATTAGGTGGGAATTTACAATTGATTATGTCATTTTATGCCAATTTTTGTATATAAACTTGGGAATTTTAATATAAAATTTAGTATTAAGGCCGTGAGTTGAAACTAGTTAAAAAAAATTCTTTTTTGACTCGCGGCCTAACCTGGTAATCGTTATTTTATTCTGCTACCCAACTCAATTACTAAGTAACTATGTAGTACATACTTAAACGCAGCTATATACATACAATTTGAAAGATCACAGTTTATATCACAAAAATTAAAAAGTTCGTACGTGTTGATGACTTTTTGTAAGGCACAAAAATTAAACAAACTAAATGGAGCAAACTAACATAACAGTGGCACTCTTGATTAAGTGCACAATACTATCACCTGTTATTATTAATATAACACACAATTAAGATAGTTTCTGGCCAAGTTTAACTTATCACCGGTAAAAATAAACAAATAAATTTGAATCATACAAAAAACACGTCCGGTGCGTTCGACAGTCAAATTTTTTATATTTTTCAGATACATGTACATTGTACATGTACTCGCATTTGTATTTTGTTCAAATCACCTAAAACAATATTCGGCCTCAACTCGCCCGTTTGGTCAGGCCAGCCATAATATTTTAAACAATATTGGAGACCATTGTACCGTGCAAAGTGCAGTTCACTTTTGTTTTGTCATATATGTAATATTTGAATTGGATAAGGGGAAAATAAATCGTGAATTAGTGGAAAATTTTGTAAAATTGGCAGTCACCCATTTTGCCAAGATCGTTCTCCAAGAAAGTGCCTTGCAATATATCTTCACGGTATGTGAATGGTTATGTACTAGACTTTAAATACCTAGAATTACCTAAAAACTATTAATGGTCCAGCACTGTTTGTTAACAAGTTTCACAACTATTCAGTGTTTTAATCCGATTAGAGTCACAAGAAGTTGAAAATATAGAAATCAAATCAAACATATATACCCATTGGATTCGCATTCTTAAAAATGTCAACTTCAAGACAGCCTCATACATGTACGTATAGTAATCGTGCATTTTCTCCCACTGTTGCGATAAACTTTTAACAAAATTCTTCCGCATCTACATAAAAAAAACCCAGCATTACCTAAACAGTCCAATAACAATAATACCAACAACAACAAAAAGAAATTAACAACAATTTGTAATTACTTACAATAGAAATGTGATTTTTTTGTAAACAAAACGATTTCTGGTGTTTTCAATTTCAACCACTCCGCGAAACGAACGATAGAAATTAGTCAAAATCAAAAAGAAAAAAAAAAGACAAATCGAATTCTAATTTCCAGTTCCACTCAAATGATCCGAATATAAAAGAGACATTTTATTGACATATTTTCAGTTCGAATTTGATATTCAAATCAACAACTCAGCATAAGCTAAAAAAAATCATAAGATGAAGGTAAGTCTAACAAGTGAACTCACAAGTAATATACAGTGATTGTGTTTAAAATGAAATATTTAACGTTTTTTGTTTTGTATAGCCAAGCGATGAACTTATGGTCCTGTTTTGTGGATTAATACTCTTAATACCGATACACGGATATGAATATAATGAGGGGATTGATTATTTCAAGGAGACGGAGCACGAACCTTTCGGGCGCAATGAACGATCACAATCGATTTCGCACGCCGATAATTTCGATCATTACAAAACCATCGATGGTGCAGCATATCAAAAATTGGCCAGCCTACGTACGGTTCGAGCACTGCCAAAAATCACTAGATCTATATATTACGTTGCACCCCAAGATGTTAAACTAACTTTAAGACGATCATCACGGTATAAACGAGCGATTAAGGATGCCGCCGCCAAATCCGATTACGATAACACGTATCAGCGATTTTTGAATGAAAATTTTCCAAAACACGATCATGACCCTATAGCATCACAAAACTCAAAATATACAACCGTTAGATTAGAAACGGACGATGGAAACGAAGAAGCTGATCGACAACAGAGCCGACGTGAAGCATACACAAAACTAACCAAAAAACAAGGTGACAATAATGAAGGAGATGTCGAGGAATATCATCCAACCAATTACGAATTCAAATATCCATCCGATGAATATGCACGGATCAAACAGTTGAGCGACCAACAAGCCAAAGAAATTAAAAAGAATCCAGGAAATTGTAAGCTCGTGCTCAAGAAAAATATGGAATGTCAAGTGTGTAATGATCCAAAAACGGGAGCAAATTCTGAATCATGTTCGTATTCATCGAATCCGGATCACCAAAAATATGCCTTCGTACGTGAACGAAGTTACGACAGCAAAAAGGATCCAGAACGTAATGGTGAGAATGATAAAGCAGCATCGAAGAATGGAAAAAAAAAATCGGCCAAGCTCGTAAATATTAAGCCCGTAAAATTGGCCAGCTCCGATGTACATGAAGCCGAAGAGAGCCGCTTACAACGAGACGTTATTGGATTGGATCCATTTTTGTACGGCGGCAATGATGAATTCAAAAAAGAAAAGGCCGAACCAAAATCCTTTGAATCCTATTATTCCCATGTCTTTCCAAATAGTAAAAAATCCGAAAGTTTAAAAGCAGCCGATGACGCATACGAATTTGTACCCGAATACCAACCAAATAAAGATGTCGATAAAGTGCTCGCCGAATTCAGCCAGAAAGACTGGTCTAAATGTAGTAAAACAGCCAAAGGTGCGTTAACATGTTACCAGTGTAAGGATAAGAATGGTGTAAATTACGAGGAATGTATGTACATCTCGGACAACAATCCAAAAAAATCCCGATTAGTGTACGAAGAATCGAAACGATATTACGAGGATGGTAAATCAAAGGATCCATCAACGGTACAGGCTAAACTAAAAAAAGCCGAACAAGAAGGTGACTACTATGATGATGTAGATTCTGATAAAGAAACCTCAAATATTCAAAAAACAATAACACCGCTAATTTCAGTAGTGGCTGCACCAAAAATGAAAAAAATTTTAGTACGCAGAACTGTGCTAAACAAGGGCGATGATAGTTTAAGTCCAGAGAATTTACACGAGAATGATGGTGAGGCGAAACAAACTTATAAGCGCACCATTTCGTATAAAATCGAAAATAGCAGTAGCGAAGATTTACCAAAACGATCGATCGAATATAAGCAACGAATTTCACATTCGACCTAGATTTAGTGTGTACATTTGAATGCACACACACACCTTTTAGTAAAATTTTAAAACCCACTCCAAATACTTAGTGAAATTTTATTTTTTGTTCTACATCCCCTTCCTTCCTTCTTATCATATTTCTTTTAAAATAATTTTTCGTGTGCCACCCCCCGCCAAAATCCATACGTTTTAATTAACCAAAACAATCGAAAGTTTTTTTTTCTACCCCAGTGACTGATTTTCATTTATATGTAATAATATCAAATCGGTTTTAAAATCAATTTTCCGTAACCATTTCTTAAACCAATACCTCTACTATAATCTGTAGTTGCCTTTTAAGTGTATATTCTTAACAACACTCTGCAGATACTTTATATAACAACGATAAAATATTTTGTTTAATTAACTGTTAAATTAACAAAATTTTTATGTAACTATTTGTGATCAATTTTAATTTTTAATTTTTTTTTTTATTATGTAATAAGACAAATTTTAATAAAATAATAAACAAAAAAAAAAATCAATTTATATTTACAAAAAAACATTATTTGGATACACTTCTTTATGCACGCTTTTTTTTTGTCTTGTTGTTGTCACAGCACACTAACCGGAGATACGTAAACATAATAAAGTAAAAAGTTCTTTGAGTTTATTGCATTTTGGCACCGAAAATAATTTGGACTTTTTATTATTGATGTTATTTATACGAAAGCTACTTGGTATAAAGATGATCCGCACCACTTTCGCTCATGCATAAAAAAAATAAAATCGAAAGAATTTTATTTAATCCTCTGATGTATTTCTAACTTTTTCAATTATTGTCAGATTAACTTCAAACAATATTCCAACAATTTTTAGCGTTCATTCAACCAACATGAAATCATAGTTTTTCGGCCTGCCTTAGGGGATTACTAATTTTGTCTGAAAAAAATAATGCAGAAATTTTGAAAATCGAGAAATTACCAGAAAATCAATTTATACATTTTTTGACTTTTGTCACCACTTGAAACATTTGTGGTTGAACTATCAGTAGAAGCAATATAAGCAATACAATTACTTTGATTTTTAAAGCTCCGAATTTGTGGGCTATTGTTCAGTTGATTTTCAATAAAATTAAATTTTCCACCAAATGTGTAGAAATATTCTAGCGATCTAAATACTCGTTGGCATCACAATTACAGGTCTCAACACCTATTGATAGAGGTATCAATCATCGAAATCGGAGCACAATTGCAGATTTTCGATTTTTAAAGCTCTGAATTAGTGGGCTATAGTTCAGTTGATTTTCAATAAAATTAAATTTTCCACAAAATGTGTAAAAATATTCGAGCGATCTAAATACCCGTTGGCATCACAATTACAGGTCTCAACACCTATTGATAGAGGTATCAATCATCGAGATCGGAGCACTATTGCAGGTTTTCGATTTTTAAAGCTCTGAATTTGTGGGCTATAGTTCAGTTGATTTTCAATAAAATTAAATTTTCCACAAAATGTGTAGAAATATTCGAGCGATTTAAATACCCGTTGGCATCACAATTACAGGTCTCAACACCTATTGATAGAGGTATCAATCATCGAGATCGGAGCACTATTGCAGGTTTTCGATTTTTAAAGCTCTGAATTTGTGGGCTATATAGTTCAGTTGATTTTCAATAAAATTAAATTTTCCACCAAATGTGTAGAAATATTCTAGCCATCTAAATACCCGTTGGCATCACAATTACAGGTCTGAACACCTATTGATAGAGGTATCAATCATCGAAATCGGAGCACAATTGCAGATTTTCGATTTTTAAAGCTCTGAATTTGTGGGCTATAGTTCAGTTGATTTTCAATAAAATTAAATTTTCCACAAAATGTGTAAAAATATTCGAGCGATCTAAATACCCGTTGGCATCACAATTACAGGTCTCAACACCTATTGATAGAGGTATCAATAATCGAAATCGGCGCACAATTGCAGATTTTCGATTTTTAAAGCTCTGAATTTGTGGGCTATAGTTCAGTTGATTTTCAATAAAATTAAATTTTCCACAAAATGTGTAGAAATATTCTAGCGATCTAAATATCCGTTGGCATCACAATTACAGGTCCCAACACCTATTGATAGAGGTATCAATCATCGAAATCGGAGCACAATTGCAGATTTTCGATTTTTAAAGCTCTGAATTTGTGGGCTATAGTTCAGTTGATTTTCAATAAAATTAAATTTTCCACAAAATGTGTGGAAATATTCGAGCGATCTAAATACCCGTTGGCATCACAATTGCAGGTCTCAACACTTATTGATAGAGGTATCAATCATCGAAATCGGAGCACAATTGCAGATTTTCGATTTTTAAAGCTCTGAATTTGTGGGCTATAGTTCAGTTGATTTTCAATAAAATTAAATTTTCCACAAAATGTGTAGAAATATTCTAGCGATCTATATACTCGTTGGCATCACAATTTCAGGTCTTAACACCTATTGATAGAGGTATCAATCATTGAAATAGGAGCACAATTGCAGATTTTCGATTTTTGAAGCTCTGAATTTGTGGGCTATAGTTCAACTGATTTTCAATAACATTAAATTTTTCACAAAATGTGTGGAAACATTCTAGCGATCTAAATGCCCGTTGGCATCACAATTACAGGTCTCAACACCTATTGATAGAGGTATCAATCATCGAAATCGGAGCACAATTGCAGATTTTCGATTTTTAAAGCTCTGAATTTGTGGGCTATAGTTCAGTTGATTTTCAATAAAATTAAATTTTCCACAAAATGTGTAGAAATATTCGAGCGATATAAATGCCCGTTGGCATCACAATTACAGGTCTCAACACCTATTGATAGAGGTATCAATCATCGAAATCGGAGCACAATTGCAGATTTTCGATTTTTAAAGCTCTGAATTTGTGGGCTATAGTTCAGTTGATTTTCAATAAAATTAAATTTTCCACAAAATGTGTGGAAATATTCTAGCGATCTAAATGCCCGTTGGCATCACAATTACAGGTCTCAACACCTATTGATAGAGGTATCAATCATCGAAATCGGAGCACAATTGCAGATTTTCGATTTTTAAAGCTCTGAATTTGTGGGCTATAGTTCAGTTGATTTTCAATAAAATTAAATTTTCCACAAAATGTGTAGAAATATTCTAGCGATCTATATACCCGTTGGCATCACAATTACAGGTCTCAACACCTATTGATAGAGGTATCAATCATCGAAATCGGAGCACAATTGCAGATTTTCGATTTTTAAAGCTCTGAATTTGTGGGCTATAGTTCAGTTGATTTTCAATAAAATTAAATTTTCCACAAAATGTGTGGAAATATTCTAGCGATCTAAATGCCCGTTGGCATCACAATTACGGTCTCAACACCTATTGATAGAGGTATCAATCATTGAAATCGGAGCACAATTGCAGATTTTCGATTTTTAAAGCTCTGAATTTGTGGGCTATAGTTCAGTTGATTTTCAATAAAATTAAATTTTCCACAAAATGTGTGGAAATATTCTAGCGATCTAAATGCCCGTTGGCATCACAATTACGGTCTCAACACCTATTGATAGAGGTATCAATCATTGAAATCGGAGCACAATTGCAGATTTTCGATTTTTAAAGCTCTGAATTTGTGGGCTATAGTTCAGTTGATTTTCAATAAAATTAAATTTTCCACAAAATGTGTAGAAATATTCTAGCCATCTAAATACCCTTTGGCAATCATTGAAATCGGAGCACAATTGCAGATTTTCAATTTTTAAAGCTCTGAATTTATGGGCTATAGTTCGGTTGATTTTCAAAAAAATTAAATTTTCCTTAAAATGTGTAGAAATATTCGAGCGATCTATATACCCGTTGGCATCACAATTACAGGTCTCAACACCTATTGATAGAGGTATCAATCATCGAAATCGGAGCACAATTGCAGATTTTCGATTTTTAAAGCTCTGAATTTGTGGGCTATAGTTCAGTTGATTTTCAATAAAATTAAATTTTCCACAAAATGTGTAGAAATATTCGAGCGATCCAAATACCCGGTGGCATCACAATTACAGGTCTCAACACCTGTTGATAGAGGTATCAATCATCGAAATCGGAGCATAATTGCAGATTTTCGAGTTTTAAAGCTCTGCATTTGTGGGCTATATAGAGGTATCAATCATTGAAATCGGAGCACAATTGCAGATTTTCGATTTTTAAAGCTCTGAATTTGTGGGCTATAGTTCAGTTGATTTTGAATAAAATTAAATTGTGGGCTATAGTTCAGTTGATTTTCAATAAAATTAAATTGTCCTTAAAATGTGTAGAAATATTCTGGCGATCTATATACCCGTTGGCATCACAATTACAGGTCTCAACATCTATTGATAGAGGTATCAATCATCGAAATCGGAGCACAATTCAGATTTTCGATTTTTAATGCTCTGAATTAGTGGGCTATAGCTCAGTTGATTTTCAAAAAAATTAAATTTTCCACAAAATTTGTAGAAATATTCTAGCCATCTAAATACCCTTTGGCATCATAATTACAGGTCTCAACACCTATTGATAGAGGTATCAATCATCGAAATCGGAGCACAAGTGCAGATTTTCGATTTTTAAAGCTCTGAATTTGTGGGCTATAGTTCAGTTGATTTTCATTAAAATTAAATTTTCCACAAAATGTATACATATATTCGAGCGATCTAAATACTCGTTGGCATCACAATTACAGGTCCCAACGCCTATTGATAGAGGTATCAATCATCGAAATCGGAGCACAATTGCAGATTTCCATTTTTAAAGCTCTGAATTTGTGGGCTATAGTTCAGTTGATTTTCAATAAAATTAAATTTTCCACAAAATGTGTAGAAATATTCGAGCGATCTAAACACCCGTTGGCATCACAATTACAGGTCTCAACATCTATTGATAGAGGTATCAATCATCGAAATCGGAGCACAATTCAGATTTTCGATTTTTAAAGCTCTGAATTAGTGGGCTATAGTTCAGTTGATTTTCAATAAAATTAAATTTTCCTTAAAATGTGTAGAAATATTCTAGCCATCTAAATACCCTTTGGCATCATAATTACAGGTCTCAACACCTATTGATAGAGGTATCAATCATCGAAATCGGAGCACAAGTGCAGATTTCCATTTTTAAAGCTCTGAATTAGTGGGCTATAGTTCAGTTGATTTTCAATAAAATTAAATTTTCCACAAAATGTGTAGAAATATTCTAGCAATCTAAATACCCTTTGGCATCATAATTACAGGTCCCAACGCCTATTGATAGAGGTATCAATCATCGAAATCGGAGCACAATTGCAGATTTTCGATTTTTAAAGCTCTGAATTTGTGGGCTATAGTTCAGTTGATTTTCAATAAAATTAAATTGTCCTTAAAATGTGTAGAAATATTCTGGCGATCTATATACCCGTTGGCATCACAATTACAGGTCTCAACATCTATTGATAGAGGTATCAATCATCGAAATCGGAGCACAATTCAGATTTTCGATTTTTAATGCTCTGAATTAGTGGGCTATAGCTCAGTTGATTTTCAAAAAAATTAAATTTTCCACAAAATTTGTAGAAATATTCTAGCCATCTAAATACCCTTTGGCATCATAATTACAGTTCTCAACACCTATTGATAGAGGTATCAATCATCGAAATCGGAGCACAAGTGCAGATTTTCGATTTTTAAAGCTCTGAATTTGTGGGCTATAGTTCAGTTGATTTTCAAAAAAATTAAATTTTCCACAAAATGTGTAGAAATATTCGAGCGATCTAAATACTCGTTGGCATCACAATTACAGGTCCCAACGCCTATTGATAGAGGTATCAATCATCGAAATCGGAACACAATTGCAGATTTCCATTTTTAAAGCTCTGAATTTGTGGGCTATAGTTCAGTTGATTTTCAAAAAAATTAAATTGTCCTTAAAATGTGTAGAAATATTCTGGCGATCTATATACCCGTTGGCATCACAATTACAGGTCTCAACATCTATTGATAGAGGTATCAATCATTGAAATCGGAGCACAATTGCAGATTTTCGATTTTTAAAGCTCTGAATTAGTGGGCTATAGTTCAGTTGATTTTCAATAAAATTAAATTTTCCACAAAATGTGTAGAAATATTCTAGCCATTTAAATACCCTTTGGCATCATAATTACAGGTCTCAACACCTATTGATAGAGGTATCAATCATTGAAATCGGAGCACAATTGCAGATTTCCATTTTTAAAGCTCTGAATTTGTGGGCTATAGCTCAGTTGATTTTCAATAAAATTAAATTTTCCACAAAATGTGTAGAAATATTCTAGCGATCTATATACCCGTTGGCATTACAATTACAGGTCTCAACACCTATTGATAGAGGTATCAATCATTGAAATCGGAGCACAATTGCAGATTTTCGATTTTTAAAGCTCTGAATTAGTGGGCTATAGTTCAGTTGATTTTCAATAAAATTAAATTGTCCTTAAAATGTGTAGAAATATTCTAGCGATCTATATACCCGCTGGCATTACAATTACAGGTCTCAACACCTATTGATAGAGGTATCAATCATTGAAATCGGAGCACAATTGCAGATTTTCGATTTTTAAAGCTCTGAATTAGTGGGCTATAGTTCAGTTGATTTTCAATAAAATTAAATTTTCCACAAAATGTGTAGAAATATTCGAGCGATCTAAATACCCGTTGGCATCCCAATTACAGGTCCCAACGCCTATTGATAGAGGTATCAATCATTGAAATCGGAGCACAATTGCAGATTTTCTATTTTTAAAGCTCTGAATTTGTGGGCTATAGCTCAGTTGATTTTCAATAAAATTAAATTTTCCACAAAATGTGTAGAAATATTATAGCGATCTATATACCCGCTGGCATCACAATTACAGGTCCCAACGCCTATTGATAGAGGTATCAATCATCGAAATCGGAGCACAATTGCCGATTTTCGATTTTTAAAGCTCTGAATTAGTGGGCTATAGTTCAGTTGATTTTCAATAAAAATAAATTTTCCACAAAATGTGTAGAAATATTCTAGTGATCTATACACCCGCTGGCATTACAATTACAGGTCTAAACACCTATTGATAGAGGTATCAATCTTCGAAATCGGAGCACAATTGCAGATTTTCGATTTTTAAAGCTCTGAATTTGTGGGCTATAGTTCAGTTGATTTTCATTAAAATTAAAAAATTAAATTTTCCACAAAATGTGTAGAAATATTCGAGCGATCTAAATACCCGTTGGCATCACAATTACAGGTCCCAACACCTATTGATAGAGGTATCAATCATCGAAATCGGAGCACAATTGCAGATTTTCGATTTTTAAAGCTCTGAATTAGTGGGCTATAGTTCAGTTGATTTTCAATAAACTTAAATTTTCCACAAAATGTGTAGAAATATTCGAGCGATCTAAATACCCTTTGGCAATCATTGAAATCGGAGCACAATTGCAGATTTTCAATTTTTAAAGCTCTGAATTTATGGGCTATAGTTCGGTTGATTTTCAAAAAAATTAAATTTTCCTTAAAATGTGTAGAAATATTCGAGCGATCTATATACCCGTTGGCATCACAATTACAGGTCTCAACACCTATTGATAGAGGTATCAATCATCGAAATCGGAGCACAATTGCAGATTTTCGATTTTTAAAGCTCTGAATTTGTGGGCTATAGTTCAGTTGATTTTCAATAAAATTAAATTTTCCACAAAATGTGTAGAAATATTCTAGCGATCTATATACCCGTTGGCATTACAATTACAGGTCTCAACACCTATTGATAGAGGTATCAATCATCGAAATCGGAGCACAATTGCAGATTTTCGATTTTTAAAGCTCTGAATTAGTGGGCTATAGTTCAGTTGATTTTCAATAAAATTAAATTGTCCTTAAAATGTGTAGAAATATTCTAGCGATCTATATACCCGTTGGCATCACAATTACAGGTCTCAACACCTATTGATAGAGGTATAAATCATCGAAATCGGAGCACAATTGCAGATTTTCGATTTTTAAAGCTCTGAATTAGTGGGCTATAGTTCAGTTGATTTTCAATAAAATTAAATTTTCCACAAAATGTGTAGAAATATTCTAGCGATCTAAATACCCGTTGGCATCCCAATTATAGGTCCCAACGCCTATTGATAGAGGTATCAATCATTGAAATCGGAGCACAATTGCAGATTTTCGATTTTTAAAGCTCTGAATTTGTGGGCTATAGTTCAGTTGATTTTCAATAAAATTAAATTTTCCACAAAATGTGTAGAAATATTATAGTGATCTAAATACTCGCTGGCATCACAATTACAGGTCCCAACGCCTATTGATAGAGGTATCAATCATCGAAATCGGAGCACAATTGCAGATTTTCGATTTTTAAAGCTCTGAATTAGTGGGCTATAGTTCAGTTGATTTTCAATAAAAATAAATTTTCCACAAAATGTGTAGAAATATTCGAGCGATCTATATACCCGCTGGCATCCCAATTACAGGTCTCAACACCTATTGATAGAGGTATCAATCATTGAAATCGGAGCACAATTGCAGATTTTCGATTTTTAAAGCTCTGAATTTGTGGGCTATAGTTCAGTTGATTTTCAATAAAAATAAATTTTCCACAAAATGTGTAGAAATATTCGAGCGATCTAAATACTCGCTGGCATCACAATTACAGGTCCCAACGCCTATTGATAGAGGTATCAATCATCGAAATCGGAGCACAATTGCCGATTTTCGATTTTTAAAGCTCTGAATTTGTGGGCTATAGTTCAGTTGATTTTCAATAAAAATAAATTTTCCACAAAATGTGTAGAAATATTGTAGCCATCTAAATACCCTTTGGCATCATAATTATAGATCTCAACACCTATTGATAGAGGTATCAATCATTGAAATCGGAGCACAATTGCAGATTTTCGATTTTTAAAGCTCTGAATTTGTGGGCTATAGTTCAGTTGATTTTCAATAAAAATAAATTTTCCACAAAATGTGTAGAAATATTCGAGCGATCTATATACCCGCTGGCATCCCAATTACAGATCTCAACACCTATTGATAGAGGTATCAATCATTGAAATCGGAGCACAATTGCAGATTTTCGATTTTTAAAGCTCTGAATTTGTGGGCTATAGTTCAGTTGATTTTCATTAAAATTAAAAAATTAAATTTTCCACAAAATGTGTAGAAATATTCGAGCGATCTAAATACCCGTTGGCATCCCAATTATAGGTCCCAACGCCTATTGATAGAGGTATCAATCATTGAAATCGGAGCACAATTGCAGATTTTCGATTTTTAAAGCTCTGAATTAGTGGGCTATAGTTCAGTTGATTTTCAATAAAATTAAATTTTCCACAAAATGTGTAGAAATATTATAGCGATCTAAATACTCGCTGGCATCACAATTACAGGTCCCAACGCCTATTGATAGAGGTATCAATCATCGAAATCGGAGCACAATTGCAGATTTTCGATTTTTAAAGCTCTGAATTAGTGGGCTATAGTTCAGTTGATTTTCAATAAAAATAAATTTTCCACAAAATGTGTAGAAATATTCGAGCGATCTATATACCCGCTGGCATCCCAATTACAGATCTCAACACCTATTGATAGAGGTATCAATCATTGAAATCGGAGCACAATTGCAGATTTTCGATTTTTAAAGCTCTGAATTTGTGGGCTATAGTTCAGTTGATTTTCAATAAAATTAAATTTTCCACAAAATGTGTAGAAATATTATAGCGATCTAAATACTCGCTGGCATCACAATTACAGGTCCCAACGCCTATTGATAGAGGTATCAATCATCGAAATCGGAGCACAATTGCAGATTTTCGATTTTTAAAGCTCTGAATTAGTGGGCTATAGTTCAGTTGATTTTCAATAAAAATAAATTTTCCACAAAATGTGTAGAAATATTCTAGCGATCTATATACCCGTTGGCATCACAATTACAGGGCCCAACACCTATTGATAGAGGTATCAATCATTGAAATCGGAGCACAATTGCAGATTTTCGATTTTTAAAGCTCTGAATTTGTGGGCTATAGTTCAGTTGATTTTCAATAAAATTAAATTTTCCACAAAATGTGTAGAAATATTATAGCGATCTAAATACTCGCTGGCATCACAATTACAGGTCCCAACGCCTATTGATAGAGGTATCAATCATCGAAATCGGAGCACAATTGCAGATTTTCGATTTTTAAAGCTCTGAATTAGTGGGCTATAGTTCAGTTGATTTTCAATAAAAATAAATTTTCCACAAAATGTGTAGAAATATTCGAGCGATCTATATACCCGCTGGCATCCCAATTACAGATCTCAACACCTATTGATAGAGGTATCAATCATTGAAATCGGAGCACAATTGCAGATTTTCGATTTTTAAAGCTCTGAATTTGTGGGCTATAGTTCAGTTGATTTTCATTAAAATTAAAAAATTAAATTTTCCACAAAATGTGTAGAAATATTCGAGCGATCTAAATACCCGTTGGCATCCCAATTATAGGTCCCAACGCCTATTGATAGAGGTATCAATCATTGAAATCGGAGCACAATTGCAGATTTTCGATTTTTAAAGCTCTGAATTAGTGGGCTATAGTTCAGTTGATTTTCAATAAAATTAAATTTTCCACAAAATGTGTAGAAATATTATAGCGATCTAAATACTCGCTGGCATCACAATTACAGGTCCCAACGCCTATTGATAGAGGTATCAATCATCGAAATCGGAGCACAATTGCAGATTTTCGATTTTTAAAGCTCTGAATTAGTGGGCTATAGTTCAGTTGATTTTCAATAAAAATAAATTTTCCACAAAATGTGTAGAAATATTCGAGCGATCTATATACCCGCTGGCATCCCAATTACAGATCTCAACACCTATTGATAGAGGTATCAATCATTGAAATCGGAGCACAATTGCAGATTTTCGATTTTTAAAGCTCTGAATTTGTGGGCTATAGTTCAGTTGATTTTCAATAAAATTAAATTTTCCACAAAATGTGTAGAAATATTCGAGCGATCTAAATACTCGCTGGCATCACAATTACAGGTCCCAACGCCTATTGATAGAGCTATCAATCATCGAAATCGGAGCACAATTGCAGATTTTCGATTTTTAAAGCTCTGAATTTGTGGGCTATAGTTCAGTTGATTTTCAATAAAATTAAATTTTCCACAAAATGTGTAGAAATATTATAGCGATCTAAATACTCGCTGGCATCACAATTACAGGTCCCAACGCCTATTGATAGAGGTATCAATCATCGAAATCGGAGCACAATTGCAGATTTTCGATTTTTAAAGCTCTGAATTAGTGGGCTATAGTTCAGTTGATTTTCAATAAAATTAAATTTTCCACAAAATGTGTAGAAATATTCGAGCGATCTAAATACCCGTTAGCATCCCAATTACAGGTCTCAACACCTATTGATAGAGGTATCAATCATTGAAATCGGAGCACAATTGCAGATTTTCGATTTTTAAAGCTCTGAATTAGTGGGCTATAGTTCAGTTGATTTTCAATAAAATTAAATTTTCCACAAAATGTGTAGAAATATTCGAGCGATCTAAATACTCGCTGGCATCACAATTACAGGTCCCAACACCTATTGATAGAGGTATCAATCATCGAAATCGGAGCACAATTGCAGATTTTCGATTTTTAAAGCCCTGAATTAGTGGGCTATAGTTCAGTTGATTTTCAATAAAATTAAATTTTCCACAAAATGTGTAGAAATATTCGAGCGATCTAAATACCCGTTGGCATCCCAATTACAGGTCTCAACACCTATTGATAGAGGTATCAATCATTGAAATCGGAGCACAATTGCAGATTTTCGATTTTTAAAGCTCTGAATTAGTGGGCTATAGTTCAGTTGATTTTCAATAAAATTAAATTTTCCACAAAATGTGTAGAAATATTCGAGCGATCTAAATACCCGTTGGCATCACAATTACAGGTCCCAACACCTATTGATAGAGGTATCAATCATCGAAATCGGAGCACAATTGCAGATTTTCGATTTTTAAAGCTCTGAATTAGTGGGCTATAGTTCAGTTGATTTTCAATAAAATCAAATTTTCCACAAAATGTGTAGAAATATTCGAGCGATCTAAATACCCGTTAGCATCCCAATTACAGGTCTCAACACCTATTGATAGAGGTATCAATCATTGAAATCGGAGCACAATTGCAGATTTTCGATTTTTAAAGCTCTGAATTTGTGGGCTATAGTTCAGTTGATTTTCAATAAAATTAAATTTTCCACAAAATGTGTAGAAATATTCGAGCGATCTAAATACTCGCTGGCATCACAATTACAGGTCCCAACGCCTATTGATAGAGGTATCAATCATCGAAATCGGAGCACAATTGCCGATTTTCGATTTTTAAAGCTCTGAATTAGTGGGCTATAGTTCAGTTGATTTTCAATAAAATTAAATTTTCCACAAAATGTGTAGAAATATTGTAGCCATCTAAATACCCTTTGGCATCATAATTATAGATCTCAACACCTATTGATAGAGGTATCAATCATCGAAATCGGAGCACAATTGCCGATTTTCGATTTTTAAAGCTCTGAATTTGTGGGCTATAGTTCAGTTGATTTTCAATAAAATTAAATTTTCCACAAAATGTGTAGAAATATTGTAGCCATCTAAATACCCTTTGGCATCATAATTATAGATCTCAACACCTATTGATAGAGGTATCAATCATCGAAATCGGAGCACAATTGCAGATTTTCGATTTTTAAAGCTCTGAATTTGTTTGCTATAGCTCAGTTGATTTTCAATAAAATTAAATTTTCCACAAAATGTGTAGAAATATTCGGGCGATCTAAATACCCGTTGGCATCATAATTACAGGTCCCAACGCCTATTGATAGAGGTATCAATCATCGAAATCGGAGCACAATTGCAGATTTTCGATTTTTAAAGCTCTGAATTAGTGGGCTATAGTTCAGTTGATTTTCAATAAAATAAAATTTTCCACAAAATGTGTAGAAATATTCTAGCGATCTAAATACCCGTTAGCATCCCAATTACAGGTCTCAACACCTATTGATAGAGGTATCAATCATTGAAATCGGAGCACAATTGCAGATTTTCGATTTTTAAAGCTCTGAATTTGTGGGCTATAGCTCAGTTGATTTTCAATAAAATTAAATTTTCCACAAAATGTGTAGAAATATTCGAGCGATCTAAATACTCGCTGGCATCACAATTACAGGTCCCAACACCTATTGATAGAGGTATCAATCATCGAAATCGGAGCACAATTGCCGATTTTCGATTTTTAAAGCTCTGAATTAGTGGGCTATAGTTCAGTTGATTTTCAATAAAAATAAATTTTCCACAAAATGTGTAGAAATATTGTAGCCATCTAAATACCCTTTGGCATCATAATTATAGATCTCAACACCTATTGATAGAGGTATCAATCATCGAAATCGGAGCACAATTGCAGATTTTCGATTTTTAAAGCTCTGAATTTGTGGGCTATAGTCAGAGCCTTCTAGAGTATAGAGCCATAATCATTATGACGTATTTTTTCGAAGCTTTTTTAGTGGTATAACTTTTCACTAATTTCCATAGGAATCCATACTAAAAATGGTGTTTTTTAGCTTCAAGTTTTTCAATGAAAAAAGCAAAAATGTTACAAAATTTTTATACAAAAGTGTTCTACATATATTTAGCAGCAATATACAAGAAGGGTATATTGGTATTAAGTAAATATTAATTGCAGAAATATTAAAATTAAATTATTTCTAAAATATATTTTGTGAACTTTCATTTTGAAAAATACATCAAAGTTGGCTCTGACGAATTAAAATAATACTTGCTAAATTTATCTTTAGTTTTACTAGTGTACGTTAGATGTCTCAGATTTATACAGAAAAATACGAAAAAGATTGTTTAATCACAAAATTATGACACGTTCTTAAATATTTTGTGAATTTGTTTTGCTTTTCCTACAACTTTTGAACTCAAATTTCCCCAAGTGGCGATTTTTGGTACGGTTTTTCGAAATGTTTACTGCCCACTGCCATCTATGTATATTGGCTTAATGCACACGATTTGTAGTAAGCTTTTCTTTTTAATTTGACCAGAAAGCTGTTGTTATGAACTTTTTTTTATATTTTGGTTTAAATAAATCAATTATTACAAGAAAATGAAAACGATTTACTTAAACGATATTCATATATGTTGAAATTCAAACATTTATGAAAATATCTCAGAAATCATAATTAAGAATTTGCAACGTTTTCATTTACAAATTTGTCTTAGGAAAAAAAGTGATTTCCCATATGTTTTGTGTGTTTTACTATGGAAATTTTGGTTTTTTCGTCGTTTCTAATTCCCTTATAAAAGCTTCGTTTTTTAGATTATGGCTTGTATAATCAAGGTTGCTTTGCTATAGTTCAGTTGATTTTCAATAAAAATAAATTTTCCACAAAATGTGTAGAAATATTGTAGCCATCTAAATACCCTTTGGCATCATAATTATAGATCTCAACACCTATTGATAGAGGTATCAATCATCGAAATCGGAGCACAATTGCAGATTTTCGATTTTTAATGCTCTGAATTAGTGGGCTATAGTTCAGTTGATTTTCAATAAAATTAAATTTTCCACAAAATGTGTAGAAATATTCGAGCGATCTATATACCCGTTAGCATCCCAATTACAGGTCCCAACGCCTATTGATAGAGGTATCAATCATTGAAATCGGAGCACAATTGCCGATTTTCGATTTTTAAAGCTCTGAATTTGTGGGCTATAGTTCAGTTGATTTTCAATAAAATTAAATTTTCCACAAAATGTGTAGAAATATTATAGCGATCTAAATACTCGCTGGCATCACAATTACAGGTCCCAACGCCTATTGATAGAGGTATCAATCATCGAAATCGGAGCACAATTGCAGATTTTCGATTTTTAAAGCTCTGAATTAGTGGGCTATAGTTCAGTTGATTTTCAATAAAAATAAATTTTCCACAAAATGTGTAGAACTATTCGAGCGATCTATATACCCGCTGGCATTACAATTGCAGGTCTCAACACCTATTGATAGAGGTATCAATCATTGAAATCGGAGCACAATTGCAGATTTTCGATTTTTAAAGCTCTGAATTTGTGGGCTATAGTTCAGTTGATTTTCAATAAAATTAAATTTTCCACAAAATGTGTAGAAATATTATAGCGATCTAAATACTCGCTGGCATCACAATTACAGGTCCTAACGCCTATTGATAGAGGTATCAATCATCGAAATCGGAGCACAATTGCCGATTTTCGATTTTTAAAGCTCTGAATTTGTGGGCTATAGTTCAGTTGATTTTCAATAAAATTAAATTTTCCACAAAATGTGTAGAAATATTATAGCGATCTAAATACTCGCTGGCATCACAATTACAGGTCCTAACGCCTATTGATAGAGGTATCAATCATCGAAATCGGAGCACAATTGCCGATTTTCGATTTTTAAAGCTCTGAATTTGTGGGCTATAGTTCAGTTGATTTTCAATAAAATTAAATTTTCCACAAAATGTGTAGAAATATTATAGCGATCTAAATACTCGCTGGCATCACAATTACAGGTCCCAACGCCTATTGATAGAGGTATCAATCATCGAAATCGGAGCACAATTGCAGATTTTCGATTTTTAAAGCTCTGAATTAGTGGGCTATAGTTCAGTTGATTTTCAATAAAAATAAATTTTCCACAAAATGTGTAGAACTATTCGAGCGATCTATATACCCGCTGGCATTACAATTGCAGGTCTAAACACCTATTGATAGAGGTATCAATCATTGAAATCGGAGCACATTTGCCGATTTTCGATTTTTAAAGCTCTGAATTAGTGGGCTATAGTTCAGTTGATTTTCAATAAAAATAAATTTTCCACAAAATGTGTAGAAATATTCGAGCGATCTAAATACTCGCTGGCATCACAATTACAGGTCCTAACGCCTATTGATAGAGGTATCAATCATCGAAATCGGAGCACAATTGCCGATTTTCGATTTTTAAAGCTCTGAATTTGTGGGCTATAGTTCAGTTGATTTTCAATAAAATTAAATTTTCCACAAAATGTGTAGAAATATTATAGCGATCTAAATACTCGCTGGCATCACAATTACAGGTCCTAACGCCTATTGATAGAGGTATCAATCATCGAAATCGGAGCACAATTGCCGATTTTCGATTTTTAAAGCTCTGAATTTGTGGGCTATAGTTCAGTTGATTTTCAATAAAATTAAATTTTCCACAAAATGTGTAGAAATATTCGAGCGATCTAAATACTCGCTGGCATCACAATTACAGGTCCCAACGCCTATTGATAGAGGTATCAATCATCGAAATCGGAGCACAATTGCAGATTTTCGATTTTTAAAGCTCTGAATTAGTGGGCTATAGTTCAGTTGATTTTCAATAAAAATAAATTTTCCACAAAATGTGTAGAACTATTCGAGCGATCTATATACCCGCTGGCATTACAATTGCAGGTCTCAACACCTATTGATAGAGGTATCAATCATTGAAATCGGAGCACAATTGCAGATTTTCGATTTTTAAAGCTCTGAATTTGTGGGCTATAGTTCAGTTGATTTTCAATAAAATTAAATTTTCCACAAAATGTGTAGAAATATTATAGCGATCTAAATACTCGCTGGCATCACAATTACAGGTCCTAACGCCTATTGATAGAGGTATCAATCATCGAAATCGGAGCACAATTGCAGATTTTCGATTTTTAAAGCTCTGAATTTGTGGGCTATAGTTCAGTTGATTTTCAATAAAATTAAATTTTCCACAAAATGTGTAGAAATATTATAGCGATCTAAATACTCGCTGGCATTACAATTGCAGGTCTCAACACCTATTGATAGAGGTATCAATCATTGAAATCGGAGCACAATTGCAGATTTTCGATTTTTAAAGCTCTGAATTTGTGGGCTATAGTTCAGTTGATTTTCAATAAAATTAAATTTTCCACAAAATGTGTACAAATATTATAGCGATCTAAATACTCGCTGGCATCACAATTACAGGTCCTAACGCCTATTGATAGAGGTATCAATCATCGAAATCGGAGCACAATTGCCGATTTTCGATTTTTAAAGCTCTGAATTTGTGGGCTATAGTTCAGTTGATTTTCAATAAAATTAAATTTTCCACAAAATGTGTAGAAATATTATAGCGATCTAAATACTCGCTGGCATCACAATTACAGGTCCTAACGCCTATTGATAGAGGTATCAATCATCGAAATCGGAGCACAATTGCCGATTTTCGATTTTTAAAGCTCTGAATTTGTGGGCTATAGTTCAGTTGATTTTCAATAAAATTAAATTTTCCACAAAATGTGTAGAAATATTATAGCGATCTAAATACTCGCTGGCATCACAATTACAGGTCCCAACGCCTATTGATAGAGGTATCAATCATCGAAATCGGAGCACAATTGCAGATTTTCGATTTTTAAAGCTCTGAATTAGTGGGCTATAGTTCAGTTGATTTTCAATAAAAATAAATTTTCCACAATCTATATACCCGCTGGCATTACAATTGCAGGTCTAAACACCTATTGATAGAGGTATCAATCATTGAAATCGGAGCACAATTGCCGATTTTCGATTTTTAAAGCTCTGAATTAGTGGGCTATAGTTCAGTTGATTTTCAATAAAAATAAATTTTCCACAAAATGTGTAGAAATATTCGAGCGATCTATATACCCGCTGGCATTACAATTACAGGTCAAAACACCTATTGATAGAGGTATCAATCATCGAAATCGGAGCACAATTGCAGATTTTCGATTTTTAAAGCTCTGAATTAGTGGGCTATAGTTCAGTTGATTTTCAATAAAAATAAATTTTCCACAAAATGTGTAGAAATATTCGAGCGATCTAAATACCCGTTGGCATTACAATTACAGGTCTCAACACCTATTGATAGAGGTATCAATCATTGAAATCGGAGCACAATTGCAGATTTTCGATTTTTAAAGCTCTGAATTAGTGGGCTATAGTTCAGTTGATTTTCAATAAAAATAAATTTTCCACAAAATGTGTAGAAATATTGTAGCCATCTAAATACCCTTTGGCATCATAATTATAGATCTCAACACCTATTGATAGAGGTATCAATCATCGAAATTGGAGCACAATTGCAGATTTTCGATTTTTAAAGCTCTGAATTTGTGGGCTATAGTTCAGTTGATTTTCAATAAAATTAAATTTTCCACAAAATGTGTAGAACTATTCGAGCGATCTATATACCCGCTGGCATTACAATTGCAGGTCTAAACACCTATTGATAGAGGTATCAATCATTGAAATCGGAGCACAATTGCCGATTTTCGATTTTTAAAGCTCTGAATTAGTGGGCTATAGTTCAGTTGATTTTCAATAAAAATAAATTTTCCACAAAATGTGTAGAAATATTATAGCCATCTAAATACCCTTTGGCATCATAATTATAGATCTCAACACCTATTGATAGAGGTATCAATCATCGAAATCGGAGCACAATTGCAGATTTTCGATTTTTAAAGCTCTAAATTAGTGGGCTATAGTTCAGTTGATTTTCAATAAAATTAAATTTTCCACAAAATGTGTAGAAATATTCGAGCGATCTAAATACCCGTTAGCATCCCAATTACAGGTCCCAACGCCTATTGATAGAGGTATCAATCATTGAAATCGGAGCACAATTGCAGATTTTCGATTTTTAAAGCTCTGAATTTGTGGGCTATAGCTCAGTTGATTTTCAATAAATTTAAATTTTCCTTAAAATGTGTAGAAATATTCGAGCGATCTAAATACTCGCTGGCATCACAATTACAGGTCCCAACGCCTATTGATAGAGGTATCAATCATCGAAATCGGAGCACAATTGCAGATTTTCGATTTTTAAAGCTCTGAATTAGTGGGCTATAGTTCAGTTGATTTTCAATAAAAATAAATTTTCCACAAAATGTGTAGAAATATTGTAGCCATCTAAATACCCTTTGGCATCATAATTATAGATCTCAACACCTATTGATAGAGGTATCAATCATCGAAATTGGAGCACAATTGCCGATTTTCGATTTTTAAAGCTCTGAATTTGTGGGCTATAGTTCAGTTGATTTTCAATAAAATTAAATTTTCCACAAAATGTGTAGAAATATTATAGCGATCTAAATACTCGCTGGCATCACAATTACAGGTCCCAACGCCTATTGATAGAGGTATCAATCATCGAAATTGGAGCACAATTGCAGATTTTCGATTTTTAAAGCTCTGAATTTGTGGGCTATAGTTCAGTTGATTTTCAATAAAATTAAATTTTCCACAAAATGTGTAGAAATATTCGAGCGATCTAAATACTCGCTGGCATCACAATTACAGGTCCCAACGCCTATTGATAGAGGTATCAATCATCGAAATCGGAGCACAATTGCCGATTTTCGATTTTTAAAGCTCTGAATTAGTGGGCTATAGTTCAGTTGATTTTCAATAAAAATAAATTTTCCACAAAATGTGTAGAAATATTGTAGCCATCTAAATACCCTTTGGCATCATAATTATAGATCTCAACACCTATTGATAGAGGTATCAATCATCGAAATCGGAGCACAATTGCAGATTTTCGATTTTTAAAGCTCTGAATTAGTGGGCTATAGTTCAGTTGATTTTCAATAAAATTAAATTTTCCACAAAATGTGTAGAAATATTGTAGCCATCTAAATACCCTTTGGCATCATAATTATAGATCTCAACACCTATTGATAGAGGTATCAATCATCGAAATTGGAGCACAATTGCAGATTTTCGATTTTTAAAGCTCTGAATTTGTGGGCTATAGTTCAGTTGATTTTCAATAAAATTAAATTTTCCACAAAATGTGTAGAAATATTCGAGCGATCTAAATACTCGCTGGCATCACAATTACAGGTCCCAACGCCTATTGATAGAGGTATCAATCATCGAAATCGGAGCACAATTGCCGATTTTCGATTTTTAAAGCTCTGAATTAGTGGGCTATAGTTCAGTTGATTTTCAATAAAAATAAATTTTCCACAAAATGTGTAGAAATATTGTAGCCATCTAAATACCCTTTGGCATCATAATTATAGATCTCAACACCTATTAATAGAGGTATCAATCATCGAAATCGGAGCACAATTGCAGATTTTCGATTTTTAAAGCTCTGAATTTGTGGGCTATAGTTCAGTTGATTTTCAATAAAATTAAATTTTCCACAAAATGTGTAGAAATATTATAGCGATCTAAATACTCGCTGGCATCACAATTACAGGTCCCAACGCCTATTGATAGAGGTATCAATCATCGAAATCGGAGCACAATTGCCGATTTTCGATTTTTAAAGCTCTGAATTAGTGGGCTATAGTTCAGTTGATTTTCAATAAAAATAAATTTTCCACAAAATGTGTAGAAATATTGTAGCCATCTAAATACCCTTTGGCATCATAATTATAGATCTCAACACCTATTGATAGAGGTATCAATCATCGAAATCGGAGCACAATTGCAGATTTTCGATTTTTAAAGCTCTGAATTAGTGGGCTATAGTTCAGTTGATTTTCAATAAAATTAAATTTTCCACAAAATGTGTAGAAATATTGTAGCCATCTAAATACCCTTTGGCATCATAATTATAGATCTCAACACCTATTGATAGAGGTATCAATCATCGAAATCGGAGCACAATTGCAGATTTTCGATTTTTAAAGCTCTGAATTTGTGGGCTATAGTTCAGTTGATTTTCAATAAAATTAAATTTTCCACAAAATGTGTAGAAATATTCGAGCGATCTAAATACTCGCTGGCATCACAATTACAGGTCCCAACGCCTATTGATAGAGGTATCAATCATCGAAATCGGAGCACAATTGCCGATTTTCGATTTTTAAAGCTCTGAATTAGTGGGCTATAGTTCAGTTGATTTTCAATAAAAATAAATTTTCCACAAAATGTGTAGAAATATTGTAGCCATCTAAATACCCTTTGGCATCATAATTATAGATCTCAACACCTATTAATAGAGGTATCAATCATCGAAATCGGAGCACAATTGCAGATTTTCGATTTTTAAAGCTCTGAATTTGTGGGCTATAGTTCAGTTGATTTTCAATAAAATTAAATTTTCCACAAAATGTGTAGAAATATTATAGCGATCTAAATACTCGCTGGCATCACAATTACAGGTCCCAACGCCTATTGATAGAGGTATCAATCATCGAAATCGGAGCACAATTGCAGATTTTCGATTTTTAAAGCTCTGAATTAGTGGGCTATAGTTCAGTTGATTTTCAATAAAATTAAATTTTCCACAAAATGTGTAGAAATATTGTAGCCATCTAAATACCCTTTGGCATCATAATTATAGATCTCAACACCTATTGATAGAGGTATCAATCATCGAAATCGGAGCACAATTGCCGATTTTCGATTTTTAAAGCTCTGAATTAGTGGGCTATAGTTCAGTTGATTTTCAATAAAAATAAGTTTTCCACAAAATGTGTAGAAATATTGTAGCCATCTAAATACCCTTTGGCATCATAATTATAGATCTCAACACCTATTAATAGAGGTATCAATCATCGAAATCGGAGCACAATTGCAGATTTTCGATTTTTAAAGCTCTGAATTTGTGGGCTATAGTTCAGTTGATTTTCAATAAAATTAAATTTTCCACAAAATGTGTAGAAATATTATAGCGATCTAAATACTCGCTGGCATCACAATTACAGGTCCCAACGCCTATTGATAGAGGTATCAATCATCGAAATCGGAGCACAATTGCCGATTTTCGATTTTTAAAGCTCTGAATTAGTGGGCTATAGTTCAGTTGATTTTCAATAAAAATAAATTTTCCACAAAATGTGTAGAAATATTGTAGCCATCTAAATACCCTTTGGCATCATAATTATAGATCTCAACACCTATTGATAGAGGTATCAATCATCGAAATCGGAGCACAATTGCAGATTTTCGATTTTTAAAGCTCTGAATTAGTGGGCTATAGTTCAGTTGATTTTCAATAAAATTAAATTTTCCACAAAATGTGTAGAAATATTGTAGCCATCTAAATACCCTTTGGCATCATAATTATAGATCTCAACACCTATTGATAGAGGTATCAATCATCGAAATCGGAGCACAATTGCAGATTTTCGATTTTTAAAGCTCTGAATTTGTGGGCTATAGTTCAGTTGATTTTCAATAAAATTAAATTTTCCACAAAATGTGTAGAAATATTATAGCGATCTAAATACTCGCTGCCATCACAATTACAGGTCCCAACGCCTATTGATAGAGGTATCAATCATCGAAATCGGAGCACAATTGCAGATTTTCGATTTTTAAAGCTCTGAATTAGTGGGCTATAGTTCAGTTGATTTTCAATAAAATTAAATTTTCCACAAAATGTGTAGAAATATTCGAGCGATCTAAATACCCGTTAGCATCCCAATTACAGGTCCCAACGCCTATTGATAGAGGTATAAATCATTGAAATCGGAGCACAATTGCAGATTTTCGATTTTTAAAGCTCTGAATTTGTGGGCTATAGCTCAGTTGATTTTCAATAAAATTAAATTTTCCACAAAATGTGTAGAAATATTATAGCGATCTAAATACTCGCTGGCATCACAATTACAGGTCCCAACACCTATTGATAGAGGTATCAATCATCGAAATCGGAGCACAATTGCCGATTTTCGATTTTTAAAGCTCTGAATTTGTGGGCTATAGTTCAGTTGATTTTCAATAAAATTAAATTTTCCACAAAATGTGTAGAAATATTATAGCGATCTAAATACTCGCTGGCATCACAATTACAGGTCCCAACGCCTATTGATAGAGGTATCAATCATCGTAATCGGAGCACAATTGCAGATTTTCGATTTTTAAAGCTCTGAATTAGTGGGCTGTTCAGTTGATAGTTCAGTTGATTTTCAATAAAAATAAATTTTCCACAAAATGTGTAGAAATATTCGAGCGATCTAAATACCCGTTAGCATCCCAATTACAGGTCTCAACACCTATTGATAGAGGAATCAATCATTGAAATCGGAGCACAATTGCAGATTTTCGATTTTTAAAGCTCTGAATTTGTGGGCTATAGTTCAGTTGATTTTCAATAAAAATAAATTTTCCACAAAATGTGTAGAAATATTGTAGCCATCTAAATACCCTTTGGCATCATAATTATAGATCTCAACACCTATTGATAGAGGTATCAATCATCGAAATCGGAGCACAATTGCAGATTTTCGATTTTTAAAGCTCTGAATTTGTGGGCTATAGCTCAGTTGATTTTCAATAAAATTAAATTTTCCACAAAATGTGTAGAAATATTCGAGCGATCTAAATACTCGCTGGCATCACAATTACAGGTCCCAACGCCTATTGATAGAGGTATCAATCATCGAAATCGGAGCACAATTGCCGATTTTCGATTTTTAAAGCTCTGAATTAGTGGGCTATAGTTCAGTTGATTTTCAATAAAAATAAATTTTCCACAAAATGTGTAGAAATATTGTAGCCATCTAAATACCCTTTGGCATCATAATTATAGATCTCAACGCCTATTGATAGAGGTATCAATCATCGAAATCGGAGCACAATTGCCGATTTTCGATTTTTAAAGCTCTGAATTAGTGGGCTATAGTTCAGTTGATTTTCAATAAAAATAAATTTTCCACAAAATGTGTAGAAATATTCGAGCGATCTAAATACCCGTTAGCATCCCAATTACAGGCCTCAACACCTATTGATAGAGGTATCAATCATTGAAATCGGAGCACAATTGCAGATTTTCGATTTTTAAAGCTCTGAATTAGTGGGCTATAGTTCAGTTGATTTTCAATAAAAATAAATTTTCCACAAAATGTGTAGAAATATTCGAGCGATCTAAATACCCGTTAGCATCCCAATTACAGGTCTCAACACCTATTGATAGAGGTATCAATCATTGAAATCGGAGCACAATTGCAGATTTTCGATTTTTAAAGCTCTGAATTAGTGGGCTATAGTTCAGTTGATTTTCAATAAAAATAAATTTTCCACAAAATGTGTAGAAATATTCGAGCGATCTAAATACCCGTTAGCATCCCAATTACAGGTCCCAACGCCTATTGATAGAGGTATCAATCATTGAAATCGGAGCACAATTGCAGATTTTCGATTTTTAAAGCTCTGAATTTGTGGGCTATAGTTCAGTTGATTTTCAATAAAATTAAATTTTCCACAAAATGTGTAGAAATATTCGAGCCATCTAAATACTCGCTGGCATCACAATTACAGGTCCCAACGCCTATTGATAGAGGTATCAATCATCGAAATCGGAGCACAATTGCAGATTTTCGATTTTTAAAGCTCTGAATTAGTGGGCTATAGTTCAGTTGATTTTCAATAAAAATAAATTTTCCACAAAATGTGTAGAAATATTGTAGCCATCTAAATACCCTTTGGCATCATAATTAAAGATCTCAACACCTATTGATAGAGCATAGAGGTATCAATCATCGAAATCGGAGCACAATTGCAGATTTTCGATTTTTAAAGCTCTGAATTAGTGGGCTATAGTTCAGTTGATTTTCAATAAAATTAAATTTTCCACAAAATGTGTAGAAATATTCGAGCGATCTAAATACCCGTTAGCATCCCAATTACAGGTCCCAACGCCTATTGATAGAGGTATCAATCATTGAAATCGGAGCACAATTGCAGATTTTCGATTTTTAAAGCTCTGAATTAGTGGGCTATAGTTCAGTTGATTTTCAATAAAAATAAATTTTCCACAAAATGTGTAGAAATATTGTAGCCATCTAAATACCCTTTGGCATCATAATTAAAGATCTCAATTTCACAATTTCACAATTGCAGATTTTCGATTTTTAAAGCTCTGAATTAGTGGGCTATAGTTCAGTTGATTTTCAATAAAATTAAATTTTCCACAAAATGTGTAGAAATATTCGACCGATCTAAATACCCGTTAGCATCCCAATTACAGGTCCCAACGCCTATTGATAGAGGTATCAATCATTGAAATCGGAGCACAATTGCAGATTTTCGATTTTTAAAGCTCTGAATTAGTGGGCTATAGTTCAGTTGATTTTCAATAAAAATAAATTTTCCACAAAATGTGTAGAAATATTATAGCGATCTAAATACTCGCTGGCATCACAATTACAGGTCCCAACGCCTATTGATAGAGGTATCAATCATTGAAATCGGAGCACAATTGCCGATTTTCGATTTTTAAAGCTCTGAATTTGTGGGCTATAGTTCAGTTGATTTTCAATAAAATTAAATTTTCCACAAAATGTGTAGAAATATTATAGCGATCTAAATACTCGCTGGCATCACAATTACAGGTCCCAACGCCTATTGATAGAGGTATCAATCATCGAAATCGGAGCACAATTGCAGATTTTCGATTTTTAAAGCTCTGAATTAGTGGGCTATAGTTCAGTTGATTTTCAATAAAAATAAATTTTCCACAAAATGTGTAGAAATATTGTAGCCATCTAAATACCCTTTGGCATCATAATTAAAGATCTCAATTTCACAATTGCAGATTTTCGATTTTTAAAGCTCTGAATTAGTGGGCTATAGTTCAGTTGATTTTCAATAAAATTAAATTTTCCACAAAATGTGTAGAAATATTCGAGCGATCTAAATACTCGCTGGCATCACAATTACAGGTCCCAACGCCTATTGATAGAGGTATCAATCATTGAAATCGGAGCACAATTGCCGATTTTCGATTTTTAAAGCTCTGAATTTGTGGGCTATAGTTCAGTTGATTTTCAATAAAATTAAATTTTCCACAAAATGTGTAGAAATATTATAGCGATCTAAATACTCGCTGGCATCACAATTACAGGTCCCAACGCCTATTGATAGAGGTATCAATCATCGAAATCGGAGCACAATTGCAGATTTTCGATTTTTAAAGCTCTAAATTAGTGGGCTATAGTTCAGTTGATTTTCAATAAAAATAAATTTTCCACAAAATGTGTAGAAATATTCGAGCGATCTAAATACTCGCTGGCATCACAATTACAGGTCCCAACGCCTATTGATAGAGGTATCAATAATCGAAATCGGAGCACAATTGCCGATTTTCGATTTTTAAAGCTCTGAATTAGTGGGCTATAGTTCAGTTGATTTTCAATAAAAATAAATTTTCCACAAAATGTGTAGAAATATTATAGCGATCTAAATACTCGCTGGCATCACAATTACAGGTCCCAACGCCTATTGATAGAGGTATCAATCATTGAAATCGGAGCACAATTGCCGATTTTCGATTTTTAAAGCTCTGAATTTGTGGGCTATAGTTCAGTTGATTTTCAATAAAATTAAATTTTCCACAAAATGTGTAGAAATATTATAGCGATCTAAATACTCGCTGGCATCACAATTACAGGTCCCAACGCCTATTGATAGAGGTATCAATCATCGAAATCGGAGCACAATTGCAGATTTTCGATTTTTAAAGCTCTGAATTAGTGGGCTATAGTTCAGTTGATTTTCAATAAAAATAAATTTTCCACAAAATGTGTAGAAATATTGTAGCCATCTAAATACCCTTTGGCATCATAATTAAAGATCTCAATTTCACAATTGCAGATTTTCGATTTTTAAAGCTCTGAATTAGTGGGCTATAGTTCAGTTGATTTTCAATAAAATTAAATTTTCCACAAAATGTGTAGAAATATTCGAGCGATCTAAATACTCGCTGGCATCACAATTACAGGTCCCAACGCCTATTGATAGAGGTATCAATCATTGAAATCGGAGCACAATTGCCGATTTTCGATTTTTAAAGCTCTGAATTTGTGGGCTATAGTTCAGTTGATTTTCAATAAAATTAAATTTTCCACAAAATGTGTAGAAATATTATAGCGATCTAAATACTCGCTGGCATCACAATTACAGGTCCCAACGCCTATTGATAGAGGTATCAATCATCGAAATCGGAGCACAATTGCAGATTTTCGATTTTTAAAGCTCTAAATTAGTGGGCTATAGTTCAGTTGATTTTCAATAAAAATAAATTTTCCACAAAATGTGTAGAAATATTCGAGCGATCTAAATACTCGCTGGCATCACAATTACAGGTCCCAACGCCTATTGATAGAGGTATCAATAATCGAAATCGGAGCACAATTGCCGATTTTCGATTTTTAAAGCTCTGAATTAGTGGGCTATAGTTCAGTTGATTTTCAATAAAAATAAATTTTCCACAAAATGTGTAGAAATATTATAGCGATCTAAATACTCGCTGGCATCACAATTACAGGTCCCAACGCCTATTGATAGAGGTATCAATCATTGAAATCGGAGCACAATTGCCGATTTTCGATTTTTAAAGCTCTGAATTTGTGGGCTATAGTTCAGTTGATTTTCAATAAAATTAAATTTTCCACAAAATGTGTAGAAATATTATAGCGATCTAAATACTCGCTGGCATCACAATTACAGGTCCCAACGCCTATTGATAGAGGTATCAATCATCGAAATCGGAGCACAATTGCAGATTTTCGATTTTTAAAGCTCTGAATTAGTGGGCTATAGTTCAGTTGATTTTCAATAAAAATAAATTTTCCACAAAATGTGTAGAAATATTGTAGCCATCTAAATACCCTTTGGCATCATAATTAAAGATCTCAATTTCACAATTTCACAATTGCAGATTTTCGATTTTTAAAGCTCTGAATTAGTGGGCTATAGTTCAGTTGATTTTCAATAAAATTAAATTTTCCACAAAATGTGTAGAAATATTCGACCGATCTAAATACCCGTTAGCATCCCAATTACAGGTCCCAACGCCTATTGATAGAGGTATCAATCATTGAAATCGGAGCACAATTGCAGATTTTCGATTTTTAAAGCTCTGAATTAGTGGGCTATAGTTCAGTTGATTTTCAATAAAAATAAATTTTCCACAAAATGTGTAGAAATATTATAGCGATCTAAATACTCGCTGGCATCACAATTACAGGTCCCAACGCCTATTGATAGATGTATCAATCATTGAAATCGGAGCACAATTGCCGATTTTCGATTTTTAAAGCTCTGAATTTGTGGGCTATAGTTCAGTTGATTTTCAATAAAATTAAATTTTCCACAAAATGTGTAGAAATATTATAGCGATCTAAATACTCGCTGGCATCACAATTACAGGTCCCAACGCCTATTGATAGAGGTATCAATCATCGAAATCGGAGCACAATTGCAGATTTTCGATTTTTAAAGCTCTGAATTAGTGGGCTAATAGTTCAGTTGATTTTCAATAAAAATAAATTTTCCACAAAATGTGTAGAAATATTGTAGCCATCTAAATACCCTTTGGCATCATAATTAAAGATCTCAATTTCACAATTGCAGATTTTCGATTTTTAAAGCTCTGAATTAGTGGGCTATAGTTCAGTTGATTTTCAATAAAATTAAATTTTCCACAAAATGTGTAGAAATATTCGAGCGATCTAAATACTCGCTGGCATCACAATTACAGGTCCCAACGCCTATTGATAGAGGTATCAATCATTGAAATCGGAGCACAATTGCCGATTTTCGATTTTTAAAGCTCTGAATTTGTGGGCTATAGTTCAGTTGATTTTCAATAAAATTAAATTTTCCACAAAATGTGTAGAAATATTATAGCGATCTAAATACTCGCTGGCATCACAATTACAGGTCCCAACGCCTATTGATAGAGGTATCAATCATCGAAATCGGAGCACAATTGCAGATTTTCGATTTTTAAAGCTCTAAATTAGTGGGCTATAGTTCAGTTGATTTTCAATAAAAATAAATTTTCCACAAAATGTGTAGAAATATTCGAGCGATCTAAATACTCGCTGGCATCACAATTACAGGTCCCAACGCCTATTGATAGAGGTATCAATAATCGAAATCGGAGCACAATTGCCGATTTTCGATTTTT